>OZ005698.1:2715185-3915185 GCA_963930775.1 Cliona cf. orientalis
AGAAGGCTATGTATCGAAGAATTTGAGAGTACAATGTACTATGGAAGTTTAACTTGATGTCAGTACCGCAGTGGCAGAGTTTGATAGTACAACACACCAGGATTGTTGTTGTTGAGAAGCTGTTGAACCTTGTACAACACTGCTGATGCTGACCTCATCCTCAATCCTTAATGTTAGAGTAGTCTCGTCCCTAGCCCTTCACCCACTTTTCTGCATGCAACACTGAAATGTGTAGCCAATGCCATACAACGTGCCGAGGGTTTTGTGCTCGAGATAGCTCTAATTTTTGACGTAGGTATTAGCTATATCTGAAATTTCAGATGTCAATGAGTGTCAAGCTAGCAATGGTGGCTGTGAACAAGTCTGCAACAACACAGATGGATCGTTTGAGTGCTCATGTAATCCGGGCTATAGCCTGTCATCTGACCGTACAAGCTGTATAGGTAAGCAATTATTTCATGTATAATGTTATTAATTTATTATAGCTATCACAATCTTGATGAATAAGTGTAATAATATAAATAATAGAGTTTCCGAATAAGTTGATTATGACCATGACAATTTAAAACTTTAGATATCAATGAGTGTCAAACTAGCAATGGTGGCTGTGAACTAGTCTGCATTAACACAGTCGGATCGTTTGAGTGCAGCTCATGTAATCCAGGCTTCAGTATACCATCTGGTGGTGTCAACTGCATTGGTAAGATGATTTATTATTAGCATGCCATAAAATTATTATTGCTAAACCTGTAGACATTAATGAGTGTCAGACTAGCAATGGAGGCTGCCAACAAATCTGCAACAACACAGTTGGATCATTTGAGTGCTCGTGTAATCCAGGTTATAGCCTGTCATCTGATCGTACAAACTGTATTGGTAAGTGACTGTGACTAATTATAATTTGTATTATACTATGTCTGAAATTTGTAAATTTCAGATGTCAATGAGTGTCAAACTAGCAATGGTGGCTGTGAACTAGTCTGCATTAACACAGTCGGATCGTTTGAGTGCAGCTCATGTAATCCGGGCTTCAGTATACCATCTGGTGGTGTCAACTGCATTGGTAAGATGATTTACCATTAGCATGCATGCCATAAAAATTAATATTATTGCTAAACCTGTAGATATCAATGAGTGTCAGACTAGCAATGGAGGCTGCCAACAAATCTGCAACAACACAGTTGGATCATTTGAATGCTCGTGTAATCCAGGCTATAGCCTGTCATCTGATCGTACAAACTGTATTGGTAAGTGACTGTGACTAATTATAATTCGTGATATACTATGTCTGAAATTTGTAAATTTCAGATGTCAATGAGTGTCAAACTAGCAATGGTGGCTGTGAACAAGTCTGCACTAACACAATTGGATCGTTTGAGTGCTCATGCAATCAGGGCTTTAGTCTATCATCTGACCGTACAAGCTGTATAGGTATAAGCAATTATTTCATGTATAATGTTATTAATTTATTATAGCTATCACAATCTTGATGAATAAGTGTAATAATATAAATAATAGAATTTCCAAATAAGTTGATTATGACCATGACAATTTAAAACTTTAGATATCAATGAGTGTCAAACTAGCAATGGTGGCTGTGAACTAGTCTGCATTAACACAGTCGGATCGTTTGAGTGCAGCTCATGTAATCCAGGCTTCAGTATACCATCTGGTGGTGTCAACTGCATTGGTAAGATGATTTATTATTAGCATGCCATAAAATTATTATTGCTAAACCTGTAGACATTAATGAGTGTCAGACTAGCAATGGAGGCTGCCAACAAATCTGCAACAACACAGTTGGATCATTTGAGTGCTCGTGTAATCCAGGTTATAGCCTGTCATCTGATCGTACAAACTGTATTGGTAAGTGACTGTGACTAATTATAATTTGTATTATACTATGTCTGAAATTTGTAAATTTCAGATGTCAATGAGTGTCAAACTAGCAATGGTGGCTGTGAACTAGTCTGCATTAACACAGTCGGATCGTTTGAGTGCAGCTCATGTAATCCGGGCTTCAGTATACCATCTGGTGGTGTCAACTGCATTGGTAAGATGATTTACCTTTAGCATGCCATAAAAATATTATTGCTAAACCTGCAGATATCAATGAGTGTCAGACTAGCAATGGAGGCTGCCAACAAATCTGCAACAACACAGTTGGATCATTTGAATGCTCGTGTAATCCAGGTTATAGCCTATCATCTGATCGTACAAATTGTATTGGTAAGTGATTGTGACTCTTTATAATTTGTGTTATACTATGTCTGAAATTTGTAAATTTCAGATGTCAATGAATGTCAAACTAGCAATGGTGGCTGTGAACAAGTCTGCACTAACACAATTGGATCGTTTGAGTGCTCATGCAATCGGGGCTTTAGTCTATCATCTGGTGGTGACAGCTGTAATGGTAAGAAAGTTAAGTTGAATGTATATAATAACCCATGATGCTCCAACTTAAGACATGAATGAGTGTCAGACTAAAAACGGAGACTGTGAACAAATCTGTACCAATACGAATGGATCATTTGAGTGTTCATGTAATCCAGGCTATAGCCTGTCATCTGATCGTATAAATTGTACTGGTAAGTAATGTTTCATGTAATACTACATTATGAGCTATGGGTCCAACAATAATACTTTCAGATGTCAATGAGTGTCAAACTAGCAATGGTGGCTGTGAACAAGTCTGTATTAACACAGTTGGATCGTTTGAGTGCTCGTGTAATTTGGGCTTTAGTCTATTATCTGGTGGTATTAACTGCAGTGGTAAGGTGGTTTAGCTGAATGCATGCAATAACCAATATTGCTAATCCCTCAGATATCAATGAGTGTGTAACTGACAGTGGAGGATGCCAACAAATATGCACTAATACAAATGGATCGTTTGAGTGCTCATGTAATCAGGGTTATAGCCTTTCATCTGATCGTACTACTTGTATTGGTAAGTAATTGTTTTATTATGTATAAAACACAACTGGGACAATTTTTATAAATCTTAGATATTGATGAGTGTCAAACTAGCAATGGTGGTTGTGAACAAGTCTGTACTAACACAGTTGGATCATTTGAGTGCTCGTGTAATCCAGGATCATCTGGTGGTGTTGATTGTAATGGTAAGAAAGTTAAGTTGATTCAGAATAACACTGTATGCAATAACCCATGTTGCTATAATTTCAGATGTCAATGAGTGTCAGACTAACAATGGAGGCTGTGAACAAATCTGTAACAACACGGATGGATCGTTTGAGTGTTCGTGTAATCAGGGCTATAGCCTGTTATCTGACAATACTAACTGTATTGGTAAGTGATTGTTTCATGTGATCTTACATTATGAGCTATCACTGTGATATTCACTTAAAAATCTCAGATCTCAATGAGTGTCAGACCAGCAATGGTGGCTGTGAACAAGTCTGCACTAACACAGTTGGATTGTTTGAGTGTTCATGTAATCCAGGCTATTCTCTGGCTAGTGGTGGCTTTCAATGCATTGGTGAGTCTACAAGAAGACATAGCTAGCATTTTGGATTACCTTTCATTTACTTATAATTATTGTTACATTTCAGACATAAATGAGTGCGAAAGTAACAATGGAGGCTGTCAGCACAACTGTAGTAACAGTGTCGGGTCTTTTCAGTGTTCCTGTTTACCAGGTTACACTCTTGATAGTGATGGCCTTCAGTGCAGCGGTAAGATTAACGTTGCTCTTTTTGATGAATTAAGTATCATACAATCTTACACTAAAATTTAATATCTAGATATCAATGAATGTGATGGAAGTATTTGCGAGCACAGCTGTGTCAATCGATTGGGTTCTTTTGAGTGTTCCTGCCTAAGGGGCTACTCTCTGGCTGTGGACGGTTTCAGTTGCAATGGTATGTTCCTACGGTTGGCAACTATTTAATGACAATATCTAATGTACAATGGTTATTTTGATTAGATATCAATGAGTGTGATACCAATGAAGGTGGCTGTGAACATATCTGTAACAACACTATGGGATCATTTGAGTGTCTTTGTCAACAAGGATTCAATCTTGCTAATGACGGACTGCAATGCGATGGTAAAATTAATTTCCTTATTATGGCAGCTAGGTGTTACTGTCAGTATTATTGTATACTTATCTTGTTCAGATGTTGACGAGTGTCTCAGCAGCGATAGAGGTGGCTGTGAGCAGAGCTGCATCAATCTCCAAGGCTCGTATGAGTGTTCATGTCAGCAAGGTTATGTTCTGGAGAGCAATGGCAGCAATTGCAATGGTGAATAATGACTGATTACGCACTTTACATTAGGCACATCATATGAAATGATCTGAAAAGTTGTCCAAGGAAGCAGCACATACTGTCCTAATCATGAAAATTATTATTACAGATATTGATGAATGTCTGAACAGTCCGTGTGAGCACAACTGTACCAACATAGTGGGCTCCTTTGTGTGCTCCTGCCCGGAAAAGTACATTATAGCTAACAATGGATTAACTTGTGAAGGTAAGACATCCTCACGTCTGGTGAGAGTTGGAGAAGTTAAGGAGTTCGCTAGCTACACCATGAAAAAGGGTTTAAGACTATTCAGAGTTGAATCATGTGGTGGCTATATAAATATGTCCATGGCAAAGTCTGATCTAACAGCCAGACCGAGTTAACGATATTTATAATGTGATAATTACATTTCAGTGTCCATTGTACAAAATTCATTATTATAATGATATTCCTTTAGTATCTCCCCCTCCTTGCCCCCCCCCCCCCCTTCCGTTTTCAGAGGCAGTACCATCTTTGGCTCCAACCATCACCAGTGTTCAGCGCACGAGTGCCACCAGCGCCAGGATTGGCTGGGATCCCATTCCACACCAGAATAGGAATGGAGATTTAGTGACCTACAATCTTGGTTTCAGCATTGCTGCAAATGGAACTTGTGTAGCTTCACCTGATGATCAATATACAAGTTTGACATCTGCTAGCGATTATGTTGGTTTTCTGACTGCCTTGGATCCGTTGCAAGAGTACTGTGTCCGAGTGGCTGGAGCAACTGTACATGGTGTCGGTGTGTTTGGCGGATACTGGAAAATTCCTTGTAAGTCATGGTAGTCTAAGAGATTGATATGCCACACCATAAGATTCTAATTAACTTATGATGCAGTGTATGCTAACAGCTTCTTTCAAGTTCGCTTTTCTGGTGTCGGAAATTGTCCAGAATGGATGGTATGTCATTATAATATTATGGCTGTAATAGCTTCCCGAGGTTGTGATCTCCTAATTGTTCATTGATTGTTTCAGCTCATTGACAAGAATGAAAAGCTCAGCTTCTTCACAGCCTCTATGACCACATTATTGGAGAGTTTGTGCAGTTGTATAGCAACAGGATACCTTGGAAACATTGCCATGATTTGCGACAGATCAACTATCAATGAAGTCATTGTACAAGGACAGATTGTTGGAACACCAACCGTATCTAGTGATGAGTTGGTTGATCAGCTGCAGAGCTTCATCTTAAATCAGCCACAGCCACTAGTGTACCAAGGACAGGCACTGACATACGTCCAGAGATGTTCTGTGGCAGTCAGTACTCCTGGAGAAGCTAGCTGTAACTCCGCATCAGAACCATCAACCACCAATGGGCAGGACATGGCTACACCTGAAGCTTCGGGTACTCAGCTTCCCTTTGCAATCATTGGAGGGGCAGCTGGTGGTGGGGTGCTGCTGATTATCATTGTAATTGTGGTTGCTATGGTGATATTTATGAAGACTCGTAGACGAAAGGGATACAACATAGAAACCAGAAATACAGTTGAGATGTAAGTTTATGTCATTGCATGACAGTACACATGCATGGGTAAGCATAATATACAATGCAATAGTTGACTATTGGATTAGATTCTAGATTCATGGTTGAATACATAGATTGCTACATATCCCCACTTCATCAGTATCACCTTACATGGAAATTGTATTATTCATGATCATAGGCCTCTGGTAGCTGTCCCTATAATATACAATTAAACTTAAACATGTACAGTCATTACGTAAACACACCTATAATTATTATAATACTGGTACTTATTTAGGAAGCCCAAGCCGACTGATATTCGAGATGTGAAGGACAGTGAGGAACCACTCTATGACACAATCCTTGACAATCCATACTACAAAAGGCTCATGCAAGGCCAACAGGTTGAGACTGAAGGTCGCTACATCTCAAGAAGAAAAGCAACTGGTGATAAAAGGTAAATGCCATGATTATTGTTCGTACACTATATTAGATGCATGTGTATTATATTATGTTGACATGTATACACTTGTAATAATATTATCTTGCAGTGAATACTATATTAACGATGATTGTGGTCCAACAGACCATGGAGAACAACATGAAGATACGAATAGGTAATTAAAGATTTACTTCGATCTATTCATAGTAGTTGAAATAGTGATTTTATGGATCTAGCCAAAACTAATATTATCTTTAATCTCTTCACTTAATTTTTGAAGGCATAATGTCATAGATGACATTGTAGCTACACTAATCACTGCATGCTACACTCTCACACCTTTAGTGATCCTCAGAAGGAGTACAACTACGTGATGACCGCCAGTAGGCGGCACTCAACTTTGGCAAAGCAAAACCAGCCACCTGCTTCTACTGGCAGTGGAGTTGACACCAAACAGCAGCTTGAGGAGTACATGGACATGACTGAAAGTAGTAGAGCACGCGCATTGAGTGGCAGCTCCAAGGAACAACTAGAAGAGTACATGGAAATGAATGCCAATAATAAAGGAATGCAGAGTAGTGTGGAGCAGGGACTTGAAGAGTACATGGAAATGAATGATAATAACAAAAGAGTTTGTCGAGCAGATCAGGAACCTGCAATGGAAGAGTACATGGAAATGACTGGAAAGGAACAAGATTCCAACAAAGTTCAGGAAGGTGGCTCCATGTACATTGACTTGGAAACTGTACAGGATTATGAGGTACCAGTTAACCGCAAAAAACCTAACTCCCCAGACCCATAGCATGCTTTTGAAATTATTCTATGCACAGATTTAATTTAGCACAAGAATAATAATAAATATTGTATTAAACTATAATAAGGACTATTAACGAGAGAATAGTAAATGTACATATACACCTATATACAAAAGTAATAATCTGTCCAGCAGCGTCAATAGTCATCAAATTCATCTTCTAAGTCATCATCAATATAAGTGGGATTAACAGGGGCATCCCTATCCTCCTCTGCTTCTTTTTCCTTCTTGGCTACATGTATGCGTCGGAGGGTATTCTCATTTGGCTCATAGGTGGGCCGGTACTCATCCACAATACGAGAGCCACGGTTTAGAGTACCACGAGGTCCACGAGATAGAGTGCCTGAGCTAGTATCATTATTGGCACCCACGAGGAAGGCTGTGCGCTTCTCGGGGACAAATGGAGCAACAGTGACATTCCGATTGGCCGAGGGATCCCTGTATCATTAAAAAGTGAGGATAACGATAACACCTGAGGATAGTGTCTGATTATCTGATAAGATTAAAGTAGTGTGATTTGTGGGCTCATTTAATTTAGCTATAGTAATTATTTTTATGTCACATATCATTAATTCACAGGAGTGCATGATTATATTATGATCGTGCCCCCTATCCATTGTTTATTGTATAGGTAGTTATAGGTGTACTCACTGAATGTCTATTCTTTCTCTGTGTGGCTCGCGGTACTTTCTCTTCACTGACTTGCGGCTACAACAGCAACACACAATGCCAACAATAGTGGCAATGATGATGAAAGCGAATACTCCACCACCAACTCCAGCTGTAATCTCAATAGCCACTTGGAGGGATGTCTTGGTGCCATTGGTCTGACTAAGACCCAGTGTTGGAGACTCACTCCGACAGTCAGTAAGCCCAAGGTCACTTAATTCTACCGTACAGTACGGATCAACTTGGTAGCTTATTTTCTCTATCTTGACAATTGGCTTGAGATTGACCCATTTCTGGAGGAGTTCATCACGGAATTGCTCACTGGTCTTCTCATCAGTGGACAATAGTTTAGCCTGGAATATGAATTCTCTCAGGTTGCTTCCACACATCAGTATGCCCTGGGTTATGTACTGCTCAGAGAAGATTTCACAATTGCAGTTATTGTAGATGTAGCCTGCAATAGCTCTCTCTATGTCTGCAATCTTCTCCGTCATGTTTAAAGCCTGTAAAAACAACATGAATGAGCACTGACTAATGACCGGGTAGCTGCTGTTTGATTTTGCTTACAATATAGCTGTTGCAAAAGACACCTTGGGGAAGCTGGAAGCGGACTTGAAATGGTGTTGGACTTGACACTGCATTGGTCAAAACAGAAAACTATTACTGTAACAGCAATTCCCATTTATACTAACATATACACAGCCCATCATGCACTACTTACAGGGAAGCCTGAGCACGATACTGCTCATATTTCCAATAGCAGTCCCTGCTTTCACAGCGACACAATACTCCTCCTCAGCCAGTAGCTCGGTGAATACATATCTGCTCTCGTTCGCTCCAACTCGGATGATCTTTGCACTCCTGTCAAGCGATGATGGGCATCCAGTGGATGTGACAGGGACACTCTGGTAGTATACTTCAATGTTAGTCAGGAATCCCTTGGAAGTGTCCAGTGTGTAAGGCTGCCATGTTAGGACACCCCGTTTGCCACTCAATCGAGCAAGGGCAGTGATGTTTGGCACATTGGGTACTAAAAAAGAAAGTAAGATTGGATGGAATGCAAGTAACATACTGGAGTTGAAGCAGTACTCTGTTCTTACCCCCTTCTCTGGTGAAGAATGTTTGCACAAAAGGCTCACTCACTCCGCCTTCGGTAGCAGCCACAATTTCAACAGTGTATGGAACTTCAGGTACTGAAAAATGTAAGATTTGGACAATAGTCTCACAAGAAGCCCAGTTTATGCCAATTATTATGGATTTCCTACCATCCTCCAGCGATAGCTAAAACAATGGCCCCCCAAGCCTAGCCCAAGGCAAGGTGCTAGCACATTTTAAGAAGTCTTACTTAGTTCATCAAAGCTCACGGACTTCATGTCATCTGGCATCAGCGAAATCACTTCACTGTAGTTGTGAAGTTGATTGTAGATACTGATATTGTAATAGAGTAGGACACCATTTTCATTTTCAGGAGTATCCCAGGTGATTACAACATTGTTCTCGTCCGTCACAGTGCTTGTGGGCCGGGAAACCTCGGAAGGAGCTATTAGAGGGAATAATTTAAGTGATTGTGGCTTTTATCAAGAGAAAAAAAACATCGCTACATTACATTATATTTACCAGTTTGTTCAGTATGATAATTCATTGTGGTTGAATTTGGTCCCATTCCAACATTGGTGCTTGCTGAGAGGAACACACCCACTAACTGGTAAGGGGACAGCCCTGTGATAACAAAGTTCGTTACAGATGGGTTGAATGGGAGTCCAACAATGGTGCCATTCTTGTAGTCAATGTAGAGATTATAGCGAGTGATGACACCGTTAGGCAAATCAGGAATGGACCATGTCACTGTTAGGTTGAAAGGACTATCATTGTTGACACTATAGTTCGGAGGCGAATCAGGTTCTGAAAAATCACAAATTAAACAGTCATAATAAAATTATGCTAACTACATGTTTGACAGCTACTATTGATTATGCCTTAACTGTTTTAGGATATCACTTAATAAATAGACAAAGAGCTTACCATCCTGATCGGTGATAGCTGCAGCACAGGCGTATGGGCTGCTGCCCTGAGTGGTGGTCATCAGCACACAGCAGTTGTATGATGTGTATGGAACGACATTTTCAATTGTATCAGTGGATGCAAATCGATCAGCGATAGAATTAGCGTAGATAATACTCCTATCACTCTGGGTGATGCAGAGGACTTGAAAGCTCTCAAAGAATCCATCTCTGGAGTCGTTTTGTGGAGTAGACCATCCAATTTCCATCGTTCTTGGACCCAATATAGTGAGTAGGAGGTCTTCAAGTGTACCTGCGAGGAAAAAATGGAGTAAATGGGATATTTAGAACATGCTAAAGCATTTCCAAATTGTAGTTCATGATAAAACATTATGACAATGTGCAACGTAGTTTAAAATTTCAGGCACATATGTATTATGATACAGTAATCTCATAATAATTTTAGTATACTGCTATCCCGCATTCAGATGAATGACCTCATGACTACAGCATGCATGAATTCATGTAGTACATTGTGCACGCATGCACCGTGGCTATGAAAATAAATAAACAAGGCTAATGGGGATTCTTTGACGCACCCACCTGTCATATGATGGAAATTCATGGTTATGTTTACAATTAGTGCTGCAAATTTGGCACTAACTGAAAGAAATTTATGACCTTGGAGTCAGCAAACAGCATTGACTTGCAAGTCATAAAGTTTCATAAAGCTAAAGCAAGAGCAGATATTATTGCTTACCAAGGCAGCTGAGTCCATCATTGGTTTTTGTATAGGTCTGGTTGCAGAAGCATGAGAATGATCCAGCAGTATTCATGCAATTCTGCTCACACACATGAGTCATCAGACGGCACTCATCCACATCTGTAAAGAAAATGCACTCGTACTTAAATTGAATGTTTGATAGGGCATACAATGGCTAAAATATAGCAGATAGTTAGAGTAAAACAGATGATTATCTCACCAATGCAGCTGAAGCCATTGGGATCAAGAGTGTATCCAGGATTACAGTCACAAGTATAAGAACCAGGTGTATTAATGCAAGCCTGTGCACACAGGTCGTGGTTATTAGCACACTCGTCGATATCTGAAACAGAGAAATAATATTGTGCAAAATGTGATTAAAGCAGCATTTTTGCAGTGGCTTACGTACCATCACACGTCCTTCCGTCTACGTTGAGATTATAGCCAGAGTTACAAGTACAGGCATAGGATCCAATAGTGTTGATGCAGGTGTGATCACACTCATGGACTAGCTCAGTGTCATTACACTCATTGATGTCTGGATAGTTGACAGCATCATACAGTCAAAAATTTAAGATCGAGGGAAATATTTACATGCATGATGGTTCTAAGTACCTTCACAAGTGATGAGATTAGGAGTGAGTCGCCATCCCAGGAAGCAAGCACAGTGGTAAGAGCCAGGAGTGTTGACACACACCTGATCACATGTTGTATTGCCAATGGCCCCAGGCAAACACTCGTTAATATCTGCAGTGGTATTAATAATTTACAATGCATCACCTAGTTGTTAAATTTTTAGTTTTGTGACTATAGCCACGTTCATAATACCATTGCAGCGGAATCCATCAAAGTCGAGACGCCAGCCTGCATTACAGCTGCATGTATACGATCCAATGTTGTTGTGGCAATTTTGGTCACAGCGGTCAATTCCAAGGTCACACTCATTAATGTCTGAGATAGCAATTCAAAATTAATCAGACATGCAGTCTGATCATGAACATTAATTTCATCAATTTTACCTCTGCATGTCCGTCCATCACTATTGAGGGCATAACCAATGCGACAGTCACACACGTATGAGCCAATAGTGTTGTTACAAATTTGCTGACATTCATCAAGCTGCTCTGCACACTCGTCAATATCTGTGGAAATAAGAGAAGCGCTGGTCTAATACATGTAGCATCAAGTAGATAGCTATAATATTATGTGAAGGAATTCTAATTCTTACCATCACAATCATATCCATTGACATTGAGGCGATATCCAGTATTACAGGAGCAAGTATAGCTACCGATGGTGTTGTGGCAGTTCTGAGCACAGCGATCTGTTCCTTCAGCGCACTCATCAATATCTGAAGAGATAACCAGTACCAGAAAGCATAGTAAGCATGCAATGAATTTTGGTCATTGGTTAAAGTCATATACTGACCATCGCACGTTACTCCATCAGCATTCAGCCTGTAGCCAGTGTTGCAAGAACACCTGTAGCTGCCAATTGTGTTGTGACAATTTTGAGAGCAGCGATCAGTACCTTCAGAACACTCGTCAATATCTGTGTAGAGCAAATTTTAAGTGATTAATGTATACTTATAAAACTTTTAATGGATAGGTTAAAGTAACGTACCGTCACATCCATAGCCATTGGCATTTAGCCGGTAGCCAGAGTTACAGGTACAAGTGTATGATCCCACATTGTTGTGGCAATTCTGGTCACATCTGTCTGTGCCTTCAGTACATTCATCAATATCTGCAGGAAAAAGAGGATAGAGATTGAATAAGTGAGACAAAAATTAATTGCTAACAATCGTTCAAGTTACCGTCACATCCATATCCATTTGAATTGAGCCGGAATCCAATGTTACATGAACATGTGTAAGATCCCACATTGTTATGGCAGTTATGAGCACACCTATCAGTACCCTCAGCACATTCATTGATGTCTAAATTACAAATTGAACATGATATTAATTTTCAGTACGCTTAGGATATTATTATAGAGGTAAAGTGACCCACCATCACAGCCATGTTGATCAGCATTAAGCCTGTAGCCAGGATTGCAACTACAAGTGTAGGAACCAACAGTATTTTGACAGTTCTGAGCACAGCCATCAGTGTTTAGGGTGCATTCATCAATATCACTACAACCACGCCCATTGGAATCCAACGAGTAGCCTGTATTGCAGCTGCATGTGTACGACCCAGCGGTGTTGTGACAGTTCTGGGCACACTGGTCTATTCCTTCAGAACACTCATCAATATCTGGAAAATTAATAATAACATGCGATGAAAACAAAAGGGAGAGGAAAGGAGATGGATGTACCACACAACTAATTATGAATAATTGAGAGAGAGAGAGACAGACAGAGAGAGAGACAGAGAGAGAGATAGAGAGAGAATCTCGAGTGCCAAACTTGATAGCTAATTTTTGTAAAAATTCTACACTCACACTAACCATAGCAAGAGCGCCCATTAGAGGCCAGCCTATATCCTGTCCTACAGCTACATGTGTAGCTTCCAGCGGTGTTCTGGCAGTTGTGTGCACACTGGTGAGTCCCTTCAGTGCATTCATTGATGTCTGTTCAATGGGTGGGAAAGAAAAGCAATGAATATTCACACAAGACCACACAGCGTCACAGAGCTAGTCATACCACTGCAACTTCTACCATCACTGCCCAACCGGTATCCAGTCCTGCAACTACAAGTGTAGGAGCCTGGAGTATTCTGACAGTTCTGTGCACACTGTTCCTGACCATTAGTGCATTCATTGATGTCTGGACAAATAAATTGAGGGGCAAAATAGAATTAGAAGAGTGTTCTTTTCCATTAGACAATTGGCAACACCCATTTATTCGACTAAACTTACCATTGCAAGAGCGTCCATTGCTACCCAAGCTGTAGCCAGTGCGACAAGAACAGACGAATGAGCCGTCAGTATTTCTACAGTTATGGGCACATGGTCCTCTGCCACCATTGCTAGCACATTCGTTATTATCTATGGAACACAATAATGTAGCCCATACATTCTACGTATACAAGATTAAAATTATAGCTAGCTACCTCTGCAAGTTCTTCCATCACTATTAAGAGAGTATCCAGTGTTGCAAGCACATCGAAAGCCCCCATTGGTATTAACACACACTTGCTGGCAGTTATCAGTGTTTCGTGCACACTCATTGACATCTACAAAGTATACATAATATTATGTTTTTGGAGCATTTACATGCAATCCTTAATTTTGTTGAGCTACAGCAGCCAACCATAATCATTACTATAATATTATATATCCTACCAGTTTGGCAGTAACTTCCGGTCCAGGTTGCTGGACAGTTGCATCGATTTGGTGCAGTGCAGCTGCCTCCATTTCGACACGAAGGAGTACAAACAGCTGTAATAAATAAAATTCTTGTTACTATAACATTTAGCAACGCTGTCCACTATCTAACTTAAAGCCTTGTCAATAATAAACTCGAGACTAAAAATTTTTGTCAGATTGCAAACTTACGGTAACATCGAGAACCACTTCGGCTGTATCCACTGCAACAATCAAACTGAGACCTATACGACGTCCTGTAGGCTGTGTATCTCTGCCTGTAGTACACGGTCCTGCACGTGGTACAAAAGTGCATTAGTTAATACTAGCTCAATGTTTGTTCTCGTGATGATAATTATTAATGGTGCAACCTACCTCCTGCACCTACGCCATCCCCACCAGCCACATCGGTAAGAGTAGGAGTACGAAGCACGTCTGTAGGCACTGTAACCTGAACGCTGACTTACTCTGCGATAGCACACCCTATAATGTATTGGGAATAAAGCATCCATTGTAGTATTAATTTTATGCATACCGTTACTATGTAAAAAAAATGTAGGGAAACGATTTGCCCCAAACTTATTATCTGGCACCCCATGATTGAATAGTGAATCATACCTTTATGTCTGTGAAAGATTGAAGAGATTTTACTATTTAATCCGTTGAATACGGGAAAACATATGGCACTGTCTTTTTCCTGTGATCTATACCTAACCACTAGCTACTCTGAGCCCGAATGATTTAAAGCGTCATTGGCTCCGTTACTGAAATCTATAGGCCAGTGCATGCACACAAATAAAATTCTCTGATGCTTACCCTGTTTGTCCAGAAGAGCACTGGATAATGAAGAGCAGTATCACTGTAACAATAACTCCAATAAAAGCTGCTTTACGAAACTCCATCTCGCTCGAATAATATCCCGACCGAGAACGCACGCAACTAATCTTGCATCAACGCAATTCATTGTCACGTGAATCAGCAATCGTGTAGCTACGACTGTTGGCAAAGGATCGTCAAAATAGCTAGTTATTCCATTTTGCTGATCGCTATATCCTAGGATTTATAATAGCCGTACCTCAAGGACTTCTAATATCCCAAGATTAAAGCAAAGAATTTTATTTCTCCACGAGAATTTGGGAAGAGAGGTAGTCAGCGATCGAGACCCAACACTGACACTGACTGATACACGCCCAAAATCCGTAAAAATGCGCATGCGCATGCGCAGGGAAATCGTTAACGTTCCAGCCCCACCCCTTCCTAACTGCATATTGAAGGTGGAGTCAGATGACTTGCAAAAGTCCAGTTAGATCAAATGTGAAAGATGCTGTTCAGGGATCAGACGGTGTCTTGGGCAGTCATTTGGATCTACATTCTCCAATTCAACACAGGAATTGGTAGGCATGAATAACAATAGTTAGTAGTGGAGTTAATAGCTAGCTTGATGTTGGTGGTATTAAACGTGCATCTCAAGTGCTAGAAAAGCTGCCAGTGATCATGGCATTCTAGGCAATCATAGAAGTATGTAAATAGCTGTAGGCAGGTTACTAAAATTTAATCACTGGCTGTGATATTGAATCATAATAATTGTGCCTAAGTTTACGTTGAAAAATGAAAGTGACATGACATGCATGTGTGCTTAATTCTGGAGGACTTTGACAAATATTTAATAGGACAGAAAATCTCTATAGTTATTGCATGTGTTATATTTAATGCCCTATAATCAAAATAGAAATATACTACTAATCCAAACAATCCTTTCAGAAACAACGCACTTGAAAATCAGTAGCTACTTCATTAGAAACTGCCAATGTAGGTACCACCCATTGTCTCCTATTAATGAATACACTTGACAGAAATACTGAAGCATGCAGCTCATATTACAATGAATGGTATTTATTGCTGTGTGTTAGCACAAGCAATGTTTTTGCTGGAAATGTTGATAAGGTGTTGACCTCATTCTCACTCACTAAAATTTATGCATATGAACGATAACACATTAAACTCCTTTAATATGATTGATTGCAGGACAATCTTGTACAACTGGAGACCTACGACTACTCGGAGGTTCCACACAGTATGAAGGACGAGTAGAGATATGCAACAATAATGTTTGGGGCACTGTTTGTGATGATTTCTGGAATACCAATGATGCAATAGTGGTTTGCCGACAGCTAGGACTTTCTACTAATGGTATATACACCCGACAACACTATACTAAAGTCAGAAAAAATTAGACATGTAAAATTCAAGCCCTAGGCAAAGTCTGCACTTAAGGTGTCATTAATATAGCTACCATCAGGGATATGCTGTGTGCATGCACATGTACATGACTGACAAGGGAAGAATTTTATTGCAATTATGGTTGTAGGAGCAGCAGCACTTAGCCGAGCTGCGTTTGGTGCGGGAACTGGACAGATTTGGCTTGACGATGTTCGCTGCATTGGCTCAGAATCTAGACTCATTGACTGTCCAGCAAACTCCCTAGGATCCCACAACTGTCAACACTATGAGGATGCTGGGGTGAGATGCGGAGCTCCTATGACATGTAAGCTCACCATGATTATTGAAAGTGTTAATATTAATGGTATTACTAGAAAAATTACTAAATCTGTAGGTGTCCAAGGAGAACTCCGACTTATCAATGGAAGAGTCTCTACTGAAGGGCGAGTGGAATTCTGTAATAATAATGTATGGGGCACCATCTGTGATGACTCATGGGACAATAATGATGCTACTGTGGTGTGTCGGCAGCTAGGCCTCTCTACTACTGGTCAGTTACAGTTAATTTTATGGATAATAATATACCTCCTCTCTTTCTCCTGAATTGGTATGAAATACTAATGAAAAATTACATATACTTAGCATGGCAAGCAGTGACGTTTATAGTTAGGCCAGACCAATTTAATTTGTTGTTGCTCGGATATTGTGAGATAAAAACTGGAGCGAGCGATCGAAAAAAAAAAGAAAAAAAAGAAATTAATTGGGTGTGGTTATAGACCACAATCTAATCAAGACAGACTAATGTGACTATCTAGGACCAGGAAATCAAGATAGAATACAAAAACCACTCTACTGTACATAAGCTCCTCCCAACTTAATTAATTTTTTTTTCTGTTTGCCCAAAAATTGGAGCGAGCGAATCCGTGCAACAACTTATTCAATTGGTCTGGCCTTATGTACAGTCATGATATCACCACTGTACTTATGGCAGGTGCTGCTGGTGTTCCACGTGCCGCTTTTGGTCAAGGGACGGGATCCATTTGGCTTGATAATGTCCACTGTGGTGGAACTGAGTTGCGGCTTGCTGACTGTCCTGCTAATGCCATAGGGAGTCATAACTGCCAGCATTCAGAAGATGCTGGTGTCAGATGTGGCAGTGCTACTAGTACATGTGAGTAGAATTAAATTAAATTTTAGCAGAGAAAAGGAAGATAACTTCAATCTTAAATCTTCAGGTACACAGGGAAATGTTCGACTTGTTGGTGGGACAGTATCAACAGAGGGAAGAGTGGAATTTTGTAACAATAATATGTGGGGAACTGTCTGTGATGATCTTTGGGGGGTAAATGATGCCATTGTAGTGTGCAGACAACTTGGATTTTCCACAAGCGGTTAGCTAGCATAATAATAGCGACTAATTCATGTCCTACAATTAATGATAAGACTTAGTATGCAATCTATAATTTTTAGGTGCCATTGCACTTCTATTTGCTGCATTTGGTCAAGGAACTGGATCAATCTGGCTGGACAACGTTCAGTGCGCTGGAACGGAGAGCAGACTGGCGGACTGTCCTGCTAGCCCCATTGGATCCCACAACTGTGCACATTCAGAGGATGCTAGTGTTAGGTGTGGAACAAGCTCAGTATGTAAGGAAAATCGATCAAAGCTTAATAAAGAAGATAACTTCAATCTTGAATTTTCAGGTACACAGGGAGATGTTCGACTTGTTGGTGGGACAGTATCAACAGAGGGAAGAGTAGAATTTTGTAACAATAATATGTGGGGAACTGTCTGTGATGATCTTTGGGGGGTAAATGATGCCAATGTAGTGTGCAGACAACTTGGATTTTCCACAAGCGGTTAGCTAGCATAATAATAGCGACTAATTCATGTCCTACAATTAATGATAAGACTTAGTATGCAATCTATAATTTTTAGGTGCCATTGCACTTCTATTTGCTGCATTTGGTCAAGGAACTGGATCAATCTGGCTGGACAACGTTCAGTGTGCTGGAACAGAGAGCAGACTGGCTGACTGTCCCGCTAACACCATTGGATACCACAACTGTGCACATTCAGAGGATGCTAGTGTTAGGTGTGGAACAAGCTCAATATGTAAGGAAAATAAATCAAAGCTTAGTGGAGACAAAGAAGATAACTTCAATCTTGAATTTTCAGGTACACAGGGAGATGTTCGACTTGTTGGTGGGACAGTATCAACAGAGGGAAGAGTGGAATTTTGTAACAATGATATGTGGGGAACTGTCTGCGATGATCTTTGGGGGGTAAATGATGCCATTGTAGTGTGCAGACAACTTGGATTCCCCACAAGTGGTCAGCTGGCATAGTACTAACCCACCCCCTACTTATAGCTAAGCAATATATAATTTTTAGGTGCTACTGCACTTCTATTTGCTGCATTTGGTCAAGGAACTGGATCAATCTGGCTGGACAACGTTCAGTGTATTGGAACGGAGAGCAGACTGGCTGACTGTCCCGCTAACAATGTTGGAATCCATAACTGTGTACATTCAGAGGATGCTGGTGTTAGGTGTGGATTAATATGTGAGGAAAATTAATCAAAGCTTAGCAGAGACAGAGAAGATAACTTCAATCTTAAATCTTCAGGTACACAAGGAGATGTTCGACTTGTTGGTGGGACAGTATCCACAGAGGGAAGAGTGGAATTTTGTAACAATAATATTTGGGGAACTGTTTGTGATGATTTTTGGGGACAAAATGACGCCATTGTAGTGTGCAGACAACTTGGATTTTCCACAATCGGTTAGCTAGCATAGCGACTAATCCATGCATGCCCTATAATTATGCAATCTATAATTTTTAGGTGCTACTGCTCTTCTCTTCGCTGCATTTGGTCAAGGAACTGGATCAATCTGGCTGGATAACGTTCAGTGTGCTGGAACAGAGAGCAGACTGGCTGACTGTCCCGCTAACACCATTGGATCCCACAACTGTGCACATTCAGAGGATGCTAGTGTTAGGTGTCGCTCAATATGTAAGGAAAATCAATTAAAGCTTAGCGGAGATAAAGAAGATATTAACTTAAATCTTTAGGTACACAGGGAGATGTTCGACTTGTTGGTGGCACAGTATTCACAGAGGGAAGAGTGGAATTTTGTAATAATAACACTTGGGGAACTGTCTGTGATAATCTCTGGGGGGTAAATGACGCTATCGTAGTGTGCAGACAACTTGGATTTCCCACAAGCGGTTAGCGAGCATAGCGACTAATCCATGCCCTATTTATGCAATGTGTCCATGATAAATTTAGGTGCTGTTGCACTTGTATTTACTGCATTTGGTCAAGGAACTGGATCAATCTGGCTGGATAACGTTCAGTGTGCTGGAACAGAGAGCAGACTGGCTGACTGTCCCGCTAACACCATTGGAGTCCACAACTGTGTACATTCAGAGGATGCTAGTGTTAGGTGTGGATCAATTTGTAAGGAAATCAATTAAAGCTTAATAGAGACATTTCAAATCTTAAATTAAATCTTTAGGTACACAGGGAGATGTTCGACTTGTTGGTGGGACAGTATCAACAGAGGGAAGAGTGGAATTTTGTAACAATAATGTTTGGGGAACTGTCTGTGATGATTTTTGGGGAGTAACTGACGCCATTGTAGTGTGCAGACAACTTGGATTTTCTACAATTGGTTAGCTAGCATAGTGATTAATCCACGCCCAATAATTAATTTTATACAACTTATAACTATTAGGTGTTACTGCACTTCGATTGGCTGCATTTGGTCAAGGAACTGGATCAATCTGGCTGGACAACGTTCAGTGTGCTGGAACGGAGAGCAGACTGGCTGACTGTCCCGCTAACGCCATTGGAGTCCACAACTGTGTACATTCAGAGGATGCTAGTGTTAGGTGTGGAACAATTGCAATATGTAGCGAGAGAAGCATTCGTTTGGTGAATGGCGCTACTTCTATGCAAGGCCGTGTTGAAATCTGCCACAGCAATGAGTGGGGCACTGTTTGTGATGACTCGTGGGACTCCAATGATGCAAGGGTTGTGTGCAGACAACTTGGGCTTCCCACATCAGGTATATAAGCTGATGAATCGATATTGATAAATTGTATGTTGTGAAGTTTACGGCAATTTCACAATTTCACAGACGCTATTGCTCACTCGCGTGCTACCTTTGGCCAAGGAACTGGCACTATCTGGCTGGATAATGTGAACTGTGTTGGAACAGAGACAAGGCTAGCAGATTGCCCCAGTAATGGTTTTGGAATACACAACTGTATTCATATCGAAGATGCTGGAGTAACCTGCTCAAATAGTAAGAGTTATTTGTGACTATCATTATCAACTTACCAGGAGAAAATATACATTGTGTTGCCTCAGGTGCACTGTGTACTACTCATGGTGAGATTAGACTTGTTGGTGGCTCTTCTTCCAGAGAAGGTCGAGTAGAGGTCTGTGTCGGTGGTATGTGGGGCACAGTGTGTGACGATTTTTGGAGTACAGTAGATTCTGAGGTTGTCTGCAGACAGCTGGGATTCTCTTCTTTAGGTGAGTATCAGAATTATAAAATTTAAATTTGAGAATCAAGTCTTCCAAAAGGAGAATCAGATGATTTATGAATCAAAATCAGGATAATAATGTTATGCAACTAGTAGTAACTAATAGTTAATGGAAGTTGAAATGTCTAAATTGAATGTGTGCAATATGTGACTAAGATTTTGCACAATGTCATGCACACTTCTAACACATGCAGGTGCTATTGCTCACAGATTAGCCTACTTTGGCCAAGGAACTGACCCAATTTTGTTAGATGATGTTGCATGTGTTGGAACAGAATCAAGGATTTTGGATTGCTCATACAGATCAACTCATAACTGTGTTCACTTAGAGGATGCTGGTGTAACATGTCAACCTGCAACTGTCAACAGTAAATTAAAATCTATGCAATATCATTATGTGCACCATGATCGCATCATAATTATGATGTTAATGTTCTCACTGCAGATGTGAACTGCACAAATGGAGATGTGAGGCTTGCAGGAGGTACCAACCCAATGGAGGGTAGGGTGGAGATATGCTACTACAACCAGTGGGGAACCATTTGTGATGACTTATGGGACTCGACTGATGCTGGAGTTATCTGTGGTCAACTAGGTCATTCCTCAACTGGTAAGAAATTGAGTATCCCTTGGTAATAGTGTAACATGTACCAGTGACCTTTATTCCTGTTCTCTACTATTACTATAGGTGCCACTGCCTATTCGCGTGCACAATTTGGAGCCGGTGCTGGACCAATAATAATGGATGATGTCAGGTGTGCAGGCAGCGAGAATAACCTCATAAACTGCTCATTTACATTAAACCATAACTGTGACCACACGGAAGATGCTGGAGTTAGGTGTATATCATCGACTACAGGTACCACAAACTTGTACTTTGCATAACCAAAGCCTATTAAGAGAAATCTATAGCTGTGTGCTAGTGCAGCAATAGCGAACACAGACATTATCATGGTTCCTATTTGTTCAAATTATCTGCACACCTGTATGGTCATCTGCTAGCTCAGATTACAAAATGAATATTATCTTGACCTCACTCAGCCCTTGCTAACTGTATTCATAATGGTACATGCACACATTATAGGATGTTTGACTGGAGACATAAGGCTAGCTGGGAGTGGCTCTTCCTCGAGCCAAGGGAGAGTGGAGTTGTGCAATAGCAATCAGTGGGGAACTGTCTGCGATGATTTTTGGAGCAATACTGACGCTTTAGTAGTTTGCAGGCAACTTGGATATTCTGTTAATGGTATGCCCACAATAATAACATTAATTATCGAGCAATAAATGCTATAAGCACATGGCTACAAAAACATGCAACACCACCTATCTGGACTTGATATCACAGCTTTGTAGTGGGGCGTGAATATAATGGGTGAAAGTGCACCTGCTATGAGGCTTCATGGACACACAAGTACAAGGGAAATTACTCAGAATGAATCACTTAGGCTTAAAACTAAAATACTACCATCAAAATTTCTGCCAAAATGCACCCGCAGGTGCCACCAGTAGATGCTGCGCTAGTTATGGACAAGGCAGTGGACCAATTTGGCTAGATAATGTCCAGTGTAGTGGAGCAGAGAGGAGGCTACTTGAATGCACCAGCACAACTCTGGGGAGTCACAACTGTGCACACAGCGAGGATGCTGGAGTAAATTGCATGACAGGTAACTGAAAACAGAATACTCTTAGACTAATACTTTGTATTATAGGCAAGATATTAATTTTTGTGCACTGAGATAATAAAAGTGATCTCTCACACTTTATGGTATTATTTCACCACCAGACTGCAGTGATGGTGACATTAGGCTGTCAGCTGGAAGAAACGCTACGGAGGGTCGAGTGGAGATCTGCAGTGGTGGTACATGGGGTACTGTCTGTGATGACTTATGGGACAGAGTTGATGCTCAAGTAGTGTGTAATCAACTAGGCTTTGTCAACACAGGTTTGTATAGCTGCCCCTATATTATATAGTAGTAAGCTAGAAATATTTGATAAAAAGGTGCCGTTGCTGTCACAACATTCCGTGCTGGAACTGGATCAATTCTTCTGGACAATGTACGGTGTACTGGGAGTGAATCAAGACTGATAGACTGTCTTCATAATGGAATAGGAACACACAACTGTGTACACAGTGAAGATGCTGGAGTGCGTTGCATTCGACCAGGTAATAAATAAGTATCTATGGGATATCATTTTATCACCGCAATACTATGTAGCATCTGATGTGAACGAATGTGCTGAAGGAATAGATGCATGTGCCCATGTATGCACTGACACATCCACCGGCTATACATGTTCATGCAATTCTGGTTATCGTTTGGCAAGTGATGGACATCGCTGCAATGGTAAGTGAAGATCATTTTTTCAGAAAGTAAACATGGCTACCAAACCATAGATATCGTTGAGTGTGCTGAGGAAACAGACAACTGTGTACAGCACTGTATTAACACTGCTGGCTCTTACACATGTGACTGTGATGCTGGTTACAGACTCGATTCAGATGGTTGGAGCTGTAATGGTAAAATTAATAATTATGTGTGTCCTTTTGAAGAGGAACTATCATTTCATAAGACTTACGAAACATACAGATATTATTGAGTGCACAGAGGGCACTCACAACTGCCAACAAACCTGTAACAATACTGTTGGTTCTTTCACTTGTGGCTGTATTATTGGCTTCAGACTTTCCACTGATGGCCACAACTGCAATGGTCAGTCAGTATTATCTCATACTGGAGAATTTACATTTATTTATGGAATAATCCGGTTTCTACATAGATATTAATGAGTGTGCAGAGGGTACACACAACTGTGCACAACAATGTAATAATACCATTGGTTCTTTTACATGTGACTGCAACATTGGGTACAGACTTGCTTCAGATGGTCATTCTTGCAATGGTAAATTTATTATCACGCCATCCTCTCATGATTGCATGATTTGAAATGCAATTTCTATAGATACTAATGAGTGTACTGAAAGGACAAGTGGTTGCAGTCATATATGTAGAAACACTGTTGGTAGCTACACCTGCACATGTAGAACTGGCTACCGTTTAGCCAGTGACAATCATGGATGCAACGGTTAGTCTATACAATCAAGCTCAAGATTTCAGCATAGTATTCAAGAGCATACAATAATAATACTACGCTTTAGATATTGACGAATGCCGTGAAGATAGTGATGGCTGTGAACAGAATTGTGAAAACACTGTTGGGTCATACACATGTAATTGCAATACTGGGTACAACCTTGCTTCTGATGGGCTATTGTGTATAGGTGAGACAATATCTCACTATGTACTACAGTACATCTTGTTTAATCACAATTTTCATTAGACATTGATGAATGCACTGCGGGAACTGCCAGTTGTACTCAATCCTGTCAGAATACAGTTGGATCGTATACATGTGACTGTAATAGTGGTTATCGCCTTGATGGAAATGGATTCACCTGCAATGGTAAATCTTTGCTGACTCAGCCTGTAATTTCTGGCTACCCTCCAGCCATCATGCATGCATAGTGGTATAGAAACTACCATCCTAACTGTAATTATTAGATATTGATGAATGTGCTGAAGACAGTGATGAATGTGCTCAGACGTGTAATAATACAGTTGGCAGCTACACTTGCTCCTGTGGTTCAGGCTTCCGCTTGGCAAGTGATAGATATGGATGTGAAGGTAAACACCTTAAACTCAGCCACAAATCTCCTGTCTAACATAAATTATTAACTTTACTCATTCAGACATTAATGAATGTAATGAGAACACAGATGATTGTGATCATCTTTGCTCAAACACTGTTGGATCTTATACATGTAGATGTCATACTGGCTACAGACTTGCCTCTAATGGACTCACCTGCAATGGTATAGCCCCTACTTACACAACTAACCAGACTAATTTACTGTTCATGTCTGAATCAGATATTATTGAATGCGAAGAACAGACTGACAGATGTGCTCAAAATTGCATAAACTCCCCTGGATCATACACTTGTTCCTGCAACAGTGGATATCGTCTTCAAAGCGATGGGTTTTCTTGCAATGGTAAATGTAAAGTAGTCAGTGCAGTACTGATTCATCTTAGTTCTTTGATTCAGATGTTGATGAATGTGCTGAAAATACTGATGGTTGTGAACAGATATGCACAAATACCATTGGCTCATTCACATGTGACTGTCGCACAGGGTATACTCTAAGAAGTGATGGTAGAAACTGCCAAGGTAAGATATTCAACTGACACACTACAGTGTTTTTTTAATCAATAGTTCTCATAAATTTTTTTAGATATTAATGAGTGTTCTAGTGGTGTTCACAGATGTAATCAAACATGTACCAATACTGATGGATCGTACACATGTGGATGCAGTGCTGGCTATACAGTGAACAGTGACGGACTAAGATGCAATGGTTAGATCTTAAACAATGATACTGAAAATCATTATGCTGTATGAATAATACTGCTTCATGCAGATATCAACGAGTGCACAGCAGGAACTCATCAGTGTGAGCAAGTCTGTCAGAATACTGTAGGGTCATATTCATGTGCTTGTAATAATGGCTTTATCATTGATATGGATGGAAGAAGCTGTGATGGTCAGTGATAATATGAAGCTGAATGTGTAACTCTGTAATTATCCGATGTCAAACTGTGATCACCCAGATGTGGATGAATGTAGTGATGGTACTCATACTTGCCAACAACGGTGTGATAACACTCATGGAGCATTTCAATGCTCGTGCGATGGTGGCTTTGCACTAAGAAATGATGGATTCTCCTGTAGAGGTGAGTGTATACTCTATAGTGATCTCAGATGGTATAGGCACCATGCATTGCATGGTGCTCCGTTCAGTACTTCTTGGCTGATTCTTATAAATAATGATCATTAAACTTTTTGTACTGGTAGCATACTATATAACGTAATTTGATTCTGCTTTAAGATGTTGATGAATGTGCCACTGACATGGACAACTGTCAACATGACTGCCTGAATACCAACGGATCTTATATCTGCTCCTGTATGACAGGATACAGACTCAATAGCAATGGACGACAGTGTGATGGTAAGCTTGTGTGTGAAAAAGTATTCCTTTCTTGTTGCTCATCAATAATATTTTCATTAATGAATGTAGATGTCAATGAGTGCATTGCTGGAACAGATGATTGTGACAGCAACTGCTCCAATACCATAGGCAGCTACATCTGTAGCTGTTCCTCTGGCTATCGACTTCAAAGTGATGGAGCCACTTGTCGAGGTTAGCACACAGGATATTATCATAAACCAACAAAGGCAGAAAAGCAGAAATAGTAATACCGTGGTTTCACTGCCAAAATTATTTTGTAGATATTAATGAGTGTACTGAAAATATTGTTGGCTGTGTACACATCTGCACAAATACTGCTGGAAGTTATCAATGTTCATGCCACACTGGCTACCGTTTAGCGAGCAATGGCCTTGATTGTACAGGTATTCATTGACACTAAGGGTTCCAATCTAGCTTCAATTATCTTGCTATTTATACCTCATGACAGATATTGACGAGTGTAGCGAGAATAGAGACAACTGTGAACAGCTATGTCAAAATACTCAAGGTTCATACACCTGTAGATGCCCCGCTGGATACAGATTAGCGACTGATGGAGCTGCATGTGATGGTAATAATTGAAACATTAATTTTAGGTTCACTCTAACATTTGAGATTCAATAAATTCAATATCACAGATATTGATGAGTGCACTGAAGATACAGATGGATGTGCACAGACTTGCATAAATTCTATTGGAAGCTACACCTGCTCCTGTGCTTCAGGCTATCGCCTAGCAAACAATAGACTAGGGTGTAATGGTCAGTATATTACGAATATGCTATCTTGACTTTCATTCAAGTGAAAATAAAACGCAGACATTAATGAATGCAGTGAGAATATAGATGGTTGTGCCCAGCTGTGTTCCAATACCATTGGCTCCTACAACTGTGACTGCAATTCTGGCTTTAGACTTGCTACTAATAGGCATTCTTGTTCTGGTAAGCAGTTGCTAAATTGATTAACACAGATAAATTCATGATTTGACATTATTAACAGACATCGATGAGTGTATGGAGGATACTGATGGATGCCAGCAGATATGCACAAATTCTATTGGAAGTTATTCCTGCTCTTGTAACACTGGCTATCGCTTGGCAAGTGACAATCATCAATGCAATGGTAAGACTTAGTAAATTTAATGGATAAGTTAGTTGAGGTCCCGGTGTACAATGACGCCCATAGATATTGATGAATGTCGTGAAGAGACAGATGGTTGTGGGCAGACATGCTCAAACACAGTTGGATCGTACACATGTGGCTGCTACAGTGGCTACAGGCTTGCCACTGACAGACACACATGCAACGGTACATCATAGCTATCATCTTTGTAAGCTTACGTCATGCTAAAATTTATTATTGCTGCTGCAGATATTGATGAGTGTACTGAAGGCACGGATGGCTGTGCTCAGAACTGTCACAATAACATAGGAAGCTATAGCTGCTCCTGTGCTACTGGCTACCGATTGGCAAGCGATGGTCATGGGTGCAATGGTAAGTGCTAAAAACTATCATGAATGCAAATTGATTGAATTACATGTAATATATTGGCTGTAGATATTGATGAATGTCATGAAAATACTGACGGTTGTGCTCAGATATGCTCAAACACTATTGGCTCCTACACATGCAGTTGCAATAGTGGATACAGGCTTGCTATGGACAGACATGCTTGCGATGGTATAAAATAAAATAGTATACAAACGTAGTACTACATGCATGGGTACTCTTGATGTGTAGAAATTGATGAATGTGCTGAAGAAATTGATACCTGTGCTCAGATTTGTACCAACACAGCTGGAAGCTACTCCTGCTCTTGTAGATCTGGTTTTGTCTTACTGACTGACAATCGTAGATGCAATGGTAAATCTCTATTAAATTTTTGAGAATTGATACTTTCTCATTTTCATCTCACTTTATCCACTATAAGACATTGATGAGTGCCAAGAAAATACTGATGGTTGTAGTCAAGTTTGCATAAATTCTATTGGATCTTACCGATGCAGCTGCAACTCTGGCTACAGGCTTGCCATAGATGGACACACTTGCAATGGTATCAAAAGAGAGCATGCAATCTGAAATATAATAGATCCAAGTATCCTGATTTGAACATAATAAAACAATTTTTTTTGGTGGTGGTGGGGGGGGGGGGGGGCGGTGGGGGTAGGTCTACGGGCAACTAAGTATCTGCATGTAGAATGACCTCATCAGCACGCTAGAATTCCATGTCTGGATTTTCTTTTGGCTGTACAGACACTGATGAGTGCACGGAAGGTACACATGGATGTGAACAGATGTGCAGAAACACAGCAGGGAGCTATAGTTGTTCATGTGGAACTGGATTTCGGTTGGCAAGTGATGGCCAAAGATGCAATGGTAAGCAAATACCGTATAGCGGGAAATTTTCGAGGGAGAAAACTTTCGCGGAATGTTAAAACTGGTCGCATAATAGGTGTGTGGCATGCCTAGAATTTCGTGGAGAAAACTTTCGCAGATGGCTGAAAAATGGTGAAATTCGTGAAAGTTTTCTCCCTCGAAAATTTCCCGCTCTACGGTATTTCTTTTGCTTTCTAATGCCTTTCAAGTGTCTTAAAAAATCAGATATTGAGGAATGTCAAGAAAATACCGATGGCTGCAATCACAACTGCTCCAACACCATTGGGTCTTATGTCTGTAGCTGTCGTCCAGGCTTCAGACTTGCATCAGATAGGCTCACTTGCAATGGTTATTTCAATAATTAATTTTATTACTGATCTGTGTGATCCTTTTAATATTAATTTTAGATATTGATGAGTGCAGCGAGGAAAGCGATAGGTGTATCGAGAACTGTCACAACACTGCTGGATCATACACCTGTAGCTGTAACACTGGCTACCAGCTCAACAGTGATGGATACTCATGTGATGGTATATACATGAACAACCAAAGTAGACTAATAATGCTCTGATGATCACTGCTTTTTTACTGAATAGATATCGATGAATGTGCACTGAACACTGATGGCTGTATGCAGATGTGCACTAACACTGTGGGATCTTACTTCTGTAGCTGCGATCCAGGATTTTTGCTTAATGACGATACCAGAACTTGCAGAGGTAGATCATCCATGGCACTTCCTCTCAATTTTCAAATCAAATACTGGCATACAATATGTCTGTTTTTTTATAGATATTAATGAGTGTCAAGGAACTAGCCACGGCTGTATTCAACTTTGCACTAATACAGTTGGTTCATACATGTGTGGCTGCCGAACAGGTTTTCAGCTAGATGAAGATGGACGACAGTGTAATGGTGAGTTGAATGCCCAGATTATGAAAATAATTTACAAAGGCAAAAACTATATGTTTCATTGCATTCATAGATATTGATGAGTGTCAACAAGGGATAGATTTGTGCGACCAAATCTGTGTTAATACCTATGGTTCCTACACATGTCAGTGCAATCAAGGTTTCAGACTAGATGCCAATGGACGGACATGCAATGGTAGTCACTATGAACTAGTTGCAACAACTGTTGATCTTTTAACACACTTACAGACATTGATGAGTGTTCTGAGGGAAGACATCAGTGCACTCAAGTTTGTCAAAACACAATTGGATCGTACAGCTGCAACTGTACTAGTGGTTTCATAATTGATGTCAATGGAACAAGCTGTGATGGTGAATTGAATCATACAATTATTCAAATAAATTTTTAATTTACTGATCACAATCTATACCATTAGATATCAATGAGTGCAGGGAAGGATCTCATAGCTGTCAACAGGCGTGTAACAACACACACGGATCATACCGCTGTTCTTGTCGTGAGGGCTATCAACTCAACAACGATGGTTATACATGTCGAGGTTAGCGAATTCAAATCTAGATAGTGTAGAAACATTTTTACATACTTGACAATGCAGACATTGATGAATGCACCAGAGGCACTGATCTGTGTGCCCATAACTGCTCCAACTCTAATGGAAGCTACACATGTTCTTGTAGACCAGGATATCGCTTATCAACTGATGGCCGTAGATGCCATGGTACAAGCAGTAATTGAGTATCGGAGCGTAATGTTAATCACCCTTGTTTCTGTACAGATATTGATGAATGCAGAGAGAATACGGACAACTGTGCTCAACAATGCTCCAATACCATGGGGTCTTATGAATGCAGCTGTAATACTGGATATAGGCTTGCTTCCAATAGACACTCATGCAATGGTAATGTTAATTATTATTAGTGGTAATAAAGCAAACCATTATACATTTCACTTCAGATATCAATGAGTGTGCTGAGAATACAGATGGATGTAGTCAGAATTGCAGCAACTTAGTTGGGAGTTATAGCTGTTCCTGTCGATCAGGCTATCGATTAGCTAATGATGGCCAGTGGTGTGCAGGTAAGCGTGTCATCGTAACTATCCATCATTAATTTTTATAATACAATCAACCTCCGTTTAGATATCAATGAGTGCACAGAGAATACCGACGGCTGTGACCAGCATTGTTTGAATACTATGGGATCATATTTGTGCAACTGTACTTCTGGTTATAGATTAATTTCTGATCAAAGGTGTCAGGGTAAGAACAATTTTAAATTGACTCCGATTTGACTGTCTACATAATGATTTTTGGCTGTAGATATTGATGAATGTGCTGAGAACACAGACGGCTGTGCTCATATATGCACAAACAGTATTGGAAATTACAGCTGCTCTTGTCAATCTGGCTATCGCTTAGCTATTAATGGACTCTGGTGTACAGGTGAGAGAAAAAATTGCATTAATACTATGTTAGAGTCACAATACTAAACCTAACCTTCCAGATGTCGATGAGTGTGCTGAGGAAACAGACTCTTGTCAACAGCGGTGCTCAAACACCATGGGCTCATACAGCTGTGATTGTGATCCTGGATACAGACTAGCATCAAATCGACTTACATGTGATGACATTGATGAGTGTGGTGAGAATACAGATGGCTGTGCTCAGGACTGTACAAATACACAGGGAAGCTACACTTGTTCCTGTCGCCCTGGATACAGCTTGGCCAGTGATGATCGTGGGTGTGTGGGTAAGATAAACATTGCTTCAGTAAAAATATTTCATATTGTAAGCTGGTTTTAATAATATTCAGATATTTTTGAGTGTGCAATGGAAATCAATTATTGCTCCCAAGTGTGCATAAATACTGTTGGATCTTATGTATGCGGCTGCTATGCAGGCTATCAACTTGATTCAGATGGTGAAACATGCAACGGTATGATCTATAGTCACTGCTCCAAATAACTTCAGCAGACTACACAATCCTGCATGTATATTTGCAGACATCAATGAATGCATCATTGGAACTGACAGATGTAGCCAAAACTGCCAGAATACACTTGGATCATACACATGTAGCTGTGACAGCGGCTATCGTCTGAGCAGCGATGGCTGGACCTGCAATGGTAAATCCTTCAGAAGGAAACTACTGATTCATCATAAATCTTTACTATGCAGATATTGATGAGTGTGCTGAGAACAGTGATAACTGTACACAGACTTGCACAAACACAGACGGGTCGTTCAGTTGCTCTTGTGGCTCTGGATTCATATTAAGCAATGACAGAAGGACTTGTCAAGGTATGAGATGTTCAAAGTCTCAAGTTATGTAGCATGCGATCCTTTGCACGCACACACTAGATGTTGATGAATGTATGGCTGGAACCCATCTCTGCAATCAAACCTGCACCAATAATGTTGGATCTTACACTTGTGACTGTCAACCGGGCTATCGGCTTAATGAAGATGGCTTAAATTGTGAAGGTACAGGTTTAGTAATAGAAAGTATCAATCCAAACGTTTGGAAACTTCGCAATAGATGCGGATGAGTGTATAGATGGAACTAGCACATGCCAAGAGACTTGTACCAACACTATTGGGTCCTACACTTGTGGCTGTATTCAAGGTTTTAGGTTAAACAGTGATGGACGAACTTGCTACGGTATGCCAGCAATATTATAGCTGGTGCTCTCCACAATGTTACTTAAATATCCGAATTCATACTGCTAGATATCGATGAGTGTGCAGAGGGAGCAAATCAGTGCGAAGTATACTGTAACAACACTGCTGGGTCATACGTATGTAGCTGCAATGCTGGTTTCATCATTAACGCCACTACTGGAAATACATGTATTGGTGAGTATTACTATCTAATAGCCATATCCTATACTTCGATTATTCTGTTATTTGGATTTAGTTGTTATTGTGACTTATATCTGCAGATATCAATGAATGCATGGTTGACACTCACAACTGTGAGCAATTGTGTAACAATACAGTAGGATCACACAATTGCCTTTGCCGCAATGGCTATAGACTCCACAATAACAACTATTCATGTTCAGGTAAGCAAGACATAAGATTCTCAGTGTTGGCTCTACCTAACATTTCACCTTAAATCATAGATGTTAATGAATGTACTGAGGGTACTGATACCTGTGCACAGATATGTACTAATACTGTTGGCAGTTACACTTGCTCATGTGGCCTTGGCTCCCGTTTAGCATCGGATAATCAACAGTGTGACGGTAAGGAATAAAAATGATCATAATAACACACAGTATACGCCTTATAGAAGATTTCCTTGCCTTGGTCAGATATTAACGAATGTAGTGAGAACAGGGATGATTGTGAACATAACTGCGTGAACAATGATGGTTCTTACTCATGCACTTGTCAAGATGGATACAGACTTGATGCAAATGGACGCACATGCAATGGTATCTAACAGCAAGGCCACTATAAGCAGTCCATAATATTAATTTTATTCCTCATTTATAGATGTTGATGAGTGTACGGAGGGAACCAACAGCTGTGTTCATAACTGTACAAACACAGACGGTTCATACATGTGCAATTGTAGCACTGGCTATCGTCTCAGCGGTGATGGATTCTCTTGCAATGGTAGAGCGTCAGTCTATAATATCTTGGTGATCTATTCAATACCATTATTTATTTCTCCTTTTAATTTCACAGATATCGATGAGTGTGAAGAGAACATTGATAGCTGTTCACAGAACTGTAGAAATACACCAGGGTCATTCAGGTGCGACTGTAATCCAGGCTATGAGCTCAGCAATGACAGTAGGACTTGCCAAGGTTAATTTTTAAATTAGTGATACCATATAACTGTCTCAACTTCATAATTATGCTCTTTTAATTTACCAGATCTCAACGAGTGTTCAGATGGAACACATCTTTGTGCTCAAATCTGTTTCAATACTGAGGGATCATATGTGTGCAGCTGTCAAATTGGTTATCGACTGAGCGATGATAGAATCAACTGCAGCGGTTGGTCCACTATAGCTACATTTAGTAAGGCCTTCTTAGTACTCTATCCATGTATACAGACATCAATGAGTGTCTCGAGGGCCTTCACTCGTGTGCTCAAACATGTGTCAACATTCCTGGCTCCTATACATGTCAGTGCAGGGAAGGATTTATGCTGAGCAGAAATCTTCGTACCTGTGAAGGTTAGAGATAGAGTACTATCAATCTAGCTTCAATGAACTCTGCCAATTCTCTACACAGATATTGATGAGTGCGCTCTAAGCACAGACCACTGCCAACAAAACTGTAACAATACAATAGGATCCTACACATGTAGTTGCAACAGCGGCTTTCAAATTCTTGATGCCGATGGAAGAACATGTGATGGTGAGATCATAAAGTGAATAAAGGAACTGCACATAATCTAATTGATCCATAGATATCAATGAGTGCAGTAATGATACCCACAACTGTCAGCATATGTGCAATAATACACATGGAGCATACCAGTGTCTTTGCCGTGATGGTTACGAACTTCGAACTGATGGGTTCTCGTGCAGAGGTAAATTAGTGTGCTTCGTTAATGAGATAATGATCATGTAATTATTATAAAATTTAGACATCGACGAGTGTAGTACTGGAGTGGACCAATGTGAGCATGAATGTCTGAATACTAATGGATCATACACATGTGATTGTCAAACTGGATTCAGACTAAAGAGTGATGGACTACAGTGTCAGGGTACTACATTATTATACGACAGACCAAACTACGTACTTGTAAAATTAATATTATAATGCAGCTTGTACTAAAACACACATCCAATAACCACTTTATTCATGACGACCATTTTGGTAGCCTTGTCTCCTGTCTTTTGAAGGCATATTGAATAGGAACTGGATATGAGGCTATAATAGACACTGTTTAGGAGGTTTCTATGTGATTTAGAAAGACTGAAGGGCTCTATGTAGAATTTTGAGTGGAGTGAAGGCTCCACTGAGCCCTGAGGTATTCTAAATCACGTTAATAGCTATTACATGCCGTCTCCATGAGTATACTGAACTTACCGATTAAACTTGTGTGATTGATCTTTGTGTAAGTACATGTACCAAGCACATAATATCAAAACATTTGATCTAGTAAGCACAATACGTGCCTATTAGTTATTAAGCAATGCAAGGTAGGATTAATTTGGGCGTAACCTGGGTCATTGATGGCAGCTGGGTAACTTGACTGTATGACTGTAAGGTCAAGGTCACTGCGTTTGAGTACCAGCGTGGGAGTCCTGCCATTGAGGGCAGGTACCAACTGGTGAGTGGGCTAGTACCAGCGTGGGAGTCCCAACCTGAGTCAGGTGCCAATTGGCAGCTAAGGCCAGCGTGGGAGTCCCGACCGTGAAGTTGAGTACCAACTGGAACTAGGACAGTGACATCCAGCATTAGAAAACAAAGATATTGCTGGCGTGACCGATAAGTTACATGTGACATTCAGCCACCAATCAATTCCCCCTATCTACTCTAACGTGAATGTATACATGTGTATTGTGTACTACCTATTGATTGATTGGCGTAGTGTGTTGAATGGACTGAATAAAAACTTGTCAGGGTGGGAGAGGTGGGAGATTTTTCCACTGTGATGTTCTTCTTGCTTGCAGGAGTTGTTGCGCAGTTAAGTGTGCTTCATTTAGAATAGTTGTATACTAGTGTGACGTATGCGCATGTGCCATACGTCATGGGCAAACGTGCTCTTTACGTCGGCCTGATGCTATTAATTATAGTTTATGCATGCATAAACATCGTTTAATAGCTATTACATGCCGTCTCCATGAGTATACTGAACTTACCGATTAAACTTGTGTGATTGATCTTTGTGTAAGTACATGTACCAAGCACATAATATCAGAACATTTGATCTAGTAAGCACAATACGTGCCTATTAGTTATTAAGCAATGCAAGGTAGGATTAATTTGGGCGTAACCTGGGTCATTGATGGCAGCTGGGTAACTTGACTGTATGACTGTAAGGTCAAGGTCACTGCGTTTGAGTACCAGCGTGGGAGTCCTGCCATTGAGGGCAGGTACCAACTGGTGAGTGGGCTAGTACCAGCGTGGGAGTCCCAACCTGAGTCAGGTGCCAACTGGCAGCTAAGGCCAGCGTGGGAGTCCCGACCGTGAAGTTGAGTACCAACTGGAACTAGGACAGTGACATCCAGCGTTAGAAAACAAAGATATTGCTGGCGTGACCGATAAGTTACATGTGACATTCAGCCACCAATCAATTCCCCCCAAATTACCCCCAAATTAGTGCACGGAAGATACCAGATATTGTCCATGTGATATTGCCTTGCCTGCTAGGTGCAATGAGGTAGGTGATGCTGACATGTATGCCAGATATTCTGCATTTAATCACCTGACATGGGCAAGTCTGTGAGGCAAGACCACAGCCTATGGCTATTGTGGTAATGATGTATAGTAGTGTATTTTGTAAGAGGTAGCTGCTAATGTCTGAAGTTGATGCCAGCGGCAGAATTTAAGTACAATGTAGCAGTACAGTGTTGTAGTAGATACTGGGCTGCTGAGGTTTATACAGACTGTAAAATTTACATAGTGTATTGTGTCGGTATAGTGAATGCTCGGATTGACCTAACTGAGGTAAAGTGCACTGAAATGGATTATAAGTGAGGTTAATGCCAGTGGAAGAGTGTGCATACCATGTAGCAGTGTAGAAGAGCTCATTGTGGGTTATGGCTGCTGAGGTCACTGCCAGTGGCAGAGTGCAGATACACTGTAGCCGTGTAGCTGAGGAACTTGTGGGCTATGGCTTAAATCAATGCCAGAGGCAGGGTGTATGTGCACTGTAGCAGTGTAGCAGAGCAATTTGTGGGCTATGGCTGCCAAGGTCAATGCCAGAGGCAGGGTGCACATGTACTGTAGCGGCGTAGCAAAGCATCTAGAGGGCTATGGCTGCTGAGGTCAATGTCAGTAGGCGAGTGCACGTACCCTGTAGCAGCATAGTAGAGCAATTAGTGGGCTATGAGGTTATTACCAGTGGCGGAGTGCATGTACACGCCTGAAGACTGCAGTAGTGTAACAGGGCAGTTAGTTGGACTGTGGCTACTAACGTCTTTTTTTTTTTAGCGGAATTAAAAGGGTATACTGGAGCCAGATAGCAGTGTGTTTAAATAGCTATGACTGCTGAGGTCTATGCCAGCGGCAGGGTTACATGCGTGAAGCTGTGCAGCAGTGAATTAAGGCTGATAAGGTTTATGCCGGCATCAGTGTTAGATGAAGTGTATACACTGTAATGATTTCACAATGCTATTAATGAGTTATGATCGCAACAGTTTATGCCAGCGGCAGCTTATAAATTGTTATATTTCTGAGTCAAGGCTTCCAGGGATTGTGCCAGTGGCAGAATTAATGTGCATATAGCAGCATAGTAGAGTGGTTTGTGAACTATGATTGCTGAAATTGATGCCAGTGGCAGAGTGCACATACAGTGTAGCAGCATGACAAACCAGTTAGTGGGATCTGGCTGTGCCGAGGTGTTGGGAGTTATCCGTTAGAATCCGCTCGAATTATAACTTACGAACGAAACGGCTTGTTGAACTGAATTTACTACACATCTAGAGGGCTATGCATGGCAGATGAGGTCAGTGTCAGTAGGCGAGTGCACGTGCCCTGTAGCCGCATAGTAGAGCAATTAGGGGGCTATGAGGTTATTACCAGTGGCGGGGTGCATGTACACGCCTGTATACTGTAGACACTGTAGTAGTGTAACAGAGCAGTTAGTTGAACTGTGGCTACTAACATCTTTCTTTTTAGCGGAATTAAAAGGGTATACTGGAGCAAGACAGCAGTGTGCTTAAAGAGCTATGACTGCTGAGGTCAATGCCAGCGGCAGGGTTACATGTATGAAGCTGTGCAGCAGTGTAATTAGTGAATTAAGGCTGATGAGGTTTATGCTGGCATCAGAGTTAGAGGAAGTGTACACTATAATAATTTCGCAATGCTATTAATGAGTTATGATTGCAACCGTTTATGCCAGTGGCAGCTTATAAATTGTTGTATTTATGAGTCAAGGCTCCCAGGGGTTGTGCCAGTGGCAGAATTAACGTGCATATAGCAGCATAGTAGAGTGGTTTGTGAACTATGACTGCTGAAATTGATACCAGTGGCAGAGTGCGCATACATTGTAGCAGCATGACAAACCAGTTAGTGGGATCTGGTTGTGCCGAGGTCAATGCCAGTAGCGGAGTGCACGTATGCTGTATGTACAATGTAGTGGCATAGCAGAGGAAATAGTGAGGGCCCTGGTAGCCATACCAGTGGTGGAGTCCAGATACGCTGCAGCAGCATCACAGAGCAATATGACTGCTAAAGTTTATGCTAGTGGCAGGTTAAATTACACTAGCAGTGTCAATAAGTGGACTATAGCAGCTGGGGGTTGTGACAGCAAAAGAGCTATAGCAATGCATGATTTACTGTGGTTTACATCATACATGTATGTTAGCAGCAGAGTTAAACGTATTGTTACTGCTGTTTTCCCTAGTTGTATATGTGCCATCTTCTAACCAGAAATACATAGGTCCATGCATGATTACATGGAACAGGTAGTATGAAATACTGTTTGCTGAAACCTGTGTACATGTTGTTGATATTTTAAACGATCTATTAAAACTCAGTTAGTACTGATGGGTACATCTTTGGACAATCGTGTCTGGTCTGTGTTGACAGATATATTAGTTTTTGGGCTCCCTAGAGGTATGGGAATGTATAATGAACCAGTGCTAGCTGGTGAGAGTGAGACGCTTATAAGTAGTCTGGTGCTGTTGTAGCTTCGTAGCTCGGTAGGAACTGAGGGTCTGTCATAGAGTCATCTTACTGTTATAGGAGTGGGAGTGCTCAGTGTAATTTTTGAGTAACGCTGTCTGCTTAATTCTGAATCTATGTCAGACATTTATATTTATGAGGGTTCTGATTGTTTTGTGCGCATGGGATGATGCTGACGAGAATCTATATAAGCAAATGTGTTAACAGCTAATATAACAGATCTAGACATGTCTTGAAGGCCGATCTAACATAAAATCAACTTCAGCATGTATGACCACATTGCATTGGGGCACATTATTGCATATGTGCAATGATGTTGGATAGATTGGATAACAGAGTGTGATTACCTTAATTGGAGCAGGTCACTGCATATGTAAGGAACGTAATTCAGAATCTGCAGAGCAGATCATAATGTGACCATATTAAAATGGAGCAGGATGTTGTGCAAAATGCTGTGGACTGCAGCCCATGTGACCATGGTAAATGGAATAAATCACTGCATATGTGTGCAGTGATGTTACGTGTAAATATATAAGTCGAATCGAGGTAAAGTGGACAGCATTTGTCTAAATGTGTCGTATTTAGCCCCCAAACCCAGTGTGCATACTGTGATTTGCATGCTAGGAAGTGGGGGGATCATGGGTGACACAAGATTGTTTGGCTCGAAACAATACATGTTAGGGAATACTCCATATTTCTACACAATTAAGAACCTTCGTGGTTGGAGGTCAAAGACTCTGCTTGATTGGCTATTTCAACATGAGGTTGATGTACACGCATGACCTCCTGATGTTGTAAAATACAAGAACATGATAGTCTAAATTTAAAGTCTTGCGGATTCGGAATAGTTGTCCCTTACAAGTGGACATGTGGGCATTTGATATTACAGAGTAACATGAACCCTCTGATTGAAGGTTTTGCATGTCCTATTGTGTAGTACTGCAATCGGGTCTGTTTGACCAGATGGTAATTGGTGACTGGGAATTCTGTAGGACAGCGGGTTACATGGCCATGAGGAGTATAGACAGGCAGCGGAGGTGGAATTAAATTCCTTGTGGAACCGGGACTGTAGATGCTGGGAGTACTAAAAATAGATGGCTTCCCACCTGTGAACCCGAGGCACTGAGTCTGCGTTGTGCATGCTGCCTAAAGATATGTACGTACCTGGTGCTGGCCAGGCTGTAGGTACAAAAAAAAAGGCATACGTATCCAGGTCTACAGCATGGGCAGAAATCGCTGGACACGGAAGTTGACATTTCCGTTTATTTTCTCCGTATACTATAACAGCCGTAAGTACTGTCAACAATGGGCACTCCAGACTCTGTACATTAGCTTACCTTTGCGTTGCTTGTATCTTGAAGAACAACCTGTATTAGTCACAAACTACAACAGAGCTAAGCCTAGTCTAGTCTTTGGTCTGTGCGAAATTCATCTCTGTCATGTCCATTTAACTTCCATATTAAATAACAATACATTCTGAGCGAAAAATGTATTTTTAGCAGATTTGATGACCTCATACCGGGCGTGTGCTAACTAGGGATATATTTGCATGCCCCCAGAATGCTAATTCTGGCTTAATACTTTCCATTTATAGCACAAAAATCTATTAGGTAACTTCCCGTTTTGTGCAAAAAAGTGCTGAAGTCATCAAGATTTGAAGTCCTGCCATGGCTACTGCCATATACGGCTGTACATTGCAGCTCATGAATATTCATGACCACCTTGTAGATTGCTTATAGATCACTAATTACCCTTAGTCTTAACTCATCTATAGTGTATTTCTATAGGATGTCCTCATTTGCATAGGTATTCGTTGCCAGAAATGCCCTATGGACCAGCGGACATCCATATGTTTGCATTATACAAGCCCTTGTAATTACTAATTACAAGCGTACAAGAAGTCATGAATATCATTATAAATTTCACGATTGACAAAAATCAACTTATTTATCATTATAATCAGGTCTTTATAGGCTCCTACAATGTAATTTAACTTAAAATAGCTAGATAGTACCTTCAATTGCCGTTTGTGATAAAATACTGTAATCCACAGCAGATCAGTGCAGTTCAACAATGCCTATTCACACTTGACGGCTAAATCTAGCTACTGATGGATGATAACTACACTAAAGTAGCCTAATCTCAACTATTTTCGATCTAAATAGTCAACAGAGACTTGATCTTGACACTCGCAGCAGTCCTGTCCACGATTCAGGGCCTCAGCTATAGACCAGGTCAAAGGTCATGACGTCACTAACTGCCGAGTCAGCAAAAATTCTTCAATATTGCTGAACTTTGCCCTTGCAAAGTAAAATTTTAAAATGGCGATGAAGTGAGATTTAGGCTAGATCTATGAGGTTTCATAGCTAAATAAGTAGTCTAGATGATCGGAAGTTGGAATTTTAGACTACTTGTGGTGCAAAATCGTGCAAGTTTACAGGCACTTCAGCAAAAATGTATTGCTGTCTATGGACAAGTTGATCAAGTACGTTTGCTAAAATAGTAAATTCTGTGCATGCAGTATGGATAGTCGTAAATCATCAGGAGCTTCCTTTTATTGTATCAAAGAAGTCTAGATGATCGGAAATTGGGTAGCTTGTTGTTTTGGTTTATCCCCATAGAGAATGTACACATCCAATTAAACGAATTATGAAACATTTTCGCTATTCTAACTATGGGATGGCCGCGCATTTCTGGCAACGTTCTGGCCATGGTCAAGTTAGCCACTGCTTTGAATTTCAATCTAAAGTATCTGTCATGGCCATGCATGCCGCCAGCGGACATCATAAGTTAATGAACTCTAATGGTTAACTTACGGACCATTTGAGGAACAGAAAGGTACCGGTTGAATTGGTGATGTTGTAGTGTGTGTACTTGAACACTACCCGGCGCATTGTCATGTTGTAGTCCGGTTCAGCAAAGGTGGCTGTGACTGCATGGTCACTTCAAGTCGTGCACTTGCGTTGGCCGTTCGTGACTGTTCGATGGCAAGGCGATTCAAAGATTTTTCCACTGCGATGTTCTTCTTGCTTGCAGGAGTTGTTGCGCAGTTAAACGGTGTGCTTCATTTAGAATAGTTGTATACTAGTGTGACGTATGCGCATGTGCCATACGTCATGGGCAAACGTGCTCTTTACGTCGGCCTGATGCTATTAATTATAGTTTATGCATGCATAAACATCGTTAGAAACTGACTAAACAGTATCTAAGATGTTTAGATTCTAGCAACAATGCCCAAAAGCTAGACACATAAATTGCTGCATAGCACCAACCTAGCCTCGAACCCAGGCTCACTTTCGGGGGGGAGGGGAAAGAGAGCCTGGTACACACTGTCTGCGCATGCGCAAAGTTTACGGAACAATTTCTAGTATAATTCGCCGGACACTATCGCTACCACGCGGTCGGACATGTACGGACAAGGTATACTAAGCAGCCGAAGTCGGTGAAGCTTAAAGACTCGATATTTCTCTCGACTGTTGTATGCAAGACTTCATTCGCTCTCATCTCACTTTAAGCAAACCTTCACGAGCTTCAAAGACCTGACAAAGTCCTTTCGTTGCCGTTGGACAACCGTTTGTATCGACAGTCCCGGTTATTCAGCAAAAAACTTTCACTAAACGTGAGTAGAACTCCTTCTCGTAGCTTCTTTATTCTTCCTCTATCAATGTTGCTCGCTTATGACAGCTAGACTTGTCGCAACAAGTGTCCTTAGCCCGAATCGCAGCCAACATAGACGATTTTTAGGCAAACTTGTGGGGTCAAGGTTCACATTTACGGATAGATAAACGGACAAAAATACGAATTCCCAGGATTTCTGGGAATTTTGGCGCATGCGCAGACAGTGTGTACCAGGCTCTCTTTCCCCTCCCCCCCGAAAGTGAGCCTGGGTTCGAGGCTAAGCACCAACCCTAACCATAGGCAAAAATTTTTTGCATGATTTTCTACAGAACTCTTATATGATTTTCTATGAAGGCTTCAATAATATTTATTAAGTATTGAATCAGATCACAGTATTTATTACATGTAGGATCTAAATTAAATACTCATAATTGAAAGCCTTTACAGAAGTGTCTAATTGTAGATGTCGATGAATGCATGGAGGGAACTGATACATGTGAAGACTTCTGTGAGAACATTATAGGTAGCTATCGCTGTGGCTGCTCACGTCAAGGCTATAGAATTCAGATGGACGGCATTAGTTGCCAAAGTGAGTTAGAATTATTATCTTGTATGTGGTTACTGCATAGTACCGTATGCTAAATATTAGATGTTGATGAATGCACTGAAGATAGTGATAACTGTGCTCAGAACTGCACAGACACAGATGGAAGCTATGACTGTTCTTGTCGCTCTGGCTATCGCTTAGCAAATGACAGCCAAGGATGTGATGGTTAGACAAATAAAAAATTAATGAGTATCCAATTAGTGCATCTCACCTTTTCCTATAGACATCAATGAGTGTTGGGAGGGAATTGATGATTGTGAGCAAAACTGCATCAATACAGTCGGCTCCTATACATGCGACTGTAATCCTGGATTTATTATTGATACCAATAGAAGAAATTGTAGTGGTAAGGCAGTCAAGAAAAGAAGAATAATAGTTATTATGTTAGCATAATTTTCAATACTACAGACATCTTGGAGTGCAGTGATGGTACTCACAGCTGTACCCAGATTTGCAACAACACAGTTGGATCCTATCGCTGCCTATGCTTCGAAGGTTACCAGCTGGACGAGGATGGATTCAATTGTACAGGTGAGCCCCTATCAATAGTAACAATTAATGAATAAATAAGGCAGTCATATTCACTATCATGTTACAATGTAGACATAGATGAGTGCAGGGCTGGAGTGGCAGAGTGTGAGCAAAACTGCCATAACAACAATGGCTCATACACATGTTCCTGCAATGCTGGCTACAGACTTGCTGATGATGGTTTCCACTGCATTGGTAAGAAACAAACCAGTAGCCAAAATTAATTTTTGAGAGAACTCTTACAGATATTGATGAATGTTCTGAGAATCTGAATAGATGTGATCAGTATTGCATAAACACCAATGGTAGCTATTCCTGCACTTGTGGTGAATCATGCGGCTATCGTTTATCAAGTGATGGTTATTCCTGTGTCGGTAAGTGTCCAAACTAATAGTACAATATTATATTATTATTATTATTATCATTCTTTAACTTGCCACTGCCTTGCATAGACACTGGTATGACATTGTGCTCTGAGGTTGATATCTGTGATCAATATTGCTCTGTCATCCGTACTAGTGGTTTCGATTGCAGCATCGTTTGTTCTTGTTTCTCTGGCTACAGACTTGATATGAATGGATATTCTTGCAATGGTACAAAATTTATTCAGCAAAAATCATTTGATTAGCATTGTAATAATATTATTATTATAGATATTGACGAATGCCAGGAGAATACTCACTTGTGCAATCAAACTTGCAATAATACTGTTGGCTCCTACACTTGTCAGTGTCGAGAGGGCTTTACTCTAGACAACAATGGAGTGGATTGTAATGGTGAGTTACCAGTATATTATTACATTTACATCAATAAAAGAAGTGCCGTGGGATGCAAGTTGCTACATCTCTGCATTTCCTAACTAGCTATTGTAACAGTACTTGGTATTTTTCCCCATACTATTAGATATTAATGAGTGTGATGAGGAAACTGATGGCTGTGGTCAGAATTGTACCAACACTAATGGATCATACACTTGCAGCTGTAATACTGGCTACCGTCTTGGCAGTGATGGACTCTCCTGCTATGGTATTAATGATTACTCATTTGACTTAGGTATACATTTGGACTTATAATTCACAGACATCGATGAGTGTCAAGAGGAAATTCATCAGTGTGCTCAAAGATGCACCAATACTATTGGTTCCTACATGTGTCAATGTAATGATGGCTACTCACTGGGTATGGATGAAACCACCTGTGTCGGTAAGATCTCTCAGAGTTTGTAGTTCGCTAATTAAGTACCATAATATTGTTTTCTTGTAGATATTAATGAATGTGATGAGGAAACTGATGGCTGTGCTCAGAATTGTACCAACACCAATGGATCATACACTTGCAGCTGTAATACTGGCTACCGCCTTGGCAGTGATGGACTCTCCTGCTATGGTACAGACAATTATTATTATACCAATGTATGTAGGGCTCAGTTTTGTATAAATCACAGATATCAATGAATGTCAAGAGGAAACTCATCAGTGTGCTCAAATTTGCATTAATACTGTTGGTTCCTACATGTGTCAGTGTAATGCTGGCTACACACTGGGGATTGATGAAACTGCCTGCTTCGGTATGACCTCTCAGCTAGAGTCTGGAATGGCTAAGTACTGTATTTTTTTTCTCATAGATATTAATGAGTGCAGTGAAGAAACTGATGATTGCGCTCAGAATTGTGCCAACACCAATGGATCATACACATGCAGCTGTATTCCTGGATTTGTTCTTGATACTGACAGAAGAAATTGTAGTGGTAAGGCAGTGAAGATAAGAAGGATAATATTATTACTTTGGTATAATTTTCATGCTGCAGATATCTTGGAGTGCAGTGATGGCACTCACAGCTGTACGCAGATTTGCAACAACACGGTTGGATCCTATCACTGCCAATGCTTCGAAGGTTACCAGCTGAACGAGGATGGATTCAATTGTACAGGTGAACCCCTATCATTAGTACCCATTAATGAATGAATAAGGCAGCCATACATATTAAATTTTGCTACCATGTTATAATGTAGACATAGATGAGTGCAGAACTGGAGTGGCAGAGTGTGAGGAAAACTGCCATAACAACAATGGCTCATACACATGTTCCTGCAATGCTGGCTACAGACTTACCGACGATGGTTTCCACTGTAATGGTAAGACATTAACTATTAACCAAAGTTTATAATCCAATAATTACTGAGATAATGCAGATATTGACGAATGTTCTGAGAATCTGGATAGATGTAATCATTATTGCATAAATACCAATGGTAGCTATTCCTGCGCTTGTTTTTCATGTTATCGTTTATCAAGTGATGGCTTTTCCTGTTATGGTAAGTATCCATACTACAAAACCATCACTCCTTAATTTACCACTACCTTGTATAGACATTGACCTATGCTTTGATACTGGCTGCGATCAACTTTGCACTGTCACCCTCGGCTGCAACACCACTTGTTCTTGTCATTCTGGCTACAGACTTGATTTGAATGGACATTCTTGCAATGGTACAACATAGAATCAGCAAAATAATCATTTCGATTACATTTATGTAAATCTTTAATTTTAAGACATTGACGAGTGCCAAGAGAATGCTCATTCATGCAATCAAACTTGTAATAATACTGTTGGCTCCTACACTTGTCAGTGTCATGAGGGCTTTAGACTAGACAACAATGCAGTGGATTGCAATGGTATGTTTAATGTGTGATAATAATATTATGATAATGTTTATCCCATTGTCATAATAATAATAATAATTATTATTATAGACGTAAATGAATGCATTGAAGACATTGATGATTGTGCTCAGAGCTGCACTAACACAGATGGAAGCTACACTTGCTCTTGTGAACCTGGCTACCGCTTAGCAAGTGATGACCATCAGTGTGATGGTATGCATGTTATATCACTATACTAATACTACAGACCATTATCTTTTACTTTATGTACTGATGGTGTTTGTACCAGTCTAACCACACAAATATTCAAATCCAATGTGATTAATGCTAGACTAAGTATTGCAATAGAAACCAAATTTTCTATATTTTTCTCGTAGATGTTAATGAATGCAATGAAGAAATTGACGGCTGTGGTCACAATTGTACCAACACCAATGGATCATACACTTGTAGCTGTATTACTGGCTACCGGCTTAGCAGTGATGGACTCTCCTGCTATGGTATTAATAATTGTTCAGTTGTATGCTGGACTCATTTTTTATTATAACAGATATTGATGAGTGTCAAGAGGGTAATCATTTATGTAATCAGACGTGTATAAATACCAATGGCTCCTACATGTGCCAGTGTAATGCTGGTTACGCACTGGGCATTGATGAAATCACCTGCTTTGGTAAGACCTCTCAGAGTCTGGACTTCGCTAACTAGGTTCCATTGGATTCGTGTAGATATTAACGAATGTGGTGAAGAAATTGATGGCTGTGCTCAGAACTGTACCAACACCATTGGATCTTACACTTGCAGCTGTAATCCTGGATTTGTTATTGATACTGATAGAAGAAGCTGTAATGGTAAGAGAGTGATTAAAAAAATAAAGGATAATGAATAAGTAAGGCAGCCATATTATTCGTTACTGTGTTACAATGTAGACATAGATGAGTGCAGAACTGGAGTGGCGGAGTGTGAGGAAAACTGCCATAACAACAATGGCTCATACACATGTTCCTGCAATGCTGGCTACACACTTGCTGATGATGGTTTCCACTGTAATGGTAAGACATTAACCATTAACCTAAATTCATAGTCCAATTATTGAGATAACACTTACAGATATTAATGAATGTTCTGAGAATCTTGATAGATGTGCTCAGGATTGCATAAACACCAATGGTAGCTATTCCTGCGCTTGTGGTTCATGCTATCGTTTATCAAGTGATGGCCATTCCTGTAGTGGTGAGTGTCCATACTATTAAATTATCACTCCTTAACTTGTCACTGCTATATGCATAGATATCAATGTGTGCTCTGAGGTTGATATCTGTGAACAACTTTGCATTGAGATCCGTACTAGTGATTTCGATTGCAGAACCACTTGCGTTTGTATTTCTGGCTACACACTTGATTTGAATGGATATTCTTGCAATGGTACAACATAGGATTAGTAATCAGCATTTGATATAAACCACTAAATTAATCTTTAAGATATTGACGAGTGCCAAGAGAATTCTCACTTGTGCAATCAAACTTGTAATAATACTGTTGGCTCCTACACTTGTCAGTGTCAAGAGGGCTTTAGACTAGACAACAATGCAGTGGACTGCAATGGTATGCTTAATATCAGCAGCTATAAAAGTGCCACTTGATGATCATGACAAGTTTAACTATAAGTAACTAGCTATATTGTTTGGTGTATTTAGATGTCAATGAGTGTACAGCGGGAACACATCAATGTCAGCAGATCTGTCAAAACACCTTTGGATCATATATATGCGGTTGCAGTGATGGTTTTATGCTCAACAGTGACGGAAGATCTTGTGATGGTAACATGTTTTTGATCAATAGAATCTTCATTATAATAAAATTGATTCATATAATTATGTACACAGATATTGATGAATGCAGTGATGGACTACACACATGTGATCAGCTGTGCAATAACACAGTTGGCAGTTACTACTGCAGCTGCTTAGCTGGTTATCGGCTACTAAGTGATGACATCACTTGTCAAAGTAAGTTCACACATTAGTACAAGCATAGCTGTTATTAGCGGTGGTAATGTTTATCCTATTTTCGCATAGACATAAACGAGTGCATTGAAGACATTGACAATTGTGTTCAGATCTGCACCGACACACTTGGGAGCTACAATTGTTCTTGTGGACCTGGCTACCGTTTAGCAAGTGATGACTATCAGTGTGATGGTATGTATGTTTTACCATAATATACGTAAAAGTTTCGCCAGAGAAAAATTTTCGTCAATTTTGCTTTCAATGTGTGCTTTCATTGGTGAAAATTTTATCACTCTAATTTTTGTCCTATGTTAATGCTAGATTAAGTATTGTATTAGCTTATCATGAAATTGATATTAAATTTTACAACTTTTTGTGTAGATATTAATGAATGCAACGAAGAAATTGATGGCTGTGCTCATAATTGTACCAACACCAATGGATCATACACTTGCAGCTGTAATACTGGTTACCGCCTTGGCAGTGATGGACACTCCTGCTATGGTACTAAAATTAATAATAATACTCATCTGACCTAGCTATAGGTGTACTGTAACATTGGATTCATAAATCACAGATATCGATGAGTGTCAAGAGGAAATTCATCCGTGTGCTCAAAGGTGCACCAATACTATTGGTTCCTACATGTGTCAGTGTAATGATGGCTACTCACTGGGTATGGATGAAACCACCTGTGTCGGTAAGATCTCTCAGAGTTTGTAGTTTGCTAATTAAGTACCATATTCTTTTCTCGTAGATATTAATGAATGTGATGAGGAAACTGATGGCTGTGCTCAGAATTGTACCAACACCAATGGATCATACACTTGCAGCTGTAATACTGGCTACCGCCTTGGCAGTGATGGACACTCCTGCAATGGTACTAACAGTAAAATTAGTTACACGTAGGACTCAGTTTTATATAAATTACAGATATCGATGAGTGTCAAGAGGAAACTCATCAGTGTGCTCAAATGTGCATCAATACTGTTGGTTCCTACATGTGTCAGTGTAATGATGGCTACACACTGGGGAGTGATGAAACCACCTGCTTTGGTATGACCTCTCAGAGTCCGGAATGGCTAAGTACTGTACTTTTTCCTCATAGATATTAATGAGTGCAGTGAAGAAACTGATGGTTGCGCTCAGAATTGTATCAACACCAATGGATCATACACATGCAGCTGTAATCCTGGATTTGTTCTTGATACTGACAGAAGAAATTGTAATGGTAAGGCAGTGAAGACTAGAAGGATAAATATTATTATTACTTTGGTATAATTTTCATGCTGCAGATATTGTAGAGTGCAGTGATGGTACTCACAGCTGTACCCAGATTTGCAACAACACAGTTGGGTCCTATCACTGCCTATGCTCCAAAGGTTACCAGCTGAACGAGGATGGATTCACTTGTACAGGTGAGCCCCTATCATTAGTATCCATTAACTTTTGATTTGCATTATTCTTATATTTAAGATATTGATGAGTGCCAAGAGAATACTCATTCATGTAATCAAACTTGTAATAATACTGTTGGCTCCTACACTTGTCAGTGTCATGAGGGCTTTACTCTAGACAACAATGCAGTGGACTGCAATGGTATGTTGAATGGTATCTGTACTGAAAGCTATGATAAAGAACTGCGGCCATGCGATGCTCAATTATAGCTACACTAGCTATTTGCTGGATGTTAGATATCAATAAGTGTACAGAGGAATATGATAATTATAGTCAAGCCATTAATTTATCTCCATGGCAGTGATGCATACTTCTAGCTAGCTTCTATGGATTACTCATCTGACTTAGTTGTACGATTCATTTCACAGATATTGATGAGTGTCAAGAAGGTAGTCATTTGTGTGATCAAATATGTGTCAATACCAATGGTTCGTACATATGTGAGTGCACTGATGGCTACACACTGGGCATCAATAGAATTTCATGTATTGGTAAGTCCTCTCATAATATTATGTTTGTAAAGCTTTGTCAGAAATGAAATAATGTTCGTATGGTGATGATATGTTAGAAAAGGTTTCTATCATATGCTTAGCTAGTCTATCAGATCTAAACTAACAATTGCAATTTAATGTGCAAAGATGTGAATGAATGTGTTGAAGGAAGTCATAGATGCTCTCAAAACTGCTCCAATACTGACGGATCATATGAGTGTAGTTGCATGGACGGCTATCAACTCAATAGTAATGGATACTCTTGCAATGGTATGATAACTGTTGTCAAGCCATTAATTTTAGTTCTTACACCTCTACTTATGTATATAGTGCGCCATAACACGTCAACTACAACTGAACCAGTCTCTGCTGTACATAGCCCTAGTGCATTTGAACTGGCATCCATTGCTGGAGTGGCAATAATCCTGCTACTGCTAATTATTGTGGTGATCTGTATTGTAACTTATTTCATTCTACGAAGAAAAAGAAAATACGAGTTGAAAACTGTCAAGTAAGTCTATGATGTGAAGTCGATAAGCATCGTACAATGTCATATATATTGCATGGGATATTCTTTGTATATAATACAACTGTATGGCTTATTCAACAAGGCGTGATGTAGCTAGATTGAAATTTGAGACACTTATAATTTATTAATGGAAGGCAATGTACAATCGTGAGCCTTTGCCAGTACAGCTGCAAAATAATGGAACACTTGGCAAACCAGAATAGTTACACTGAATGCTCCAGCCTTCTATACTTAATTCATATCTCAATTCCAATTCTGAGACAATAGGATCAAAAGATTTTTTTTCAATTTGTAGCCAATCGGATGAGATTTTCTCCAATACCTTTAACAATCCCATGTATGGATCAGTAGCACCGAAGAAGGATTACGGCTTTGAAAGTAACAGTACAACATTTGGAGGCTATGTTCTGAGGACAAGCAGTTTTAGTGAAGTTGATGATGAGGGCTACTTACAGGTGTCTAAAGACAGGCTGAGCTTCGATGAATCAGAAGATGATCGCATATATGAAGAAATTAAATCCTAAACTATGTGGGCAAGGGCAGTAGTTGACATCAATGTCATATTATCATCTGTTACCTATACATTGTCAAGTGCTTTATTTATCCCTATGTGTACATTAATGTACTTTAATTTATGAATGTTTTGAATCCATATTAAAAGTGTTAACTTAATATACTACTGATTGAAATTAATACAGTCTGATAGTGAAGTAGAAAATTAGCAAAACGGTCCACAAATTGCTGGAAATGTTAACAGGACTCTGTGTACATTATTATACTATGTTTTCACTCTATCCAGTGGTAAAGTGAAAAAGAAATTAATATGGTTGTAGAGTCTCGATTGAAATGATAGGTAGCTATATGGATCGAGACTTCATAATTATTAATTACAATGATTTGTTAGTGAAATATAAGTGTGGCACGATAATGCAAAAAAATGATATGCCATACATTTTGAAGCGTTCGCAATCATATGTGCATGCATGATTGATCTGCTTTAGCCTGCGTGTATAGTATTATATTATACAATGGAGCCAGGAATGATTAATATCTGAGGTTATGCAACGTTAAAATCATGTTCAGCAGTATTATAGTAGAAGAAATGATAACATGGTTAGTACAAATAGTTGAAACAAAATTCTAAACTATCATATCAGCAGATAAAATAATTCTCATATTTGGCTAACTGTGACTTCATTATGTGGAAGAATAGCCTGGATACAAGGAGATAAAATTAATATGTCTTACCTTTGGTGTGGATGAATTATACAATCCTTAAGTCTGTGCTGCCAATGAGTAACTTGAGAATTAAACTTGCATGCCAAACTGTGTAGCTAGCTATAATTTATTATCCATGACATTGTAGAAACATGTAGTACATGCACTAGTAATACTTCACTGTCACCCGTGGTCTCCTCACTTTCGAATTAATATACTATTTGAGAAACTGAGTGGAAGACTGCAAGAATAGTCCCAATACCTGAAGGAAATGACCAGACTGTACTTCCAGGATATAGACCCATCTCAGTCTTGCCAATTGCAAGTAAAGTGTTAGAGCGACATGTAAAGAGCATTATCGAAGCCCACCTCCAGGAACATTCTCATATTTCACCTAGACAGTGGGGATTTGTCTCGTCTCGTTCAACGGTATCTGCATAATTAAAGTTGTTTATGACTGTCTCCAGGCTCTTGACAAAGGCTATGAAGTGTGTATGATCTTCTTTGATGTGCGTAAAGCGTTCGACACTGTACCCCATCTGCCTTTACTACGCACATTTGAAGAACTAGGTCTCAATAAATATCTACTTAGGTGGCTCAAGAACTACCTCTTCAATAGAACACAATATGTTGCAGTAAAAGGTGCCAACTCTCATAGACTTCCAGTAATATCAGGTGTCCCTCAGGGGTCTGTCCTGGGACCATTATTATTTATTTGTTATATAAATGAAGTTGTTTCAGTCATCTCTGATTCCAATCAAATAAATTTATTTGCTGATGACATGGTGCTATATCGCTTCATCAAATCTTCTACCGACTATCTTCAACTATACAACAAGATATAGACTCTGTCACGTCATGTATAAGAAGCAAACATCTAAACTTTAACACAAGTAAGTGCAGGCAAATGTTCATCTAAAGAAAGAGAGGTCTTTCTGTAGCACCACCCAACTTGACTATAGATGGTACACCACTAATTACAGTGACAGAATATAAGTACCTTGGTGTAACAATAACATCAGATATGAGCTGGAGTCCACATATCACTAACATATGTAACAAGACTAGGAAGCTGATAGGACTATTATACAGGCGTTTCTACCAGAACTCAAATTCATAAACACTATTGACGTTATATAAAAGTTTCATCCATCCCCATCTTGAATATTCATCAGCTGTCTGGAATCCACACTTGAAGGGTGAAATTGAAGCACTCAGTCGAGAAAGTGCAGAAATTTGCCCTGAGAGTGTGTGCCAAGTCATGGGACTCAGACTATAATGCTCTTCTCAGTAGGAGCGACATCACTTCCATCCCTTCAGACACGTCGTGTCCAAGCATCCCTCTGTCATCTGTATAAGATTATCCACAATCTTACAGATTTTCCAGAGGCTCCTGTAAGCAACAGAGTAATTCCATACCGTAACCGATACGTAAATGCACAATTTCTCAGTCTACTTCCCTTCAAGACATCTGCATACCAAAGCTCTTTTTTCCATCTGCAATCTGTAATTGGAACAAGCTACCAAAGGAGATATTGGAATGTGATTCTTTGTGGACTTTTAAAAGGAAATTATTAGCTATTACTACCTAACTAATAATTATAGTATTATTATAATACCATGGATGCATTTAATTTAAGCCATTTTAGTGCTTGTATATATCCCTGCATTATTGCTACACACTAAGTTATACACTAAGTAGTTACAACCTAAGATAAAACAATATGTGATCGTGTAATGTAATGTAATTAATGTAATGTAATGTAATGTAATGTAATGTAAATAATTCATTCGAAGCACAGAAAAAGGTATTGTGCAATAATTTTTATATCAGCATGTAGAGTGGATCAAAAATAATAATTGAATCGTCTCAGATTTTTGATTTTCACTTTCAGTTTTGAAATACAAATTATAGTAGTTTCTGACCACTAAAGTATGAAGGAAATGACTACTGTCCAGATGGTGCAATGGTTAAGCTCAGTGTCTGCCAACCAGTGGCAAATGCGTGCACTGGTTCGAATCCCACCCGGGGCCAATGTTTTTCCATCTTTTTTTTCACTGCCAGTGATGCTGGGAAGGCAGTCTACATACACCAACAACATTCCATGGGCGATGCTCCTTATGTTGGATCTAGACTAGGGGATGATTATATATAAAAGCCCCAAGTCACTCTCAGATATGTTACGCATTAGAGTATTATGACATTATAGTAATCAGTGTTTGCAACTTGAGATTTTCTGCCTTACCACATACCCTGCATGATCTATTGTAGCAGACATGTATGATAGAAAATGGTGACATGCAGTTAACTAATTACTGCTTGATAAAATTCTTTTATCTTAGGTTGTGGTTTAGCTTGTTACACACTAAGATAAAAGAATTTCCGTATGAGTAATGTAATGTAATGTAATATAAATAAATAATTCTTGGGGCCTATGGAACGATATCATGCAATAATTTTTATATGCAGGTGAAGAATGGAAGAAATAGAGAAAATCATATGAATCAAAACTTTAAATTTCACTTTCACATCTGAGAAAGTGCCGTGTTTGTTGTATCAGAGCCATGGGGAAAGTCCCTGTTTGTACGTACGTGCATTGCGCCAATACATTATCGATCGCATGCTGTGACGTTTCCGCGTACGGTAACGCCCACCTAAATTGAAAAATGCAATGAACGAGCTCTGAGGTGGCACCTAGGAGAATGAGGTCAAGTTCGTTGGCGTGGTAGACGTGTTCGATTGCTCATAGCGGTGAAAGAAGGAGAGAACGAAGCCTATGGAAAGGCTTGGAAGCAATATTGGGCAAGAAGAACGGTACCGATGGTCGTCAAGTGAAGCGATCCTCTAGTTTGTAACGAGAAAAGCCAATGGAAGGTAAGCTAGTTTGATCATAAATCGCGAATAGGATGTGTGCGTGCGTATACGAAATAGAAACTTTGATTATAAGCCGCCTGATTTGTTATGATTGGTACTCGATGACTAGAGCATCTACTCGAGTGCCAGGGGTGTCAGTACAGTGTAAGTATGCATGGTATGAATGATGTAGCTAGTAATAACGTGGCTAAGTAGCTATGATAGTTACTTTGAGTGTGATAGGCCTCAACCCCTGGTAGAGGGAGGGCTTGGTGTAGCCTCGTACCCAGGACCTTCAAAAGGAGGAGGAGAAAGGGCCTGGTACAGATGCATGCGCATGCGCCGGGGGACCCCAGAAAAATGTGGGGGTAATCAGATACTATTGTACACTCTTCATTTATCGTCCATAGAACTGTACGTCATGCAGAACCATCACTATGGTAATACATGTATGACCGGTTGCTATGGAGACCCCAGTGCATGCGCCTGCAGTGTGTACCAGGCCCCTTTTCCTCCTCGTCTTGAAGGCCTGGGAACGAGGGTAGGCTTAGTGCTACAGGTAGCACAATGGTACTACAGCAGTGGTGTGCCATCACTTTATCTCCTGGTGTTCTATCACTGCATACACAACAAAGTTGATGGCGACCTGGAGCATCTTCCTCCACCACTTCACGTACACTTGTGTACATGTATAACAATCTATAGCTGCCAAACTGATCCAGTTTATCAACAAACAGCATCATCACCCAGGGGTGTTCCATTGATTCTATTGGCTACAACTTCATCTGCTGTTGTAAGTGGACATGTGAGTGGTGTATGTATGTGGCATGTACATACGTAGAATAATATTATTGTGCATGAACATGTAACCATAATTCATATAAAAAGGCATCACTTGTGCACATGTATGTACAAGTACACAATGTACAGTATGTACTTCCCCTACACTTAGTATACGTACATGTACGTGTATGTTCTTCAGCTTCACAATCTTTTGCTTATCCAGGATGTCACACCTGCCGTCGCTGTCGTCAGACCGATAGTCATAGACACTCCCAACTGGCCGCCTCTTCACTGCTGTAAGAACCCCCTTTTGATTTGTGCCTGTGACTGTCATTCCTACTACTTTCTGAAGCTGGTAAGTACAGGGCTAGTATATATAATACACACACAATGTACCTATCCACTTCATTAAAGATCGTGCATGCAGCTTTTATTGTAGAATTCTTTCACAAAATTAATGTGAGGAAGGGTTTAACCAAGGTCTTCTCATTCAATCAGTGTATTACACACACATGCACATACATTGTAGGTACCCAGATGTACATGTACTCTCAGAGAATAATAGTATGTGCCTTGGTACCCCATCAATGGGCTTTCCCTTCACATGTCGGCAAAGGACACATGGCTATTAAACAATGTACAATTCAAGCTGATTCACCTATATGGCTGTGTTGCCATTAGGGTAGTACCTGACATTTGAACGTTATTTCAGTACAGCTCGTTACAATTCTTTTATCTTAGTGTGTGGTTAGCTTGAAAAAAAAAGAATTTAATGTAATTAAATAATGTTTGAGACTCTGGGAAGCCATTCACGACAAACTATTGATATGAGCACGCAGAATGGATCGCACCTGGAAATTTCTTGGAAGCGGAATTTTGATTCACACCTTAGAATAAACCCTTGACCATCTCCCCAGTAGCTGCATAGGGTAATGGTGCATGTGGTAAAAGGTCGTCAATAGAATGCGTATACACATCGATCGATGCTCGCCCCAGAAATCATGGAGATGGCGTCTAAGATTGACTCTCAGCCTTGACAGCGACAAGTTTCGATGCTTCAATCACGGAGACGAACTCGACAGTACAGTATTCCTTCCGAACTTCAGGTTGGTCACGCTGCTGCAGTCGCGCGCGGGACAGCCCCGTGTGACAATGAGTGCTATATATAGCGCAAGGCTAGCTTTATTTATCCACGGCATTACGTAAGCCAAGAAAACACGTGAAGTTCAACCAACAGTACTTCTCAGAGAAAGTAGCGCTCAGCTTGTAATGTATTCGCTGGATACACGCGTAAGATACTCTACATATTTATCAAGTCCCAGAAAGGCTCCAGCGAGGCCCTGAATTTTCTCATAATTACCTCATAGATTACCTAAGAGATTACACCATAGGTTTCATCATAATTACATCATAATTACCTCATAACCACAGAAAAGTAAATTCAGCTACTGGGGAGATAATTAAAGATATCACACTTTAAGTGTTTCCCCATAGGGAAGCCATGTGTTTGCAATGTTTTCCGCCCACGCGCTACGTGAGGGGCGGGGCCACGCGCGCACATAAACGTGACGACCTTTACCCGATTTCATCAAAATTGAAGTATAGGCCGCCTGTTTGCATTGTATGGCTATACTATGCTTCCAGCTCGACTATATGGAGGTTTCCGGACATTTTTTTTCCTGCTTAGTGTGTGGTCTCCTTGTTACACACTAAGTAGAAAAAAAAAAAGAATTTAATGTAATTAAATAATGTTTGAGACCCTGGGAAGCCATTCACGACAAACTATTCATATGAGCACGCAGAATGGATAGCACCTGGAAATTTCTTGGAAGCAGAATTTTGATTCACACTATAGGGAAGCCATGTGTGTTTGCAATGTTTTCCGCCCACGCGCTACGTGAAAAACGGGGAATACCCGTGGTGTGCGTTATTTAGAAAATCTCTCAAAATTGGAGTATATCTTGTTTGCTTGCTTTGTATGGCTCTACCGTGCATTCTAGGTGTATTATGTGGTTTTCTGGACAATTTTTTTTCTGCTTAGTGTGCACGCTAGCTTGTAAAAAAAAAAAAAGAATTTAATGTAAAGTAAAGAAATGTTTGAGACTCTGGGAAAACATTCACGACAAATTATTGATATGAGCATGCAGAATGGGTCATAACTAGAAGTTTCTTGGAAGCGGAATTTTGATTCACACCTTAGAATTAAAGTTACGGCCCTTTGAAGTTTCCCCATATGTTTGTACAGGGAAGCCATGCGTTTGCAATGTTTTCCGCCCACGCGCTACGTGAGGGGCGGGGCTTCGCGCACACATAAACGTGACGACCTTTACCAATTTTTTTGCCAAAATTGAAGTTTAGGCTGCCTGCTTGCATTGTATGGTTCTACTATGCATCCAGCTCAATTATATGGTGGTTTCCGGACAATTTTTTTTGCCTAGTGTGTAGGCTTACTTGTACAAAAAAAAAAAAAAAAAAAAACCTTAAAGGAACTGTGTCACAATGAAGCAGGATGAGGATCCCCAATATTTAATCAAGTGCTTTTAGATGGTTCTATGTAGCCTGGTGAATAATTAATAAGATTAATCTCTTTGAGGTTAAAAACCATCAGAGTGGCTCTACTCAGGAGGGAGAATTGTTTCCGGTCGACATCGGAAGGTATTCTGATGACGCACACTGATGGCTGTTGGGTATGGGACTGCTGTAGGGTTGTACTACTCAACAGTATGGAGTGTGGAAGGGACTGGTGGCCGTTGGTGGCTAATATTCCCACACTATTGGACAGCGACACTCCAGTTACCTCAAGTAGCGATTCCGGACGATCGACCTAGGCGCATAAAAGCAGTTATAACTCGGCAACGGAGGGGATTGACAACAAAAAAACAAAAATCACAAGATAGCTTAGGAAATTCTCTTTCATTTAAGCCTCGAAACAAGCAAATCGGTTGAGTACACGTCTTGCAGATTAAATGTTTTATCTCTATGGAAAAATGTATGGAAAAACAATAATCGGCGCGTAAATCGGGCACACTTCAACCTTTCAACAAAAAATACATATCGCTGAATAGGCCTCTGAGTCACCGGGTGGAAGCTATCGACACCTTAATCATATAAATTGCTATTGCCACCAGTTTGCACCATCGAGCCGAAAAGTTAGGCGTCTGGAATCGCTACCTCAAGCAGTGATAAAGCCGATCTTCTATTGTTTTAATCATACTTTTCTTCCTCTCAATATTAATCCTACTCCTCTTGACCCATCAAGCTTCCCGGTCTCATTACTATGTACAGAAGAAGATGTTTCTAAACTGCTACATATAATCTTAATCCTGCCAAATCTACTAGTTTGGACGGAGTATCTGCCATTATGTTGAAGTCCACAGCTCCCTCCGTTAGCACCAGCCTCACTAAACTATTCAACAAGTCAATTGCTACTGGTTGCTTTCCCAGAGAATGGAAATGCGCGAGGATTACACCGATTTTCAAAAGTTCCGACCCATCTCTTTCCAAGAACTACTGGTAGGGTGTCCAACCGAAAATATGGAAGTTTACTAATCCAATCAACAACAGTGTTTCTGAGTAGATCCACCTAGTTCTGGTAAAATCTAAGCAAAAAATATCAGCAAAGCCATTAAAAATTCGTGCCAAACGCAATATTAAGCTATTAGCGAGATCGCGAAATTTTCTATGTGATCGAAGGAGTATCTATCTAGATATCATGGCGACTGCAGCATCAGAAGGAGTTTTAGAGATCACTAGTCTATATCTTTTGGATGGTATTAGGTAGTGTACGATGTAGGTAGCCTCCAGTGACAGTTAGCTTATCTACTTGTGCGATCGATAATTGTGCGCATAATTTCGGTCGCGTAGCAATTTTTATACTAACACTGCTGATTAAACATTGTGATTGGCACGACATTAGAAGGATCATGCCCATTTGCAGTATGGTTTCTGTTGTACTATGGTAGACCTACTTGGAAAACCTGCAATGGATTGGTTTTGCTAACTTTCATATTTTCGGTTGGACACCCTACTACTGGCCAATCTCCACTCTACCCATTGTCAGCAAGCTTCTGGAACGCCATGTCCATTCCCTTGTGTTTAAATATCTGCTTGAGAGCCATCCAATTTCACCATTCCAGTGGGGCTTCATACCCAGAAGATCAACCACGTCTGACTCAGCTCTTTGTTCTCTGACCCATGATTGGCTTAGACAACTGGGTAATGGCAACAAGATCTGCTCAGTATTTTTTGACGTCCAGAAAGCATTTGACAGTGTCCCTCACAGTCACTTGATGAGCATGCAAACTCTTCTCTCTTCAACTCTGTCCCCAAATCAAGCACTGGATCCATAGCTATCCTGACTCTGAAGTGTACCATAACCATTATTGAACAAGCATACACAGTGAGCCATGCTATACATCATGCATTCATATAGCGGCGAGGATTCTGCACTCGAGTGCATTCAACAAATGAATGCACAGGAGTGCAGAACCCTCACCGCTACACGCATGCATGACTCATGCACATGTAGATCTATAGCATATCTCAGTATGTATGCCTGCTCAATATCAGGAGTATAGAACAAGTACGTACTTTATCTCAGACGACCCTTACCATACGGATGGAGGACGGACAAAAACCGCCAAACGATTGCAGTAACCCTCCTCCGCCTATACGCCTGGGAAGCCAAATTATTCATATAAATAATAATATTATTATGAGCACGTAGAATGGATTGCACCTGGAAATTTCTTGCAATTGGAAGCTGACTCTTGATTCACACCTTAGAATTAAAGATATCACACTTTCAAGTTTCTCCATAATTATGTTTGCCTATACGGATATCGAAGCCATGCGTTTGCAATATGTTTTCCATCGACGCGCTACGTGATGGGGGGGGGGGGGGGGGCTTCGCGTGCACATACAGTGCAACCAAGCAAGAGAGCAAAACTTTTTTATTTCAGAATTTGAGCCTATTTTGGCTCATAAAATAAAATTTATTACAGATAGGAGTTTAAAATTTGGTACCAACCTTCTTCAACATAAACTCTACATAGAATTTAAATTATGGGATATAACCATGATTACTTCCATTTTAATGGCTTCATAAGATAACATGACTCTCTAAAATATGTTAGGCACATTAAATGAGTATTGTTTTCAGTTAAGAGTGTGCGCTCTACCCAGTCATGCACCTCCATATGAAGTTAATTGGACATGAGTGTAGAGGCTGTGCAGTGCACTGCAAACCAGATATTATCTGTAAATCCCTTTTGGAGGGCCAAATATGTTAGGCACATTTTTTTCTATTTAGTTCCAGTTAAGAAATTCCACTTGGTAGGCTGATAGCACTTGTAATGAAGTTACTAAATCCCAAATGTGAAGTCTTGACTCCTTACCACTTCCGAGATATAGCCACTTTTATCTGAAATCAGTGAAAAATCTATGAAAACTGGCCCGCACATATGTGGCTTCTGTATTAATGGGATATTTGCAATTTTGTAAAACACAATAAAAATGATTTTTATGGCCATTTTGATATCAAGTAGGTTTATCTGTGTAGGTTTTAGCCCAAAAATATGGTTTTAAAAAATTTTGCTCTCTTGCTTGGTTGCACTGTATACGTGATGACCTTTACCAGATATATTCAAAAATGGAGTACGGGGAGCCTGCTTGCACTGTGAATGCAGTGTAAAAAATGTAAGCATTTTGATCACGGGAGATTTTCTGGCATTGCTTTAGCAAGAAGATATGAGCAGTTACTGTAGTAGGTTATAACCACAACTTTGTAGTCATAGTACTACTGGCAAAGCAGTATATATAGTAGATAAGAGCTCTGACTGCCAAGCATATTATAGTGATGGGTTCAAATCCTACTCTGGATACTAATTTTTTCCCTCCCTCATTTTACCACAAAAGATATCATTAATTTTTTTCATATGTGGGCAGTTCAATATGGAGCTATTTTACCAATACATCCCTAGTACGCTGGCTTTTTGAGTAGCATGGGGATCATAAATGATCAGTAATAATCCAAAACTGACTGACAGGGGACAATATAGATTTCTCCAAATGCAAGTCAAGAACATTCCAAGCCTAATAGCTAATATACCTTGATCATGAATGAGTTGACTCAACTCATTCATGATCAAGGTATAGCTATTATTAGGCTTGGAATGTGATAATCGAGAAAAGCAAGCGTATAGGGATCGATGTAGCTATAGTGGTTATGATTCCCTACAAATCTTGTTTGTGTTCTTTTTGGCATTGTCATCCATACTTCATCCTTCAATTGTTTTTATACTATAGCTTGAAATCAAAATCGCTAAATTAAGAGGTAGCTAAATGCTCTCTTTTCAAAATTGCTAAATATTATTTAAAGTGCTGTTATAACACTAAGGTACGCTGAAGCAATACTTACTTGATAACATAGGTGTTCTTGGAGATTTTGAGCCATGCCCAGCATGTATCATTCAAGCATAATATCATTAGAATTATTGGTGAGTGACAATAGATCTGTGAAATTATTAGGGTACAATAAATATTTTCAGTGTGCATGCTGATCACATTTCTCTTCAAGAAAATTCTACCTAGCTATAAACATTCCATAATATTATAACATAATTAACTATCATAGAATAATAATAATATTATTATGTTTCTATACCCAGCTGCAGGCAAGTACTATCATTCTTTATTACATTGACACCATAATAATAATGGCTAACAAACATCGCATCTCTTAATCAGCTACTATTCACAAATAATAATCATGAATACAAACTGCATAGAGAAGTACTATGATGTGATTTCTGTGTAGAGTATAATAATTAAGTAAACATTTCTACCGTAGCTGCTGAGTCATCACTATTATAGTTCCTATCAAAATAAGATCATGATCAATGCCAAAATTGGAGACTCTTCTTTGAGAGTAAACTAACAGCTACTGTATAATTGTCTTTAGCACCAGAAATGTCAATAATAAGCCATGACAATACACTTTCCTATCCAAGAAGGTACATACTACAGTAACAATGAAAATGGATTCAGTTTGCAGACCACCAGCTCTCCAGTGATGAATGCAATGATAATTTAACTGTTATTGTTTATGATAACACTACATTTAGACGCATTGGTTCCTCCGAGGCTGAATGTTATTTTTGAGGTTGAAAATTTGCTTTAAATTTATACTGACTGACTACACTGATCTGCATAATATTATGCATTACAGTGAGTAGTGATATTAATATTGTAAGCCCTCATTTCCACTTACCCTAACGCTAATTAAAAAAAAATATTATTGGCTAATAATAATATTTGCATGAAGCTGTTACAGTATTGTTACAGCTTCATGCAAGGCATACAGTCTCCTGGCCATGGATGAACCATTCATGTGCATGCAGTGCATGGCTTGAATTGTCTTGGAGTGAACATATTGCCAGAATCTGTAGCAAAACCAGAAAGCTAATTGGACTCCTGTACCGACGTTTCCATCACTGCAGTCCAGAACTGTTGCTAAGACTTTACAAAGCTTTCATTCGTTCGCACCTTGAGTATGCACCGCAAGTATGTGCATGGGATCCTCACCTTATAAAAGATATCGAGCTTCTGGAGAACAGAGGGGTGGGAGCAGGGGGGGGGGGGGGCAGGGGGGCGATTGCCCCCTCCCCCCCCCCCCCCCCCCACTTTTTTAGGAGGAGGGGCATAGCCCCTCCACTTTTTGAGTCTGAACTTTCTTATACTAATTAGCTAATTTAGGAATTCATTGTGTATTTTATACCATGCACTGTTGAAGTAAATTTCTTACTGCCTGAATGAACCTCATTACACAGGAATAACTGATTCAAATTTTAGTCCCCAAAATGCCTCAGAAAGCATGCATCTGGTAATACCTAAAATCTCAAAATTTTCTGGGGGAGCATGCCCCCAGACCCCTCTAGGAGAGCTGCAAGCAGCAGGGGCCTTCGGCCCCAACCAATTCTGTGTCGGTTTGTATGCCCCCTCACTTTTTTATTGCTTCCTAGCTACCCCTCTGGAGAAAACTCAGAGGTTTGCATTAAGGGGGTGTTGCAAAGAATGGTCTGCACCATACTCAGATTTACTTGACCTCTGCCAAGTCCCTTCTCTTTCAAATCGTCGCAAGGCAGCTAAGATGTGTCATCTTTACAAAATCGTTCATAGACTAGTCTTGTGGATTGTGAAAAGGCTCCACGGTTGTTCGCAGATCCTTGCAATGCAGTATAATTGTCGGAGGAGTATATAAGTTATCCCAATTCAGATACAAACTTGCACATTCATCTCAATATCAGTTCTCTTTTTACCTTGATTCCATCTCACTCTGGAACAACCTTTCTATAAGTAATGACTCTTTATTATCCTTGGCCCGTTTAAAATATTCTGTTGATCAAAACAATATTATAATAATAGTAATTAATTTATGTCTTGTAGTTTTAGAAGGTTACATGCTCTGTATTAGCTAATAGCTATTCATGTCAACCTTGTTGCTCTTATTGGCATCAGAAATATTATAGACATTAAACACTAACTAAAGTAGAAAAAAAAAGATTTTTAATTAATTAATTCAGGGGGGAACTGGGGACATAATTTTTGCATTTTGGACAATTTTTTTCTGCTTAGTGTTCTGGTCTCCTTGAAAAAAAAAAGAAAGACTACATTATTGATCATGCAGAAGTCCATGCACGTATACTATATCTCTAGCAATGTTGTTGGACATGACAGCCTGGTCTTCCAATCACTGCTCCACCGGTACTGGTGGTATATTTCTTTATTTCTTACAATTAGTGACTGTTCACGATATGCACACACACAAAATTAATGTATAACGGTTGTAGCTAATTAATTATAGATGAGGTCATCTTAACAGTGCTCACTTTGTTATATAATCTCAACTGGTTATCCACTACCAGAATTTAAATGTCTTTGTACTTTCTTTACTCACAAATAAATCAGGCAAGTGGAATAATTATCAATTATACTGAATGAACAGAAGAGAATCAAATGTTTTAGGATCTAATCATGAACATCAACCACAGTAGTCGGTTAAAAATTGTTGGAGACAACTTGTGTACAATTCTATGTTACATGTAATAACAAAACATAAAATAATTTTCACACAGCAGCCAATTTCTAAGGTTACACACCATAACCAAAATGAAAAGTAACTATATAAATGAATATTTGGAGAGTTGAGTTTATGCTATAGGCTAAGCTAGCTTAAGATAATAAAGCAGAGCTTAATGTCAGTTACTTAAAAAGAATGTGGCCAGTAATGGAGTATTCAGGCTTACTTCTTTATCATAATGATTGTGTAGATGCATTGCTTTTGTTTGCATGCATCATTGATTTCATCTACGGTCTCCAAATTAGGAAGTGTGATCACTGAACCATATTCCTGGGAGGAGGTGGGCTGGGAGCAGTGGGCGCATATTATGCAAATCAAAGTAGCGTGGTGTACACGTAATATCAGCTGGAGTACAAGGTGTGCAGCTGTTTGCTGAACCTTTTTATGAGGGCCTTTTAAATTACTATTTCACCAGGAGTTTCCTCATACACTGCATTCCGTCCTTCGTAAGAGAGCATGCAGCTGGTCTTAGACTAGTCTTTTTGGACTTCCTCGGCTTAAAGTATACAACTGGTCCACTATATCTGTAAACGACGCTGCATATTATGCGTAATACTATACTATGTACTATGCATGATCATAGCTTTACCATTGTTACTCTTTTTCGCTGTATATATGATCTAGACTACAAGCAGGATGCTGGTTACAAAACAGCTGAGGCTGGCTATTGTTCCTAATGCAGCTGTAATTGCTATGGTATAGAATCTGATGATGTATGTTGTCCGATGTTGTCATAGTTAACTTGAAAGTTGTATCCAGTAGCTACTTGTTTGTCAGTTAAGGTGGTAAGTTGCTGAGAATCTGATGTGGATGGTTCACTCTTAGTGGTCATATTAGGAAGACCATTAATAAATATATCTATTAAATTTAGTATTATACAAGTGACAATTAAGATGTATTATCTTGCTAAGAATATTATTATTTCAGTGCATGCTGATCACATTTCTCTTCAAGAAAATTCTACCTAGCTATAAACATTCCATATAACATAATTATAAATTATGTTTCTATACTCAGGCCAGTACTATCATTCTTTATTACATTGATACCATAATAATAATGGCTAACGAACATCATCAGCTACAATTCATAAAAATTAATATTTAATGGTAATAATACAAGCTGCATAGAGAAGCACTAGTATATGATGTGATTTCTGTGTGGAGTATAATAGCTACGTAATTAACATTAATTTTCTACCGTAGCTGCCGAGTCATCACTATAGTTCCTATCAAAATAAGTCATGATGAATGCCAACATTGGAGAATTTATAATCACTCCTCTCTGAGAGTAAACTAACAGCTACTGTATAATTGTCTTTAGCACCAGAAATGTCAATAATAAGCCATGACAATGCACTTTCCTATCCAAGAAGGTACATACTACAGTAACAATGAAAATGGATTTCAGTTTGCAGACCACCAGCTCTCCAGTGATGAATGCAATGATAATTTAACTGTGATTGTTTATAACAACACAATTTAATTTCCCAGCAAGGCCAGCAGGCTCCGCCCATTTTGAATCAGTGATCGTTCATGGTCAGGTAGATACCGTGCTAAATACCTGACTGGTGACTATGCCCCTGAAATGTTGATCACCTAGCTATACTATATTTTCTAGTCTCAAGAGCGCCAGTATACTTGGGCATGCAATTATAATCATTATGAGCATTTACTCAGCCTTCTCCTCTGACAGTATACAGTTAGCTAATTATCTCCAAATTAACTGTATATTGATGCTACACAACTGCTCAAGAACTACACCCCCACAAACATAATTTTTATGGCACTAGCTACATGTAGCTATAATATTATTTGCTATCTAGTTCAGAAAATTAATGGCCCTCCTTGGACTGTCCATGCAACTGTGCATGGTTTCGAGTATAAATGATTAGCATGCAGGGTTAGTTTCAAGGGTCTGTATGGCAGGATTGTCCTGGGCAGACCAAATGTACCATAATTTGTGGGGAGGGGGGGAAGGGGACTGTTGATGGCATCATATGTCCCGCATGCAGGATGATAATGCTATAATTTCAAGAGACTTCACTTTGTAATACTTAATTGGAAATACCAGCTGATCAGTTAAAATACACCCGGGCTGCTCACTGGCTCTTTCTATTATAGCTATATAATAGCTAGCTACTCACTTTTATTTTTACGGGATAGATGTAGCTATATACTGGTAGTGAAATGGAAGAGGGAAAGCGTGGGGATGAGGCTGCAGAAAAATCAATATCTCTCTTGGATATGAGGCATGCATGCAACCTTCTATAGCTAGCTACTGCCTATAGTAACCATAATAATAATTATTATTATTTTTTTCAAAGGAGGGGCTGGGAATGAGTTTAATATCAAGTTGAGGATGCTCCTTTAAATATGATAGTTAATTATCTTGGCATAAAATTTCCCCTTTAATAGAATAAGCTAAGTTGTATAGCTACATGAGGTAATTTTATGCCAACATCACTGGCATAAAGGCCTCCCTTGCTGTACAGCAAGGCAGACTTGGCATAAAATTTTCCCTTGATGCAGCAAGCAGGGATTGGCATAAAAACCTCCCTTACTAGCTACAGCAAGAAAATTTCTTCAATTTTATGCTAAATTTAATTATGACATGTGCGACCATTCCACTCAGAGATGGCACTTGGGAAGAATGCATAGATATATGAGTACAAGAATTGCGATGAATGAGCATGCACGTATTCAAGTATTGGGACGAGAGCGTTCCTGGCCCATTTAATCTACAGTACTATCTAGACTGCCAACCTTAGATGATATAATAATAATATTATTATAGTAGTATAGATTTTGTTTTGCTTAAAACAAAAAGAAAAATTCCAAGAGCCACTACAGCTAGCTAGTTGATATTTCTATGCATGACTATGGTTTCTAATGCTATATGTATGTGCAGTTCAAGCATCATTCCTAGTCCAATGCAGAATAGCTAAATTGTCATACAAGTGGGTTTGGCTAAATTTTCGTATATCCTGGTATGACGCAAACGTAATCGCGATCAACCCCTTAGGACACTAGTAAAATGCTAATTTCTTACGTTAAATACGTACAATATCGAAATCGTTATGTACAGAGATCCTAATTAGATTATCGGCGCGTGGTTATGACGCAATCACACGCGCATAATAATATACGCGGTATGGATGGGGGGGGGGGGGGTTGCCAATGTTAGTCTCGAGGGTTTGCCACGGTCTAAGAAAGGGGGGAAATAATGATCGGTAGCAGCGACAACAGCGGTGGTGTAGTATTTGGGGCTCTTGTGTGTGGAATAGAATGAAGCGGTTCGAATCTCGCTCGCTTTTCTTGAAATTTTTTAAAGTTCTCGTAGGATCTCTGTACATAACGAGATACAATATACACCGCCATAATAGTAGCTATTAATTAACCTGAGAATAGCGATTACAGACCTCCAAATTTCACCAGTTTTTCCGCGGAACTTCTCCTAGTGGGATATCAATGTTCGAGTATCAGAAGGTAGCTCTCCACGAGCTCTATCCAACGGCGCTTGTAACGCGATCGTAGGCAAAACTGTTACGAAGCCACGCCCACCTAAACTTTCTCCATAGAAATTTAATACAAGCAAAAATGAAGCTAGCGGCGATTCCGCGGGACCGATTTGCAAGGTTAAGGCCTCCGTAGATAGCTTTTTCATTGAGCTATCTACTGCAATTTGTTTCATGAGTGTACTCGTAGCCAGAGCCGAGATATTCACGATCTACTGTAGGCCCTTGGAGGTCTGTAATCGCTACTGAGAACAATTGACTTATAGCAAGGCTTTGGTGATGCCCCCTTCAAATTTTATAATCCAATATAGCTTATTGCTACTATTGCACAGTAAGCCCACCAATACGAGTGCACTACACCAGGTGGTTTTGGATCTGGCGGGGAATGATGTAACTTTACCCCCATTGCATCAGGTTTACGCCCATTTTTATGTGGCCTTACGGCCTAATGATATTCATATGATCGCTTGCGGGTCGCGATCGCGTTTGCGTCGTAACATGCCCTGCCCGGGCTAATACATGATTCCAGGCTACGACAATCATTATCATTATAGTATCATTGCTTTATATCATAAAAATATGCCGCAGTATCATGTGATATAATAATAATATTATTATATGACGCATGCGTACAACTGTACTGACAGCGCCGGATATCGCACTTTCCTTTTTTGTAGAGTGTGTTCTTATAAGTTACGCCTAGGACCGTTTCTGTGCAAATTGGAAGGGTATTGCGCGCAGTTGCTGGAAGAGAAAGAAGTAGCATGGCTTACAAGATTCAGCCATTAATTATTATTGTGCTGTTGATCAATACTGCCCACTACAATTTTGCGAATGGTAAGTGAATTACAATGTAGTATCGTTGCGTCCCGCGGACGCCCGCATTTTTTTTTTTTTTTTTTTTTTTTTTGCGCTTCACTGATCGCGCACACCGGGCATGGCATTTGTGATCGATCGCGCAAGCATTGCATGCAAATAGGGATTTCCCACTATAATCATATTATTAGTCTAGCAAGATATTCAATGATTATGGTACTTAATTAGTAGAGTACTATTGTTTACACTAGTACAACGTCGTTAATAATTATTTTTAGCTCTATGGAAATTTGTATGTATAAATCTGTTTTAGTAAGCCTAGTAACTTGAATTGAACAAGCGTCACTCCTTCAAGGAAACACCCAGCGCTGAATAGGCCTCATCGGTTAACCGTATACGCCTATCAGTAGCGACAAGAGTATATAAGAGGAGGGAGAGAGAGTGTCCTACTTCCTATTGCTGTGTGCAAACACCCTTTGCCAAGTACAGAGGTCAATATGGTCAGCACTACATAAAGGTTACCACAAACCAGTACAGGTGCATGACCACCCACAGTATTTTAGTCCTTATCATTGCTCACTAGACCACTATCATGTGTGCAAGTACATGCAAGCGCGCGGTTATATGCCAGACGTTTGTGGTGAGTTTGTGTGTAAGATAGTGTAACTTGACCTCTGTACTTGGCAAAGGGTGTTTGCACACAGCAATAGGAAGTAGGATACTCTCTCTCCCTCCTTTTATATACTCTTGGTAGCGATATCCAACCTCTAAATTTCACTGATTTTTCCGCGGATTATATTTTAGTGGAATATCAGTGTTCGAGTATCAGACGGTAGCTCTCCACGAGCTCTATCCAACGGTGCTTGTAACGTGTCCGTAGATAAAACCGGTACGTAGCCACGCCCACCTAAACTTTCCTCATAGAAACTTAATACAAACAAAAACGTAGCTAGCAGCGGTTCCGCTGAACCGGTTTGCACGGTTAAGGCGTCAGTAGATAGCTCATTCAGTGAGCTATCCAGCGCATTTTTTCCCGTGAGTGTACTCCTAGCCAGAGCTGAGATATTTTCGATTTACTGGAGGCCCTTGGAGGTTGGACATCGCTACTATCAGTAGCGATTCCGGATGATCGACCTAGGCGCATAAAAGCAGTTATAACTCAGCACCGGAGGGGATTGTCAACAAAAAACACAATTCACAAGATAGCTTAGGAAATTCTCTTTCATTTAAGCCTCGAAATAAGTAAATCGGTTGAATACACGCCTTGCATATTTAATTTTTAACTCTATGGAGAAATAATATATATATACGGAAAAACAATAATCGGCGCGTAAATCGGGCACACTTCAACCTTTCAACAACAACAAAAAAATAAAACACATATCGCTGAATAAGCCTCACCGAGTGGGAGCTATCGACACCTTAACCATATAAATTGCTATTGCCACCAGTTTGCACCATCGAGCCGAAAAATTAGGCGTCCGGAATCGATATCGCTACTATCAGACGCTACTTTGCGATATCAAAGCGAAAAATCGGGCGTCCGGACGCAAGGGGTATACCCCGGTATAATAAAAGGTAATCGGCTGTGTCGTCGTTGTTAGCACAAAAATCGCCATATCTCGAGATGTAGGCGTCTAAGCGACTCGTAAGCATAACGAATTAATCGAATTCGGCGAAAAACTGGCTTCAGTGTGCGTCAAATCGAGGGATACGGTCCATGAGCGTCACAAATAGTCGAACAAATAGTGCCTATTTGTTGGCCACCGTAGCCACACCTATCGACAGTGCCCATCAATGTATGATGCATGCCCATAATTTGTGCTTTCTGCTCATGCGCACAACTAACTGGCCAAGCGTATGACTGGTAATTTGTAAAGATAGCCGATGTTCTAAATAATGCTCGTGACGTCTACAGTGACTGAAATCTGAAGCCCCATGGAACCAATCAGTATGTAAGATAGTTTACTATACCAAAACATATCTATAGATTGCGCAATGTGTGCGCGGAGTACTATGTCTATGTGCTCTACAGAGCTCTAGTTACATACATGTACAGTGGCTAGGTAGCTACATAGCTAGCTATAGCTAGTTGCAATGTTGGTCCACCCTGGGCCCAGCCAGTTGAGAGCAATGTAAGGCCACTCCAAATAAATTTCCTGTTTCCTGTCCTGGAAACAACTAATGTAGTATGCGGGTGGGCGGTAAACTTCCCATTATTAAATTTACATAGTAGCAAGGCCTACAGGAAACACTTAAACTAATTAATTATCACTTGAGGTAAGTATACTACGTGTACAAAAGTAAATGCGGATATTGCATACATACAAAAGTACTAATATTTGGAAAATTTCGTGACATGCTAGAAAAGATGCGGACAGTGGACAGGAAACAGGAAATTTATTTGGAGTGGCCTAAAAATGGGACCTTCTCCTAGATACTATAATATAATATTATGGTAGTACTATACCACCACTGAACTCGCATCTTATATCGTATACAAATCTGAAAAGCCATAATTATAACTACTTCACTTAATTAGAAGTTCAGCTAAGAAAATCAAGTTTGTAGCTAGCTAGCTAATTATAGCTAAATCGGTTGCCAATGTATATGCTGACATGCTTTTATTGGCATAATACTTTGTATATACTTGAAAAGAATGAGGAGGTAGCTATCGTGAAGTGTGCCTATAGTTAATAGGATGAGATCTTCGGATGTATTGTACCAGAGGAGGTTCGACAGGGTCAAAAGGTTACAATTAGGTAATCACGTGCTCCCATATGTTTGTATGGAAGTACTAATTTCACCGCTGTAGCTACCCCGGTTATCTTGCTACGAAAGTGTCTCTACGTGTATCTAATACTAGTTCAATTGGCCCTGTACCCTTCGTGAACGATTTTCTAGGCTATGACTTTTGCGACCTTGGACAGCAAGACAAGCTGCTGTAGCGAGTATGATGGCATAGAAAAGCCACCGATTACATCTAAAATGTCTGTCACCTGCCTTGGAGAAAGCAGTGCCTATCACCATGATAAATCAAGACTGCCTAAATTGGGGGTCAAAGTATAAGAATGCTTATTAACAGAGGGTTATTGCTGACCTTTTGATCCTGTCGAACCTCTTCTGGTATCGTACCATCGCAAAAAGAGTCCATGGGCGGTGCACCTCCCTTTGAATCTAGACTGGGGGATGGGCCGATATTCGAAGTATCAGTGGACGCGTCCAGTTAAATTAATCATGGTATCCTCTCAGTCTGAGTCATAATTTGAAAAGTAGCCGCGGGTTACTATGATTTCAGTCTTATTCAAGCACGGTTAGTTACCAATCGAGAATGAGGGTGGCCGGCCATCGGGCCGATACTGCACCATTGTACTGTTGACGACTGTCTTATTAAGTGGGCATGGTTACAATAGCTAGCTGTGCACGATCGTTCTTTGCCGGAGGGGGGGGGGGATTTTCATAATGGGCCCTCTTTCACGATGGTAAGGTACTTGCATGGCTTGAGCATAATATAGTCTAGGTTAGTTTTCTCGCAAGCTCTATATTAATAGATCTAGAGTCGGAGTATTTTTTTCACTAGCTACTATCAATCTTAAAATAGCTACAGAGGACAAAATTTTGCCTTTTCATAACTTAAGGAAATCTTTAATTAAGGTGATCGAACTTTTGGACAGATACAGAGGTTACTAAGTCTTGTAGATTGTAAACCTAAATTAGGTGATGTATATATCTGAAAAGTTAAGTGTTTATAATAGCTAATTAATTATAACAATTTACAGTCAAGCCTCTGAACAAAGGACACTTTGGGGACGGGCCTTTTGTCCTTTGTTCGGAGGTTGTCCTTATCTCGGAGGTTTGCCACATTTGACCTTTAATAATCTTTAATAGGGCAGAGATTGATTGGAATGTACTAACTATGACAATTGAATGTTCAAAACCTAATAATATGTGTTATGAGTGAATCATTGCATGACACGATTGCATGTTACTGATCATGAATAAAGTAGGCACGCAGTGTCGCTTGTCTTGCAGATGCATGCTTTAGGTTAACAATCTTGTCAATATTTGCAATTGAACTGACAGACAAGGCTTCATGTCCATGCCCTTTATATTTAAAAATAGCACACATCTTCTAAAGCAGTTATAGTCAGCTTCCTTGTAAGTTGTCAATCTGGAAGGGGTTCTTGTTGATCAACGTCATTGTCCTCATCTCCTTCCATTAATTTTGCTGAGGAGCTGGTTATGGATTTGAAATACTATGACATGTGTGTATCACCTCTATGGACCTACGCCTTACATAGATAAGATGGAGTTGGTTGACTCATTAACATTATTCCAGTGGCCTTGATCATGTACGTATATTTGCATCTGCGTGCGCTTGGTAGTGTGATATACTATGTGTGTATCACCTCTATAGACCTACGCCTTACATAGATAAGATGGAGTTGGTGGACTCATTAACATTATTTCAGTGGCCTTGATCATGTACGTATATTTGTATCTGCGTGCGCTTGGTAGTGTGGGCATGGCACATTTTTGAGGGCGTGGTTTCCTGATGTCTGTTATTTAGAAGCGAATTTGTATCATTGGGAGCTGGACTTTTGTCCGCTGTCCAGGAACGAGAAGTGTCCGCTTCTCGGAGGTTGCGTAAGTACTACAATCATGCTAAATCCAATCCGTAACATGACACTTGTCCGTTGTAGAGAGGTTGTCCTCTTCTCGGAAGGTCCGTTATCGGAGGCTCGACTGTACTGACTCAGAGGTGTGCTCTTATATTCTGCTCCATGATGTGTAACTAGTGCATGACAGACCTACTAGCTATAGAGCGACTGCGCGTGATGTCATCACCCATATAAACCAATGTAAATTTTCATGTAAATTCACTTCCGCATGGCAAGCAAGAATCGCGTACAAATACTTGAGCCACAGTTACAGTTCTTCTGAAATTACTATACATATGGACACCTTTCCACTTGGTTTATATTACTGCTATGCTAGTTTGTGAAAAAAATTTGAAGGTAGCCCTACAAAGTGAGCAATTCAGTTTTAATTTGCCATGCAGAAATGAATGTCATTGCAGTCGCTCTATAGCTAGCGAGGCTACCGTATTTTCCCGCTATAAAGCACATGCGCTTATGTCTCCACAGGAAGAAAACCTGTGCTTAATAGCGAAGTGTGCCTTGTTACGACGCAAATGCGATCTAACGCAAATGCGATCTATCAACACTTAGAAAAATTCGACAGGGAAAAAAAAGAAAAAAAGTCAAAGTGTATGGCAAGATTCGAACCTGCTCTATTCCGTCCCATACGTAAGAGCCCAACCACTCGGCCACCACTGTTGTTGCTGCCGACCGCCGTTATTTCAACTATTTTATAGACAAACCCTACACAACCCAGCCCCAGACCTCCCAGCCCCTCCAGTCCACGTATACGCAAACCCTAGAGACTAACCCTGCTAACCATTCGCAACCCATATCCCCAGACCTCCCAGCCCCTCCCACACTAACCCTGCTAACCATTCGCAACCCATCCCCTGACCTCCCAGCCCCTCCCATCCATATCGTCCTGCGATCGCGGCGGCGTACGTACCGGCGTATCGCGAACGGGTCGGGATCGCATTTGCATCATAACATGCCTAATAGCGAGATGCGCCTAACAAAGAATAGCTGCATCCAAGAACGCATGCGCGTTCGCGGTGTCATTTAGGGGCATGGCCAATCGATAGATTATTACATAGTAGCAAGGCCTACACAAGTTGCAGGATATTAAATTGCTGTAGCCTAATATTGCACACTGACTTCCCTTGAGCCACCACACTCCTGGAGCTATTCATAGTGCACTGTGGCTTACCTGAGGGTGTTCATATTGCACTGCTTGTCTCTAGAAGTGCATAGCTAATAGTGTATATTTTACTTGGGCCACCCAGAATTAAATGTTTATTTGAACTAACCCGACTGACTGTAAAATTTAAAGCATCCAATAGCTGAGTTTACTACAGACATACATACCGACTCAGACTTTTAATAGGACTGTCTTTAAAATGTATTTTTAAGCTACCACACAGCACAAACCTCTAGACAGCTAGAATACTACAAGTTTACATAGAAATACTGACACTTGTAATTAAAATTCTTTGGTTAAATTATCATCCGCCCGACCGACCGACCCTACTATTTCGTGGTCATGTTAGTTCAAACAAACAATTTATTCTGTGTGGCCTTAGCAACAACATAGTAACAGGATATTATAATACATAATATTAGCTAATCTATGTTAAATGGGGTTTACAAGCGTAAACCGTAGTTAACGTTACTGTAGGAAGGCCAAGTAAAATGTAATGCTGACGCATGCGCAATCACACGGGCACGCCTCTGCCCGCCATGCATGGCACGTGATAGCATAATCAAGATAGCTGCATCTATTGTGACAACGTGTCAAATAGAGGACCCGAAAGTTAAGCCACACGCTTCTTTCGAGAACCTCGTCAAAATGGCCAGCTGAAAACGTAAGGGCTCGGCAAACAAAGCCACCTCGTCAGCGTCCCTGCCCGACCTGGCGACGAACATGTCGGTATCGGCCATTCGTCAGCTCCCTGCCGCTGCTCTCAAGCGATACGCCGAACGGTACAATTTACCCGGAGAGGGAAATAAGTCTACACTGGCTCAAAGACTCCACGATTACCTCCACACCGACAGTGGGGACTCTGAGCCCAGCAATAGTGAGGAGAACAGCCAAGAAATAACTTCAGAAGGCGACAAAGACAGCCCATCTTCGAGCAGTAGCTCCAGTTCACCCGAGGGCGAGTGCACCCCCTCGAGACCGAGGCGTAAGCGTAAGCGTCAGTCTATCCGAGCTGAACGTACACGCCGTCACAAACAACGTAATCGTACCCTAACTATCTCCCCACCATCCGATCACTCCGACAGGACACACAAACGCCACACAAAAAGGAGGCACTGCCGTAGTAGACGCTCACCCAGCTCATCCGACTCATTAAGCAGCTCCTCCAGCGGCAGTAGTGTCTCTCGTAGCTCCTCCTCTAAATCCAGCTCCAGTACCTCTCCAAGCCGAAGTCCAATCCGCCGGCACCGCTTTCACCATCGACGCACCAGTCACAGCCACACCCACCATGGGCGCTCAACTCATAAGCACCGTCTACATCAAAGACGACGTGAATCGGCAACTGTACCTCTACCACACAGGGTGCAGCGCGCCATTGAACGTGGTGAGTTTATTGATTTCTCTGACTTGTTGGCTGAACATCTCACTAGGGCCGGCAAGTCAGCCAAAACCAAAAAAGCCACTCAAACCAGGCACATTGCTAGCCTTGACACGTGGCTCGAAGCATGGACCCTCTATGCTACAGTACTAACCAATGCAAAGCCTCAGCTTGCACCGGAGCTTTTTAAATACCAGGCTTTTATCACCAAAACTAGCCAAAGGTTCCAGCCCTATGCTTGGCTGCAATATGACCCTCAATTCCGCCTCAAGCTGGCAGCCGACAAGTTTATGCGCTGGTCAGCAGCCGATCCAGAGCTCACTGCCACGTGGCTCTCCGCCGATGCCACCAAGGCTAAGCAACCTTGCTTTTTGTGTGGTAGCCCGGATCACCTTGCCCCTCACTGCCCGCTCAAAGCGCAGGTCGCAGCGCCTGGCCTCCGCTGTCCCATTTGCAATCATGTCGGTCACACCGCCCGTGACTGCTCTCTGCTTCCACGGGAGAACGTTTCAAATGTTGCTAGCCAGCCCTCGGTTAGTCAGCCCACCAATGATGACAACATCTGTCGCGTGTACAACAAACGAGCCTTCTGTTTTCGAGGTGCAAAATGCCCATACCTGCACATTTGCACAGCCTGTCGGGGAGGCCACCCGCGACGTACCTGCCCCAAGCAGGCACAATGATATCAACTCCCACACAACTTGCACACCCCTACGACCGCAAGTATTTGCGCGATTTCTTGCTTCCCATCCAAACGAAGCCTTCGTCTCTAGGCTGATCCACTCACTCACTAATGGTTTTGACATAGGCTACGTTGGCCCGCACACCCAGCTAACTGCCCCTAACCTCCCCTCTGCTTATCAGTATCCCTCAGTTGTCGACGAAGCTCTTCAAAAGGAGATTGCAGAACATAGATTAGCAGGACCTTACTCAGCCTCTCCCTTTAATAACCTTCATTGTTCAGGCATCGGTGTTGTCCCCAAAAAGGACGGGGGCTGGCGTCTAATCTATCACCTCTCAGCCCCCTCAGGCCACAGTATTAATGATTTTATTAATAAAGATGAGTTTTCGTTGCAATACAAGACAGTAGACGATGCAATTCGCATGTGTCAGACCCTTGGTCCAGGCGCACTCATGGCTAAAGTGGATCTAAAAAATGCTTTCCGGCTTTGCCCAGTTAGGAGAGAGGATTGGCACCTTCTTGGGATTCACTGGCGCCATCAATACTACATTGACAAGTGTCTCCCTTTTGGCCTAAGATCCGCCCCGTACCTATTTAATATGGTCGCAGATGCTATTGAATGGATACTCATGCATTATTTCGGGGTGGAACACTGTTTTCACTACCTCGATGACTTTTTTCTGGCTGGCCCACCAATGTCGACCAGCTGTGCTCGCTCCTTACAAGACATGCTTCTCCTGTGTGAAGCCGTCCAAGCCCCAGTCAAACCGGAGAAGGTCCTCGGACCATCTACCACACTCCCTTTTCTTGGCATATTGCTCGACTCAGAAAAAGGGGAAGCCCGACTGCCTGAGGACAAACTCGCAGCATTGAAACAGGAGCTTGACGAATTTCATTCTTTGGCAATAACACACAAGCAATGTTCCAAGCGACAGTTGCTATCACTAATAGGGAAGCTCGCCTTTGCATGCAAAGTTATCCCTGCGGGACGAATATTTCTCCGTCGACTCTTGGACACCGCCCACTCAGTGGATGACCTGGACGTCCCGTTCCCCATCGACAATGAAGCTGTCCATGATATTGACTGGTGGCTGAAATTCTCAGCAGACTGGAATGGTAAAGCATTCTTCCTTGAGCCAACATGGACTCCTGCCCACAATTGGCACCTGTACACTGACGCATCCAGCACACGGGGCTTTGGTGCCTACTGGAATGGGGCATGGTTTAGCCACCCATGGCCCCACTCTCTGGCAGACTGTTCCATAGAATGGAAGGAGTTGTATGCCATCGTTATGGCCTGCGAAGTTTGGGGCAAACAGTGGAGCGGCAAACGGCTCTTGTTTCACTGCGATAACAGGGCGGTAGTTGACGTATGGGAATCTGGCTTGTCACGCAGCTCAAGCCTAATGTGCCTGGTACGCGCCCTATTTTTTGTTGCAGCCCGCTGCAACTTTCATGTTCTAATTGCCCACATACCGGGTATTGAGAATTCCATAGCTGACTCTCTCTCTCGCCTGCAGCTGCAACGCTTCAGATCCCTGGCTCCCATGGCAGATCCCCTACCAACACCCACCCCTGCACGCTTAACCCTCTCCTAACCAAAAGGCTCACCGGACTCCAAATATTAGGAGTAGCAGCCTCAACAAGACGTACATACCAAGCAGGTGTAAACTCTTACCTCGCATTCTGTAGAAAACATGGCATCAAACCACTGCCAGCTTCACAGCTCACCCTTCGTTGTTTTTGCACAGACTTGTGCGGTTCAGTCTCATATGCTACCATTAGGGTCTACTTGGCGGGTATCCGTCTTTTTCACATAGAGAACCACTTCCCAGATCCAACTGCGGAAGCACCTCTACTCCACTATCTCTGCAATGGCATACGTCGATCCACAGAAGTGTCAACATTCAAGAGAGAACCCATCACCATCGCTCTCCTGCGTTCCGTAAAGACAGAGCTTTCTCGTGATTCATCCTTGCATCCCCAGGATAAACTATTGTACTGGGCAGCATTTACACTAGCCTTTTATGGCTTCTTACGGGCAAGTGAATATACGTCCCCCACCCACCATCACTACGATCACAGGCGGACTCTCCTACGCAAGGATATCACACTGACTAATACCTCAATGAAAGTCTATATAAAAGCATCAAAAACTGATCAGTACCGACAAACCGCTGTTGTTCTTATCGGTAAAACTGGCACGTCTACCTGCCCCATCAACGCCATGCGCAAATTTCTACAGCAAAGCGAAAGCCATAGACACTTACCCCTCTTTACCTTTCACAACGGGAAGTACCTTACGAGGCGAGATGTGTCAGCACTGACCAAGTCACTCCTCTGCCTAACCGGAGCTAACCCCGCCCTCTATAGCAGCCACAGCTATAGAATTGGCGCAGCCACCACTGCTGCTGCAGCAGGCATATCAGAGCCACTTATCCAAACCCTTGGGAGATGGCAAAGTACCGCCTATAAGACCTACATTCGGTCCTCCCCCAAGACGATTACCAATGCATCGAAGCTCATTGCTCACCATCATCATCATTAGACATTGTCACCCCATACACCTTTGTCCTCACTACACCCTTAATGCTATCATTCCTACAGTATGTATTATCTATCACTAACATGAATCATATTCTAATCATGTCATAACTTGGGGGAATTTGGGGGGATCCATTGGCCCTACGCCCACTGTGCTGTGAGCCCATAGCCAAAACGCTATGCTGCACTACTTTTCCCAGCATTGCCAGGGTCAGTGGACATATAACCTCGGCTCAGAAGTCTCCGGTTGTACCCACTGGGCCACCAGTCCGCCTGAGCCGAAGCCCTCAATATTTCCCCAAAATACGCGCCACGTATTGCACGAGTGTAGTGTAGTATAGTCAAGCCTGAGTGCAGGGCGTTAAATGGGGTTTACAAGCGTAAACCGTAGTTAACGTTACTGTAGGAAGGCCAAGTAAAATGTAATGCTGACGCATGCGCAATCACACGGGCACGCCTCTGCCCGCCATGCATGGCACGTGATAGCATAATCAAGATAGCTGCATCTATTGCGACAACGTGTCAAATAGAGGACCCGAAAGTTAAGCCACACGCTTCTTTCCCACCACACCCACCACTTAAAATCCTTCTATCACCCCTATGTACAGTCGGGGGATCCATTGGCCCTACGCCCACTGTGCTGTGAGCCCATAGCCAAAACGCTATGCTGCACTACTTTTTCCAGCATCGCCAGGGTCAATGGACATATAACCTCGGCTCAGAAGTCTCCGGTTGTACCCACTGGGCCACCAGTCCACCTGAGCCGAAGCCCTCAATATTTCCCCAAAATACGCGCCACGTATTGCACGAGTGTAGTATAGTCAAGCCTGAGTGCAGGGCGTTAATGAATGTTTAAAAACTATCAGTGATCATTATTTAGCTAGTTGTAAATTATTCCAAAATGAAATGGCATGGAGATAGAAAGAGAATTGAAACTAGGATGTCTGAGCAAACAAAGTTCGTATCTGTACCGGATTAGCTACTGCTGCAGCTGCTGTAGTTGAGTGTTCTGTACATAATCGGGGCCATCTCACAGTCTGATAGGCCATAGCCATAGCTATGATTTTAAAGAGGTGACATACATTCATTTTCCTCTGCCGGTCAGAGAGGTGAGGTGCTTGGCAACTTTCCAATAAGTCACAGTAGGAGGCGGACCAGTTCATACAGCAGACCCTCAACACAAATTCAAGATCCCAAACTTGGATAGCATACTCAAGATGTGGGCGAATAGCTAAAAGCCTTATAAAGTTTGAACATTAAATCGGGGTGACAATGGTGGAATTATCTATATAATATTATGAGCCCAATTAACTTCCTCATTTTGTTGCAAATTTTGCTAGTGTGTTCCAAGTTAGGTCTGAAGTAAAAAGTACTCCCAGGTACTTGACTGAAGCCTCGTTTACACTAGACCCTTAATCTAGATTAGAATCCGGATTAGACTAATCCAGTTTCTGTGTAAGCACCTTAATCCACTTTCAATTAATCTGGATTAGAATCCACATCGTGATGTAGATTAAAAGAGGATTAGGTGTAAATTAATGGGCTATGAAAATGTTAATCTGAATTAAGCACTAGTGTGTAACCAGTTCAGTTTAATCTGGATCAGTGTGTGTAAACAGGGCTTGAGTCTACTTGCTCTACTGCAACATCCGCTTTAATAAAATTTAATAGAGAAGGGAGAGCAGTGGAGAGAGAATATTTACAGGATATTAACATGACTGAGCACTTGCTGGTATTGAATTTCAGATGCTTTACTTTTCTCAACATAATTCACAATAGCAGTAATAGCTATCAGCTTGTAATGGTGGATAGTCTGCAGGTGAGCGAATGCTACAGTAAAGGGTGATATCGTCTGCATACAATGATATTGAACTGGATGGAGAAATTTGTTGAGCCACATCATTAGCTAATATAAAATTAATAGTAAAGAACAGTAGTCCCAAAACAGAGCCATGGGGGACTCCCGATACGACGTTGTGCCATCATATGCCACAGCTATGTATTGGTGGGATTCATAGGCTCCTGAGTAGCTTCAGGGGCATAGACCACACCCACTAGATTGGCCTATATATCATAAATTAGCTCCACCCACACCACACCCAATATGATTGACTACAATGCCTAGAATATACTTTCTAGAGCACAAATTTGCACGCCTAGTGGACCTCTCATAGTCACCGTTATTAGCAAAACCCAAAATTTGTAAGGCACTTCCACAAGCAGCTTGTTCATTTTGCCAACAATAAGTGATTAGTTGTACTACTACTACAGTGTTTATGCTAGTAGCTAGCTAGTGTCTGGACCTCCCCTGGGACCAATAGCTAATAGCTACAATTGTAGTAGAACCTTCTGGGACCCGGGACAGTTGCTAAAAATCCGGGACCGTCCCGGAGATTCAGGGACAATTGTGGTTTGGTTAGCGCATTTATTAGTGGATGTATGTGATACGCCATTTTGTCATAGAATGTGCTTGTTCAATGACATGTATAGCTATGGTGTTGCTATGGACAATCAATATTGACTACTCATGGATTTCTCCCACATGTATAGAGTCAAGATCAAACAATATAGAGTGATACTTGCGTACTGAATTAGAGGTGCATGATGTTATTGAGAAAATCAAGCGTAGGGATGTATAGTGGATATGATAAGTTATCTTCTTTGTGTACTGTTTGGCACTGCCAGCCCCACTTCAACCTTCAATTCTATTCAAAAGTTGTGATAAATTTGTAGTGACTGCCAGTCAACATCTGGCCTTAGAGTATACAATATTATGATCCTCAATCCGAAAGAGCAGTCTATTCAGTGTTTCATACCTTTTAATGCTGTTTTAAAACAAAATCATCGTGGGGACCGGAGGTTACGTTAAGATTTGGCTATTCTTTTAAAGAATGTACAGCTGTCAGCATAATACTTAGGTTACGTTAAGATTTGGCTATTCTTTTAAAGAATGTACAGCTGTCAGCATAATACTTACAAGCAGGGGGCTCATTGATTGTTGTATATTTGGCATTAATTTAGGACCCCACGAAGTCGCCACTACATACACGGATGACTTAATTTGTACGTGTGTAGATGCGCCGCCATGCGTATGTATGTACTAGTAAATAAATCACAGAATAATGCTATGATAACGAACAATGTCTTCTTACTTGTGTATGTAATCATATTATTTGTGCTATATGTACATAATATTATATTAGCTATAATATTATGGAATTCTGGGGGGGGGGGGGGGGGGGGGGGGGAGAGAAATCCCAGTGCGCCCCCTCCCTCCTGTATGCAACCCTGACCTGTGCTCTGGAATAATCTATTGAGCATGTGAATTTATGGCATCCTGTTTCAATGTTGAACACATGGCTAAATCAATCAACTGTCCAAAAAAATTGTGAGCTGGCTTGTAGCTTCCCTCGCATAACTTGAGAGCATGAGAAGTCAAAATCAGAATGTACTATCTCCATCATGACCACTTGGATAATATCTTCTCACGAATCGAGCTGCTTGCCTAAATGTGTATAAACTGGTGTATTATAACTTCACGTGGGAGTTGCCTGGGGACGAGGCTATAATTTTAATATAATATGAGAATCTATGATTATTAGTGTGGCACTGGGTCAGGATGTACATCCAATGATTACATCTTTTCAAGAGTGAGTTACTTCTGGGCAGTAATCCCAATTGATGGCCATTAATACTCCTTAAATTATGACAGTCATGCTTCTAAGCAGAGTGAACTATTGAAACCAATACTCGTATTGCTCGTGACAATTATTAGCTAAATTTTATCCATAGGTCAAAGTTGTACTCATGGTGAGATTAGACTAGTTGGTGGTACTTCTGCCCGTGAAGGTCGAGTGGAGATCTGTGTGAGTGGCACATGGGGAACAGTCTGTGATGATTTATGGAGTTCAACAGATGCACGGGTTGTATGCAGGCAGCTAGGATTCTCCTCTTCTGGTATAGATATTTTGCTATGATGAATGCATGATTATACCAGATCCAATGTATAAAGGTGCTATTGCTCGTACGAGAGCATACTTTGGACGAGGAACAGCTCCAATTTTATTGGACGATGTATCATGCTATGGAACTGAGACAAGGCTCATAAATTGCAGATACGACTCCAGAACTTCAGACTGCAATCACAGTGAGGATGCTGGAGCAACTTGCACAATTTTATCCAGTTAGTATCAACAACTGGAAAGATCTCTGTATAAAGTACATTAACACTGAATTAGACCTAGGTATACTTTGTCATCTTTTCAGCTTGTGCCAGTGGAACAGTAAGGCTTGTTGGTGGCTCTTCTTCTCGTGAAGGTCGAGTGGAGGTCTGTGTCAGTGGCATATGGGGCACAGTGTGTGATGATCACTGGAGCTCAACAGATGCTCGAGTTGTTTGCAGACAGCTAGGATTCTCATCAATTGGTAGTACTGTATACATCATAAAAGGAAAAGCATAATATTATCAGCATTATGTCTATGTTTTTCTCAGGTTCTATAGCTCGTACTGGAGCATACTATGGCCAAGGCACTATACCAATACTACTGGACAATGTTGCATGCACTGGAACAGAGTCAAGGCTAACAAGCTGCTCATATTCCTCTCATACTCTTGACTGCAGCCACAGAGACGATGCCGGAGTATCATGCCAATATGCATCTCGAAGTGAGTATACTCCGTAATGACATAATATGATATTACTATACTTATTATGATGATCGACTGATTAAAATATTATCATGCATGGACATTTTACAGCCTGCACACATGGTGAGATTAGACTAGTTGGTGGCAGTTCTGCTCGCGAAGGTCGAGTGGAGGTCTGTGTGAGTGGCACATGGGGAACAGTCTGTGATGATTATTGGAGCTCAACAGATGCACGAGTTGTCTGTAGACAACTAGGATTCTCTTCATCAAGTACAACAAATTAAGATATCAATATTGTATGCATTAAAATTATTAATTAAAGGTGCTATTGCTCGTACTGGAGCATATTATGGACAAGGAACTGCTCCAATCTTATTGGATGACGTAGCATGCTCTGGAACTGAGTCAAGGCTTGTAAACTGCAGATATGACTCAATCACTTCAGACTGCAATCATAGAGAAGATGCAGGGGCAAGGTGTTCAATAATATCATGTTAGTATATTAACACTGAATTAGACCTAGGTAAACATTGTCATATTTTCAGCCTGCAGCAGTGGATCAGTAAGGCTAGTTGGTGGCTCTTCATCCCGTGAAGGTCGAGTGGAGGTCTGTGTCAGTGGTATATGGGGCACAGTGTGTGATGATCACTGGAGCTCAACAGATGCTCGAGTTGTCTGCAGACAGCTAGGATTCTCATCATCTGGTAATACTCTGTATGCATAATTATATTAGTATTGAATTTGTGGTGTTTTTTTGCTCAGGTTCCATTGCTCGTACTGGAGCATACTATGGCCAAGGCACTATACCAATACTACTGGACAATGTTGCATGCACTGGAACAGAGTCAAGGCTAACAAGCTGCTCATATTCCTCTCATACTCTTGACTGCAGCCACAGAGACGATGCTGGAGTGACATGCCAATATGCATCTGGAAGTGAGTATACTCCATAATGACATAATATGGTATTACTGTAGCATGATATACTTACTATGATGATCAATTGATTAAATAATTTGCATGGACATTTTACAGCCTGCACACATGGTGAGATTAGACTAGTTGGTGGCAGTTCTGCTCGCGAAGGTCGAGTGGAGGTCTGTGTGAGTGGCACATGGGGAACAGTCTGTGATGATTATTGGAGCTCAACAGATGCACGAGTTGTCTGTAGACAGCTAGGATTCTATTCATTAAGTGCAATAAATTAAGACATCAATAATATAGTATGCATTAAAAATATTAATTAAAGGTGCTACTGCTCGTACTGGAGCATACTATGGACAAGGAACTGCTCCAATCTTATTGGATGACGTAGCATGCTCTGGAACTGAGTCAAGGCTTGTAAACTGCAGATATGACTCAATCACTTCGGACTGCAATCATAGAGAAGATGCAGGGGCAAGGTGTTCAATAATATCATGTTAGTACATTAACACTGAATTAGACCTAGGTATACTTTGTCATATTTTCAGCCTGCAGCAGTGGATCAGTAAGGCTAGTTGGTGGCTCTTCATCCCGTGAAGGTCGAGTGGAGGTCTGTGTCAGTGGTATATGGGGCACAGTGTGTGATGATCACTGGAGCTCAATAGATGCTCGAGTTGTCTGCAGACAGCTAGGATTCTCATCATCTGGTATTACTCTGTATGCATAAATACATTAGTATTAAATTTGTGCTTTTCTTTTTTTTTGCTCAGGTTCCATTGCTCGTACTGGAGCATACTATGGTCAAGGCACTATACCAATACTACTGGACAATGTTGCATGCACTGAAACAGAGTCAAGGCTAACAAGCTGCTCATATTCCTCTCATACTCTAGACTGCAGCCACAGAGACGATGCCGGAGTATTATGCCAATATGCATCACGAAGTGAGTATACTCCATAATGATATAATATGGTATTACTATAGCATGATATACTTACTGTATAATTATGATGATCGACTGATTAAAATATTATCATGCATGGACATTTTACAGCCTGCACACATGGTGAGATTAGACTAGTTGGTGGCAGTTCTGCTCGCGAAGGTCGAGTGGAGGTCTGTGTGAGTGGCACATGGGGAACAGTCTGTGATGATTATTGGAGCTCAACAGATGCACGAGTTGTCTGTAGACAGCTAGGATTCTCTTCATCAAGTACATCAAATTAAGACATCAATATAGTATGCATTAAAATTATTAATTAAAGGTGCTACTGCTCGTACTGGAGCATACTATGGACAAGGAACTGCTCCAATCTTATTGGATGACGTAGCATGCTCTGGAACTGAGTCAAGGCTTGTAAACTGCAGATATGACTCAATCACTTCAGACTGCAATCATAGAGAAGATGCAGGGGCAAGGTGTTCAATAATATCATGTTAGTACATTAACACTGAATTAGACCTAGGTATAATTTGTCATATTTTCAGCCTGCAGCAGTGGAACAGTAAGGCTAGTTGGTGGATCTTCATCCCGTGAAGGTCGAGTGGAGGTCTGTGTCAGTAGTATATGGGGCACAGTGTGTGATGATCACTGGAGCTCAACAGATGCTCGAGTTGTCTGCAGACAGCTAGGATTCTCATCATCTGGTAATACTGTATGCATATTATATATATTAGTATTAAATTTTATATTGTTTTTTCTCAGGTTCCATTGCTCGTACTGGAGCATACTATGGCCAAGGCACTATACCAATACTACTGGACAATGTTGCATGCACTGGAACAGAGTCAAGGCTAACAAGCTGCTCATACTCCTCTCACACTCTTGACTGCAGCCACAGAGACGATGCTGGAGTATTATGCCAATATGCATCTGGAAGTGAGTATACTCCATAATGACATAATATGGTATTACTATAGCATGATATACTAGGCTTACTATGACGATTGACTGATTAAATAATTATCATGCATGGACATTTTACAGCCTGCACACATGGTGAGATTAGACTAGTTAGTGGCAGTTCTGCTCGCGAAGGTCGAGTGGAGGTCTGTGTGAGTGGCACATGGGGAACAGTCTGTGATGATTATTGGAGTTCAACAGATGCACGAGTTGTCTGTAGACAGCTAGGATTCTCTTCATCAAGTACAACAAATTAAGATATCAATATAGTATGCATTAGAATTATTAATTAAAGGTGCTATTGCTCGTACTGGAGCATACTATGGACAAGGAACTGCTCCAATCTTATTGGATGACGTAGCATGCTCTGGAACTGAGTCAAGGCTTGTAAACTGCAGATATGACTCAATCACTTCAGACTGCAATCACAGAGAAGATGCAGGGGCAAGGTGTTCAATTATATCATGTTAGTACATTAACACTGAATTAGACCTAGGTAAACTTTGTCATATTTTCAGCCTGCAGCAGTGGATCAGTAAGGCTAGTTGGTGGCTCTTCATCCCGTGAAGGTCGAGTGGAGGTCTGTGTCAGTGGTATATGGGGCACAGTGTGTGATGATCACTGGAGCTCAATAGATGCTCGAGTTGTCTGCAGACAGCTAGGATTCTCATCATCTGGTAATACTCTGTATGCATAAATATATAAGTATTAAATTTATTTGTTTTTTCAAGCTAGCGTGCACACTAAGCAGCCTGAAAAAAAATGTCCAGAAAACCACATAATACACATAGGATGCACAGTAGAGCCATACAAAGCAAGCAAACAACCTATACTCCAATTTTGAGATAGTTTCTAAATAACGTACACCACGGGTATTTCCCGTTTTTCACGCAGCGCGTGGGCGGAAAACATTGCAAACGCATGGCTTCCCTATACAAATATATGGTGAAACTTCAAAGTGCCATAACTTTAATTGTAAGGTGTAAATAAAAAATCTGTCCGGTCAAATCTCTAGTTTGACCCATTCTGTGTGCCCATGTAAAAATTGTCCCCCCAAATGCTCCCAAACCCCCCATGAATTAGATTATTTAATTATTTATTTAATTAATTATTTAAATATGCTTTTTTTCAAGTGGACCACATACTAAGCAGAAAATAATGGTCCGGAAACCACCACATAGTCGAGCTGGATGCATACTTGAGCCATACAATGCAAGCAGGCAGCCTCTACTCCAATTTTGACCAAATTAGGTAATGGTCGTCACGTTTATGTGCGCGCGTGGGCGGAAAACATTGCAAATGCATGGTCTGCTACATGTTTGTATACAAACATATGGGGAAACTTCAAAGGGCCATAATTTTAATTGTAAGGTGTGAATAAAAAATCTGTCTGGTCAAATCTCTAGTTTTGACCCATTCTGCGTGCCCGTATAAAAATTATCTCCCCAAGTGCTCCAAAACCCCCCATGAATTAGATTATTTAAAACTTATCTACTGTACACAGTATATGGCATAGTAAAAAGCTTAAGGTACCATTTAATTGCGTGGGCGTGAGCGTCAGGAATGGCTAATTCAATTAGCGAATCGTGAAGGGGCGTGGCCGAAGAGGCCATACGAGTGCTTTTGGTCGAAGGTGGGCGTGTCCAGAATCGGCCAGGGATGATTATGCGCGTGTAATTAGCGACCGGAAGTGGCCCCTGAAGAAAAGGCCGGTAATTGCCCACATCAAAGCAAGATCAAAGCATTCTTTCTTAACTATTAACCGCAACGACTTAAAAAAAAAAAAAAAAAAAAAAAAAGCTTATTAGGCCTAATTAAGCGTGTGGGCGTGTTCCTGGCACTGTGTGGAGTGTGTGCGTGTGCGTTAATGCAGGTTTTATTGCTTCCGATTGGGCGTGGCTTCACGGGCCAGTGCTTGGACATCGGCGCCTGGGACTTGGCCTCGGCGATAGGTGGGCGTGTCCCGGAAGCGGTGGTGACCTTTGAACCCCGCGAGGAGGCTTTGGGGGCGTGGCAGGAGGTCAAAGGTGAGGCCATGTCTGTTAATGAGGCACTGTAAGGCGGTGCGATCGAGGGGCCTGTACGGCTGGACGGAAGCTGACGATGGTTTGAAGCGGATGTGGTTGCGATGACGTGTTGTTACTCCGCCCACACAGGAAATGAGGTGAGCTCTTGCGTGGGCGGTGTGGCAGAACGGCCTCCAAGTGTTTGTGTGTGTTTTGGCCTTGAGGAAGCTGTGTGTTTTAATTGGGATTGATTGTGGGCTTCCGGTGGACATCCGGTGGTTAGTAGGCACTTGATTGAGAATGGTGGTCCTTGGGGAACAGGGTGGGGCTGTTTTGGGCGTGGCCTGGCCCCTCCCTTCCGGCTCGGCTTCCGGTCCATGGAGGATATTAAATGAACACTTCCGGCTCTAGCAGCCACACCCCTGAGACCTGTGCAATTAAAAGGGCGTGGTTACACAACATGCACCTCACTAATGACTTTGATGTGGTTTAGGTGTCATATCCCCCACCTCACGCCCACGCAATTTAATGGTACCTTAATCATTTATTTAATTATTCAAGCTAGTGTGCACACTAAGCAAAAAAAATTGTCCAGAAAAGCACATAATACACCTAAGATGCACAGTAGAGCCATACAAAGCAAGTGAACAACCTAGGATGCACAGTAGAGCCATACAAAGCAAGCAAACAACCTATAATCCAATTTTGAGAAATTTTCTAAATAACGCACACCACGGATATTCCCCGTTTTTCATGTAGCGCGTGGGCGGAAAACATTACAAACGCATGGCTTCCCTATACAAACATATGGGAAAACTTTAAAGGGCAGTAACTTTAATTCTAAGGCATGAATCAAAATTCCCCAGGGTCAAATCTCTAGTTTCGACCCATTCTGCGTGCCCATGTAAAAATTATCTCCCCAGGTGCTCCCAAATCCCCCGTGAATTTTTGTTTTATTTTTTTTTCTACTTAGCTAGTGTGTAATAAATATGCTTTTTTCAAGACCAGAACTCTAAGCAGAAAAAAAAAAGAACTGTCCAAAACCACCACATAGTTGAGATGGATGCTTAGTAGAGCCATACAATGCAAGCAGGCAACCTGTACTCCAATTTCGGGTAAAGGTAGTCATATTTATGTGCGCGCGTGGCTCCGCCCCTCACGTAGCGCGTGGGCGGAAAACATTGCTAATGCATGGCTTCCTATACAAACATATGGGGAAACTTCAAAGGGCCGTAACTTTAATTCTAAGGTCAAAAATCTGTTCGGTCAAATCTCTAGTTTCGACCCATTCTGCATGCCCATGTAAAAATTGTCCCCCCAAGTACTCCCAAATCCCCCACAAATTACATTATTTATTTAAATTCGCTTTTTTCAAGGAGACCAGAACACTAAGCAGAAAAAAAATTGTCCGAAAACCACCACATAGTTGAGCCGGATGCATAGTAGAGCCATACAATGCAAGCAGGCAGCCTATACATCAATTTTGACCAAAGTAGGTAATGGTCGTCACGTTGCTGTACGCGCGTGGCCCCGCCCCTCACATAGAAAACATTGCAAATGCATGGTTTCCTATACAAACATATGGGGTAACTTCAAAGGCCCGTAACTTTAATTCTGAGGCATGAATCAAAATTCCCCAGGGTCAAATCTCTAGTTTCGACCCATTCTGTGTGCCCATGTAAAAATTATCCCCCCAAGTGCTCCCAAACCCCCCGTGAATATATATATATTTTTTTTTCAAGGAGACCACAACACTATAAGCAGAAAAAAAAATTGTCCAAAACCACCACATAGTTGAGCCGGATGCTTAGTAGAGCCATACAATGCAAGCAGGCACCCTATACGCCAATTTTGACCAAAGTAGGTAAAGGTCGTCACGTTTGTGTGTGCGTGCCTAACGGGGATTCCCCGTTTTTCACGTAGCGCGTGGGCGGAAAACATTGCAAACGCATGGCTTCCCTATACAAACATATGAGAAAACTTCAAAGGGCCGTAACTTCAATTCAAAGGCGTGAATCAAAATTCAGGTCAAATCTCTAGTTTCGATCCATTCTGTGTGCCCATGTAAAAATTATCTCCCCAAGTGCTCCCAAACCCCCCATGAATTAGATTATTTAATTATTTATTTATTTAATTAATTATTTAAATATGCTTTTTTTTCTACTTAGTGTTTAACTACTTAGTGTTAGTGTTTAATAATTTCTACTTAGTGTATAACTACTTAGTGTGTAATGTGTAATTAGTGTGTAATTAGTGTATAATTTTTTTGCTCAGGTTCCATTGCTCGTACTGGAGCATACTATGGCCAAGGCACTATACCAATACTACTGGACAATGTTGCATGCACTGGAACAGAGTCAAGGCTAACACGCTGCTCATATTCCTCTCATACTCTTGACTGCAGCCACAGAGACGATGCCGGAGTATCATGCCAATATGCAACTGGAAGTGAGTATACTCCGTAATGACATAATATGATATTATATCCTGTTACTATGTTGTTGCTAAGTAAAATATATGCCATATTGCACTAACCGCAAAGTCAGTCATATTGCACTGTCAAAAGCACTTCAGGCAAAAGTATTGTGGGGCTCTGTAAAGCTGTATTAATGGAGCATGTAGCGGGAAGAATGGCAGGAAAAAGCACAAAGCGGTTCGAAACGATGGGCGGAGTCGTATCATCAATCGGTCACGAGTCTACACAGACTGAGAGAGCTACATACATACCAAGGTAAGCTTACAGCGTAGGAGCTTTGGCATGACAATAGGTATCCTTGCTTCTGCGCTAGGCAACAGCTTGAGCGACGAATATCAGATTCTGAACTCGATGGTGCTTATCACGCGATCGAGTTGAGTGTCGATTTGACCACACCCCTCAGCCACGGGGCGCTCTAAAGAACGATCGATGTTCGAGAGCTGACTCAGAGAGCAGCTTAGTAGACTGATACGACCAAGATGAGTTGTTCTTTCTTCTTCTTTTCAGTATCCATGGTAGCTAATGCCCACGGGATATAAAATAGTTATATCACGTGCACTCGGGATGTATGGCATTTATTGCACCGAAGCACGAGGGCGCGAACTCGCGCCCGTGATATAACTATTACTTACTATAGCATGATATACTAGGCTTACTATGATGATCGACTGATTAAATAATTATCATGCATGGACATTTTACAGCCTGCACACATGGTGAGATTAGACTAGTTGGTGGCAGTTCTGCTCGCGAAGGTCGAGTGGAGGTCTGTGTGAGTGGCACATGGGGAACAGTCTGTGATGATTATTGGAGCTCAACAGATGCACGAGTTGTCTGTAGACAGCTAGGATTCTCTTCATCAAGTACAACAAATTAAGATATCAATATAGTGTGCATTAAAATTATTAATTAAAGGTGCTATTGCTCGTACTGGAGCATACTATGGACAAGGAACTGCTCCAATCTTATTGGATGATGTAGCATGCTCTGGAACTGAGTCAAGGCTTGTAAACTGCAGATATGACTCAATCACTTCAGACTGCAATCATAGAGAAGATGCAGGGGCATGGTGTTCAATAATATCATGTTAGTACATTAACACTGAATTAGACCTAGGTAAACTTTGTCATAATATTTTCAGCCTGCAGCAGTGGATCAGTAAGGCTTGTTGGCGGCTCTTCATCCCGTGAAGGTCGAGTGGAGGTCTGTGTCAGTGGTATATGGGGCACAGTGTGTGATGATCACTGGAGCTCAACAGATGCTCGAGTTGTCTGCAGACAGTTAGAATTCTCATCATCTGGTAATACTCTGTATGCATAAATATATTAGTATTAAATTTGTGTTTTTCTTTGTTTTTGTTTTTTTTTGCTCAGGTTCCATTGCTCGTACTGGAGCATACTATGGCCAAGGCACTATACCAATACTACTGGACAATGTTGCATGCACTGGAACAGAGTCAAGGCTAACAAGCTGCTCATATTCCTCTCATACTCTTGACTGCAGCCACAGAGACGATGCCGGAGTATCATGCCAATATGCATCTGGAAGTGAGTATACTCCGTAATGACAATATGGTATTACTATAGCATGATATACTTACTATGATGATCGACTGATTAAATAATTATCATGCATGGACATTTTACAGCCTGCACACACGGTGAGATTAGACTAGTTGGTGGCAGTTCTGCTCGCGAAGGTCGAGTGGAGGTCTGTGTGAGTGGCACATGGGGAACAGTCTGTGATGATTATTGGAGCTCAACAGATGCACGAGTTGTCTGTAGACAGCTAGGATTCTATTCATTAAGTACAATAAATTAAGACATCAATATAGTATGCATTAAAATTATTAATTAAAGGTGCTACTGCTCGTACTGGAGCATACTATGGACAAGGAACTGCTCCAATCTTATTGGATGACGTAGCATGCTCTGGAACTGAGTCAAGGCTTGTAAACTGCAGATATGACTCAATCACTTCAGACTGCAATCATAGAGAAGATGCAGGGGCAAGGTGTTCAATAATATCATGTTAGTACATTAACACTGAATTAGACCTACTAGTAGGTATACTTTGTCATATTTTCAGCCTGCAGCAGTGGAACAGTGAGGATGGTTAATGGCTCTTCTCTTCGTGAAGGTCGAGTGGAGGTCTGTGTCAGTGGTATATGGGGCACAGTGTGTGATGACTTGTGGAATTCGGCAGATGCTCAGGTTGTCTGTAGGCAACTGGGATTCTCTTCTTCAGGTTATTGGAACCATAAAGAATGTTCACTTTATTCTAATACTGAGATTTAATTATAATGTAGGTTCCATTGCTCGTACTGGAGCGTACTTTGGCCAAGGCACTATACCAATACTACTGGACAATGTTGCATGCACTGGAACAGAGTCAAGGCTAACAAGCTGCTCATATTCCTCTCATACTCTTGACTGCAGCCACAGAGACGATGCTGGAGTGACATGCCAATACTCATCCTTTACAAGTGATTAGTGACTTATCATTTGTAGTATAGTTTCATATTGCATTTTGTTTTAGCCTGCATTCATGGAGAAATAAGGCTTGTTGGCAGTTCCCTTCGTCGTCAAGGTCGAGTAGAGGTCTGTGTGAGTGGCAGATGGGGAACAGTTTGTGATGATTTATGGAGCTCAACGGATGCAAGAATTGTCTGCAGACAGTTAGGATTTTCTTCAACAAGTTAATTGGGTTAATGCAAAACATAATTATGAGCTATATAGAATATATTAATTATGATACAGGCTACATTGCCCGCACTAGAGCATACTTTGGCCGAGGTACTGCTCCAATCTTACTGGACGATGTTGGATGCTCAGGAACTGAGTCAAAACTCACTGATTGTTCATATGATCCTCATACTGCAGACTGTACACACAGTGAGGATGCTGGGGCTGTATGCTACAATATACTATGTAAGTATTCATTTTTAAGGTTACGGGTGACAGTTTGCATCTGTATCTCCACAAGGGAAGCAGCTATGAACCTGAAACAAAGACAAAAATATAGCTAACATGATGACAGAGGCAGCTGTTAGCTATTGAGGCAAACTTCCCGTCGCAAAAGTCTGGCCATGGCCAGGCTATGGCTGCCATTTGTCACGAACTCTTACGTCAAATTTTACTTAGTCAAAGGCTTCTAGTCTACTTTCTACAGCTTATTTATGAAGTACTTAACTTACTCCAGTGCTGGAGTTGGTTCCCAAGTTCATAGAGCCTACACAGAGGGAGAGCAATACAAAAGAAGGTAATTTACAATCATGCCAAGGGTAATGGCGAACCAGGTCGTTAGCACAGCTGTCTAGCTGCTCTCTGACAGGTGGCCTTCAAATTTACACCAACTCCAGCCCTGCCCAGATGTCTGAGTAATTAGATAAACACTTCCTTACAGTCTAAAGAGAAGCCATCCATATGAAACGTGACGCAGAGTTTTCATAAATTTTGTCGTTTGTATTAGTATGCTCCATTACTCACTATAATATTATGGGAAATGCTCATATGTGGGCGGACTGTCACCTGTAACCTTAAGTATGGAACTATAGTTATAGCTACTTCGGCTTCGGATGGAACTTTCGAGGGAGAGAACTTTTGTGGATCAACAGAAAGTGAATATTTCATTGAGAAATGTCTACAGAATGCCTAATCAGTTATCATTCCAAATCTTGTGGAGAAAGCTTTTCATATGTGACTACCAAACCGCAAAATTTGTGATACTTTTTTCCCTCGAAAATTTCCTGCTATACAGTGTAGGGGCATAATTACAGCTCAAATATCATGGGTCTTGTAATCATGCAAACCTGGACAATAATATTAACATTGCAATTATCTTATGGTAATTTACCAGGAAATCATACATATAGTATTATATTGTATACATGTAGCTTATAGTTACAATTTCAACAACTATATAAACAATTGAATTAAATTGAAGAATGAAGTAGGGATGGCAGGATCAAAAAGTACACACACAAGAGATAATCGTATGTACTGTACATCCCTATGCTTGCTTTTCTCGACTATTATGCACCTATTAATGTCACGCGACGTGTTTGTTGAGTGCGGTATGTGGGAGATATTTCCTAGTTGTCATAATGGTTCGAATTGATCAGTTTTGATTCAATCGCATTATTACTTGTTATTTTTGTACCCCTCGAAAAGCAAGCGTAGGGATGTATAGTAGATACGATTATCTCTTGTTTGTGTACTTTTTGATCCTGCCATCCCTACTTCATTCTTCAATTTTATTCAATTGTTTTATTGTAGTGCCATCTTATCACAAGATGGGAGGTGTCAAATTTGTAGCCACGCCTCTCATTAACTTGCGTTCATATGCCTATATAAATAGTATTATTTAGGCGGCCCATGAGACTCCGCTGAGGGAGAAAACCGAGTTCTATAAGTTTATTGTTGGCAGCAGCTAGCTTAGTACCCGGCATAATTTTATGATCTGTACATTATCGCTCCCTAGTCGAGCCCGAGTTCATACGATAGTATGATATCTATGCTATGATCCATCTAGCGGAGCACTAGCACTGCACCCGCTAGCGAGTAGCTCGCCTATGCCTAGCACCTTACCGCTCCTCGAGCCTTGCACCTTCAGAATATTATCCATGATCGATCCAGCGAACCGCTGCATGTGCTAGTAGCTAGTAGCTAGCTTGCGATCCCCTAGGGCGCGGCCAGGCGCTGTCACATGACTTCACCATGGCAACACATTCCGAGCATGCGCATTATAATATTATCACAAAATGGCAGATCAGACACACCCAATTGTTAATGCACCGTACACACCCACTACTACGTAACTGTCGAGATAACGCCAAACTAGTGTGCCACTGCACTGCGCGCTACATAATAGAGTGGATTTATATGAGAACTAAGGTGAGAGGTCCAGACAGTCTTGAGTTATAGACGTGGAAATGAGAAAGAAAGAAACGCTATTTTTTGAATATCTGGTTCTGGCATATACAATTGAATTGATGGATGATCTTGGTCTTGTTAGATAATTTGATGTAGGTTCTGATTTTGACACTTAGAAATTTCACAAAGTTACCTGTTTTGAGATATATTATTTGGATTTTTGTAATGTATTACATATATGGAGTATCCGGGCCATCCCTACTTATAGAGTCTACCGACTCGATGATGATGGATTGCTTAGCTAATTTTTGCCAAGGAAGAAGTGGAAATTAGAACCAGTGTCTTCTGTTTCATGGCTATAATAATTATTCTACCTACAATGATGACAGTGCATGACTACATAGCTATAATAAAATTATTATTATGCTATGTAGCACAACTAGCGAGCAGTACAATGGCTACGTACTGCATATCTTACCGGGAGAAATTTTTTTGTCCTCTGTATAAGTCTCAGTGTGAATTAATTGTGACTGCTCTGATCGAAGTATTTGCCAGCATTGACTCGTACAATTACTTCATGGCATTATTATACTACTACCCAAGGTGTACAGTAGCCTCAGCCATGCCATTCAATAGGCTAAGCAAGAAAACTATGTCAGTTAAAGTGGCCACTATAGAGTGATGTTTAGTATTTCAATCATTCACTATATACATCGTAATTCTGGTTAATAACTTTATTATGCTTGTTAAGCGCATAATTTTTAATAAGCGCATACTTCCCTCCCATTGTTAAAATTTAATAATATTATAAGCGCATGTGCCCAATAAAGATGACAGTAATATTCATCATTCAATTAAGACTTGTCCATGCTCTGCATGACTAGATTTTGTTTACCAACCTATTTTTGGATAGCCTGCTGCACTAGATTGGCTATACTCAAAACTGTGATGTTCTACTGAGACGGGGTCAGACCCTTGAACTCAACCTGGAAGTGAGTCTCGCCAAAGAAGTCGGCTTGTTTCCACAGTTTTTTCCAAGAATTATTGTGTTCATAGCTTGCTATAGCTAGCTCTGTGATTGATCGTTTGAACATGCTGGTAGTGGGCGGAGCCAAAACTTCACTAGCATACATCACCTAATAGGCGCATGTTTCCTTACCACCAACAGTGATAAGCGCATGCGCTTTTTAACCAGACTTCATGGTATAAGAATGGAAATTTTGACTTGAATTTATGCATATTGAATAATACCGTAAATCGCGAATATTTCAATGTTAAAATATTTTCGGACAGCATGGCTTGTGCGAAAATTAAACACATGAAATACATGCGCAATATTAACGACAATGCGGTACAGGGTTGTTTGTCCGAAAATTATTTAACGCGAAAAATTATCGCATGAAATATTTTAGACACGAAATATTCGCGATTTACGGTATGTAAGTTTTAAATAGTAAACTAGTCATAGTCTCATACCATTATGCATATATATTTATAAAACCCTTTCAGCCTGCACTAGTGGTTCTGTAAGGCTGGTTGGTGGCTCTTCCGCTCGTGAAGGTCGAGTGGAGGTCTGTGTCAATGGTATATGGGGAACAGTGTGTGATGATCACTGGAGCTTATTGGATGCTCAAGTTGCTTGCAGACAACTAGGATTCTCATCATCCGGTATAATATTACAATGTCATGCAAGTCCATGCAAATTATGTTACAATTTTAATTCTTATTATATGGCAATGATGGCAAAGTGGTATACATATAATAATTAAGATCTTGAGGTTCTTGGTTGGGTAAATAGATACTAATCCGCATAGCAAGTACGCTTAGCAAGTACGATCGTTCTTGTTACACCAACACTGGCAGAATTGAATAATATTATTATTCAATTCTGCCAGTGTTGGTGTAACAAGAACGAGCGTACTTGCTATGCAGATTAGTACATATAATAATTATATAAAGATTGGTACTGCTAACTGCTCATGGCATGCAAAGTGTATGCAAACTTAATTGAACAGTTGACCTCATATCAATATGGTACTGGCAGTAATATAATAATAATACTACAGTGCCTTGTGTACCATTTAATTTAATGGTATTTTTAATTAGCGCTCTGAGCTTGTTATACTATGTACAATGAAAAATAATATTATTTTCAGAAAGTGTCGTTTGTATCATAACGCACCCAATCGGTAGGGCCGTGTGCAAAAACATGGTAACCATGGAGATGCACGAGGCGCAAAGCACCTCGCGCTGGGCGCGGCTGGCCGACCATTAATCGTGAGTTCGAGTTCAGCCTTGGGGCCAGCCGGCCCTCAGCCTAGGCTGCAGTACAGCTAGCTAGCTATAGCCTAGCTATATAGCCTTGCCCTAACCTCTCGATCTTGCGCCGGTGCCAGCATCGATGTCGGTTTGAGCGGAGTGAGAATGTCATTGTTGTACTCTCAAGCTGGGCCCACCAAAGTCTCTGACTTCTCGCATATCTATGCTTCTTGCAAAGCAAAACTGAAGAGGCGAGGTAACTGTTCGCTGTCATACCTGTTTATAGAGTCCGGTACTATGGTATCTATGCTGGAATGGAGCTAAGTCTCTTGGCTATTAAATTCCATCTGCAGTGAAGGGTGTGGCCTACAGATCCGTTTGTCTGTGCATGTGCATACATTTTAAATGGCAATATAGGAGTTTCAAGCTTTAACAACATTGAGGAGCAACCCTGACTATCTGAGTTGAGATACTGCATGATTGAATGGGTCCATAAACATCATGACATTGATCCATTTCTAATAATTATTGAATACGGTCATGCTGATCCAAATAATTATAGTCTTTTATAGTCGGCCCATGCATATCATTATTGTAGTGCATCATTATATTGTTGTGACATTATACATACTTGTAAGGCTTCATACAACAAAGATAGATACTTTTCTTGACCATACTAAAAGGGTATAATGGGTCGATATTAATAAAAGACCATCACGGTGCAGGTAGGCTGATAATATACCTACTAGGGGCCTCCTGTACATAAGCTTAGTAACTAGAGACATGCATGGCCTGTTTGGGGCGAGCCTGAGCTGAGACCTGAAAAGCTGTGGCATAGATTGTGAAGACCATACACATATCCAAGGATGTATATATACAGCCTGTGTCCCAGGTATGAGAATGCGCAATAGAATGTTTTGCGTTAATGTCCATAGAGCATCAGCTGGGTATATAATTTCACGTGACTGCCATACAGTAATAATAATACCGTAGGACAGGTTTTGATTGCGTAGTTTAATGATTGCAAGTTGGGCTCATCAAGCCAAATTGTGATTCTAATGATTGCGACAGTCAACCCCGTACCGTATGATAGTCATGGAGACTACGATTCTTTTGCATGATTGCAAGCTTCAGAAAAACTCGCAAATCACAATCATTAGAATCTCGCAATCATGAACCCGACCTACGATAATATTATATCGAATATAAAAGTCGCGCATAGCTATATATAGCTATACCATTTATGTGGGGCTCACTCATGATCAGGCTTACCTCAATAATATACAAAAGTACATTGGTCTTTACATATTTAATATAATATAAGATCATAATATAATGCTAAATTAAATTAGTTAATAATCAATACCGTAGACTCTGGTTAATAAGCGCATGCGCTTATAGCGGTAAACGGAATGACAGTATGCGCTTAATAAAGGATATGCGCTTATATGGCACATAACCACGCCCACAAACGTTTGGGAACGTGATGGATGCGAGGCCCGCTAGCGCTAGCGCTAGCACTAGCGCTCGCTCGATCGAGCACTTTAGCGTTTACAGTTGCCGCTCAAGATGACGAGTGCTGGCGATTTGTCGATCTTCTTGCATGATAACGTTATTCGTGGCCATCATTTCTCCAAAGATACCTGACTCCAAATACTTTCCAGCCGGTCAAGGTCAGGTTCATAGAACGCCACGCCTATTAAGCGCATGCACTTAATAAACAATAGCTTATGACAAGAAGAGGGCATGCGCTTAATAAATAATGTGCGCTTAATAGCGAGGTGCGCTTAATAACCAGAGTTTACGGTAATTGTCATAATTATTACTATTAGGTGCCATTGCTCGCAGTTTAGCATACTATGGACATGGTACTATACCAATACTATTGGACAATGTTGGATGTCGTGGAACAGAGTCCAGACTCATAGACTGCTCATATGATTCTGGTACTACAGATTGTAGCCACAGAGAGGATGCTGGAGTTACGTGTCAACCAGCAACTTCAAGTGGGTTCTATTTACATAGCTGCTTTATAAACTTACATAATATACACTGTTATGCAGATGTAAACTGTACAAATGGAGATGTAAGGCTTATGGGAGGTAGCAACCCAATGGAGGGTAGGGTGGAGATATGCTACTACAACCAGTGGGGTACAGTGTGTGATGACTCTTGGAGCACATATGATGCTAGAGTGGTTTGTGGTCAACTAGGATACTCTTCTGCCAGTTTGTTATATAAACTTCTTGCCGCAGTATATGTAAGAACTATCATTATGATGATAATCATTGTAGGTGCTACTGCATACACTGGTGCTCGATTCGGAGCTGGTGCTGGTCCAATAGTGATGGATGATGTCCTATGCACGTCAACTGAGAATAGGCTCATTGAATGCCCATTCACATTCAATCATGACTGTGTGCACTCTGAGGATGCTGGTGTGAGGTGCATCATATCAACTACAGGTATTATAGTTTCTTAGAGTTTAAACTACTGTGCTTTTCTAGCTAATGTTGAAGTTTGCTTCTCTAGATTGAATTTTATATCTATATTTACAACATTTTGAATTTTCAGGGTGCACAAGTGGAGCCCTAAGATTAGCTGGGAGTGGTTCATCTTCAACCCAAGGGAGAGTTGAGTTGTGTTACAGTAATCGATGGGGAACCGTCTGTGATGATTCTTGGGGTACCAGTGATGCACAAGTGGTATGCAGACAACTTGGATACTCGTCCACAGGTAAGATTGCTTACTTTTGATTACCGTAAACTCTGGTTATTAAGCGCACCTCGCTATTAAGCGCACATTATTTATTAAGCGCATGCTCTCTTCTCGTACAAGCTATTGCCTATTAAGCGCATGCGCTTAATAGGCGTGGCGTTCTATGAACCTGACCTTGACCGGCTGGAAAGTATGTGGAGTCCCGATATCTTTGGAGAAATGATGGGCATATCATGCAAGAAGATCGAGTTTCAGACAAATCGCCAGCACTGGTTGTCTTGAGTGGCAGCTGTAAACGCTAAAGCGCTAGATCGATCGAGCCAGCTAGCACTAGCGCGAGCGGGCCTCGCATCCATCACGTGCCAAACGTTTGTGGGCGTGGCTATGTGCCATACAAGCGCATATCCTTTATTAAGCGCATACTGTCGTTCCGTTTACCGCTATAAGCGCATGCGCTTATTAACCAGATTATACGGTATATTGGTAATTGCAAGTTCTTGTGTATTAATATCTGGAATGCTGAGATAATATTATTATGAACAATAGGATGACTCCTAGTAGAGAAACACTTGCTTACATAATCACAGGTGCTATCAGCAGATGCTGTGCTGGTTTTGGACAAGGCAGTGGCTCTATCTGGCTTGATGATGTAGCATGTAGTGGAAGTGAGAGTGGATTAATAAACTGTAGTAGTCGTTCCATAGGTTTTCACAACTGTGGTCACTATAAGGATGCAGGAGTTGTCTGTAGCACAGGTAATTGAACAGTGATGTATACTATTTGCTCTCATAGATTCTACACGATAAAGCTAGTTGCACTGAAAAGTTTCATGGTAAAAGAATTATAAACAATGACATACATAGCTTGTAGCACTGGTGACATAAGGCTGTCAGGTGGAGCGAATGCTACTGAGGGTCGAGTGGAGATCTGCAGTGGTGGTTCATGGGGCACTGTCTGTGACGATTTTTGGGACACAATCGATGCCCAAGTAGTGTGTAATCAACTTGGATTTCACTTCATAGGTTTGTTGTTCTGATTGTGCATACTGAACTTCAATAATATTTTTTTAATGCATTATCAGGTGCTACTCCTATTTACTCATTTCCTGCTGGAACTGGTTCCATCTTCCTGGATAATGTTCACTGTAGAGGGAGTGAGCCAAGACTTATTGATTGCAGTCACAGTGGTATTGGACTGCACAACTGTGTGCATTCTGAAGATGCTGGAGTGAGATGTTCACACGCTTCACCTCGTAAGTAATGTCTTTTATACATTAATAAATTCTGTGAATGATGATCCTATGCAACAGCCTGCACAACTCAAGGTGAGATTAGGCTTGTGGGTGGTTCCACTGCCCTTGAAGGTCGAGTGGAAGTCTGTGTCGGTGGTAGATGGGGCACAGTGTGTGATGACTACTGGAGTACACTTGATGCTCAAGTAGTCTGTAGACAGCTAGACTTCTCTCCACTTGGTATGTCAACATTATTAGCTGTAGATGCAACTCAGTTTTAACTATTTTTGTTTAGATTCTGTTGCTCACACTTTTGCATACTTTGGCCAAGGCACAGTGCCAATTTTGTTGGATGATGTTGCATGTCTTGGCACTGAATCAAGACTGACAGACTGTTCATACGATTCTCACACTTTGGACTGTACTCATAGAGAGGATGCTGGTGTATCATGCAAACCACTAGGCTATGGAAGTGAGTCATACGTAGATGTAATCAGAGAACCTTCCATATTCAGACATCAACACTGTAAAGAGATTTAACACCCAAATTGGTGTACTCATCTCATCACATACAAGCGGGTAATACACACCAAAATTATTGCAGTGATCCATGGGAATGTTAACATCCACTGTAGCATAACCATTCACTGAGTATCAATACTTATTATATAATAGTATCTGGTGTCATTCAAGTGTGATGTAGAGATTGATTACTGCATAGACATGGCGGGAAATTTTTGGGGTAGAAAACTTTCACGGATCAGTAGAAAGGTAGCATTTAGCGGAATATTAAACTGATCACATAAATGCCTATAATTTCATGGAGAAAACTTTCACGGGTGACCGTAAAATGATGAAATTGTGAAGATTTTCACCCCCAAAAGTTTCCCGCTATATACAGTATATGAAGGATGCATTAAACATCTTAACTAAGGCCACGATCCACTTTACCATTTTGGAAGTTCTAAAGTCCTAATCGTGGCTAATGCACTACCACCAAGAGAAAAATTGAGTGTTTAGACCCTTGGGTTAGTCACGTGAGTAAGGCGGGAAGTCACTTTTCCTTCCGAAAACATTACACAGGTATAAAGTATGTTCGACATTCTCTTGCATTAACCAAAATTGCTGTACTGGTAGAAATTGATATTAAATAGTACTACATTTAGCTGAAATTCATAAATGATAGATTTCCGGTGGGTTGATGTATGGTATAAGAATAATATTATTATAGGTGGTGTTGAAAGTGTACACACTCACACAAATCAACTACGGTGGTAACAATGGTATAAGGGGTAATTTCACACTACATTAATTTTATTTTCACAGTGAACTGCACTACTGGTGATATTAGGCTTGTTGGAGGTAGCAACCCAATGGAAGGTAGGGTTGAGATATGCTACTACAACCAGTGGGGTACCATTTGTGATCACTCTTGGAGTCCATTCGACGCTCGAGTCGTCTGCGGTCAATTGGGATACTCTTCAACAAGTATGAATTGTCATTTCATGAGAACAAAAACAGTGTTTTGCACGAAATTCCAATATACACTATTACAGGTGCTACAGCGTATGCTAGTGCTCGATTCGGAGCTGGTGCTGGTCCCATAGTGATGGATGACGTGAGATGCACAGCCACTGAAGGCAGGCTCATTGATTGTCCCGCTACGTTCAACCATAACTGTGTGCACTCTGAGGATGCTGGTGTGAGGTGCATCTCATCAAGCACAGGTGTGGTGCGCTATTGAATGACGATGTACTGTATATAACTAAATATTTTATCACTGAAAAATAAAGTTGTACATTGATATTAGTTGTTTGTGGTTTGGATTACCAAATAATTATGGCAGTGTATTAATCATTAAATTTAGGATGCACCAGTGGAGCTCTTAGGCTAGCTGGAAGTGGCTCATCTTCAACCCAAGGGAGAGTGGAAGTTTGTTATAATAATCAATGGGGTACTGTCTGTGATGATTTCTGGGGAACTAATGATGCAAAAGTTGTATGCAGACAACTAGGGTATTCTATTAATGGTAAGAATCACAACTGCATCATATTATTATGTAAAAATCCTATTATGCTTGCAACTGCCAATAAAATGTTATAATATTGTAATTGTAGGTGCCATAAGCAGATGCTGTGCAAGTTATGGACAAGGCAGTGGCTCCATTTGGCTAGATAACGTTCAGTGCAATGGAACTGAAAGACAGCTACTAGACTGTTCACAGCAATCAATAGGACAGCATGACTGTAGACACAGCGAAGATGCTGGAGTTAGCTGTACAACAGGTTAATCAATTCAGTAGCTAATACTGAACTTGATAATTGCACAATGTATCAGTATCTTAATAAAATGCCAATAATATTGGACAGTGTGCATTGATGGTGACATAAGGCTATCAGCTGGAAGAAATGCTATTGAAGGTCGAGTGGAAATCTGCAGTGGTGGTACATGGGGCACTGTCTGTGATGATTTCTGGAGTGCAATTGATGCCCAAGTAGTGTGTAATCAACTAGGCTTTGCAAATACAAGTAAATCTCAATCTCAATCCAAATGTTTCAGACTAGTGTTAACAAAATATCATATTATACTATGCATAATAGGTGCTGTTGCAATTTATGCATTTGCTGCTGGTACTGGACCCATTTACCTTGATAATGTTCATTGTATTGGAAGTGAATCAAGATTAATAGACTGTCTTCATAATGGAGTTGGAATACACAACTGCATACACAGTCAAGATGCTGGTGTGCGTTGCCTTTTACCATGTACGTTTGCTTGTATACTTATGTATAGTCTAAGAGTACCATAGTCTGTCCGTGTGTCCAGTTTGGCTGACTGAGCATGCGCGAAATTAACACGTGCTCTCTATTTGGCCACAGCCACGCCTCTTTGCCAATTATTTGCGTATGCTCAAATCAAATGACCAGAGTCAAAGGAGATCGAGAGAATCGGGAAGAAAGGTCCAAGAACGAGGATGTTGGATCCAACATTAGATAAAGAGAACGAAATAGACAGAGAAGACAGCAACAGAGACCGAGCGCAGTAAAAGGGAGCTTGAGCTCAGAATGGAAGCGACAAACGAAAGGTTCAGTATGTCACAGTAGCTTTATCAGCTTGTGGCATGCTAACAAACTCATATTTACAACTCCATTGATTGCTAAGTAGCTGAGTCTTGAAAAAGAATAAAAGGACGGCCAGAACCACAGAATCCAAGACGCGCTCATGCTGACATTGATGTCTCTATTATATTTGTGCCAGAGCTACGTGTGTCATGCACATGCAAACTCGCGAACGCTTGCCCCCACGATGAAATACATCACACTAGTAAGGCTAATCATGTGTACACCCTATTACAAACCAAAATATCATAGATAAAACTTTATTGCTATGACCCTGTACAACGAGAACAGATAAAAATTATAATGGTCTAAGGTAGTTAGTATTAACATGAAGTGTATTCAAAAGTGATTGGAGACTTGGGGTAAGCATCTAAAAAGTTCGCAGATGCTGCTGAGAGCAAATAAAATTTAATATTATAGTGGTAGTTGTCTGAATAAATGGATAATGCAGTGTCTGGGCCCTGGTCAATTTACTGGAGTGTGCTAATTATAGTAAATTCAGTTCAACAAGCCATTTCATTCGTAAGCTATAATTCGAGCAGGTTCTAACGGATAACTCCCAACACATTGCCACACACTTAACTGACTTTCATTCAATAACTTTAACTGTCACGTGATAGTCGCGTGTGATTACATAATATCATACACATAATTAATGATGCAAAACAATGAATAATCATAAGTTACACACTCCCCACCTTGACCACATAAGTGGTCAATTGCAATAACAGGATGATACAAAAAGAAATAAGCAGTCTGTAATAACATTATTAACGTTCAATAATGAAGCTAACTTAGTGTTCAATGTTAGATAAGTGTTCATCGGTCTCATAAAGTGTCTCAGATATCGCTTGGGCTAGAATGCAGTCACGTGCGCAGGTTGCAGCCAACCTTCGTGGTCGAGAATCTGGTTGCTCAGGAAGCGTCTCTTCCTCTGCAGGTTCGCAGGCTTCCTCATTCTCTGGCTCTGACATAGCATCAGCCTGTGAAACTACCTCAAGTGGGTAGAGATGTTGAATGGTTCGGTCTAAAGTTTAAGTGCGTCTGTTATTGCTCACTCTCATAGCAGTGTATGCTACAACTGCCGGAAGTCCATATATTTTATGGTTTGTACAGTACGTATGGGAGATAATGATATGCGCAAACCGCGTCCGCATACTATTATTAGTATCAACTTTTACATAACTCTACCAATTTTTCTGTTCATCCAAGAAGGCTGTTCTTGAGCTCAAAATGTAGCTCGAAGGTAGTACTAAATGATGGTATAGATTTCAAGGCCATCAGCTGGCAAATAAGCGAGCTAACAGCGCCTGAGGCATGCCACCTCTCACTATACATGGGTATGGTTTTATGTGGTACATTTCAGTAAAAGCAAAGTTTAGGCTTACTGGCTTTAACCTGGCATAGAAGAACCCTTAAACTATTAATTTTGTACAACAATCGAGAATGATTTTGCTCAAGTATCTTCAGAGTTACAGAGACATCAACATTGAAGATAATACGCACGATTTAACAGCGTGTAACTTTTGTCCAGAATGTAGCAATTTTGTCTAGTAAATGACAAATAGAAGCTCTACCATAGTGCTAGCTACTACCCAACTCGAAAGACTCCAGCTCTTGTAAACAAAACTTCTGTGGCCTTCGCAGTACAGCCACTATCTCGATCGCTTGTGTCTGAGATCAACTTCAAAAGTGATACATTTCAGTAACAGACATCCCCAGACTCTCAAACTCGAGATTTACAATCCTTTCATATAGCTCCTTTAGAAGCCTTGGAATCAAACCAGTATCTACTACAAGTATGGAGAACCAAGGCCCTAAAATATCAAAAAATGAAGCCTAGCTAGTAGCTGATCAGTAGCATGGTCCTAGTATTGCATAGTTTACTGATTTTGTGGGCGCAAACACGGAGTATTGGTCAACCACACGGTCATGACCCCACTAGATAATGATATTTACGATACCAGGTGTGCTGTAAACCATTACTATGCATCTTCTTCCGCTTTTCAGATAAAAATGCAGTTGTAGTATACACTGACAGTGGCTGCTCTCTTGTGTCCATCAGCTCCGATTAGTACGCTTTCAATTCGTCCAAGTTTCCAACGAATGCGGGGCTGGTTATCCGCGTACACCACCACAATGTCACCCTCAGCTAACTGTGGTTCTCCACTACTGTGGTAATGATGATGTGCTTCGCGTAATTCTAAGGAGTATTCTCATCTCCACTTCCTCCAAAACAAATCAAGTGAGTGGTTAAGATGTTTGAGACGAGCGTTGAGCTTGTGGCCGTCTTCTTCGTCACTATCGAGTCCACGGCCAGCATTCAAAAGGTGATCTTAGACTAGATAACTCATGAGACACCTTCCCATGAGCAGGTGTGAGGGGTGAGTGGTTTGTCTAGGTCGTCCGCAGAGACGTAGGTAAGGGGTCCTGAGTTGAGTACCATTTCAATCTCAATCAAAGCGGTGAACAACTCATCACAAGAGAACTTGGCCTGTCTGAGGATCTTCCTCAGGCAACGCTTGATTGAATGAACAAGGCTTTCGAATATATCTCCCCACCATGGGGACATTGAATCGCCAATCGACATCAACTCCACTAAACTATCTCTGGACTTCTGGACTGGACACAACACTCCTTTATCTCCTTGGCTGCTGCTTCGAAGGTTTTGCCGTTGTCTGACAATATCAGGGCAGGTAAGCCTCTTCTGGAACTGAACTTCTTGAAGCTTCATATGAATGCAGGAGCAGACATATCAGGCACAAGCTCTAAGTGTATAGCTCTAGTGACACAGCACGTATACAGTGCAATCCACACCTTGGGTTGGCCTCCTCCAGAGTTTTTTATGTATAACTTAAAGGACCAGCGAAATCTACACCAGTATTTGTAGATGGTGGGACCTCTCATACACGGAAGGCAGGTAGTGGTGTCTTCGGCAGATGATGCAGTTGCGGAGAATTTGCTTAACCATGCTTCTTCCCTTGATCACCCAGAATTGTGATCTCAATTCAGCGAGAGTTTCTCTGGTCTAGGTATGTGCCTCCAGCATTCCACCGGTAACAGGCTCCGAATTTCTGAAACTTGGTTTTGCACAAATGGTTTCCATGATCTCTCCACATTGCATATCCAGCAAAGGGCAACTTGACAGTCAGTGAAGCAGTGGAAAGAGGATGTCTCCAGCTCTGTGCTCAAGGTGGACTTCATTGCATCCACCAGTCTGGCAAGCAAAACTGCTGATAGTAGCTCAAGCCTTGGAATAGATTGCTTCTATAAGGGAGCAACTCTCATTTTAGCAACCACAAAGCTCGTGGGAAATCCATCTTCAGACTCCATCAGCAAATAGATAATGGCAGCATAGGCTGAGAGTGAAGTATCACAGTAGCCGCATAGTCGATAAGAGAGGATCTCACCGTTCACTCCATGAAGATAACATCTTGGAAGGGTCACTGGTTGAGACTCAGACAAGTTTAATACCAATTTTTGCCACTGAGTAATCAAGGTCTCTGGTATAGTATCGTCCCAATCAATCTTGGCTTCACACAATGACTGCATGAACACCGGTCTTGTAGCTTACCAATATTGGAGCAAGAAATCCGATGGGATTGTAAAATCTTCCAATCAGGCTAATGACGTTTCTTTTAGTGGGCTCTAATCCCCTTGCTTGTTCAGCCAATTCACCAAATGAGAAGATAATCTGGTCTGAGGAAACACTCCAGTTGACTCACAGAACCTTCTGCTCTCTTTCATAGAGTCGCTGAGCTCCACCTAGTGTTGCCTGTGAGAAAGTTTCTGCTGCTCCAACGGTTGGGGATGAAGCACATGTTTACCCGAATACGTCCAAAGAGCACGCGTTGTCGGAGGATTGTAGGGCGTGGCTTGTTTGTTAATAATGAGCTGTTCATTGCCAAACCTTTTCCATAAATTTATTTTGCCTCATCATAATTGGCCCCAGTTAAAATCAACCCAGAAATGGCTTCAAGGGCACCATGAGTGACCATGGACCTCAAATAATTGAACTTGTCTACTTTGGAAAGCTCTGTGTTATCATGAATTGCTGACTTAAAGGAAGGGGGTCCATGCAGTAAGCTTGCCATTGAAGGCCTTGATTGTAAACTTAGGTAGCCTGACCTTGTTGGTGGAACTAGGAGTGGAAGTGGGTGTGGCCGCAGAGGTAGTCAGAGGGGGGTGCAGTTGTCGCTGCTGTCGGGGCAGGTCCGGTGGCCTTCTCAATCAAAATTAGGTTAGAATAGATCTTTTCCTTGTAGAGGTCGGCTTGAGTGATCTCGTTATCAACTTCATCATCCTTGACGAGCGACAGTATCTCGCCATCCAGAACCTTGATCTCCTCTAATTTCTCGTGGAGGCCCATACGAAGTTGGTTCAGTTTGGAGAGATGGAGACTCTCTACCGATGATAGCATCTCTTCCACTCTAGTCATCATCTTAGTGGTGGAAGATTTGTGACCAGCTCTCACTCTTTTCTTTCGCGCTAGCTCCTCTGCCATGACTTAGTCGACGATATTCTTGATGGTGGGGTCAGCAGGGTCAAAGTATACACGTGGCGTGCATGCGGGTCAATAGAATCTCTCGTCTTCAAATATGGCTTCTCAACAGTTTAGCTGAGGCTATCCGGGTCGAAGGACCACGTAGTAAATTCAGTTCAACAAGCCATTTCGTTCGTAAGCTATAATTCGAGCATGTTCTAACTGATAACTCCCAACACATTGCCACACACTTAACTGACTTCATTCAATAACTTAAAACTAGTCGCATGTGATTACATAATACCATATGCTTAATTAATGATACAGGACAATGAACAATCATAAGTTCCAACACTAATCAAATATCAGCGGGAAAGTTGCACAATACACGAAGAATCATGTACACTTGAGCAAGCTCTAAGTATCTATATAGTCTCCTTTTGTTCACTCAATTGTTTGAAGACTGTTGGCTGCTTCAAATTAAGGTCTATTGCTATACAAAAATCCCTGCTATGTTTGGTCAAAGTGATTCCCTCTGGGAAGAAATAATGTGTTACAAGGAGTGAATTCTCTAGCACATACCCTGTGTGCTGCATCTGTGTGTCTATCCGAGATGAGAGCAGCATGCAATAAAGCACTATAGTGCAAAACCTTCGGCGCATGGGTTATGATAAGTCAGTCAAATTGAAAACTATCACTAGAACTACAGACTACTAATCTTGAAATGATCGAAGCCATCGCTGTCTCTTTCATCAATCGAGAGCTCATCAAGAAGCGAAGAAGGCCATGGTGATCAGTAGATGTCGCCAGAACTTTGGAACGAAGCATTTTCAACGAAATCCACACAATTCATACCTTATCATTAAAAATGCCATAAAAAGCCTAATGGCACCTTGTTTGCATCGTATAAACCAGGTATGTAGCAGCTGGTGTGGTAACAGACACACATACATATACACACACTCATGCACGGAACTACTGTATCCCTCGCGCATGCACCGAGGGTTAATAATAATGTGCAGGTACTGTCAATGACATTTACCTTGTAGACCCATATTTGTGTGCATGCATGCAAGCACATAGCCTGGCACATCGATCCTGGCTGACCATGTGACTCGATGCATAAACATGGTGGTCATGGAGATGTATTTGGAAGCACTATAATAATATAATAATAATATTAAGCAAACTGCCCCAGGCCTGGCCTCTCACTTTGTAAGAGGTGAAGTATTATTATTATCATGTAAATCCACTGGTAAAATATGCATGCATAGGACGCGCAAGCGTCTGGTTAAAGTCTGTGTAGATCTTTGTCAAAAATTTCTTAGTAACTTAATTAACCATACATCTACAGTACTACTGTTGCACCTTTTGGTGATTTGTGAAACATAATAATAATAATAATGAAAAACTTGACCACATTCCCAGTAGCTGCATAATGATTCATATTATGGTAAAAGGTCGTCAACATAGTCCGTACACAGTCTAAGCCACATCGATGTCGGCACCTTAATTGCAGTCTGAGACCGGCTCTTGACCTCGATACTGATAACAATTTTCAATCACAGGCGATGAACTCGATAGTGCCATACAGCTTAATTCTGAATATCGGGTTGGTCGCGGCATGGCACACAGCGTGCGTGCTATATATAGCGCAAAGCTAGCTTTATTTATCCACGGGATTACGTCAGCCATGATAACGCGTGAAGTTCGGCCAGCGGTGCTTGTCAGAGAAAGTAGCACTCAGCTTATAATGTATTCGCTGGATACATGCGTCAGATACTCTACATGCTGTATACGGATTTTTAAGTCTCAGTAAGGCTCCATAGAGGCCCTGAGTTTTCTCGTAATTATCCCATAGATTACTTAAGAGATTACCTAATAATTACACCATAATTACCTCATAACCACAGAAAAGTAAATTTATACTGGGCATGTAATAATAATAATAATATTATACCATCCTATATAATATATAGACAGAGCCTTAATTTGAAAGTGGATTGCCTGACTCTATACATTGTGATTATGTTTCTATCCAGCAAGAGATGAATGTGCTCAAGGAATAGATACCTGTGCCCAAATTTGCATAGATACTCCTACCAGCTACACGTGTTCTTGCAATATTGGCTATTACCTTGGAAGTGATGGACGCACTTGCTATGGTAAGTAAATATAGCGGCTAGTATGGTATTTATTATGCTAACATATACAATTTCATTCGATATAGATATTGATGAGTGTGCTGGTGGTACACACAACTGTCAACAGCTCTGTAATAATACAGTTGGTTCTTATGCTTGCAGCTGCAATTCTGGTTACAGAATTGCTTCAAATAGTCGTAACTGCATTGGTCAGTTATTGAACATGTACCTGCCATAGTATAGCTATGCATACTGATGTTTGTTAATCATCATAGATATTGATGAATGTTCCGAAGGTTCTAGTGGTTGTAGTCATATATGCAACAACACAGAAGGTAGTTATGACTGTATGTGTCTCAGTGGCTATCAGTTGGCAAGCAACAATCATAGCTGTATTGGTGAGTCCATGGAGGTCATTATTATTATGCACGAGTCCCGGCTTATGCAATTAATAATTTTCTTTGTGCTTATCCCTGCTTAGATATTGATGAGTGCAGAGAAAATACTGATGGTTGTGCACAGAACTGCATTAACACAGTTGGATCATACTACTGTAACTGCAATACTGGATATTCTCTTGCTTCTGATGGTCACACATGTGGAGGTAGAATAAAGTGATACATTAATCGAGAAAAAAAATTAGATTTGCTATACTATTGTGTATACTTACTATACTAGATATCATTGAATGTAATGATCAGAGGGACAATAATTGTGCACAAATTTGCATAAACACCATTGGATCGTACATGTGTGACTGCAGAAGTGGCTTTCGTCTTAACAGAAATGATGGATACACATGTAGTGGTATAATAATATTATATACATGTCATGCATGCAGTCTCTACATCAGATTAAAACATAATATAGCTAGTTCTACTAACAGATATACTATACAGCAATCTGATTGCATGGTCAATTGGGAAACAGTACTATAACAATAATTTATTTATTGAGCGTGTTGACAATGTCATAACTGTTTAAATTTGTGTATAAATGACATCAAATCTCTATAATTATTATTCTAGCTGTATATACAATGCTCCATGCAAGCCTTGAATCACCCCAACTGCCAGTGAATATACTTATACAATGCCCATTAATCAACTGTGATAGAAACTCAGTGATACGTAGCAATATTGGCTTTCTCTGTATCCTGTAACTGCATCTACACTGTATGTATCTTAATATGCAGAAATTGATGAATGTAATGAAAATATTCATAGCTGTGCTCAAAATTGTACAAACACTATTGGAAGCTATACTTGTTCTTGTATCACTGGCTATCGCTTAGCTAACAACTTGCATGGATGTGATGGTTAGTATTTAATACAAGCATGATAATATTATAGACAGTGTAAATGGCATGATATTTTAAATTTTATTCAGATATTGATGAATGCAGAGAGGATACAGATCGCTGTACTCAACTCTGCTCTAATACCAATGGATCTTTCACATGCTATTGCAATACTGGCTATAGAATTGCCACTGATGGGCACACTTGCAATGGTATTCAATTAGATGGAATACAACTGTCACTTTAATCAAAAACTATTTTGCCTGACTAGATATTAATGAATGCAATGAACAGATTGATAGGTGTATTCAAAATTGCGAAAACACCATTGGCTCATACACATGCTTCTGCAATCCTGGCTATCGCTTGAGCAATGATGGATACACTTGCAATGGTATTAGTTATTAATTTTGTTAGATCAATGGGTGATTTTATGAATGTTCATAATGTCATGATCAGATATTGATGAGTGCATTGAGAACACGGATGAATGTGGACAGATATGTACAAACACTGAAGGCTCATACATATGCACTTGTCGTTCTGGTTATCAGCTAAGCACAAACAACAGAACATGCCAAGGTTATTTTTAATTATTCAAACACAAACTTTATTCAATTAAAAGTTTGGTTATAGACATCGATGAGTGCTTTAGTGGTGTTCATACATGTGACCAAAACTGTACTAACAATGGTGGATCATACACATGTGGCTGCAGAGCTGGCTATACATTGAATAGTGATAGACAAACATGCAGTGGTAAGATGATTAATCTGTAGCAAAAGTTTAATTTTGCCAGCTCATAATAATATGCATGCAGATATCAATGAGTGCACAGCAGGAACTCATCAGTGTGAGCAAGTCTGTCAGAACACTGTAGGGTCATACACATGTGCTTGTAACAGTGGATTTGTTCTTGATTCTGATGGAAGATCATGTGATGGTATCTCAATAGCTATCGAACAGTCAACTGCAAAGATGTCTAATGATCACAAAATTATTAATATACAGATGCTATGGAATGCACAGATGGAACCCATACATGTCAGCAAGTGTGTATTGACACACATGGAGCCTATCGATGTGCATGCCACAATGGTTTCTCACTCAATGGAGATGGATTTACCTGCAGTGGTGAGTATCATTCTAATTTGGATGTATACTCTTAATCATCTTATAATAATTATCGTGTCATAATCACATACACGAAGATATTGATGAATGCACAACTGGTCTGGGTAACTGTGAACAAATTTGTCAAAATAACAACGGATCATACACGTGTACCTGCAGACAAGGCTTCAGGCTACACAGTGATGGACAACAATGTGATGGTGAGTTATTAAACATTCATTCTATCATATCTCTAAAGCTAATATCCCTACCAGATATCAATGAATGCATTGCTGGAACTGATAATTGTACTGGACTTTGTTTTAACACGGTTAGCAGCTATACCTGTGGCTGTTCGCCAGGTTATCGGCTACAAAGTGATGGAATAACTTGTCAAGGTTAGAAATTTAAATTATGAGCTGGTCTTTTCTTTCAATTGAGTAACCTACATGTATAATGCATTAGATATAGATGAGTGCACTGAAAACAGCGATGGCTGTGTTCAGATCTGCACAAATACGGATGGAAGTTATCAGTGCTCTTGTCGTAGTGGATATCGTTTGTCACGCAATGGGTTCCAGTGTAATGGTAAGCATTAGAATAATATCGTAGCACATTAATTGTTATGGATTATATTATTTATGGCAAGAGTTATAACCATAATCATACCGTAATTCACGTTAATCCTGTTTGCAAAATTTTTCAGTCTACACTAAGACCTCCCGTTTAATGGCAAAACGGAAATAATGTTTTGCTGCGTATGATTACGCACGTGCGCGTACGTATTACATGGGTAGCTATACGCAATAATGTCGTATATCTATCCGTGTACCACGCCCTACCCAGGACAGAATGAATTTTTTTCGTTTTCGAAGGCTCGTTTCTCGAAGCGCCTCGAGCGGTTGTGTTCCACGCTACTGCTATACACTGCCACCATGGTATAGACATCGAGGACGCCTCATTTTTCGTTCTGGAACGAGAGTTACTGATTTGCCCCCAATTCAAAGTTCCATTCAGCCAGAAAAGATCGAAAAATGGACGAGCGAGTTGAAGTATCACGAAGAAAGTACTCAAGATGAAGAGTTGGTAGCTATAACCTAGCTAATTTAGTAGCTAAAGGTTAGTATTTTCTTTGGTTGACAGTCTAGCTAACTACTACTAAGAAAATAAAACAGACTAAAGTGATAAATTATTTTCGATCTTCAAAGTGCACTTGTGGTGGCAGAGTAGTCCTGGAAGACTCAGGATTCAGCGGAATAACTGCTCTGGTACTTACCTACTTGTGGACCAAGTGCCCTAGCGCTGGTTTGATAGTTACTGATTTGCCCCCAATTCAAAGATGCCCTCAGCCATATGCAGCCGAAATGTTTGTCATCTCTACAGCGATCATCTCGGCACGCTTAGTCTTGTTCTTGGTATCAATGTAAAGCTCAGCTCTTCCTCTTTTCAATGGTACTTGAGATAGAATGATAGCTATCTCACACTAGAAGATACGGTTGTACATAGACATGCACTATGTTTGACCCCACATGCATGGCATGCATATCATTAACCCCCATAGGCGCCATGCAAACCGCGCGTTGACATTAAAATGTTTTGTACGTATATGGACTTCCGGTGGTCTTAGTGTAGACTGTTTTGTGCTAGAAATTTTCATGCAACAATATACCGTACCCTCACGAAAGAGGGCCCACTACGGATTGTCGGCCCACCCCCCACTTTGGGCTCAATTTCCTGCTAAGGTCTAGTGTTAACTCGAATATGCGCCCATGTGTTCTTGCCCTTGAAAACGCAGCGCAAATGGCTGGTTTATGAGAACTGAACTTAGAATAATCTTATGTAAGATCGATAAGTAACGTGCTAAACAGCTGTAAAACTAAGCCTAGCTAGCTTTATGCCATGTTTCAGCTGAGAAATAAACGAGCGTACACGGCTAGCGATCGTAGCCACACCCACTGAATACGGCTGCACTCAACGACACACGGTGAAGTATCGCGGCCGCCCTTGCTCTGGATTGGTAACCGTGCTTCAATACGGCTGAAATCAATAGTAGCCGCTGCTACTATTCAAATTATGAAGCTAGCGTGGGTAACTTACCTGGGCGCTCTTTTGAGTATAAACGCAATACTGATACCTCGAATATCGGCCCACCCCCCAATCTTGACCCAATGTAAGGTGCACCGCCCATGGGCCCTGTTTCGAGAGGATACGGTAATATCAAATTTGTGCCATATTATATTCGCTGTATAAGTTAGTACAGGTACACTATTATCATGTAAAATAAATTTTAGCACTTGGAGCAAAACGAAACTTTTTTTAATTAAACACTATTATAATAGTACAAAATTTAATCCTCGGCACAAGTGCAAGAACTGAGCAGTTGCATGTCCAGAGGACCACTACACAGCAAGTTTCTCTTAGTCTAGCAAGAGCCAAAGGGGTAACCACAAGAATGCATGCTGCACGTGATTACGTAAAAAGTAGTAGTATCACGTATGCCATACCAGTGCATGCATGCCGTGTCAGCAGTTTGGCACATCAAGAAGCTAATCTGCTAGACTAAGTGTGCTACAATCAGTGATGAGCTAGTCGTCCTTTTGGATCCATGGCTAACTATACACACTTTTCGAGTTGAAAAGAAGCCATCGCTCTCTTGTTGGTCCATCGAAAGCTCGCCAGGGAGCCAGGAAGGTGGCAGTGACCAGCAAATGATGCCATAACTCTTGAACAAAGCATTTTCAGCAAAAGCCACACTATAAAATCCTAGTAAACACCACAAAGAACCCTATGTTACCTTGTTTTCGATGTAAAAACGAGGTAGGCAGTGGATTTCATGCACATGGTAACAGATAGAGTCACACACACAGTAACCTTTCCGGTGCCGAGGGTTGATAATGAAAATTCGCAAGTATATCTGGCACAATATAGTTTTCAGTATAACACCTTAATATTTTAGATATTGATGAATGCCATGAGAACAGTGATAACTGTGAACAATTATGTGCGAATAATATTGGATCTTACTTGTGCAATTGCCGCACTGGCTATAGGCTGGCTTCAGATGGTTTAACTTGCAATGGTAAACAAAATGCTCATGCTCGTGACATAGTACTCAAAAATGTTCTGTTACCTCAGACATCAATGAGTGTACTGAAAGGATACATGCTTGTGCACAAACTTGCACAAATACAATAGGGAGCTACACTTGTTCCTGTGGCTCTGGCTATCGCCTAGCAAGCAATGGAATTGGATGCAATGGTTAGGCTTTATAATATTATACAATAACATTAGAAAAAGTCATCCATGAATGAAAACAATAGATATTGATGAGTGCAACGAGAACAGAGATGATTGCAGTCAGTTTTGTTCAAATACTGTTGGATCCTATATCTGCAGTTGCAATCCTGGCTATAGACTAGCCTCAGATAGGCACAACTGTACAGGTACTCTCATAATAAATATTCATAATCCATAGCAGAGCACCAACTTGACTCGAAGTACATTATTATTCAGATATTGATGAGTGTGCTGAGGATATTGATGGGTGTAGACAGATATGCACGAATACAATTGGTAGTTATTCATGCTCTTGCAATTCTGGCTATCGTCTGGCAACTGATGGTCGTGGATGTAATGGTAACTCAGTGAATACCTCATGCAGCTTTGAATTATATTATGTATCATACTGGTATTTTGCGAGTTTAAATGCACATAATACGATGTCATATTATTATTAATTTTGTGTATTCTCAGATATTGATGAATGCCGTGAAGGCACTGATGGCTGTGGGCAGATCTGCTTCAACACAGTTGGATTGTATATATGTGGCTGTAATACTGGATATAGGCTTGGCACTGACTTACATGAATGCAATGGTACTACTTATTATGCTGATGGTAGCCATGCATGGATAGTCAAACATACTGCTGTGTTATTTTCTATACAGATATCAATGAATGTGCAGAAGACTCTGATGGCTGTGCCCACAACTGTAATAATACCTTAGGGGGTTATATGTGCTACTGTGATGTTGGGTATAGCTCTGGAAGAGATAGCCGTACATGCAACGGTAGGTCTAGCCTTATTCCCAGGCTCAAACTGATTTATTTATTATTAATAGATGTTGATGAGTGTTCACTTGGCACTCACTTTTGTAATCAAACTTGTACCAATGTTGTTGGATCGTATGTCTGTAGTTGTGGAAATGGATACAGACTGAGCACTGATGGACAGAACTGCAATGGTTAATAATATTATATTCAACTTAAAGTTGTATTCAGCTTACTCTTCATAAACAAATCAACCCCATATAGACATCAATGAGTGTCTAGAGGGTATTCACTCTTGTGCTCAAATTTGTGTTAATAATGCTGGTTCTTACATATGTCAGTGCAACAGCGGATTTAGGCTGGATGGAGATTTACGAACATGCAATGGTATGAAAACTTGTTATCACCATGCATGCATTTATGATGTCAATAATATTATTTTTATTGTATATACAATCTAGATATAAATGAGTGTATGGAACAAACAGATCACTGCCAGCATGACTGCCAAAATACACCTGGATCTTATATTTGTAGCTGCAATACTGGCTTTCAGATTCTTGACTCAGATGGAAGAACTTGTGATGGTGAGCTTAACACCAAAGATTAGCTCAACTATTTTATTATTACCACACATGCTCTATCAGATATTGACGAGTGTAGTGATGGTACTCACAACTGTGAACAAGTATGCAACAACACACATGGAGCCTACGACTGTCTCTGCCACGATGGTTATGAACTGGACAGTAACGGCTTCTCATGTACAGGTAGATAAGCCAGTATAATAATATTATAGCTTTTAAACAATTAAGGCTCACAAGAAATTTTAACACTGTTAAATGGTATTGAAGCCAATGCTACCACTGAACACCATGCATACATGTTATTCCCCTATGCTAGTATTGAGATGATTCAAAGCATTTCCATAATAATTACCGTATTTCTTCGAAATCTCACCATGGCAAGATTTAATTTCAAGTCGCTGCACCCTGCGGCGAAATTTCGAGGGCGGCGAGATAGCAAGGGTGGCGACTAGTCCACTCACCCGCCTCGCGTCTGCACACTCGTCCATTTCGATAGTGCGAATCGCACGTGTGTGCCTGCATTGTGTGTACTTTGAATCCGACGACCCTTTTCCATGCGGCGAAATTTCGAGGGAGGCGTTTATTGGAACCAACTTCCTTATAGGTGCGGCGAGATTTCGAGGAAATACGGTATGCTGATCGGTACTAAGCTATGAATGTGTGATTGAATGAAGCGAGCATAGTAAACTGATTAGTAATCAAAGGCTGATAAGCAAAAACAATGAGTTCTTGACAAGTTTTTCTTACCTGGTAACATTGTTATCACCTAATTTGTCATAATTTTGCATGAATGCTAAATCCACAGACATTGATGAGTGTAGTACTGGAATGGATAGATGTGAACAAATCTGTCAGAATACGAATGGATCTTACACCTGTGCTTGTAGGACAGGATTCAGACTTAAGAGTGATGGAATACAGTGTGAAGGTGAGGAATATCATAGTGACATACAAATGTACCTTGTGTTATTTAAATATGCTATAATCATCATCTATACTATATAGATATCGATGAATGCACTGAGAGAACTGATGTATGTGAAGATATCTGTGAGAATATAATAGGTAGCTATCACTGTAGCTGTTCACTCCAAGGCTACCGACTTCAGACAGATGGAATTAATTGCCAAAGTGAGTGGATATACAATTGTAGTTATACTGCAGTATGCAAACATTATCATTCACAACTTCTACAGACATTAATGAATGTACAGAAGGCACTCACAACTGTGCTCAGAACTGTACAGACACAGATGGAAGTTATGTCTGTTCTTGCAATTCTGGCTATCGCTTAGCAAATAATAGTCACCAGTGTGATGGTAAATTACAAAACAAATAATATTATGATTACTTTCTAATCTTTCTCTTATATATTGCAGAAATCAGTGAGTGTGATGAAGGGATTGATGATTGTGCTCAAACCTGCACTAACACTATTGGATCATATACCTGTAGCTGCTATAGTGGATACATACTTAACAGCGATGGCCGAACATGCAGAGGTAACTCAATTTCCATGGACTAGGTATCTTGGCCAGAAGATGCATGCATAATTGGAAATTTTAACATACAAGAATCCATACTGTGTCACTTAAAAGGCCTAATCAACCTGCAAACCAAAGCTCATACCACTAATTTGGAAAAGTGGTCACTTAAAATTAGGTTTTTGTACACATGTAATGTTTCAAAAATCTGCACAAGCACACGCATAATTATCCTGTTAAGTCCTGTTTACACGCACCAGCTGGCTTAGACTAAACCGCTTTGGAATGCGCTTTAATTGCTTTCATATATTATACAACCTTAAGCCTGCTTATGTAAGAGCCTTAAGCTAGTTTAGAGCGTTGATATGTGGACAGTTTGTATACTGAATCAGTTTGAAACCGGCATTAAACCATCTCCCGGACGTGGTTTACAAACTGGTTTAGAAGGAAACTTGTAAAGCGGTTTAGCACAATGACATTTACACCAAGCTGGCTTCCAAAGTAGTTTAAAGGCCTAGAGTAAACAGGGCTTTAGTTCATGCATCAAGTGTTCATAATAATAGTCTTTATCACCGAGTGTTATTCTTTGCAGACATAAATGAGTGTTCTAGTGGTGTTCATAGATGTGATCAAAACTGTACCAATACCAACGGATCTTACACATGTGATTGCAGAGCTGGCTATACACTGAATAGTGATGGACTGAGATGCAATGGTGAGTTGAGAAATTCATAGCCACTCTGATGACTATAATACACATGTACACAGATATCAATGAGTGTACAGCAGGAATTCACCAGTGTCAACAAGTCTGCCAGAACACTGTTGGATCATATACATGCACTTGTAACAGTGGATTTGTCCTAGATGCTGATGAAAGAACATGCAATGGTGAGCCTAAGATGCATAAAGTGATGATTCTTTGCATTATGTGCGTTTGTGTGTCAAGTGCCAGTCACACAAATTTTACCCACACAAAGTCTTAATCACATTATTGAAAGAATGTGTATAAAAACTGTGCAAATTCTAGAGAGGCCTGTTGTCATAAAATTAATTAGCATAATATTTTCACCTTACAGTATCAATAATTTTATCACACATTATAGATGCTATAGAATGCACTGACGGCACTCATACCTGTTGGCAAGTGTGTATTAACACACATGGTGCTTTTCGATGTGCATGCTACAGTGGTTTTACACTCAATAGTGATGAATTCACCTGCAGTGGTGAGTGATGAAGTACCATTATGCTATACATAATTCATTATGATTATGTAGATATTGACGAATGCACAACTGGTGTGGATAACTGTGAACAAATTTGTGAAAATAACAATGGATCATACACGTGTACCTGCAGACAAGGCTTCAGGCTACACAGTGATGGACAGCGATGTGATGGTGAGTTTAATATGGGCCATACTATCTTCACGTTACTTATTAAGATCTCTATCAGATATAAATGAGTGCATTGCTGAAACTGACAATTGTAGTGATATTTGCTCTAACAGTGATGGTAGCTATACTTGTAGCTGTCCTACTGGTTATCGACTACAAAACAACGGACTCACTTGTCAAGGTTACTAGGAGTAATATTCGGTGCATATTGCCATTTTTAACATCTTTACCACAGAAATTGATGAGTGCAATGAAAGAATTGATGGCTGTTCTCAGAATTGTACCAATGTCATGGGATCATACACATGTAGTTGTTACAGTGGCTACATGCTTGACAGTGATGGCCTGACATGCAATGGTAACCAATACATTATGTACCACATAATACAATAATATTTGCCACTAATTGGTCTGCATGTATAGCGAAAAATTGGCAAGGAGTCCAATTTTTATGGTTTTGGTGGATAAACTAACTGCAAAAATTAAACCCACAAAACAAGCGCAGCAATTAAACACTTTTTGGAGACGGGTACACTGCTACCATTGAACCAGACACCTCGAAAAACACCAAAAACAATGATATTTGGATGTCTCCTATTTTAAATTATTGGTGTGCAGATATAAATTAAATAATAATATTATTATACTAAACAATGGGACTTTTTGTCACAACAGACGGTTGGCAGAAGGCCTTGTCTACTGGGGTAGCCTAGTTTTCAAGCTTCCAAATGTTTCCATTTGGATTGGCAATTTTGTATTTTTGGTGTGCATGCATGCAACATGGATTGTCCCAATTGAGTGTATCGCTCATGTGAGATATTATTTCCAATCCCGTGTATGGCTCACCTAATAAAAAAATTTAATTGGATAGATTCATATGAAAATGCTTGACAATGTGGCATCAAGTTGTACGAACTTAATTTCAATAAATATCTCACCTCATAACACAGATATCAATGAGTGCATCACTGGAACTCATCTTTGCACTCACAATTGTACAAATTCTAATGGATCATACTCTTGTAGCTGTGCAATAGGATATCAGCTCAATATTGATGGATTTCAATGTGATGGTAAGTGAACAAAGTGCTTTTTTGTTTAGTATATACACACTGAATCATGATGAGTGCACAGAATAAAGTGCTCAATGTTCACAGACCTGTACCAATACTGTTGGATTGTATACAGTCGAGCCTCCGAACAAAGGACACTTTGGGAACGGGCCTCTTGTTCTTTGCTCGGAGGTTGTCCCTATCTCGGAGGTTCATGATTTTTCAACCCATTTTGATTGTATTATCCTTAACAAGTTAGTAAATGCACTGAAATGCATGATAAGAGCAGTAGAGATGATAATCAAGTGTTTGGTATGTTCTGTTTTCAGTATCAACATAGCACAGGCTGAATTTTTTTTGTTTCTGAAGTGCTGGCTACTCCAAAATCGTTATCTGGATTCAAGGCTAATATTATTATCGCGCATGCGGCATAATATCGCGACCGCCTAGATGGCGGCAAAGGTGGGCGTGGTATCCTTAATTTAAGGGCGTGGTTTCCGGATGTCCGCTATTTAGAGGCAGTTTTGCATTGCAAAAGTCACGTTGGGAGCTTGGATCTTGTCCGCTGTCCGGAATCGAGAAGCGTCCGCTTCTCGGAGGTTGCTAATGTACTATAACTATGCTAAATTCAATCGGTAACACGGCACTTGTCCGCTGTAGAGAGGTTGTCCGCTTCTCGGAGGGTCCGTTATCAGAGGCTCGACTGTACATGTAGTTGCAATATTGGATATGAGCTTGACATCGATAGGCGTTCTTGCTATGGTATATACATTACCTACCATAGTATTCAATAATCATAATATAGGGCATGGACTTTATAAAGTAGACATAATTATTGTAGTTAATATTCATGTTGTAACGCATTACACAGCACAACAAGGAGCTCCATTTCAAATTACAGTCGCACTACCAGATGATATTCAATGCTCTTATTATATAGTAAGTACATGTACATATTTATAATAATGCATGCCCACCAAAAATAATATTTTGTTTCACTATGCACATGTATAGGAAGACACCTCAGAGTCTGAGAGAATAAAATCCGATATTGTAAATACAATCACGGAACAGATTTCTCAGCGTTGTCAATGTACTTACACAAGCAGCTTAATCATCGGTGGTCAACTCTTCTGTGATGATGATCAAAATCAGCTCATATACCAGGCTCAATTCTTGAAATCAAGTGGAAAAACCCCTAATGAAATTCGTAGGCTGATACTTGACTGGGTATTCACAGAACCATCTGTTTTGATTGAGAGCCAATCGTACAAACTTGACTCTTCATGCTCAGTAATAGTGCAAACACTTGGTAATAGCACCTGTATTGATCATTCATCCACAACAAGATCAACAACAATACGTGAACTGGAAGCCACTCCATATACTCCAAGCTCATTTGAACTGGCCACTATAGCAGTAGTAGTATTAATCTTGTTAGTAATAATCGCCATAGTGATCTTCCTAACAGTTTATATTGGATGGAGGAAGAAGACACGTGGAATGCAGAGAGAAAGCACTCCAAGGTATTAAAATATGACATTAAGTAGCAGTTATCAATTAAGTTTAACATGCACAATCTGTACAGTGACTCTGCTCGGCTGGTTGAAAATCCAATATATGAATTAGAAATAGATGACAATAAGGAGGAAGTTGGCTATTAACCTGTAACTTTATATTAGTAGTAACAATGCAAAATAGCATTATGTGTGTGCATTTGAGTTGAACTGCTGCTACTATAACAGTTCCTAATAGTTACACAGTAATTGTAGTTTCGTGCAACTTTATATTTGGCTCAAACTGTGAGAGGGCCAATATTCAATAATAGTATAGTACTGTAACAGTGTATACATTAATATGTACCTCCCTTTCAAGGGTGGAATTGTGCGAAAGTGAGTAAGACATACCATGCACACATTAAATTTTGTTAAGCTTCAAAAACTTGGTAATCGTGTTATTTTGGAGCCAGGAAATTACAACATAAATAACAATAGGTTGACAGAGATATAATGGACTAAGTAGCTAGTTGAAACAAAATTTAAACTAGTAATAGCTGAGCATGTCAGTAGATAAAATATTTATCAAGGTTCATTAACGATGACTTCATTCTGTTAAAGAATATCCTGCATGCATATTGATATGATGCTACGGTAGTGTATGGCCAACCTTATTATAATTATGTCCTCAGTAGCAATTTACCGTACTTAATCTAATACTACATATGGAAAAAAAATAATTTCAATTTCGAAAAACGTGCGTTTTTCTGGTAAAGGTCGTCAATCGCTCCATATATAAACGTTATGAGAATTGCGTTAAATTGGATCATGCGTTGTATTCGATTAACTACAGTACTTTAATTTTTATGATTATTAGGCAATCATGATGTAATCTATAAGAAAATGATAAAAAATTCTGGGCCTTGATGGAGCCTTTCTGAGATTTGAAATTCGGTGAATATGTAGAGTATCTTTGCGCATGTATCCAGCGAATACCTTACAAGCAGCGTGTTACCTTCTCTGACAAGCAGTGAGATGGCCAAACTTCATGCGTTCTCCAGGCTGACGTAATCCCATGGATAAAGTAACCATACTCTCACGAAGGAGGGCCCATGGACAGTGCACCTTACACTGGGGGATGGGCCGATATTTGAGGTATATATCAGTATCGAATTTAGACACAAAAGAGCGTCCAGGTAAATTGTCTTCATAATTCAAATAGTAGCAGCACGGTAACGTTATGAATCGAGAGTGAGGGCTGCTGGCTATCGGGCCAATACTTCACCATACTATACTATATCGCTGATGGCATGGTATATTAAGTGGGCATGCATGGTTACAATCGCTAGCTGTGCACAATCATTCATTTGTACTGAAATACAGCATAAAGCTCGTTAGGCTTAAATTTTTTACGGCTGTTTGGCAGGTTACTTATCGATTTTATATAGACTGTTCAAAGTTCAGTCCTCATAGACCAGTCATTAATTCTCGCCACAAAGTGTAGGTGGAGGGGTTACTGCAATCGTTCGGCGATTGTTGTCTGTCTATCCATCCATCCGTCCGTCCGTCGCAACCCTCCTATGCTAAATGGTCTGAGAGAAAGTACGCATTTGAGGTATGCCAGACATAAAGCAGTGTTCTCCCTAGTATACCTAAGGCATGTTGGCCCAACAAGCCTTCAGTACAGAGTTTCCTTTGATGTGGTAATAGGGATAATCCATAAGCTTTGTTGTGGCCACAGGCTCCACCCAAAGTATGCCAATCTGTCATGCCTTGAATTTAGCTTGGGGAGAATGCTGAGTGATCATGTTAAGTCCTGCCCAGTAGCATAGTAGTGTGCAGCTGTTGCCCATCTGTGTTTACATGGCTCTTACCTCAGTACATGACTGATTACAATTCTGTGCCTTGCTGGTCAGTTGTCAATGCAGTGACAGTGTAAACAGGCAGTGGCTCTCAAGTGGATAATTCATAGTCACAGTTTGTATGGTCACATAGCCAGGTGCCTCCCCCCTACTTCTAGATCATCCACAGACTCTGAAGAGACTTCAATAGTACCATAACCATGTTCAGGTGCAGGGTATGTAGTTCAATATTCAACAAGCATATTATTATAATATACACAGTGAGCCATAATAATATTTTTTTTTTTTATTATACTATACACGTGCATGAGTCATGCATGCATGTAGCGGTGAGGGTTCTGTACTCAAGTGCATTCATTAACCCTCGCCGCAAAGCGTAGGCGGATCCGAGGGTTACTGCAATCTGTCCAACTGTCCATATGGTAAGGATCGTCTGAGAGAAAGTACGCCTCTGAGCATTACCAGACATCAAGGAAGAGTGGTCACGTTAAGTCCTGCCCAGTGGTATAGCAGTGTGCAGCTATGGTTGCCATATTCTGTGCCCTGCTGGTCAGTTGTCAATGCAGTGACATTGTAAATAGGCAGTGGCTCTCAAGTGCATAATTCAGTTTAAATAGTCACATAGGCTTTCAGTTAATATGAACCCTTGACCATCTCCCCAGTAGCTGCACAGTGTAATGGTGCATGTGGTAAAAGGTCGTCAATAGAATGCGTACACATCGATCGATGCTGGCCCCAGAAATCATGGAGATGGCGTCTAATGATATTCATGGAGGAAGCAGTCGTATAATAATTCTGCAGTATTGTGGCCTATGAATAATAATTTTTTAGGCAATAATAGATAATAACCGCCCGCCCGCATACTCTTGGCATCTTGATGGTGACGGGAAACAAGGATATTATTACTACTGGCCTTATTTATCCATGGCATTACGTAAGCCAAGAAAACACGTGAAGTTCAACCAACAGTACTTCTCAGAGAAAGTAGCGCTCAGCTTGTAATCTATTCGCTGGATACACGCGTAAGATACTCTACATATTTACTGATTTTCAAGTCTCAGAAAGGCTCCAGCGAGGCCCTGAATTTTCTCATAATTACCTCATAGATTACATCATAGGTTTCATCATAATTACACTATAATTACCTCATAATCACAGAAAAGTAAATTGCTACTGGGGAGATAATGAACAACTTAGAGACTAAGTCCAGAGTCCCTCACGAATACGCCGCCATAAATTCGAACTAGGACACATCGACAAACTGCGCATGCTCCGTATACGCGTACAATATTGGGGCGCGCGGCTTGAGCCGGTTGACCTTCACCTGCCATGTGCTCGACTGAATAGGGAAATCCCCCAGCTCTGAAAGCGAGCTCGCTAGAGAAAGCGAACTGAGAGAAACGCTATAAGGATATCATCGGATAGTCCACGATCTCTCCTACGCTAGGTTCGAATTCTGGGTCCCAACAACCTTTCATGCGCGCTAAACATTTTGAAACAGTTTCACAGCAATTACATCATAAGTTTCATCATAGGTTTCATCATCATTTTTTCATCACAATTTCATCATAATTTCATCATAGCGAGAGCCGAATTCTTTGTTTCTAATTGGGACTCTGGACGTACGTAATATATATAGTGACATAGGCAGGTGCCTTCCCCCCTACGCCTATATCATGCACTGACTCTGATGAAAACTGGAGTACCTCAGGTGCAGGGTATGTATATAGTAGCATGTATCTAGTTCAATACTCCTAGCTGATATTGAGCAGGTATACATACTGAGATATGCTATAGATCTACATGTGCATGAGTCATGTATGCGTGTAGCGGTGAGGGTTCTGCACTCCTGTGCATTCATTTTTGTTATGAATTAGATATTGATGAGTGTCAAGAGGCTACTCACTTGTGCGATCAAACGTGTACCAATACTGTTGGTTCCTACATGTGTCAGTGTAATGCTGGCTACTCACTGGGCATTGATGAAACCGCCTGCTTTGGTAAGATCTCTCAGATTCAGCATTTTGCTAACTAGGTACCGTATAATTGTTTCGTGTAGATATTAATGAATGCGATGAAGAAATTGATGGCTGTGCTCAGAATTGTACCAACACCAATGGATCATACACTTGCAGCTGCAGTACTGGCTATCGTCTTGGCAGTGATGGACACTCCTGCTACGTATGGTACTTTATAATTATTCAGTTATATGTAGGACTCAGTTTTATTATAAATAAATCACAAATATCGATGAGTGTCAAGAGGAAACTCTTCAGTGTGCTCAAACATGCATTAACACATAGCCCTAGTGCATTTGAACTGGCATCCATTGCTGAAGTGGCAATAATCCTGATACTGCTAATTGTTGTGGTGATCTGCGTTGTAACCTATTTCATTCTAAGAAGGAAAAGAAAAATTTAATACGAGTTGAAAACTATCAAGTAAGTCTAGTATGTTGTGAAGTTGATATTATTTATGCATCATGCTCAATTCACGTCAGTAAATCATACTATTATACTGAATGCTCCAGCCTTCTATGTTTCATTCATATCTCAATTCCAATTCTGAGACAATAGGATCAAAACATTCTCTTTTCAATTTGTAGCCAATCGGATGAGATTTTCTCCAATACCTTTAACAATCCCATGTATGGATCAGTAGCACCAAAGAAGGACTACAGTTTTGAAAGCAACAGTACAACATTTGGAGGCTATGTTCTGAGGACAAGCAGTTTTAGTGAAGTTGATGATGAGGGCTACTTACAGGTGTCTAAAGGCAGGCTGAGCTTTGATGAATCAGAAGATGATCGCATATACGAAGAAATTAAATCCTAAACTATGTGGGCAAGGGCAGTAGTTGACATTGATATAAATAAAGAAAAATCATGTCATTTGTTACCTATACATTGCCAAGTGCTTTATTTATCCCTACATGTACATTAATGTACTTTTGTGAAAAGTGTTGTTATTAACTTATAGCTACCACTGATTGAGAATAATACAGTCTGATAGTGAATAGAAAATTAGCAAAACAGGTCCACAAATTGCTGGAAATGTTAACTGGATTCTGTGCACAATATTATACTATGTTTTCACTCTATCCAGTGATAAAGTGAAAAGGAAATTAATATGGTTGTAGAGTCTCGATTGAAATGATAGGTAGCTATACGAATCAAGACTTTACAGCTATTAATTACAATTTGTTTGTGATGTATAAGTGTGGTACAATAATGCAAAAAAATGATACGCCATGCATGCATTTTGAAGTGTTTACAGTCAATGACATGCATGTGCATGCATGATTGAAATTAGCCCGCATGTGTGTATAGTATACGTATGACATTATACAATGGAGCCAGGACTGATTAATATCTGAGATTATGCAATGTTAAAATCATGTTCAGCAGTATTATAGTGATAACATGGTTAGTACAAATAGTTGAAACAAACTTCTAAACTATCATATCAGCAGATAAAATAATTCTCATATTTGGCTAACTGTGACTTCATTCTGTGGAAGAATAGCCTGGATACAAGGAGATAAAATTAATATGTCTTACCTTTGGTGTGGATGAATTATACAATCCTTAAGTTTACGCTGTCAATGAGTAACTTGAGAATCAAACTTGCATGCCAAACTGTGTAGCTAGCTATAATTTATTTTCCATGACATTGTAGAAATATGTAGTACATGCACTATACTTCACTGTCACCCGTGGCACCCTCACTTTCGAATTAATATACTATTTGAGAAACTGGGGACAACCTTAAAGGAACTGTGTCACTATGAAGCTGGATGAGGATATATACCCAATATTTAATCAAGTACGTATAGGTGATGTGGTTTTGTGATGTTGCGATCATGCCACCTCCCCATGCCTGGCCAGCAGGTCAAACACAGCGTCTGCAATTGGGCATGTACTTCGGTGAAATCGATTTGTGAGGATACTAAACGAAGCAGAAACTTTCTTTTCTCTTCGATGTTTAGCATTGTAAAGTGGTGGCATTCTTCCATTAATAATATTACTGCATGATGATGGCTTTGAGTCATTAAACGAAAAGTAAGTGGAGTTAGTTGTAAATACACCTTGTAATGTGTGCGTGCGTGCGTGCAAGCTCTACATAGTCTCACCAAATTCCAGAATTGGAATTCCCCTTGAGCTTACACTAATTTGAAGCTTGGCTATGAATATGATTAGTACAATTTTAATGCATTGTACACTTCAGCATGCACTCTATCTCGGTGCTTCAGTGCCGAGACAAAAATATGATTAATTTTAACATTCTGTTTCTGATAACTTGTGGAGCACTTCCACGAGTTGTGACTAGCAGCTTGTAGACAAATCATCCAAGACTATGCTATATACATAGTTGGGGTGCATATGTAGTGCTTATGAGTGTCTGAGTGCATGCATGTGAGCCACCCTATATGCATGCTGAGCATTCTACAACTTCAGGATGCTGATAGCATTGCTGCAACTAGGGCCATAAATTGCAGTGAAATGAGGACCAGCCATGATATTTTCATAGTGCATGCAGAACGTGATATTATGGACTAAAGGAACTGTAATATATGGCCGTGCGTTACTATTTTTAAAACCATTTGAAATTAACTGCAAAACGTGACGAAGTGGTACTACTTCACACGCACGCAAGCGGCCAACCACATGTCGTGTACCACGCCCACAGCTATCGATCAATACTTGAGCCCAATGCACCTTGTGATGGCAGCTATGCCCGAAAATGCATATTAAATTCGCCGTGGCTATTGATCCGGCAGTCCGTAATACATTGCCTATGGAGATCGTCGACGCATGCGCAATCACGATTCGCTTGTATCTCGTTTTGTGAGTAGCGAGGCAAGTTCTAGACCCCAACGGTTAGCCTAAACCCATAATTTTACCCTAGAAGAACCCCTAACCCTACCCCAAACCCTAGTCCTACCCGGCTTCGCTTGCCGTCGACTGCCGGATCAATAGCCACTCCGAAATTAAATTTGCACCGAAGCAGACTCAGTCTGTAGCATAGCAACACTTTGCCATCCCACACGGCACCTTCTGTGATAAGAACAAATAAATCTTGGCTAAAGGTTATTATTATAGCAATTTAAAGCCTACTGCGTGGGTGGATCAAAGTGCCGTGCACTTCCGCTATACGCCGTATAGCTGACCAAGGCGAGGGCAATACTCATATCACCCAGGATGTGGTTAGGGCAATACGAGTATTGCCCAGCCGCTCTTGCGCCATGAGCTTTACCATAGAAGCTATGTCCAAAGCAATGTCTATGTATGTACGAACAGATTAGATTAGTGTTATGAATGTTTTTGGCTGTGTTGACTAGCGATTTAATCGCTAGTTTTGTAAAAGGACTCATGCTGCAGCTAGCTACTGCTGCTGCAATGCGCGTACGCCATACATAGCGATCGTAGCTAGCTTGTAAATACAATCTGAATCTCTACCACGCACTACAAAACAATTGTACAAAGACCAGTAAGCCTGATGCTGCCTATTTCAGCTACGCACACTCCCCATTTACAGCTAGATCCCTCCAGGCCATACAAGCCAATCTTTTTGCTTACCTTAGAAATAAAAACGAGCAACAAAGGCCAGAATTTCAGTCAAGAAACTGCTGCAGACAATCGATAGTCACTGTAGGGATCCAAGAGTCAAGAAGCTAGGTAGAATCATCACTGCTACTAGCGTAGCTACAAAAGAACTTCCAGCTACACAGCTGGCTAGCTAGTACATACATTCAAACGGTATGACGTCATACAGTCACTATGGAGCTGCTGTAGTTGCTATGGTTGTGGTCGGATGACGTCAATACGGGATGCATTGCTATAGTAATGCAGATGCGTTGCCATAGTAGGCTTTACAGTGGCGTATCTAGCATGGAGCTCAGGGTGCTGGAGCACCCCCCTCAGCTCTGGCACAACAGCCAGATCAGTACCTCAGCATAAATATTGTCAATGATAATCGATAACTGGCAGCTCCTACCAACAATAAACTTACTGGCCTCTAAATTTCGCTCCTTAAACAGCGTTTTCTCGTCGTCACTAGGCCTAAAACAGCCTTCTTTGTCAGCCATCTATCTTCAACAACGCGTAAATGAGGGGCGTGGTCAACGTTTTGGGGGCGTGGCTAAACATTTTGCGCGCGCGCTTCGCGCGCGATCGACCTAGCACCTCCCTCCTTCAAATCCTGGATACGCCACTGCTTTAATAGTTATACCACGCCCCCTCATGGGCATGGTATAACTATTATGTAATTCGATGCTAATCCATGCATGGGCGTACTGACAACAAGGGCGTAACTCCACATTTAATATTCATACCAACTGGAAATTTCGGTGTATAATCAGGGCCACGGTAGCAACAAGTCACATAGTGGAACAATGCAAATTATGTTTAAAACTTATCTACTGTACACAGTATATGGCATAGTAGAAAGCTTAAGGTAGCATTAAAGTGCGTGGGCGTGAGCGTCAGGATTGGCTAATTCAATTAGCGAATCGTGAAGGGGCGTGGCCGAAGAGGCCATACGAGTGCTTTTGGTCGAAGGTGGGCGTGTCCAGAATCGGCCAGGGATGATTATGCGCGTGTAATTAGCAACCGGAAGTGGCCCCTGAAGAAAAGGCCGGTAATTGCCCACATCAAAGCAAGATCAAAGCATTCTTTCTTAACTATTAACCGCAACGACAAAAAAAAAAAAAAGCCTTATTAGGCCTAATTAAGCGTGTGGGCGTGTTCCTGGCACTGTGTGGAGTGTGTGCGTGTGCGTTAATGCAGGTTTTATTGCTTCCGATTGGGCGTGGCTTCACGGGCCAGTGCTTGGACATCGGCGCCTGGGACTTGGCCTCGGCGATAGGTGGGCGTGTCCCGGAAGCGGTGGTGACCTTTGAACCCCGCGAGGAGGCTTTGGGGGCGTGGCAGGAGGTCAAAGGTGAGGCCATGTCTGTTAATGAGGCACTGTACGGCGGTGCGATCGAGGGGCCTGTACGGCTGGACGGAAGCTGACGATGGTTTGAAGCGGATGTGGTTGCGATGACGTGTTGTTACTCCGCCCACACAGGAAATGAGGTGAGCTCTTGCGTGGGCGGTGTGGCAGAACGGCCTCCAAGTGTTTGTGTGTGTTTTGGCCTTGAGGAAGCTGTGTGTTTTAATTGGGATTGACTGTGGGCTTCCGGTGGACATCCGGTGGTTAGTAGGCACTTGATTGAGAATGGTGGTCCTTGGGGAACAGGGTGGGGCTGTTTTGGGCGTGGCCTGGCTCCTCCCTTCCGGCTCGGCTTCCGGTCCATGGAGGATATTAAATGAACACTTCCGGCTCTAGCAGCCACACCCCTGAGACCTGTGCAATTAAAAGGGCGTGGTTACACAACATGCACCTCACTAATGACTTTGATGTGGTTTAGGTGTCATATCCCCCACCTCACGCCCACGCACTTTAATGCTACCTTAAACACCGTGTGCCAGGCTAATCCTGTAAGTGGCTGATAACGTGAATACCAGACTGTCACTTGTTTATTTCTTGCTCAGGTATCTACATATACGTAGCGTACAGTTTTATTTTCAACAGACTGGATTCCTGGTGTGTATCTCATGTGGGATCGTAAAGGTTTAAACACCGTGTGCCAGGCTAACCCTGTAAGTGGCTGATAACGTGAATACCAGACTGTCACTTGTTTATTTCTTGCTCAGGTATCTACATAATGTATGTAGCGTACAGTTTTATTTTCAACAGATTGGATTCCTGGTGCGTATCTCATGTTGGATCGTAAAGATTTCAACACTGTGTGCCAGGCTAACCCTGTAAGTGGCTGATAACGTGACTACCAGGCTGTCACTCGTTTTTTTTCTTGCTATAGGTATCTACATATCATGTAGGCCCATCTGTATATATATTTGGCAGCAATGTGCAAGCCTGGTTCGAGGGTTTCACCTGTAGTATGATGTTAGTTGAAGGTAGGTCAATTTGGCCAGGGTATACCGTTGAACACCTGCTGTCACTATGATGATCATGTAAATATAGGCATGACATTGTGGCAATCTGAATTGGTTTCAGTGTATAAAAGAAATCTGGAAAAAAAACTCAGGTATATTTAAACAAGTATTATGATTGCTACTAGCATCATAATTTTACCAATCTCTACGTGTACTGTAGCTGGCGAGGACTTCGTAGCAATTGCAATGTTATTCAAGCCCTCTGGATTGACTCAGGTATATAAAGAATAATCATGTGTCTCATAAATGACTATCTTTTCTTAATCAGGCTTGAAGTATAAACCTTGGATCGAGGCACTGCATCCAACACCAATCTTGGTCACTACAGGTAGATATTGCAACTAGTAACATTGCATACAGACCTTCCATTCATACACTCTTTCTTTCTTACCCCACCATCCTCTCTCTATCTCGTTTCACTCTCGCTCATTCACCATTCTCTCTCTCTCCCTCTCTCTCTCTCTGTCTCTCTTTCTCTCTCCCTCTCTCTTTCCCTCTATCTCCCTCGTTTCACTCTCGCTTATTTCACCATTTCCTCCCTCTCTCTCTCTCTCTCTCTCTCTTTCTCTCTCTCTCTCTCTCTCTCTCTCTCTCTCTCTCTCTCTCTCTCTCTCTCTCTCTCTCTCTCTCTCTCCTATGTCATTCTGCAGATCTGATGAGCAAATGCCATCTGGACATTCTTTAAACTGATTTGGTGTATTTTGGCCGTTTAACCATTTATGGCTATATGCTATATATATATACATGATTATTATATCATAGTGACGCCATTGATCAAGTGCGTATATATAGCGCTGGCAGTACAAATCGCTAGTGCGGTTAATATACATTCCTTATGGCTAGCTCGCTAACCGCACGCGCATAGGATGCATTACGTAATTGCATTTATGCGCGCGCGCAATCGACGCGTATAAGCTTTGGTATACATCTGGTATAGAGCGTTATTCGCCCTAGTATAAGACCGAATAAGTTGAATGTATATCACATGGATAAGCGCGCTTATACGGCCAAGGCTTAAACGATATCCTTAAGCCCGAATACGCACATATAAGCAACCGACCTACAGAGGTATAAGCCCAGCGGAAACCAGTCTTAATCTAATGATATAATACAGTTTTAAGCCAGTAATAAGGCTGCATATACTCATCGTTTTTTACAGTGATTGCTGGAAAGAGCTTATTTAAGATGGGTATAGCAAGGTAATTCCTCTATACTTGTTTGGATCTTCTTTGCAACCTTTCTTGTAGATTGCAGTCTACACTAAGGTGCCTGATTTATCAGAAAAAGGAAGTTGTAAAATATTCATAGCTGGCGCGCCACAACGCGTCACACATTGTAATTGTGGTTACCTCATGCGGACTACTCCCCATATACTTCTATAGACAAAGGGCGTGGGCCCCAGTGCTACACTTAGAAGACAGGCTGTTCAGTGAACTTTTTCCAGATTTCCAAGGCTTCATTCTCAGACGGTCTACTCAGTATCGATTCCATGCCACTGCTGCTGGTTAAGGACATAGTATGGATCATAAATCTACCCTTGTGCTCATTCTAGAATGTCCATTACTGATTTGCACAAAATTCAAAGTTCATTCCAGACAGCAATTTGTCCACGGTCAGCAGACAAGATGGCTCACTATGAAGAATCTATTTGTCACGAAGAGTTTTCGCTTGGACTGTAGGTAGTACTAGTACTAAAGTTTAGCCTGCATGACTTGTGTTTAATAGCTTAGCTATGTTGTACTCTGGAGGGAAGTCTGTCTAAAGTCATGAATTATTTGTTCTTTTAAAGTGTGTTTGGTGTTCACCAGGTACGTCCAGTACTCTCCAGATTGTAGTTAAAGATAGTTCTGATACTTAGCTACCTATTTGTATACCAGGGTCTAGAGGTACAGCTTGCCCATTACTGATTTGCACAAAATTCAAAGTCTGTCCTAGCCAGGCGCGGGTTGACCACCGTGGCCACCATTGTCACTAGTGAAGACCATACTTCTGGATGATCTTGATACCACTAGAAAGCGCTTTTTGTGCTCTCTTCAATGGTACCTTAGACAAGTTCATAGCTTGTTCACAACAAAAGTTACAAGCTGAATAATGTAGCTATAATTTTTACCGCCACGTGTGCGGCTTGCATATCATTAACCCCCATATACGTAGTACAAAATTCCATTTTCCGATAAAATGTATGGACTTCCGGTCACCTTAGCGTAGACTGATTGGTTTGAGCTCCAGGAGTCAGAGAAAATCCCTTGTTCCAGTAATCTGTTGAAAAGTGTTGTAGTGCATAGGCGTAGGAAGATGATTTGGTAAACGGGTGCTCTGATGCCCATGTGTACACTAAATCGATAACATAAAAAACACTTCAGAGCAATATGTGACTTTGTGTGTGTTCCACTCAGAAATTTTGTGGGTGCACCAGCACCCGGTGCACCCATGCTTCCTACGCCAGTGTAGTGAATGATATGAGATCGCTGTTGAACAGCTTGAAAGCTGTCGGTGAGAGACCGCCTTGTTTTTCTTCAAGCATGAAATTGCTGCCCTAACTTCCTCTTCTTCGATAGGATCGTCTAGAATAGGGTTCGTTTCGGAATCGTGGGGAGGAACAGCGTGAGATCTATCCTCAGGGCCAGTTAGCAAAGACTCAAAGTATGCCCCCCCCCAGCCTATCAGTAGGTACAGGAATTTCCTTGTCATCAGTATTTTCACTAGTTACACTGGCAATTTTTCTCCAGTATTCGCAAGGGGTTTTAGATTTAAATTCTTTGAGCTCTGTATGCAATTTGGATATGATAGCTATTAGCTACATTTCTTTTGCCTACTATTAAGTTCTTGAGTTGCGTCTTTCTTTCAGAGGGGTTTATTTTTGTGTTTGATAGACTTTTTCCAGGCTCTATTTGCCTTTTTCCCACCACTGAGTTCAAATTCGGAAGGAGTCAACATACTACCATCACAGAGAATGCACTTGTTCATACCTTTTGCCCCTGCCATTTTGCGCAACTTCTCTAGATAGAGCACACCATTCAAATCGCCGCAGCTTACTTCGATATAGCTAGCTTCCAGAGTGGCTAGCTCCTTCCTTGGTCGTCCATTTTCGAATTCATTCAATTGCCTCTGCGTCCTCCTGGGAGCAGCTTTCTTCCAACGTTGAACATTGAGACAAGGTAAGCTCCACTACAGGAGCGAGCTGTTTTGGTGATGTGCACTCCGCCATGCAACGGTAAACCCATACGCGTAAATTGATACAGGTTCAAAGTTCATTCCGCTTCCATCTGCGCATGCGCAGGGTGCTAATGGCACTGGCAGGATACTGTTTGTGCATGAGCTATGTCTCCATGTTTTGTGAGCATGTACTGATCATGCACACTAGCCACATTATCCCATGATAATGACATTAAATATAATTATACTTTTGTTTTTATTATTATGACGCATGCGTACAACCGTACTGACAGCGCCGGATATCGCACATTCCTTCCGACTGCATGACATAGTAAAGTGTATTCTTATAAGTTACGCCTCGGACAGTTTACTGTGCAAATTGGAAGGGTATTGCGCGCAGTTTCTTGAAGACGGAAAGAAGTAGCATGGCTTTCAAGATTCAGCCAATACTCATTATTGTACTGTTGATCAGTACTGCCCACTACAATTTTGCGAATGGTAGGTGTATTACAATGTAGTATGGTTGCGATCCCGCGGACGCCCGAATTCTTTTGCGCTTCGCTGATCGCGCACACCGGGGATCGATCGCGCAAGCATTACAAATAGGGATTTCGCACTATAATCATAATAGCTATAGTCTAGCAAGAGATTAGCTATAGAATGGTACCGTTTAGTACAGTACAGTAACTATTATTTACAGTAGTATAAAGGCGTTGATTTTTAGCTCTATGGAAATTTGTATGCAAAAAAAAAAATCCTTTTTAGTCTGTAATCGGGCGTCCGGAATCGCTAGTTATATAATAAATTAAATATGTCATGTATATATATATAATTATAATATAAATATTATAGTCCATGGCTAGGTACACAGCTAGCTATAGCTGCAATGTTGGTCCATCTGGGGCACAGCCAGTTGAGAGCAAGGTAACAATGGGACCTTCTCCTCGACATTAGCTATACTGTAGTAGCTATTATACCAGCACTGAACTCGCATCTTACAGCGGTATACAAACCTGAAAAGCGCGTATTATAATTATAACTAGCTACTTCACTGATCGAACATTTGGACAGATACAAAGGTTACTAAGTCTTATAGATGGTAAACCTAAATTAGGTGATGTACCGGAAAAGTTAAGTGTTCATATAATTATGATAATTTTACTGACTCAGAGGTGTGCTCTTCTATTTTGCTCCATGATGTATTGTAACTAGCTGTGCATGACAGACCTAGCTAGCTATAATATACATATTATGCTATTTATGTACGCATGATGCATAATATTATTATCATAAATCGTCCCCCTGACATATATAACAAGGTATACTAGCTATTCCTAACTTTCATTCGTCTGATATATAAATATCACTCCATCACAAGCACTATAGGTCTGCTTATCATTAATAAATACGATCATCTGATCACTGGATATGTGGGAGTTTCTAAATCTGATATACTAAGCTATTCATGCATCATTGTAATAATGTTATGGAGATCGTGATGATAATAATGGAAATAGCAACTATCAACATCATTGCAATGATTTATGGTATAGCAATTATCTGCAGGTGCATGCTTGCTACATGTAATTCATAATCATGCATAGCAATGTGATGCATTATATCCCTAGACCATAATATGATAGTCTCCATGGTGCTATAGCCAGCTATTTTATGATTATCTTACTAACTGCATGTAGAATGAATATTAAGCTAGCTATAGGATTTTGAGGGATTTTTACTTATAACTATCATTCGCCTGCTATAAATATTGTTCTTGCCAGACATTCTGTCTATGGTTTAATATTACAATTGTGCAGATTCATGGAAATTTCAAACAAACAGTGAACCGGCTTATAGTTTTATGGTACCGACCCTATAAGTAGCTATCATAGAGTCTTAAAACAGGTAACTTTCTGAATTTAAGCTTTCTAAGTGCCGAAATCGGAATCTTTATCTATCTATTGAGGCCAAGATCATTCATCAAAATACTGATTGTAGCTACATGCCAGAACCAGATGTTAAAAACAGCCATTTGTCACTCTTTCTCTCTTTCTTTTTCATTATATGGGCTAACTCAGACTTCCTTGATCTATCACCTTAGTTTTTGTGTAAATCAACTCCATTTTGTAGCGCGCAGGTCCATGACACGCGTTGTGGATGTGTACGGCGCATTAACGAAAAGGGTGTGTTTGATACGCCATTTTGTCATATAATGCGCATGCTCATAATGTGTTGTCATGGTGAAGTCATGTGATTATAGTCAGCGGCTAGCTAGATAGCGCTCGAGCGCGAGTGCGATATATATAGCGAACCTAGCTAGCTAGAGGCTAGCGCGTGCAGCGCTATAGTGCTGCGCTGGGATAAGGAGATTCGAGGCCTCAACGTACGGGCGCGGAACGGCCCTCAGCAGTCGGCATAACAGCCAGGTCAGTCAGAGTGACAAAGACAGTCGATAAAATATTAATGATAGCTACTGGGGTCTCATAGCTACTTCAGTGGCCACCTGAAACAGCCTTCAATGGCATATGTGCTTATAAGGCGAGTTAACGAGGGGCGTGGCTACTACTACTACTGGTACTTTTGCGCGCACGCGCGAACTTCGGCACCTCCCGGGCCATCTTCAAAAATAATTATACTTACTGTAGTTGCACTTGCGTAATAAAATAAAGCAGAAACAAATATAAAAACAATTGACTGAAAGTTTTGAAGGATGAAAAAGGGATGGAAATAGCTATGCCAAAAAGTATACAAACAAGATTTTTAGGGATAAGAGATAATCACACAACCACTACATCCCTACGCTTGCTTTTAGAGTAGCATGGGGATTATAAATACAGTGGAACCTCTCTGAAGCGGACACCACTGGGGCCAAAAATTTTGTCCGCTGTAGCGAGATTGTCCTTAGCTTAGGGGTTGGTGGTCGACCACACCCTCCTAAAATAGCGGCCAGTTTAGCTATATGATAAAGCACTACTGTGGACGACGAAAAAGACCGTATTAACAGGGGCGGATCTAGGATTTTTAGTATGGTGGGGTTGTAGGTTTAATTGCGCGCGAAGCGCGCGAAATTTTTGCGACCACGCCCACTTTTAATGAGCCACGCCCACTTTTAGTCGCCCCAGATGACCTAGTAACACTGCAGTAACACTCAGCTGACTCTTGTGGTCTACAGTAGATTATTCATAGCTGAAGCCATGTTCAGGGTGTACCACTAACCACCGTGCACCACCTGTTGGTTTGAGGCCAATTATGTACTACACAGCTTATCTGCTGCTAACCATAGAGTGGCAGCTACTGTGACAAGCTATAGTAAGCCTTGTATATAAGTGGGAGGGGCTGCTCAAAATCGTTTGGGGGGGTTGCAACCCCAGCAACCCCCCCCCTAGATCCGCCCCTGATTAATGAGAGACCTATCAACTGGCAGCTCCTAAGCAAGAGTTTGAGACATAATATTATTTTGGCTTTACTATAGTTACTGGTCGCTGAAACTAACCTGTTTAAATGGTGGGTGTGGCCTAACTGGCGTTACGCGAGGTTGTTTGCTATTGCGCAGGCTGAACGGGACCAAATTAAGTGTCCGTTATACAGAATAGTGGGGTAACCGCTGTTGAGGGGGGTGGTTTGGAAGTAATATTAAAGTCTATGGAAATATAATCCAGACATTCAGAATTGTCCGCCGTTGAAGGATGTCCGTGCGGGGTTCCACTGCAACAGTGCTTCCAAGCTGTTCTCCTATCTTTCAGTATAAATATTCCCATTTTTCAGTATTTTGCATGCATTTTCAGTATTTTATAAAGAGCTCCATATATTATGATGTATGTACTAAATTCTCCCAGTTTTCAGTATTTTTGAAATTCTATCAGTATTTATTTATGGTCAGAATTCAGTAAAAATACCGGTACTGACAGATCCGTATACTTGGAGGCACTGACTGCAATAAGAACTGACTGACAGAGAGAACATGAAATTCTCCCATTATATTCAATGCAGAGGCGTAGCCAGGAATTTAGGTAAGGGGATGGTGGACAACGCGCAAAATGTAGGCCACGCTTACTTATTAGCGTAAAGTGCCAATTATCGACATACGGTTTTCTCCCGCGTGTGCTGTTGCTTAGGAACATCGCCTGAACTTCGAACTTGGACCAAAAGGTAGGGGGTCGCCAGGGCTACAAGTACCTAAAGTCTCAGGGGGCTGCCTATCAAAATACGTCTGCAATGGCAATTTTAGCTTATAATTGCGAATGCCAGTTATCAACAGTCGGTACGTATTATCGGCACACCGTATACTTTCAATACAATCAATTATCGTCACTTGGAGCTTTGTCATCACAGTGCATGCAATCCAAGAGTAAGAAAATTATATAAAAAATACCAGCAGGTGCATAATCATGAGCTCTAACTACTGAGACAACTTCATGTTCATAGGTGAGCTTGTTCGATCTTTATCGTTTTTTCAATCTTGGCAGAAGCGCCTCGGGAACGGCACCATCGCGTCTTTGCCCCTGTATTGAGAAAGTAAGACACTGTGAGGGTCATCTTATCACAAATGAAGCAAAACTTACCTTCAAAAGTCCAGCCTGAAGCACAGAAGCGAGTCGCGATCGACCACGCGAAGTTATTATTAAATGCGCCACGCCCACTGCCTATACTAAGGCCCTATGTCGACAATCGATACCCGTATTTCCAATAGTTGATACCTGTCGGTAATTGGCACATTACGCTAATCGGTAAGGTCAAAGTACAAATTGTCACAGCGACCGCGTTCTGAACGTAGCTTGCGCGCGAGACTAAGCGTAGCTAGCGTGCTGGCTCAAGATTTTCGGCCAAATGTTAAATATTAAAGATAAGTGTCTAGTAGCTACTGCCTGGAAAACATCGTCAGTTGAGTCCAAAAGGGAGCAATCATACCTGTGTGTCAAACTATAGGCTGATCTCCTTGCTCCCAATCCTAAACAAGCTACTTGAAAGGCATATCTATGGTTTAATTTTCAACCATCTAAACTTGTATCATCCCATTGCCCTACAACAATGGGGCTTTCCGCCAAACTTAGAAATCTTCAGTATCTGCTCTTGTTGATGTTGCGTCAAAAGGTCTTAACCAAGGTAGTGAAATATGTGCTGTCTTCTTTGACTCCGGAAGGCATTTGACTCGGTTCCTCATAAATCACTTATTGACAAACTTAGAGCACTTGACCTTGACCCTAGTCTATCAAGCTAGACCCCTTTTTCGCCTGACGACCTTTACCCACTCTATCCACACGCGAAAAAGGGGTCAGGTTTAATCAAATTTTGTCTGGCCAATCAGATTCAGCTTTTGAAATTCATGCAAGCAATTTATGCGTGGGTATAGAGTAGCAGTTGGCAAAAACAGGCACTAGACCAGGCCTACTATGCTTTTAGTGTTTTTAGAGCTTACTTTCAAACATAATAACATCAGACTGGGCCATCTGCTGCTGTTTTCTTGCGTTTGAACCAAGCGCGCACTCGTATTGCTTCACCAAATGAATTGCATTCCAACACTGACCTTTGCTGGACCCCTTTTCGCGTGTGGAGGGAGTAGGTAAAGGTCGTCGGGCGAAAAAGGGGTCTAGCTTGATAGACTACCTTGACCCCTACATACTTCGGTGGATATGCTCTTCCTTGATGGACAGAAAACAGTATGTTGTCCTGAACGGAAAGACATCTACAACTTGCAGTGCTACATCAGGTGTTCCTCAAGGGTCAGTCCTGGGCCCATTGCTGTTCCTGATATACATTAAGGTACCATTAAATTGCGTGGGCGTGAGGTGGGGGATATGACACCTAAACCACATCAAAGTCATTAGTGAGGTGCATGTTGTGTAACCACGCCCTTTTAATTGCACAGGTCTCAGGGGTGTGGCTGCTAGAGCCGGAAGTGTTCATTTAATATCCTCCATGGACCGGAAGCCGAGCCGGAAGGGAGGGGCCAGGCCACGCCCAAAACAGCCCCACCCTCTTCCCCAAGGACCGCCATTCTCAATCAAGTGCCTACTAACCACCGGATGTCCACCGGAAGCCCACAATCAATCCCAATTAAAACACACAGCTTCCTCAAGGCCAAAACACACACAAACACTTGGAGGCCGTTCTGCCACACCGCCCACGCAAGAGCTTACCTCATTTCCTGTGTGGGCGGAGTAACAACACGTCATCGCAACCACATCCGCTTCAAACCATCGTCGGCTTCCGTCCAGCCGTACAGGCCCCTCGATCGCACCGCCGTACAGTGCCTCATTAACAGACATGGCCTCACCTTTGACCTCCTGCCACGCCCCCAAAGCCTCCTCGCGGGGTTCAAAGGTCACCACCGCTTCCCGGACACGCCCACCTATCGCCGAGGCCAAGTCCCAGGCGCCGATGTCCAAGCACTGGCCCGTGAAGCCACGCCCAATCGGAAGCAATAAAACCTGCATTAATGCACACGCACACACTCCACACAGTGCCAGGAACACGCCCACATGCTTAATTAGGCCTAATAAGCTAATTTGCTTTTTTTTTCTACTTAGTGTTTAATTTGTCGTTGCGGTTAATAGTTAAGAAAGAATGCTTTGATCTTGCTTTGATGTGGGCAATTACCGGCCTTTTCTTCAGGGGCCACTTCCGGTCGCTAATTACACGCGCATAATCATCCCTGGCCGATTCTGGACACGCCCACCTTCGACCAAAAGCACTCGTATGGCCTCTTCGGCCACGCCCCTTCACGATTCGCTAATTGAATTAGCCATTCCTGACGCTCACGCCCACGCAATTAAATGGTACCTTAACAATTCAGTCGACTGTTGTAATAGAAGGCAATTGTATAACTCTATATGCTGATGACATGCTATTATATAAAATCATTAACAATCCATAAGATTTCATCTGTGTACAACAGGGCATCAACAACGTTTGACGCTGGGTCACTGGAAGCAATCTCTTGACTAAACTCTGCATAGTGCAAAACTATGATGGTAACAAGGCGTAGAACAAGAGCGATTCCAGTCCCTGAACTGAAATTGTATGGGCAAGCCTTAGAAAGAGTCTTTGAATACAAGTATCTACGTGTAACTCTCTCATATAACCTATCATGGTCACCTCATGTCGAAAAGATTGTGGCAAAGACTCAAAGGCTTACAGGAATGCTATACCGGCAGCTCTATCAATGGTCATATCCTGAGACTCTCCTTAAGATCTATTTGTCTGTGATTAGGCCACATCTTGAATATGCTACCCCTGTGTGGAGTCCTAATTTAATCAAAGATGTTAATAAATTGGAACATGTGCAGAGGTTTGTACTTAGAGTGTGCACAAAAGAGTGGAGTACGTCGTACAAGGATCTGCTTGAGAAGTGCCATGTACCAGAGCTCTCTACTAGGAGGGATCACCTTATATAGTCTCGGCCTCCTACATAAATTCATTAATGGAGAATGTATCCTACCGAATGCTCCTCTCTTGACCTACTCTACGTACCACCTACTCGTCTCCACATGCTCAAATGTAGCTAATAGATATGTCTTGCCTTTTGCGCATACCAACTTGCTCCAGGGCTCATACTTTCATTGCGCAATATCATTGTTGAACTCTCTTCCTTTGTCAGTATAACAACCACCACATCCCTACCCTCCTTTAAAAGGATGTTAACACACGTTCATTAAATCCTAGCTAATATTAAATTTAATGTCATTCACATCATAATCATAATAATATAGTACTATTATATTATGTTACTGTCATGCATGAATACATACTTTGTACTAGTGCTTTTTCTGCACTATTTTATGTGTCCCTTGCATACTTATGCATAAATTATCATGAAGAAAAACTGTCTTCTAGGCTATATTTTTGTAGTAGATGACGGTTTGGAGTAGCTAAGGGGGTGCTCGAGCCCCCTCCCCCCTCCCCCCCGGCTAGGCTACTGTTAAAGTCAAGAACACTCCAAGAATAGAAAAAATCAACATCAATAGGTCTGTAATAATCAAGAAAACCAAGCGCACTCAAGATGTGGGCGAATAAAAGCTTTATAAAGTTTCAACATCAAATCAGGGTGACAATGGTGGAAATTTTCTATAGCTAGCTATATGAGCCCAATTAACTTCCTGCTGCTACATGATTAAGAAGGATGAGGTGCATGGAGCCCTTCCTCGTTTTGTTGCAAATTCTGCTAATGTGATCATTCTAAGTTAGGTCTGAAGTTATATAAAAGTATGATACCCCACTACTGCAACACCCGCTTTAATAAATAGCTAGAGGAAGGAGAGCAATGGAGAGAGAACGTTTACAGGATATTAACATGAGTGAGCACTTGCTGGTAGCTATTGAATTTCAGATGCTTTACTTCTTCAGTATATTAAATTCTCAATAGCAGTGATATCAGCTTGTAATAGTGGATAGTCTGCATGTGAGGGAATGCTACAGTAAATGGTGATGTCATCTGCATACAACGATATCATTGAACTGGATGGAGAAATTTGTTGAGCCACATCATTAGCTATAGCTAATATAGCTAAATAGTAAAAAAAAAAACAATGGTCCCAAAATAGACTCCCGATACGACGTACTGTGGCTATGTTGTTGGTTTCATAGTTTCCTGAGCAGCTTCAGGGAAATAGAACACATGCACCCACTAGATCCGGTCTTGCATAAATTAAAGCTCCACCCACACCATGTAACTAGCTATAAGAAGTTTACTAGACCTGCAAATTTCAGTGCAAGTTTAGCAAGCAGCTGAGACCACCCTTTACCTGTGTTCTGGAACATTCTATTGAGCATGCGCATTTATGGCATCCTGTTTCAATGTTGAGCACATGGCTAAATCAATCAAGTATCTAAAAAAGGTCGTGAGCTTGCTCGTAGCTTCCCTCGCAAGACTTGAGAACGTGAGATGTCAAAATCAGAATCTACTATCTCCGTGATGACCACTCGGATAATGTCTTCTTATATAATTTATAATATTTTACGAATCGAGCTGCTTGCCATTGTAACGTGGGAGTTGCCTGGGGACGAGTCCATAATTTTAATATTATAATAATAATAATAGCATCTATGATTGATAGTCACTGGGTCAGGATATACATCCAGTGATTATATCTTCTCAAGAGTGAGTTAGTTCTGGGCAGTAGCTAATCCCAATTGATGGTCGTTAGTACTCCTTAATGACAGTCATGCTTCCAAGCAGACAACTACTGGACCCAGTACTAACAACAGATATTTGTAGCTAAATTTTCCATAAAACATTCTATTGCTTATGACAATTAAATTTTATCCATAGGTCAAGGTTGCACTCATGGTGAGATTCGACTAGTTGGTGGTACTTCTGCCCGTGAAGGTCGAGTGGAGGTCTGTGTGAGTGGCACATGGGGAACAGTCTGTGATGATTTTTGGAGTTCAACAGATGCACGAGTTGTATGCAGGCAGCTAGGATTCTCTTCATCTGGTATGGGTATTTTACTATGATGAATGCATTATTACACCAGATCAAATGTAAAGGTGCTATTGCTCGTACGAGAGCATACTTTGGACAAGGAACGGCTCCAATTTTGTTGGATGATGTATCATGCTCTGGAACTGAGACAAGGCTCGTAAACTGCAGATATGACTCCAGTACTTCAGACTGTAATCACAGTGAGGATGCTGGAGCAACTTGCACGATTTTATCCAGTTAGTTATTAATAACTGGGAAGATCTCAATCTGTATATTATGTCATCTTTTCAGCTTGTACCAGTGGAACAGTAAGGCTTGTTGGTGGCTCTTCATCCCGTGAAGGTCGAGTGGAGGTCTGTGTCAGTGGTATATGGGGCACTGTGTGTGATGATCACTGGAGCTCAATAGATGCTCAAGTTGTCTGCAGACAGCTGGGATTCTCATCATCTGGTAATACTGTATGTATAATTATATTATATTGGTATTAAATTTGTGTTTTTTTTTGCTCAGGTTCTATAGCTCGTACTGGAGCATACTATGGCCAAGGCACCATACCAATACTACTGGACAATGTTGCATGCATTGGAACAGAGTCAAGGCTAACATACTGCTCATACTCCTCTCATACTCTTGATTGCAGTCATAGAGAGGATGCAGGAGTATCATGCCAATATTCTTCTGGAAGTGAGTATAATTATTATACTCCGTAGAATGATGTAATTATTGTTATGGTATTACTATAGCACGATAAAATTACTATAACAATTGACTGATTAAATAATTATCATACATGGACATCTTACAGCCTGCACACATGGTGAGATTAGACTAGTTGGTGGCAGTTCTGCCCGTGAAGGTCGAGTGGAGGTCTGTGTGAGTGGCACATGGGGAACAGTCTGTGATGATTTTTGGAGTTCATCAGATGCACGAGTTGTATGCAGACAACTGGGATTCTCCTCATCATCTGGTATAAAACTTACTAGTAATACTAGCTATACTCTTGATTATACGTATTGATGAAACTAAAATATAGAAAATTTATATACTATATAGTGTTATCATACATTATAGCCTACTGTGTGGGTGGATCAAAGTGCCGCGCACTTCCGCTATATGCCATAAAGCTGACAATTAAGGCGAGGGAAATACTCATATCACCCAGGATGTGGTTAGGGCAATACGAGTATTGCCCGGCCGCTCTTGCGCCATGAGCTTAGCCATGTCCAAAGCAATATCTATGTATGTACGAACACATTAGGTGGATTATATGGATGTTTTTGACTGTCTTGACTAGCGATTTAATTGCTAGTTTTGTAAGAGGACTGACACTGCAGCTAGCTACTGCCGCCGCAAAAAGCATACGCCATACATCGCCATCGTAGCTAGCTTGTAAATACAATCTGGATCCTTACCACGCACTACAAGACGATTGTACGAAGCCCAGTAAGCCTGGAGGGTTATCTAGGATGGCCAACGACAGTCCTAGGACGTCCCCAAACCCAAACCCCAACCCCTCCCTACCCCAATACTAATTCTGGGACATCCTTGGACACCTGAAGGCAATCCTGGATAGTTTTGTAAGCCTGATGCTGTCTGTTTCAGCTACGCACACTCCCCGTTTTACAGCTAGATCCCTTCAGGCCATACAAGCCAATCTTTTGCTTACCTTGAAACAAAAACGAGCAACAAAGGCCAGAATTTCAGTCAAGGAGTTACTGTAGATGATCAATAGTCACTGTAGGAACCAAGAGTCAAGAAGCTAGGTAGAATCATAGCTGCTACTAGTGTACAAAAGCGCTGCCAGCTACACAGCTGGCTAGCTAGTACATACATGTACATTCAAACAGTCTGACATCGTACGGTCGCTATGGAGCTGCTGTAGTTGCTATGATTGTGGTCGGATAACGTCAATTATACCGGATGCGTTACTATAGTAATGCAAATGTGTTGCCATAGTAGGCTTTTAAATAGTTATACCACGCTCCCTCGGGCCGCATGGGATTTATTGCCTTCGCCCTCAGGCTCAGACAATAAATCCCATACAGCCGTTGTGGGCATGGTATAACTATTACTTATCACGTTGGTGATAGTGTAACAGTGAATTAATTAGAAACCGTCGTTTAGATTGTAATAAAAATTTTGTTATAGCTACTGCCATCTGAATATTTATATTTAGCTAAGAAAGGCACTTGCCAGATTTTTCTAGTAGACTAACTGAATCCCAAGTAAAAATTATTTATTTTCTATACATTTACATCGCAGCATTTAAAATGTGGGCGTGACCTGGGTATGAGGCCAGTAGCTAAGTTTGCTTTAATTACCCCACGTGCATGCACAAGGGGGTAGCTAATGTAATTAGTTGTGTCATTGGCGTGAGCACAAAAATTGCGATATAGGCATCTGAGCGACTCGAAAACCCAACAAAAGTGAATTCGCAGGGGCGGATCCAGGATTTATCAGAGGGGAGCTCTTAGTTTAACAGTATGCACGCGAATTTTTAAGCCATGCCTATTTTGCTTGTTGACCACACCTATTTCTCGCCAGATTGCGTGTTCGAGGTCTTGTGATGCACTCCAAGGCTTCAAATCGACCAAATATTAACTAAATAATGTCCAAGTAGGTGAGGTAAAGACAGGCTTTAGTACTGTAGCTAGCTTAAAGGCATGGGGGGTTCTATGAAGCCTAGATTTTACACTACTATACAGGATACATTGTAAGTACTAGACAGCTAGTCAGAAAGGGGGGTTCGTCCAAGCCCAACGAACCCCCTCTGGATCCGCCCCTGATTCGGCAAAAAACTGGCTTCAGTATGCTTCAAATCGAGGGACACAGTCCACGAGTGTCACAAATAGTACCTTTCTGTTGGCCATTATAGCCACTCAATGCATATATAATTCATGTAAATTGTGCTTTCTGCTCATGTGCATAACTAGTCTGGCATAGCGAGGGTCGGCTACGCCAGACTAGCGCATAACTAAGTGGCCAAGTAGCATAAAACCTCGATTATCGGCCATAGTTTGCGCCTCCGGGCATAACTCGAAGTAGGAACGGTTCTATATTATAGGCTCTACTTCAAAGACCTACAGATTTGTCTTATGGTTCTCTACACAGTGATATAAAAAATGTACCTTTGAATAGCAGACGCGGTGCAGTGATCTCTTGAAACTCCCGTTTGTATTATCAATAACCACCAGGTATTATCGGCTTTACATACATACACCTGCACTATAATTAGCTATTATCGGCCAAATCGAGCCCTTTTGTCTATCGCCTCTTACCTGTTCAAAATTGCCACTCCTGGTCAACAGTACTGAAACCAGCAGGTGCATGTGATTACCCTTTACCAATGAATGCACAGGAGTGCAGAACCCTCACCGCTAGCTACATGCATGCATGACTCATGCACTTGCAGATCTATAGCATGTCTCATGTGTATTCCTGCTGAGGAGTATTGTACTAGCTACATACCCTGCACCTGAACAGAGTTCTGGTACTAGAGTCAGTGAATGCCACGATCTCTGTACTTTCTCCTGCTGTTTGGTGGGCAAAACTCGAGAAAAACAATGAAGTAAGGCATAGTAGGACACAAATAGCTAGTTTGTAGTTGTGGCTACTGTTTTTACTTGGCTTTTGCTCTGTAATGTCTAGTCTGAGTATAACTACCTATGCAGGAACTTGAGCTAAAAATGCAGGGAGGGGGCTTATGCGCGAGGGGGGGGGGGCGTAATTGCGGGATTCTACGGTAAATGCTAATATTAACTTCGGCGATGTTTTCTAGCTAGGGTTCATATGAGTACTGTCTCCTTCCTTCTGATCTGAATAAAAGTAAATGAAAGTATCTAATATCAGATTAGGCTACAGTAGCTAGCTTCCAGCCCTTACTATCCACCACTATTCAGTATGCCATGTCACGCCCATTCAAATTGGTTCAACACCATTCTGTACCCTTCTCTCCCTTGTATTTATCACGGTTGTAGAAGTAAGTTAAGCCTACCTCGTATCTTCAAACGAGTCTAAAACCTCTGATCCAGTCTTCGAGCATAAACGGAGCTCCACATCACCTTTGTAAATTTTTCCATATAAATACGTAAATATCCATAAAATAGTGGTCGATATATATATGAACTGGTAAAGATCATCGAAATGTTCTCTAGCGGCTATACTCTGGCTGTTATATAGCTATCCAGATCTGCTGATTGAAATCTGAAGCCCTGTGGAATAACTCAGAACGGAAGATAGCCATACAACAATAATTTATAGATAATAAAAATTCATATCTTCCTAGTCTAGGTCTGGTGTATTTTTTGCAGCTGACATCACTGCAACTAAACAGTATTTCCACTATTTTTTAATCCACAATAACCATGCACACAAAAGTAGATGTACAGATTGTACAATATGTGCGCAGGGTATGTGCTCTAGTTTGTTATTGATTTGTCTGCATGGACATACACAAGATATTGGTGATTTGCATTTAGCATTGCAGGCAGCTCTACATACTGGAGAGGTACAATACAGTGGAGAGTGCATGTAGATAAACTTCCGGTTTATCAGTAGACTATAAATTGGCATACATGCAGAGTAGAAAAAAATTATGGCTACTTTATTATTACTCACACATATTAAGGCTACATTGCTCGTACAAGAGCATACTTTGGACAAGGAACTGCTCCAATTTTATTGGATGACGTAGCATGCTCTGGAACTGAGACTAGGCTCGTAAACTGCAGATATGATTCCAGTACTTCAGACTGCAATCACAGTGAGGATGCTGGGGCAACTTGCACAGTGATATCCAGTAAGTATAATAATATACTAGTGTGCTGTGGGGGCGAGCATTCACGAGCTTGCATATGCATGACACACGTAGCTATGCACAAATTATGCAAGCGATATCGCGATTTCAGCACACGCGCGTCTCGGGTTCTATGATTCTAGCCGTACTTTTTGAAGATCCAACTACCATGCCCTCGCGGTCGTGGTGAAAATTACGTAAAATGGAAGAAAATCCCATGAGTGACTCATGGGAAGGATTTACGTCACCAAACCCATGAGTGACTCATGGGATTGATTTACGTCACTTTTCCCATGAGTCACTCATGGGAAGGATTTACGTCTCTCTTGAATGGCGTAAATTCCCCGAAAGATAATCTTTTAAAGTTTATATACATGGGAATGATTTACGTACTTTTCATTAAAGAGTAAAACCCCATCTGACTGGTATTTAACGAGAAATGCATAAATCCTCCCCATGTATAGATACACATCTAACAAATTATTAAGGAAGGATTTACGCCGTGAGGTGCCCCTGTAATTAGGTGAATTTGACATAATTCATTCCCATGTATATAACAAAGGACCAAGGATTTCCAAGCATATGCATAGAAACTTTCACAATAAGAAGTGCGTAAATCCTTCCCATGTATAGACACACACCAAGCAGTTTTATTAAGGAAGGATTTACGCAATGAGGAGCCCCTGTAATTAGGTGAAGTTGACGTAATTCATTCCCATGTATCATCACAAAGGAGCAAGGATTTACAGGATACAACATTTTAGTATGCACAGAAAGTGCATTAAACTAATACAATCATTATGGAGATCGCCAATTAATTATAGATTGAATTAGATAAGTATACTTATTACATTATGTCCATGAAAATTCTGCCCACAAAAATTTTGTATAGTGTAAATGGGCATGATTGCCTGCACGCATGAACATTATACTGTGAAAATTGATGATAGGCTTTCTGTGAAATTTGATTCTACTAAAAGTTTCGCTATGATGCACATACATGTACAACTATGCATGTGTTTCCAACTGTATATCCCAGGGTTTGTATGCAATATAGGTGTAAAAATCAGAGAATAAAGTCGGTCTTGCATTTATTTCTCTGTCTCAAGAAGTGTTTGGCCCGGCCTTTCATGAACTGTTTGAAAAAGTTACAGATGGTGTCCTGTCACGTGATATTTCCATGGATCCCCGAAATATTCAGACCCCCCTTGCAGACCCTGAAGACTAACCCTGCTATACAGGCCCTGGAAACTAACCCAGCTAACCATTCATACCCAGAACCCAGCCCCTGACCCTTCTGAATCTCTGCTATAGTTGATAATATGCATGGGGGGTCCATAATATTGTAAGGGCCGGGGATCCAAATATTACATATGGACCGGTGGGGGGGGGGGGGGGGGTCTAAATTTATCGTGACAGACCACATTGCTACCGTGGTACCAGATAAAAGTGCCAAAAAGTACACGAACAAGATTCGTCTTGTAGGGATAATCACATCCACTACACATCCCTATGCTTGCTTTTTGACTTTTTGGGTATGAGTCGACACACGGATCAGTGATAATAGCTAGGTGCACAATAATAATACAGTCGAGAAAAATCTTGTTTATTTTATTTTCAGATTTTTACGCTTATATTGCATACAAGCTATTGGACAAATGGTTGTATGTACATCCACTAGAGCTACATCCCTATATGCTTGCTTTTTGAGTGCACAGATCAGTGATAATAGCTAGGTCCACAATATAGCTAGTCGAAAAAATCCATTTTATTTTATTCTCAGATTTTTACATTTATATTAATTGCATACAAGCCATTGGACAAAATTGGGTCAAATGTATGGTATAATGTTCACAGGCGCATGCAATCATACCCATTCATTACTGTACAATTTTTCATTGGCCTAATAACGTAATATCCATGAAAGCCATGAAAATTGGACGCCCAAAAAAATTCCCCAGTATATGGGCATACATGCATGATTAACTCGACCATTCTCTCTTTTCTCCTGCTCACCAGACTAAGGCATGCAATGTTATTAAGCAAACCTGTCATAATAATATAATAATTATGCTTATCTAATTCAATCGATAATTAATTGGCGATCTCCATAATGATCGTATTAGTTTAATGCACTTTCTGTGCATACTAAAATGTTGTATCCTGTAAATCCTTGCTCCTTTGTGATGATACATGGGAATGAATTACGTCAACTTTACCTAATTACAGGGGCTCCCCATTGCGTAAATCCTTCCTTAATAAAATTGCTTGGTGTGTGTCTATACATGGGAAGGATTTACGCACTTCTTATTGTGAAAGTTTCTATGCATATGCTTGGAAATCCTTGGTCCTTTGTTATATACATGGGAATGAATTACGTCGAATTCACCTAATTACAGGGGCACCTCATGGCGTAAATCCTTCCTTAATAATTTGTTAGATGTGTATCTATACATGGGGAGGATTTACGCATTTCTCGTTAAATACCAGTCAGATGGGGTTTTACTCTTTAATGAAAAGTACGTAAATCATTCCCATGTATATAAACTTTAAAAGATTATCTTTCGGGGAATTTACGCCATTCAAGAGAGACGTAAATCCTTCCCATGAGTGACTCATGGGAAAAGTGACGTAAATCAATCCCATGAGTCACTCATGGGTTTGGTGACGTAAATCCTTCCCATGAGTCACTCATGGGATTTTCTTCCATTTTACGTAATTTTCTATCTGACCTGCCCTCGCGAAAGACGGCCCACTATGGAATGTCTGCCCACCCCCCACTTTGGGTTCAATTTCCTGCTAAGGTCTAGTGTTACTCGAATAATATGCGCCCATATGTAGCTGCCCTTGAAAACCTGGCTCAAATGGCTGGTTTGTGGGGACTGAACTTTGAATAATCTATGTAAGATTGATAAGTAACGTGCTAAAAAGCCGTAATACTAAGCCTAGCAGGCTCTATGCCATGTTTCAGAAATGATCGTACAGGGCTAGAGATTGTAGCCACGCCCACTTGATACGACTGCACTCAACAATGTACGGTGAAGTATCACGGCCGTCCTTGCTCTGGATTGGTAACCGTGCTTGAATAAGGCTGAAATCAATAGTAGCCACTGCTACTATTGAAATTATGATGCTATAGCTAGCGTGGGTATTTTACCTGGGCGCTCTTTCACGTATAAACGTGATACTGATACCTCGAATATCGGCCCATCCCCCAATCTGGGCCCAATGTAAGGTGCACCGCCCATGGGCCCTCTTTCGCGAGGGTACGGTACTTAGCAATGGACTTGTAAACATGAGCTTGTTTGTGAGCAGCAAGCTGGAACGTACTACTGTGACATACTGATCTGTTCATTTGTCACTCCCATCCTGAGCTCTCAATTGCTCCCTTGTCTGTCTAGTTCCTTCTCTGTAGCTAATATTGGATCCGACATCCTTGTTCTTGGCCTTTCTTCCCAAGTTCTTGATCTCTTTTGACTCCAATCATTTGAGCATGCGCAAATAATTAGTAAAAAGTCGTGGCACAATAGAGAGCATGACATTGTGTTATTTTTGCACGCAAGCTCAGTCAGCCAATCTGGACAGATGGATAGACGGACAGACAAACTTCCGGCAAATAATCAAATGTGGGACTCGCTCATGCTCGCCCCCAACCAAATAATATTATGTTCATTTTAAAATGTAGATCTCAATTATGATACTACATTCTTAGCCTGCAGCAGTGGAACAGTAAGGCTAGTTGGTGGCTCTTCATCCCGTGAAGGTCGAGTGGAGGTCTGTGTCAGTGGTATATGGGGCACTGTGTGTGATGATCACTGGAGCTCAACAGATGCTCGAGTTGTCTGCAGACAGCTGGGATTCTCAACATCTGGTAGTACTGTATGTATCATTATAATATATTGATATTAAATTTGTGTTTTTTTTTGCTCAGGTTCTATTGCTCGTACTGGAGCATACTATGGCCAAGGCACTATACCAATACTACTGGACAATGTTGCATGCACTGGAACAGAGTCAAGGCTAACAAGCTGCACATACTCCTCTCATACTCTTGATTGCAGCCACAGAGAAGACGCCGGAGTATCATGCCAATATTCATCTGGAGGTGAGCATTCTGCTCTGTAACAAGACAGTAATAAAAGTATGGATAATATAAATTTTCAGCCTGCACACATGGTGAGATTAGACTAGTTGGTGGCAGTTCTGCCCGTGAAGGTCGAGTGGAGGTCTGTGTGAGTGGCACATGGGGAACAGTCTGTGATGATTTTTGGAGTTCGTCAGATGCACGAGTTGTATGCAGACAATTGGGATTCTCCTCATCATCTGGTATTAAGCTTACTATACTCTTGATTAATATTATGTGTATTGATGAAACTAAAATGAAAGAAAATTTACATACCAGCTATAGTTATCATACATTATCACATTGGTGATACTGTAATTAGAAACGATTATTTAGATCGTAATAAATAGCTATAATAATTGTACTGCATGTCATCTGAATTATTAATATGTAGCTAAAATTTTGCAGAGACTTGTCAGATTTTTTCTCTTAGACTAACTGAATTCCAAGTAATAAAATTGCTTATTGCCTACATTTACCTATTATAAATATTGTAAACGTGGGGGTTACCTGGGTATGAGGCCAGTAGCTCAGTTTGCTTTAATTACCCCACATGCATGCACAAGGGGGCAATGTAACTGGTTGTGTTGTCATTGAGAGCACAAAAATCTCCAATCTCGAGATATAGGCATCTGAGTGACTCGAAATCCCAACAAATCAAATGAATTCGGTAATAAACTGGCTTCAGTATGCTTCAAATCGAGGGACATGGTCCACAAGCATCATAAATAGTGCCTTTTTGTTGGTCATTGTAGCAACGCCTATCGACAGTGCCCACTTAATGCATAATGCATGCACATTGTGCTTACTGCTCATTTGCATACCTTAAGGACAGGTTTAATTACAAGTACTTAAGTTTGCGATTTAGCTACCCCTCACATTTTGCTGCTACTAAGGCCACTATTGGTTGAAAATTAGTTTCTCATCCCACGCCCGCATGGAATTTTGCCCCAGCTTCAATTTCGTCATTATGCCATTATATGCTACTACGCATGCGCAAATCTATAGCCGGGTGCATGCGCAAGGGGTAAAGTAATCGGTCGTGTCGTTGTCGTTGTCGTTGTTGTTGTCGTTGTGAGCACAAAAATCGCCATATCTCGAGATACAGGCATCTAAGCGACTCGTAAGCACAACGAATCAATTGAATTCGGCGAAAAACTAGCTTCAGTGTGCGTCAAATCGATGGACACGGTCCACGGCCATCACAAATAGTGCCTTTTTGTTGGCAAACGTAGCCACGCCTATCGACAGTGCCTACTTCATGCATAATGCATGCCCATTGCGTTTTCTGCTCATGCGCATAACTAAGCAGCCAAAAATATGACTGGTAAAGATCGTCGAAATTAATAATGCTCGTGAAATCTATAGTCCATCCGCATCCGCTGATGGAGCTGAAATCTGCAGTCCTATGGCTATACTATTATAACAAAATATTGGAAATATCAGTTCATATCTCCTAGTAGTCTAGATCTGGTGCAGAAAGAGTGCTTTTTGTCACCGGGACCTCTGGTAGCCACATATAATTAAGCAGCATTTCCACTAACTTTCTGAAGTTCACAAAATTATAGCCATGCACACAAAAGCAATTCTATAGATTGCATAATGTGCGCGCCGGGTATGTGCTCTACAGAGCTCTAGTGTTATTTTAAGGATTAAGAAGTGTTTACATAACACATTTCCTGGAATGTACTAATGTAATTAAATAATGGCATAATGGTAATGTACCGCCCGCCCGCATACAATTCTGGGAAAGTCCCTGATGAGAAACTACTATTCAACAAATAGTGGCCTAATAATTGTGGAATTGCAAAAAAATCAACCATAATTATACAGTTACCGTAGGTCGGGTTTTAATTGCGCCGAGTATCTATTATTGCGAATTGCGAGTTTTTGTATGTTTCGCAGGTAGGGGTCGTCTATCGCAATTATTGGATTCGCAATTTTGCCTGACTTGACTACAGTGCAATTATTAAACAACGCAATTAAAACCCGTCCTACGGTAATGTTCTTCAATAGTAGTACTATTGTATTAACCAACAATGTTAATAATATAATACTGTAGAATCCCAGGATTATGCTCCTCTTTGCATGCTAGGATTGGGCAAACGTGGGGATGGGATTTACCGGTATACGCGGGATCGTTACATTTCCATGTGACGACCATTACCGACCGTCGAATAGACGACTTAAGGCGTGAACGTTTATCCATTAAAAGGTGTGAATCACACTATGTCACACGTATGCATACGCCCACTGGTGGTAAAAAATACACTATGGGTATGGGAAGAAATGCTCTAAAACACTTATAAAATAGCAAGGACTCTTGCTATTCATCTATCGCCACAATTTATGTATACTTTAGTGGCCGATCTTGCTGCACTTAGGCTCTAGGGTGCTGCTCGATTTTTATTGTGTCGTAGCAACTGAGAGTATTTCTATTCCCATATACGACTAACACATTTGAGGCAGCAGCAAAGGTGCGAGTTGTGCCTGGTCACACCTCCTGGTGGTCATCTAATCGGCTAAACGTTCACGCCTTAAGTCATCTATACAACGGGGGCTGTTTGGTGGGCAAAACTCGAGGTAAACGACAAAGTAAGGCATAATACCGTATAGCAGGAAACTTTCGAGGGAGAAAACTTTCACGAATTTCGCGATTTTCCGCCATCCGCGAAAGTTTTCTCCACGAAATTCTAGGCATGCCACACCCATTATGCGACCAGTTTTAACATTCCGCGAAAGTTTTCTCCGCGAAATGCTCCTTTCCTACCGATCCGCGAAAGTTTTCTCCCTCGAAAATTTCCCGCTATACGGTATGACACAAATAGCTAGTTTGCCAGCTGTAGCTACTGCTTTTATTAACCCTCGGCGCATGCGCGAGGGTTACGGTAGTCGTTCTGTGTGTGTGTCTGTCTGTTACCACGCTAGCTGCTACATACCTCGTTTACGAGTCCAAACTGCTGTGTTACAAGGTTCCTTATGGCGTTCTGAACGCATGATTTGTGTGGATTTCGCAGAAAACGTTTTGTTCTCCAGTTTTGGCGTCATTTGCTGATTTAAGCTTCTTGACTTTCTCAGCAAGCGGTAGCATGGACTTTACTTATAAACAGAACGTTGTATGTCGCGCGTTATATACGGTATAGTTCATACGCATGTGCGCACGAGGGCTATGGTTCACATTTGCATAGCGAAGTTAGCCTCGAGCCTGGGTACCTTCGGCTACCAGCGAAGTGTGTGTCATTGACGAGCTTACTTTTTTCAAAGGCCTTTCTGGTGACGAAGCGTCCTCTATTAATAGTTGGTCGCTTGCTGCCACACCCCTCAAATCCATCATAATTCATGATTATCATAATAATATATATATATTATATTATATTATAGTCATGCCGACCTAGGAAATGAATGCAGCACTAGTTTGCATGGCCTAATATTGTACTCTTGCCTGGTTGTGAGGCAAGTGCCATAAAACGCGCCGAGGGTTTTGGGCTCCAGGAGCTCTAGTTAGTGATGTCAAACATTGGCTGGATTTTGCTAAAATTTTTCTCCTCATATTTATATTATAGAGTAGGGTAGGGTATTATCGGACGGAGGCAGTTACTGGACGCCTCGCACATAATTGCGTTTATACGGCCAACGATATTACATAATCTTTCACATTTGCCATGAGGTAGGGGCCATGTAAGTACTACCTATATCTCATTTCTTGTGGTGTGCATCCACACAGAAGCTGCACAATACTGCTATAAACAGTCGCAACTTTTTTGTATATTTTTCAAGAAGCTGTTTTTTCATGGTAGCTAAGATTTATAAATATTACCATGGCACAGCGGCATCAATTTTTGATGAATTACTTTTTCATTTGGTATGTGCATACTACAATGTATGGAGAATTTTTAGAATTTTTTCCGGAATTTTTTGACCTTATTATAAGCATAAACCAGATTTTTTTTGTAAAGAACTTTCAGAGGTAGTTTCTGGACAATGTATACATTGCATTACTTTATGTAATCATGTATTATTTCACAATTTTTGGATGAATCTTCAAATCTAAAGGCAGGATGTAAGAAGGATGTTATTCATGATGCATTTGATGCCATTTATATATCACATATTGATAACCGCAACCGTGATTTTTTATGTACCGTATAGCGGGAAACTTTCGAGGGAGAAAACTTTCGCGGATTGGTAGGAAAGGAGCATTTCACGGAGAAAACTTTCGCGGAATACTAAAACTGGTCGCATAATGGGTGTGGCATACGTGGAGAAAACTTTCGCGGATGGCTGAAAAATCGCGAAATTCGTGAAAGTTTTCTCCCTCGAAAGTTTCCCGCTATACGGTATTTTCTTTCACCTTCGTCCGGTAATGGTCGACACTGTCCGCTCTCTACCTCCGGAACCCTTAACCAGCGGTACTTTGTGCGCACGCCCTGCATGAACGGAAGTAGGTGGGGCCACGGTTAAGGGCTCGTTTAGTAGGTGGTGTTTGGGCCTATCTGTGGTTGCACACTCGCGATCTAGTGCTGCTCGTTTATCTGTGATATAACGCTGTCTTTTCTTAGCTGTCCGAAATATGCCAACCCTACTCTATCAGTGACATGGCACAAATGATATGTAAGTTTGCGCATGCTGTAGATCCAATGGTGAGGCACCCAGACCACTTCTTATAGGGTAAGTTTGGGTGCTGAACATGATGGTTTACATAGTTTTTCTCTTGAAAGACAAGTTTTTCTGACTTTGTGCAATGTGGACTTTCAGAACTACGATTACTTGTAATAGACCAATTAGCTATGCCATTTTTTGTATTGCATACTCCGGAGAATGTTGACATGAATTAACCACATATTATATCAGAGTGATCAGCTATAGATACTCTACACACTGGTGCAGAGTAATAATGCTAATGATGAAGTGAATTTTTTGTCCTGACGTCCCTACTTTTATTGGCTTATGGACTCTATCACTGGCGTAAGAACCAGGGGGGCTGGGGGGGGGGCAATTGCCCCCCCCCCCCCCCCCCCCCAGTCATAAGATTGGGGGGGCAGAGCCCCTCTGATTTTTAGGCTGCTGTACAAGCCAGGGGGTGGGGCTCACCCTCTGAGGTTTGCACTTTTCTTTTTCATCTGTTGCCACAATCAGGGTTGAGTTATTCATGATTGTGATGTATCTTAGCCCCACGGTGTGTAGATATCAATAATTGTCACATGTGACAAGCTAAGAGTCCAGAATGTCCTCGAAAATGCACTAGAAAAGCTCTCAGAAGGTCTAAAACTCCAAAATTTTCCTGGGGGAGCATGCCCCCAGACCCCGCTAGCTTTCGCACGCGTAAAGCGAGTCTTCACCTGCTTACTTTCAGCCCCCCTGCTCAAAAACATCTTCCTACGCCGCTGTCTATTTACCAGTCAGGGAGGGGGCATAATCGTGGCTACGGTAGCCAGAAGACTAGACTGTGGACAAGATACGGACTCGAACTCTGACCTTGACATAGCCCATGCATGTTTCTAATTAATCGAAATACTTTTATAATATTCGCGGGTATTAAATATTGCGATTTTGACATAAATCGCAAATTTCGCAATTAATAGTATCCGTTATTAAACCTATCCCTAAGGTAACTAGTCTGGCATAGCGAGGGTCGGCTATGCCAGATTAGCGCATAACTAAGTGGTCAAGTATATGAACTGGTAAAGATCATCTAAATGTTCTCTAGCGGCTATACTGGCTGCTAGCGTAAGTCATCATTTGTTGATCACCTTTTATTATCGACCAATATCTACTATACGGTGGTCTCGGGTGTGGTCGCGTTTTGCCATGCACTATGAATGCATGGCAATGGTATTAATTTTGTGCATCCTGCATATATAAAAGTTTCACTTGATATAAAAACTTGATATTTATGATAATAGTAAATAATCATCATGATGAAAGTATTATTGTATCTATTGTGTCCACGTATGGGAGTCCAAAAGAACGAGAAAGAAGCCCGGATCAGCATGCTAGTAGGCTTTTTGGAGTGCTCTACTGATGGCTCAATCGATGGACAAGACTGCCAGCCAACGTTTTGACGCCTCGCGCTCTTGAATCTCATACAGTGCCAGTGAGTTGGCTGCCATGATCCAATGATGATCGTTCTCAGAGATTCAAGAGCGCGAGGCGTCAAAAAGTTGGCTGGCAGTCTTGTCCATCGATCGAGCCATCAGTAGAGCACTCCAAAAAGCCTACTAGCATGCTGATCCGGGCTTCTTTCTCGTTCTTTTGGACTCCCATACGTGGACACAATGGACACTGAACGCGTCATCAGTGTCCGCACGTGATCAAAGCCTCCCAGGCTCTCCCCCTCCCTTCTCTTTGCACAATAATTTCGCGTAAATATAATCGCGCGTATAAAATAAAGAGGAGGGGGAGAGCCTGGGAACGAGGCTACATAGTGACCTGCAGAAATAAGAATAATACAAGGTAAGTGGTCGTTTATTAGACAAACGAATTATCTACCGAATGGATTTTGTTTGAGCCTGGGTTTATAGCACGTACAGAGCCCAAGTTACAGTCCCGAACGTCTTAGACGGTCGACTTACGCTAGCTATCCAGATCCGCCGATTGAAATCTGAAGCCCTATGGAATAACTCAGAATGTAAGATAGCTATTATTATTATTATTATTATTATTATCATTATTATTACAAGAAGACTGACCGCATCCTAAGTGGGAAAAAGTGTGTTCATTTAGCTAGAAAAACATCTGCATTAGGAGGAACAAACAGAATTTAACAAGTTTAGATGTTATCTAGAGCATGAAGCAGCCAATGACGATCTTTACCTAACTTTGCTTCACTCTAGTATTTAGCTATGGTAAATATTGTTGTCGTTGGCCTAAACTGTGTATTGATGATGATGCATCAGTATACATACTAGTATTTAATCTTTTATTATACAATATACATGTAAGACAACCTTTCCCGGCATCATTGGCTGTTAAAACGAGTTGGAAAAAAAATCAGCTCTGGCGAGATTCGAACCGGGGCGCGCATTTCACACTGTCTGGAAGACTCAGAGCTTAACCATTAGACCATCTGGACAGTAGTATAGTTGTGGCTTTTGTGTTTTGACAAGGACATTTTCGCTTATAACTCGACTGTCACAATGAAAGTGAAGTTGAAAATTCTGGAACGTGTAAATTTTTGTTTTTTTTTTATGCTCTATCTGCTGGTCTTTGAAATATCTTCGTAGCATGTTCTGGGGCTGACATTAGATTATATTACATTACATTACAATACATTAGATTGATTTTATTTTTCTTCCCACTTACATGTAATTATAGTAGAAGTTCATATCTTCCTAGTCTAGGTCTAGTGCAGAGAGAGCGCTTTTTTGCTTTTTTTTAACCGGGACTATAGACAGAATTTCCACTATTCTTAAACTCACAATAGCAACCATGCACACCAAAGTAGATCTATAGATTGCACAATGTGCGCATGTGGGGAATGTGCTCTACAAAGCTCTTGTTTGTTACTGACTTATCTGCCTGCTTGGACATACACAAACTTAAGATGTTGATGATTTGCATTTAGCATTACAAGCAGCACTACATACGTACCAGAGAGGCACAATGGGGTGGACAGTGTAGATAAACTTCCAGTTTCAAATTATCGACTATAAATTGGTGTACAGAGTGGAAAATTATTGCCACTGATGATAACTTTTATTGATATTAAATTTTGCTAATTGGTCGGACAGTAAATTTAGCGTATAGTTGTGATTTTTCGTAACTATAGAGTTTAGTTTGGCTATAACTAATTTACCGACAAAATCAGTGTCCAATTATTATACTGGAACCTGTAATCACATTAATAATAATTATTATAATAACAATTCCATTAGGTTACATTGCTCGTACAAGAGCATACTTTGGACAAGGAACTGCTCCAATTTTATTGGACGATGTATCATGCTCTGGAACTGAGTCAAGGCTTGTAAACTGCAGATATGATTCTAGTACCTCAGACTGCAATCACAGTGAGGATGCTGGGGCAACTTGCACAGTGATATCCAGTAAGTATATAATATTATGTTCAATTTGAATCTCTTAAGTTGAAATTATGACATGTGTATACATTCTTTCAGCCTGCAGCAGTGGAACAGTAAGGCTTGTTGGTGGCTCTTCATCCCGAGAAGGTCGAGTGGAGGTCTGTGTCAGTGGTATATGGGGCACTGTGTGTGATGATCACTGGAGCTCAACAGATGCTCGAGTTGTCTGCAGACAGCTAGGATTCTCAACATCTGGTACCGTACTTAATCTAATACTACGTATGGAAAAATAATAATTAATTTTCAATTTTGAAAAACGCGCACTTTTCTGGTAAAGGTCGTCAATTGCTCCATATAATTATACACGTTATGAGTATTCATAAAATGCTAATTTCTTACGTTAGATTGGATCATATGTTGTATTCAGTTAACTACAGTAATACGGTATGCATAATTATATATTGGTATTAAATTAATTTTGTGCTTTTTTTGTTCAGGTTCCATTGCTCGTACTGGAGCATACTTTGGCCAAGGCACTATACCAATACTACTGGACAATGTTGCATGCACTGGAACAGAGTTAAGGCTAACAAGCTGCACATACTCCTCTCATACTCTTGACTGCAGCCACAGAGAGGATGCCGGAGTGTCATGCCAATATGCATCTGGAAGTGAGTACTCCATAATGATATATCATGGTGTTACTATAGTTTGATAAACTTGCTATGATGATCGACTGATTAACTAATTATCATGTATGGACATCTTACAGCCTGCACACATGGTGAGATTAGACTAGTTGGTGGCAGTTCTGCTCGCGAAGGTCGAGTGGAGGTCTGTGTGAGTGGCACATGGGGAACAGTCTGTGATGATTTTTGGGGTTCATCAGATGCACGAGTTGTATGCAGACAATTGGGATTCTCCTCATCATCTGGTATAATTTAAGACTTAATGCATCTTGCAATAAATAAAGGGAATAAAAGTAGTCTAGACTAAAGAAATTTTACATACCAGCCAGGGGTTCATCTGCATAGAGCCCAGCAGGGTGTGTTTCCCCCGCAAGAGGTTCTGTTCCCCACCACCCCCCCCCAAAATTTACAAAAATTAATTAAAATCTATTTGTTAAGTAGGTGTTCACCAAGAGCAAGTGTACTGAATATAATAATATCACCTGGACTAATTATGTTGAAGTGTTACTTAATAGGTGCCTTTATGGGAACATCAATATTAATTTATGCTTTAGCTTCCCGTGCTTTGCACGGGAGGGGGCACATCCCTCTCCCGCACCCACCCACTTGGGCCGCCAAGGCGGCCCATTACTTCAACTTTTCCCATGTTTCCACCCCTAAATTTATGGGCCAGATAAAACCCTGCCAGCTATAGCCTTATCTTGCATTTATCGTATTGATAACCATCATTAATTTTATACAACACTCTACGCTTAGCCTCTTTGGGGGGTTCCACCTTGAGCGTCAGTCCCTGCGGGCTGTCCTACAAATAGGCTTAGCTTTGGCAAGCCAGCGCATCCGACACACCTGCGGGGTCAGCACTCCAGACAGCTTAAGGGGTATGAGCTCATGTGGCCCCTCATGATTAACAAAATTAATGTACCCATACATTAGGTTCTTGCAAGAACCTTGCATGTCAGGCTTGCAGCAAAATCTTACACATCTTGCCTGAAAATCTTGTATGCTTGCTCAAAAATCTTGCAAATTGCAAGAGAAATGGCCACAATCTTACAAGAACTTGCAAGAATCTTACAAGCACTGGCTTGCAAGACTTCTTGCAAGCCTTGCAGCCATGCAAGACATTAATCTTGCATGCAAGAATCTTACAAGAGTCATGCAAGATTTCTACAGAAATCTTGCAAGATAATCTTGCATGACTACTATACTGCATGCATATGGCTTGTTGCTATGGAAACCAGTTGCTCCACCCACATCCTTTCAGTCTACGGTTATTCTACACAATAATAAGCTCACATAGTACACACAATAATAATAATTATTATAATACAAATAATTGTGCATTTGTGGTCACTGATATGTTTATATTATTATAGTAGACAATCAGGTAGCCAGTGTTTATCAGAAAATTCTTGTGGGGTTCAAGGTGCTTGTTCTCCAGATCAGCTACCTGAATAATAACATAAATATTACAATAATAATATTATCTGATGATTATGATAACAATATTATTTAATTTATTATTATGACATTGTGTTTCATCGAGGTATGCTTATGTAAAGTGCATGCGTGCAGGGATGAATGCTGGGATACATAACACAACACTTCAAGAAAAGTAGAAATATCACCTATTGTATAATATTGTGCCATGAAAATGTTAATTATTCCTATTGACAATAATAATATTATTATTATTGTAACAGCTGAACTGAATAGAAATGCTGTGTCATATCCTATACCTCTTCTGTTAGGTTTATGACTAGCCTTGAACCCAGGCCCTTTGAGGGGGAGGAGAAAGGACCTGGTAGCTACCTATTGCACACCCATGCGCCAACTACCCCAAGAAAACCTGGGGTACTATGAATGATTGTACACTTTATTGCCCTCTTGCTGTGGCCTATAGGGTTCAAGACTACACCAATGTGACATCGCTTCGTACCCTACACATGGCAGGAGAGCGAAAAAGCATACAGTGGTTTGTGGCACCCCAAGTTTTCTTGGGGTAGTTGGCACATGCGCATGCAATAGGTACCAGGCCCTCTTTCTTCCTCCTGCCAGGCCTGGGTACAAGGATAGTCTATGACATAATTTGCATGCTGATTGCTAGAGATGGTAACTGTAGCTACTCAGACTTCAGGTCACACATCAATGAAAAATATTAAATACTGTCAAGCTATTCTGTTAGGAGTTAACGATCAGTTGATATAAATCACACATTATTCTGTTTGCATGCATGCGCAAGGGGTAATGTACATGTAATCTAATTTTGTCTATCTGTCGTCATCATTATCCAGACGTACACCTGAGACCGAAATGCCAATACGAAAAGATACTGTGCAATGCCCAAGAGGTATAACATGCATAATCTGAAATTGATGAGACCCATGGGGGGGGGGGGGGGGGGGGGGGGGGGGAGGGGATGGGACAATGGGCTGCCTGAGGGGGTGGGTGTGGGGGGGGGGGTGTGTGACGTGCATGCACAAAGTTAAAGCATAAATTGATTAGTAGTCCTACAAGTAACACAATAGTAATAATTATTATTATAAATTTACATTGAATCTGGAGGGGGAGGAGAAGCTGAGGGTTGACTGGCCACTAAGGCATTCAGCATTGGTCATGCACACCTGTAACTATCAACCACAGCTCTAGCTGACCACGTACCATATAGCGGGAAATTTTCGAGGGAAAAAACTTTCGCGGATCGGTAGAAAGGATCATTTCACGGAGAAAACTTTCATGGAATGGTAGCATAATGGGTGTGGCATGCCTAGAATTTTGTAGAGAAAACTTTTGTGGACGGCTGAAAAATTGCGAAATTAGTGAAACTTTTCTTCCTCGAAAATTTCCCGCTATACGGTACTTTCTGCTCATGCACACAAGTGCAAGTCATTGTCACCATTCACTGCAGTGATCTATTATTCAAAGAGTGTTCACTTGCACTTTGCAAGCAATAGAAGGATGCACATGCTACGTACACATACCAGTTATAGACTGCAAATAAGACTATACATTGGGCAAGTGAAGGAATTTGCTCCAGAAGCAAAATAAATAAGTGGGATGCCCCTCACCACCTAATCTCATCCCCAGGCCTTCTGGGGAGGAAAGGAAGGCCTGAATAGCACCACGATCGCTAGTACAAAGGTCAGGAGATCATTCTGTATTCTTTAGACAAATGGACCGTTTCACTTGTTAGCACGTGGTAGGAATTAGTTTACGGACACTTTAATTTTACAGTGAATTAGCTATATATATATGGAAAACGTAGTGCATGCAGATGCAGTGGATACCAGGTCTTCCTTTCCTCAGAAGGCCTGTGGACGAGGCTACTCACCACCTGACCCCTCCAAATAATTATGATAAATACTAGAAATTTTATATTGTTCAAAATTACCTTAAAATGCAGCAGAAAAGTCCAACTGTCATGACATTGTGTTTGTCCAGAATTGCATAGCTAGCTCTTATAGTGTCCTCAGTCTGGTGGCTACCCTCTCTTTCAGAACTGAATTATGAAGGAAAGAGGTATTTACCGTCAATGTATAATAGGTGCAGTAAAAGTTGACAAAATTAAAGTGGGTTGCCCCTGCTATTAGATAGCAGCTAGCACCTTCAGCTATGCTCCCCCATAAATATTAAATATCATACCAATTAAGTTCAAAACTCTGCCAGACCATCTTCTGACTCGAACTGTAACTCTTCAATTGGAGTAGAATTTTTTTTTGGTTCATACCCAGTGAGAGTTTGCTCTTCTGTGCAGCTGCAGGCAACTGAAACTCAGCTGCGATACGGCGGCCCGCGCATCATGTGACTTGAAACGACCAATCAAATGCAGGCAGAGCGCGGTCGTGGCGCCGGCGGGATACTAGTGCTCGAGCATGCAGAGCTGACTTCGCGTTCATTCTTATCTTTGATGCTCACCAGGAGAAGAGCCTGCAAACTGAAGGATGACAAACGTACAAACGACCCGTGTCCTATTAGAGATACATTCTTTCGAGCTAGATCGAGTTGACCACACCTCCTTTCGGTAAATACAGGCACTAATACACGTACATATAAATATTATACATCTATATCTCTTTCTTCTTCTCTGTCAGGTACCTGAACTAGATGCTATAGAAACTTTATTATATCTTCAGAATGGAAATCTTTATGACAGATAAGTTGTGACTGCAGGGAGTAAATACAATAAAATAATCACTCTGGCTAAGCTTCGTAGCAGCCTGGGACCAGCGCTTAATACACTGGTCAGTTAGGCCAGTGTTAGTTGTAAACGTGTTTCTGGTCACCCGCCCGCATGCTATTTTGGAGGCCGCCTGTTTTGGCCATTATTGCCATTATTTGGCACTGCGCATGCTCAGTTCAATTACCAAAATTAATATCACCATCCTGTCTGTGGTTTGTCCAGGAAATGTTCAAATTGTACAGGATATGCTGAGGTAAAATAATGGAATAATGAATAATGATAACCGCCCGCCCGCATGGCTAAGTGAGCTCTGATGTGACCAGAAACACGTTTACAACAAACAGTGGCCTTATGTACATACAGAGACACGCTGGTCAGTCGACTTAGCTGTTTATCAGCAGTTACACTGTTCGGTTACGTACATACAGAGACACGCTGGTCAGTCGACTTAGCTGTTTATCAGCAGTTACACTGTTCAGTTACGTACATACAGAGACACGCTGGTCAGTCGACTTAGCTGTTTATCAGCAGTTACACTGTTCAGTTACGTACATACAGAGACACGCTGGTCAGTCGACTTAGCTGTTTATCAGCAGTTACACTGTTCAGTTACGTACATACAGAGACACGCTGGTCAGTCGACTTAGCTGTTTATCAGCAGTTACACTGTTCAGTTACGTACATACAGAGACACTGGTCAGTCGACTTAGCTGTTTATCAGCAGTTACACTGTTCAGTTACGTACATACAGAGACACTGGTCAGTCGACTTAGCTGTTTATCAGCAGTTACAGTGGTCGGTTACGGACATGACACACTGGTCAGTCGACTTAGCTGTTTATCAGCAGTTACACTGTTCAGTTACGTACATACAGAGACACGCTGGTCAGTCGACTTAGCTGTTTATCAGCAGTTACACTGTTCAGTTACGTACATACAGAGACACGCTGGTCAGTCGACTTAGCTGTTTATCAGCAGTTACACTGTTCAGTTACGTACATACAGAGACACACTGGTCAGTCGACTTAGCTGTTTATCAGCAGTTACACTGGTCGGTTACGGACATGACACACTGATCAGTCGACTTAGCTGTTTATCAGCAGTTACACTGTTCAGTTACGGACATACAGAGACGCACTGTTCAGTCGACTTAGCTGTTTATCAGCAGTTACACTGTTCAGTTACGTACATACAGAGACACACTGGTCAGTCGACTTAGCTGTTTATCAGCAGTTACACTGTTCAGTTACGGACATACAGAGACGCACTGTTCAGTCGACTTAGCTGTTTATCAGCAGTTACACTGTTCAGTTACGTACATACAGAGACACACTGGTCAGTCGACTTAGCTGTTTATCAGCAGTTACACTGTTCAGTTACGGACATACAGAGACGCACTGTTCAGTCGACTTAGCTGTTTATCAGCAGTTACACTGTTCAGTTACGTACATACAGAGACACACTGGTCAGTCGACTTAGCCATATGTCAGACAGTATGCTCATTGTGTCACAACTTATGATGAGATTTTTTAGTTTTGAACTGATGTTGTTACTTGTAGGTACCATGAGATTGAGAGAACAGTATTACTCTTATGTGTTAGGTGAAGATCATGTATTGGTGTCCTGAGACAAGATTGATTGTGGCTCAGCCACTTGATTTCTCAATTTGTGTGGTAAGGAATGTAACTATACAAATGTGACTGTGTGTGTGGGATGGAGGGCTTGGTGCAGTTGTTAAGGTCTGGTTCCCAATCCTCTTTATCTGTATCCAAATCCATCCGTAAAAAGGGTACCTGGCCTTGCAATGGGGTAGACATGATCATTATTGGTGGGAATGTGGCTGTGGCCTTTGTGGGGTCATGGCCTTTCCACATTCAGCTAGTGTCCCCTGCAGTCACTAGCCTATCACGTGATATTTGGACCCCCGAAATATTCAGACCCCCCATGCAGACCCTGAAGACTAACCCTGCCATACAGACCCTGGAAACTAACCCTGCTAACCATTTACAGTGGACTCTCCGAATAACGGACACCTTGGTACATAGGCTTCTGTCCTTTATTCGGGGTATGTCCTTTATTGGGGTGTTTTACTTTAGTCACCCCCCCCCCCCACTTCATCTAATATTAATTTTATAGCCAATAATTCATTGTTAGCTATAAAGAAATTCATGACGTATTCAAGTGTTTTCATGACATTGTATGGCTAGCTACTTGCCATTTGAGCAAGTAAAGCAGTGGCTGTTGTCATTACTATAGCTAGACAACTGTTTTTTAGAGTGTCTAGATGTATTAATTGCTGTTGTACAGATTGTTAATAATGCCATGAACTGCATATAATAAGATTGTGGGCGGGGTTAGCCACACCCACCGCCGTCCGTTAGTCGGAACGTTTTTTGTATAGAACTGTATTACTTCGTGCAAGCTGCTGTGTCCGTTATCCGGAATTCGGAGGTTGTCCGCTATCCAGGTGCTGCTACTGTAGTAAACATATGGAGATATCGGTTGGTACATAATTATAGCAGTGTCCGTTATTTGGTAGAGGTCCATTATTGGGAGTGTCCGTTAATAGAGAGTCCACTGTATACCCAGAATCCAGACCCTGACCCATCTGAATCTCTGGTAAAAGTTGATATCATGCATGGGGGTCCTTATTTAGGAAATAGTATTATAAGGGGGGGAGGGGGGGGGAACAAAAAAGTGGGGGTCCAAATTTGTTGTGACAGGCCCTGCTGTAGTGGGGTTGTAGGCTCAAGGCACCCTGGAGCATTGATCCACGATCTCAATTAAGAATTAGGATGGCCCATCTATAATCCATGACATTGTGTACAATTATACTTTGTGTGTGTGTGTGTGTGTGTGTGTGTGTGTGTGTATTATAAGAGAGAGAGAGAGAGAGAAATACCAATTTAATCCACTTTAACATTATTATAATATTGTAGGATTCTATAACGTCAAAAGTTCAGTGTGGACTTCACCAAAAGTGTACTCTTGACTTCACTTACTAATAGCTACAAGAATATTAATTATTGCTATAATTATTATTATGATGATGATGATGATGGTGTTGTTACAATGTTAATGGGTAAGGGTCGCCCATGCTAGTTTGGAGCCCGAGTTCGGTAAGGATCATAATCCTTGGTGGGTACAGGGTCGTCATCGTGCTACTGCAGTATAGGTGTACTTGAGTTGAATCTTGCAAGATGCCTAGCACTTTCTTGCAAGAATTCTTGGATCTTTATTTTTGAAGTCATCTAACTGCAAGATTTTGCTATAGAATGCAAGATTCTTATAAATCCTGCAAAATCTTGCAAGATTTCAGAGGGGTAAGTAGGTGCAAGATACAACTTGCATGAATTGTGTAAGATTCTTACAAGATCTTGCAAGAAGCTTCTGTATGGGTAGTAACAATAACTCATAGCTCCCAGTATAGTGTCTTGCATTCATGCATGCCATAACTAAAGCAATACCAGCATGTATGGGCATTAAATTTAGCATTATCTTTGTGCATCTTGGGCATAACTAGCCCATTTTGAATTTTGCCTAGGAAAGAGTTAATTATTCAAACAGTTATACAGGAACCTGCAATCACAATATTAATCTTGTCATGCATAAGGTTACATTGCTCATACAAGAGCATACTTTGGACAAGGAACTGCTCCGATTTTATTGGATGATGTATCTTGTTCTGGAACTGAGACAAGGCTCGTAAATTGCAGATATGATTCCAGCACTTCAGACTGCAATCACAGTGAGGATGCTGGGGCAACTTGCACAGTGATATCCAGTAAGTATAATAGCTGTTCAACTTGAAGTTTAGTTAGGGTAGATACATTCTTTCAGCCTGCAGCAGTGGAACAGTAAGGCTTGTTGGCGGCTCTTCATCCCGAGAAGGTCGAGTGGAAGTCTGTGTCAGTGGTATATGGGGCACTGTGTGTGATGATCACTGGAGCTCAATAGATGCTCAAGTTGTCTGCAGACAGCTAGGATTTTCATCATCTGGTAATACATCATGCATAATAATAATATTATTATTATTATGATAAAATATATTGCATGATGTTAAATTTATGTTTTTTGCTCAGGTTCCATTGCTCGTACTGGAGCATACTTTGGCCAAGGAACTATACCAATACTACTGGACAATGTTGCATGTACTGGAACAGAGTCAAGGCTAACAAGCTGCACATACTCCTCTCATACTCTTGATTGCAGCCACAGAGAAGATGCCGGAGTATCATGCCAATATTCATCTGGAGGTGAGCATTCTGCTCTGTAACAAGACAATAATAAAAGTATGGACAATATAAATTTTCAGCCTGCACACATGGTGAGATTAGACTAGTTGGTGGCAGTTCTGCTCGTGAAGGTCGAGTGGAGGTCTGTGTGAGTGGCACATGGGGAACAGTCTGTGATGATTTTTGGAGCTCAACAGATGCACGAGTTGTCTGTAGACAGCTAGGATTCTATTCATTAAGTATAATAAATCAAGACATCAATACGGTATGCATTAAAATTATTAATTAAAGGTGCTACTGCTCGTACTGGAGCATACTATGGACAAGGAACTGCTCCTATCTTATTGGATGACGTAGCATGCTCTGGAACTGAGTCAAGGCTTGTAAACTGCAGATATGACTCAATCACTTCAGACTGCAATCATAGAGAAGATGCAGGGGCAAGGTGTTCAATAATATCATGTTAGTACATTAACACTGAATTAGACCAAGTTATACGTGTCATATTTTCAGCCTGCAGCAGTGGTTCAGTAAGGCTTGTTGGTGGCTCTTCATCCCGTGAAGGTCGAGTGGAGGTCTGTGTCAGTGGTATATGGGGCACTGTGTGTGATGATCACTGGAGCTCAATAGATGCTCAAGTTGTCTGCAGACAGCTAGGATTCTCAACATCTGGTAAGGATACTATGGAATAGACTCGTGGATATTTAAATTTCTATATGCAACAATTGTGTAGGTTCTATAGCTCGTACTGGAGCATACTTTGGCCAAGGCACTATACCAATACTACTGGACAATGTTGCGTGCACTGGAACAGAGTCAAGGCTAACTAGCTGCTCATACTCCTCTCATACTCTTGACTGCAGCCACAGAGACGATGCCGGAGTATCATGCCAGATAATAACTTATTCAAGTGAGTGTAGCACTTAATGAATGTATCACCCTAATTGTGGGGGCACTGATGTCCTTCATTGCTACATGATCGTGTGCATGTGTGTATGTGTGTGGAGGGGCGGAAGGCGATATGACAACAGTTATAGGTTTTAACTCATACAGCCTGCACACATGGTGAGATTAGACTTGTTGGTGGTTCCTCCTCAAGGGAAGGTCGAGTAGAAGTCTGTATCAATGGCAGATGGGGTACTGTATGTGATGATTTTTGGAGTACCAATGATGCAAGAGTTGTGTGTAGACAGCTAGGATTCTCTTCGTCTGGTAAGTCAGTAAAATTTAATGTTAAATTTTATCATATACATGATAATGTGTAAAGGTGCTGTTGCTCGTACGAGAGCATACTTTGGACAAGGAACTGCTCCAATTTTATTGGATGATGTATCATGCTCTGGAACTGAGTCAAGGCTTGTAAACTGTAGATATGATTCAATCACTTCAGACTGCAATCACAGTGAGGATGCTGGGGCAACTTGCACTGTCATATCCTGTTAGTGTATTCATTGACAATAGTTTGTTGTCCTTGAAAGTAGTTTTACCATGATATCACTTCAGCTTGCAGCAGTGGAACAGTGAGGATGGTTAATGGCTCTTCTCTTCGTGAAGGTCGAGTGGAGGTCTGTGTCAGTGGTATATGGGGCACAGTGTGTGATGACTTGTGGAGTTCGGCAGATGCTCGGGTTGTCTGTAGGCAACTGGGATTCTCTTCTTCAGGTAGTAGGAACCATAAAGAATGATCACTTTCATCCTTATACTGAGGTTAAAATATAATACTGTAGGTTCAATTGCTCGTACAGGAGCATACTTTGACCAAGGCACTATACCAATCCTACTGGACAATGTTGCATGCACTGGAACAGAGTCAAGGCTAACTAGCTGCTCATACTCCTCTCATACTCTTGACTGCAGCCACAGAGAAGATGCTGGAGTGACCTGCCAATATTCATCCTTTACAAGTGATTAGTGACTTATCATTCGCATCACAGATTATTATTGCATATTATTTTAGCCTGCATTCATGGAGAGATAAGGCTTGTTGGTAGCTCCCTTCGTCGTCAAGGTCGAGTGGAGGTCTGTGTGAGTGGCAGATGGGGAACAGTTTGTGACGATTTATGGAGCTCAACAGATGCAAGGGTTGTCTGTGGACAGTTAGGATTCTCTTCAACAAGTTGGGTTAATGCATGACATAATTATGAGCTATCTAATGCCAAAATATATTATGATACAGGGTCTATTGCCCGCACTAGAGCATACTTTGGCCGAGGCACTGCTCCAATCTTACTGGACAATGTTGGATGCTCTGGAACTGAGTCAAAACTTACTGATTGTTCATATGATTCTCATACTGCAGACTGTACACACAGTGAGGATGCTGGAGCAGTATGCTACACAATACTATGTAAGTGACTATGTAACTATAGTATAGCTACTTCATGGATCAGCTTCAGACCATACTAGTGCCGGGGAAACTTTAGAGGGAGAAATCTTTTGTGGATCAATAGGAAGCGAGCATTTCATGGAGAACACTTTGAAGAATGCTAAATCAATTTTATAGGTGTGTGTGGCATGCCTGAATTTCGTAGAGAAAATGTTTGTAGGTAGCTATCAAACGGCAAAATTCGTGAAAGTTTTCTCCCTGGAAAATATAGAAACATAACTAGAGCTCTGTAGAGCACTTACCCCGTGCGCACATTGCACAATCTATAGAGTTGCTTTTGTGTGCATGGCTATAATTTTGTGAACTTCAGAAAATTAGTGGAAATGCTGCTTAATTGTACGTAGCTAGGTCCCGGTGACAAAAAGCACTCTCTCTGCACCAGATCTAGACTACTAGGAGATATGAACTGATACTTCCATGCCTATATCTCGAGATATGGCGATTTTTGTGCTCACATGCAACGACAACGACAACGACACGACCAAGCATGCGCACGGGGTAATTACAGCTCAATATCATGGGTTTTATAAACATATAATTATATGTAAAGCTTGATAATATTTATTATGTCAATATTATCATTATTAAGCCAGGAAATCATAGCTGGTAGTTACAGTTTCAGTGATGGATTGCTTACTGATAGTTTGCTAATTTTTATGCTAAGGGAGAAGAAGAAATTAGAACCAGTATCTTCTGTTTTGTAATCAGTTGTTCCAGTGGTGTACCTTAGTTGTTTCCTCGTTGCCCGGAAACCCCCCTTGGCAGTGAGATTCAGTATTATCCTAGTATAACTTAGCTACTACAGTCACATTATCCCATGATTGTGACATCAAACATACTTGTACATCTAGTATAATAATATTTTATACAAAATTTCAGCCTGCACTAGTGGTTCAGTAAGGCTGGTTGGTGGCTCTTCACCCCGTGAAGGTCGAGTGGAGGTCTGTGTCAATGGTATATGGGGCACTGTGTGTGATGATCACTGGAGCTTATTGGATGCCCAAGTTGTTTGCAGACAGCTAGGATTCTCATCATCAGGTATATTACATAATCATGTATTAACTAGAGCTCTCTCGAGCACAAAACCCTCGGCGCGCTACATGGCATTAGCTAAATGCTTCAACAGTTGCATGCAGAAAGGAGGTAGCTAAAGGGCTGGGGCCAGGGCGAGACAGGGATCATCGGAGGCTAATGTTATACTTGCACAGCTGCAGTGTTATTCAAGGTGCAACGGCTCATAGCAGCAACAACCCTAATGTGTTGTATCGAACTCCACACTGTGGTGTAGTCGCGTGCGGAGATTGAAGGGTGTGGCTTGCGAGACTAACTGAGGTGTAGAGATCAACTCAACTTCCCTCACTGTATAGCCTAACCTCCAATTCTTGGGGGCTTAGCTGGAAGACTGAAGTACACTGAGCAATATTGCACGTCCAATATTATCGCAACTCACTTGCCAGGTTCAAGCACTGTAATCCCATGCATGCATACAAGCCAGAGAGTCAAAGGGTGCCATAAGAATACAGGAAGCTTAGCGTGGGATGACAGTAGCTTCTTTTCAACCCTAAGGCTTAGGAAGTAGGTAAAGGTCGTCGGGAGAAAAAGGAGTCTAGCTTGATAGACTGTACTAGGGTGAGCGGTGGGATTGATACAACCGTGCATGTGCTGAGGGTTAATAGACGTACATACCGTATATAGCGCGCAACCTATTTATACGTTAAGTCATGCTATCGCTAGCTCGGGCAAAATCAAGAAGCTTAGAATCGGCAAATGACGCCAAAACTGGCGAACAAAGCGTTTTCGGAGAAATCCACACAAATCATGGGTTTGGAACGCCATAAGGAACCTTATAACACTGCAAATTGGACTCGCAAACAAGGTATGTAGCAGCTAGCGTGGTAACAGACAGACAGACAGACAGACACACAAACCAACTACAGTAACCCTCGTGCATGCGCCGAGGGTTAATAATTGTACTATGACTACTAGCTGAAAGATCAAAGGCACCGCCTGTAGTATAATATGTTAAGAAAACCACTGTCTGCCCTGTGGCCGTGGTATATGGCAGTTACATACTCTATAGGGTGTAACTGCCACCATGGGCCAGCTGTAGAGCATAAGAGATTGATCTTTGGATGACAGCAATGCTCGGACGTTTTAGTGGGCATTAGAGGGATTGTGGTCTGGACTAAGCCTTCACCAGGTAGGGCCTAGGCCTAGCATCAACATACATCAGAACTGGATGTGTACCTTCACTATTTCGGAGCTAGAGCCGTTGTCATAAAACTGGGGACCCCATGAAAATGGTGACCCCGGGTGCCCATTTTCATTATGATTTTGGAGACCCTTCCATAAATTTGGGGACCCCCCAGTATAATTTGATATTCATAGTGGAACTTGAAGAATCAGCGATCAGATCAACAGAGCTCATGATAGGAGAAGTTAGTGGTTAGCTAGAAACAATAGGCTAACTTGTATAAAAGGCTGTAGCTACACACTGATGGAAGTATGTGATGTTTTGGTAAAGTTCGTCAGTGCTTTGCATGCACAATTTATTATTGCATGCAAATTGAAAGTGAAAAGCAATCTATTCTTAACTCTTTAGACATAAACTATGTGCATGTCTACAAGTGTATTGCATTGGGGGTCCCCATTTTCATACGAGGGTCCCCCAAATCCTGTGAACTAATATGAAAATAGGGACACAGGTCCCCATTTTTCTATGAAAATGGGGACCCGGGGTTCCTAATTTGATGGTTCCCTGTTTTCATATGACACCGTTCAAAGGCGATGTCCAATTTCATCAAACTTCGGACAACAACGTCTGTTTTTGGATCGCTCGAAGAAGTGTCTGGGAATTGGACCTTGGCTGGACCTCCGCATTCTATCCACGTGGAGTCCTAGCCGTAAGGCTCCTAGATTAGCCTTCTACATCTACTCCAACAATTGGCTGAAAATTTTGGATTGGCTGGAGAATATGAAATATCCTATATCACGATATCGCTCGATGCCAGCGAGCACAATGCAAATAAACCACGCCCATATGGCAGGATTTCACCTTTGGACTCTGTGCAAAGTTGTGCTATATAGGATCATCTCTGTCTGAAACTTTTGGTCAGCCAATTGTTGGAGTAAGGTCTATAAAACCTGACGTAGAAGGCTAGTAAAGTAGTCTTATGACTGGGACTCCACAGGGATAGAATGCAGAGGTCCAGCCAAGGTCTGTGAACCCAACTGCCAGACGCTCCTTCGAGTGATCCAAAAACAGATACTTTTATCAGAGATTGATGAAATCAGATGTCACCTTAGAGAAGTTCTAGCTCCAAAGACAGCGAAGGTACACATCTGGTTCTGATGTATGTTGATGCTCGGCCTTAGTCCAGACCAGACCCCCCCCCCCATTTAATGCCCGCTAGAGTATCCGAGCATTGCTGTCATGCTAGGATCAATCCCTTACTCTATCCATGGATACAAGGCTCAACATGCATGAAGCCACACCACGGCTGTGCAGCTATACCTAGGGAAAGTACAAGGTGTTTGTGTACGAGCCACTTAGACTATGGCCTTATCGTGGTTTATTTGATTGTACACTCAAGGCCATAGTCTAACTGCATGGCTCGAGTGTCAATAATAATATTATGGCAGAGTGGTACATGGGATATGCAAACATTAATACTAAAGTTATGTTATTTTAAGGTTGCGCCTATCTACCTCTAACTGTCTGAGTCTATGAAAGCATAATACTTGGTTGTACAGTCGACCTTATTGATATTATGGAACTGGAAATATATTATACTATAGTGCCTTGTGCATGTATACGCTGCCCATTCCATATAAGATAAAGTAATGCTAATGAACTTCACCTAACACATCTGACACTCAGTCGGACACTCCTTCGCTGCCTTCAGGTGGCTCCTGGTATTAATAATGCACTAAGCAGGCTGGAAATATACCTATGGGGTCTCCTGTACATAAGCTTAGTATACTAAATACTTATTGGTCTTTAGAGCGATTAACACATTATTTAAGACTATGATGCTAACATAGTATTATTATTATTATCTGTCAATTATCATACTATTAGGTGCCATTGCTCGCAGTTTAGCATACTATGGACATGGTACTATACCAATACTATTGGACAATGTTGGATGTCGTGGAACAGAGTCCAGACTCATAGACTGCTCATATGATTCTGGTACTACAGATTGTAGCCATAGAGAGGATGCTGGAGTAACATGTCAACTACTAACTTCAAGTGGGTTCTGTTTACATAGTTACTTTACAAACAAAGACACACACAAACTGTTATGCAGATGTCAACTGCACAAATGGAGATGTAAGACTTGTTGGAGGTAGCAACCCAATGGAGGGTAGGGTGGAGATATGCTACTACAACCAGTGGGGTACTGTGTGTGATGATTCTTGGAGCACATTCGATGCTAGAGTGGTCTGTGGTCAACTAGGATACTCTTCCACCAGTTTGTTATCTAAAATTCTTGCCACAATGTAAAAACCATCATGATGATATTATTGTAGGTGCTACTGCGTACACTGGTGCTCGATTCGGAGCTGGTGCTGGTCCAATAGTGATGGATGATGTCTTATGTACGTCAACTGAAAATAGGCTCATTGAATGCCCATTCACATTCAATCACAACTGTGTGCACTCTGAGGATGCTGGTGTGAGGTGCATCTCATCAAGCACAGGTATAATAATAATATTATATTAATGTCAATAATTTCTTAGAATTTTAACTACTCATCCAGCGTGCTTTACTAGCTAATAATATTTAAATTTGTTTCCCTAGACTGCATTTTAGATCTATGTCTACATTTTGAATTTTCAGGGTGCACAAGTGGAGCCCTAAGATTAGCTGGGAGTGGTTCATCTTCAACCCAAGGGAGAGTGGAGTTATGTTATAGTAATCGATGGGGAACTGTCTGTGATGATTCTTGGGGTACCAGTGATGCACAAGTGGTATGCAGACAACTTGGGTACTCATCCATGGGTAAGATTGCTCTATTAAGTTTGATTCCAGTTGCAAGTTCTTGTGTATATATTTAACCCTCGGTGCATGCGCGAGGGTTACTGTAGTCGTTCTGTGTGTGTGTGTGTGTGTGTGTGTGTGTCTGTCTGTCTGTCTGTTACCATGCTAACTGCTACATACCTCGTTTGCGAGTTCAAATTGCGATGTTATAAGGTTCCTTATGGCGTTCCAAACTCATGATTTGTGTGGATTTCATAGAGAACGCCTTATTCGCTAGTTTTGGAGTCATTTGCTGATTCCATAGATTCTAAGCTTCTTGACTTTTCCGATCCCGGCCTGCTAACTTTTCGTATAAATAGAACGCAGGGTGTGTCGCAATATATACGGCATAGGCCTAATAGTTATACGCATGCACAAGGGTTACGAAGGCGGGGTCAGGGGGATATATGGATGAAGTTGGCAAAAAAAACGGCATCCAGCAGCGTTGAGCTGGGTTGGCTGAGCGAATTAGGGCTGGTGCTGGTGGAGCGGTGGTCATGGGTTCGAATCCCGCTTGATCTTTGGATTTTTTTTCTTCCACTAACAAGTGACTTTCAAAAATTTTCTAAGCTTTTGGCGGGCTAGTTTGCCGGTACTCGAAGCATAGTTGCCAAGTGTCCCGGTTTGGCCGGGACAGTCCCGGAATTTGGCCCTATGTCCCGGTTGTGTCCCGGCTTACCTGATTTTGCAGCATTGTCCCGGAATCCAGCTCAATTATACAAATGGAGGTGTGGCACAAGCATAAACTCAGTATATTATCGAATTTCAGTCCGTATATCTCGATGTTTAGTGGGTGTGGCAGTACACGATCGTCCGAAAGTGGGTGTGTTCGACCAAAAGTGGGCGTGGTCCGTAAATTTTCGCGCGCGCTTCGCGCGCGTTAATACTATTTTCTACTTTGTCCCGGTTTCTCTTCTTATAAACTTGGCAACTATGTCGAAGCGCAATTGGACAGGCAGTACTGCTCAGTGCTTGCGCGCCGAGGGTTTTGCACTATAGTGCTTCATAATATCTGGAATGCTGAGATAATATTATTATTATTACAATTATAATAGTATGATTCCTTGTACAGAAATGCTTAATTGCTTACATACAGGTGCTACCAGTAGATGCTGTGCTGGTTTTGGACAAGGCAGTGGATCTATCTGGCTTGATGATGTAGCATGTAGTGGAAGTGAGAGTGGATTGATAAACTGTACTAGTCGTTCAATTGGTTTTCACAACTGTGGTCACCATGAGGATGCAGGAGTTGTCTGTAACACAGGTAATTGAATAGTGATGTATATTATTAATTTTGCTTTCATAGATTCTATAATAATATTATAGCTAGTTGCACTGAATAGTTGTTTGATAAAAGAATTATAAATAATGCCATACATAGTTTGTAGCACTGGTGATATAAGGCTGTCAGGTGGAGCAAATGCTACTGAAGGTAGAGTGGAGATCTGCAGTGGTGGTTCATGGGGCACTGTCTGTGATGATTTTTGGGACACAATTGATGCCCAAGTAGTGTGTAATCAACTTGGATTTCACTTTATAGGTTTGTTTCTCTGATGGTGCATACTGAATAATAATTTTTAAAACTGCATTATCAGGCGCTACTCCTATTTACTCATTTCCTGCTGGAACCGGGTCCATCTTTCTGGATAATGTTCACTGTAGAGGGACTGAGTCAAGACTTATTGATTGCAGTCACAATGGTATTGGACTACACAACTGTGTGCATTCTGAAGATGCTGGAGTAAGATGTTTACATGCTTCACCTCGTAAGTAATGTCTTCTATACATTAATAAATTCTATGAATGATGATCATATATTATGTAACAGCCTGCACAACTCAAGGTGAGATTAGGCTTGTGGGTGGTTCCACTGCCCTTGAAGGTCGAGTGGAAGTCTGTGTTGGTGGTAGATGGGGCACAGTGTGTGATGACTTCTGGAGTACACTTGATGCTCAAGTAGTCTGTAGACAGCTAGACTTCTCTCCACTTGGTACGTCAAAATTATTAGCTATAGATGCAATTCAGTTTTAACTACTTTTGTTTAGATTCTGTTGCTCGCACTCTTGCATACTTTGGCCAAGGCACAGTGCCAATTTTGTTGGATGATGTTGCATGTCTTGGCACTGAATCAAGACTGATAGACTGTTCATACGATTCTCATACTTCGGACTGTACTCATAGAGAGGATGCTGGTGTATCATGCAAACCACTAGGCTATGGAAGTGAGTCATAAGTACGTAGATATAATCAAAGAACCTTCCATATTCAGACATCAATACTGTAAAGAGATTTCATTAAAAGAAATTTCACACCAAAATTGGTGTACTCATCTCATCTTTTACAAGCGGGTGATGCACACCAAAATTATTGTAGTGATCCATGGGAACGTTAACATCCACTGTATCATAACCGTTCACTGAGTATCTATAGTATCTGGTGTTGTTCAAGTGTGATGTAGAGGTTGACTACCGCATACATGTTTTGAGGGAGAAAACTTTGGTGGATCATGTTGCTTGCTACATTGTACAGCAGTGGGGGGCGTAGTCGTATGCATGCACCATATTATTTAATTATCACGAATTTCAGCAGTTGATTGATTCCCCCCCCCCTCCTCCCTCCCCCCGGGGTCAATCTCTGGCATGGTGTGTAATCAAAAATGCCACGCACTCATGCAGGCATCATTCTTAGACTAATACTTTAATATAATAGTACACCATGCACACATATGTATACTATAGGATACCTAGCTATCTGCAAGCAGATAATCTCTCCGCTAGCGGAGACTACACGCTTGCGGAGAGCCAGAGATGCAGAGAAAAAGTGCACCTCTCGGCTTCCGTACTACAGGCACACCACACCATTATGTGATCAGCTTATAACATTCGGCGAAACACTCCCTTTCTACTTCAAGCCGCGCTTAGGTCTACTTACTTTTGCAAAAGTTTTGGTGAAACACTGCTCTAATAGAGGCAGAAATAACATATAGAACTGTCTATTAGTCTATTTACGCAAACTCATTACCTATATGCCGTACCATACTATTATGCTGGTATAGACACATTTAGTGGCGCGAAGCGTCGCGCTTTGACCCCGCCCACTTATGTGACCTCGATTATTATACTCTCTACCGCATGCGCTGCGGATCTGCATCCTGATAAGGCCTTCGCTTCCTTATGAGCATGAGATCTATAACCTGCCGGTACATGTAATCATTAACAACTTCGAGATTAGTCTCGAACCCAGACCCCTCCCTTTTCCACAGCGCTGGATGTACTACTTCGAGATCTGTGTGTGAGTGAACATTCACTTGTTTATGCAGAGCAGTACTTGTGCGCACAAGCTTGTGGGTGTGGTTTGATACGTGTGACCTTTTTAGCCCTCGTGGGACTCGAAGTGTCGTTCAATTCCAAGCCAAGCCAAGCCATAGATAGTTTGCTGAATCACCGTTAGCTACAATGCATGCATCCAGGTACCCATATCTCCGGATTGGGCCATTGTCGTGCGAATAACAAATAGACAGACAATATCTTTATCCCCCTTGTGCATGCACATGGGAAAACACATGTTAGCGTGTCTGCAAGTGGATATGTCACCTCTGCAAGCGGAGACGTCACCGCTGCCAGCAGACATGCTAGCGGGAGAGTGGCTTGTCCACAAGCGGACCCCGAACGAATGGTCAAAAAAGTGCACTTGTCGGCCTCCATACTATAGTATAATTTCATGGAGAAAACTCTCACAGGTGGCCGTAAAATCGCGAAATGTATGAAAGTTTTCACCCCCAAAGTTTCCCGCTCTGTACGGTATATGAAGGATGTATTAAATATCAGGGGCATAGCCAGGATTTTAGGTAAGGGGGTGCTGGACAATGCGTGCAAAATTTTAAGCCATGCCCACTTATTAACCAGTAAGATCGAAGTTCAAATAGTCTCAGAGAACACGTTCTGAATGTAGCTAGCAAGCTAGCTCAAGGTTTTTGGCCAAATCTTGGGATAAGATAAGTTTCTAACTGTCTTCTAAGTTGTTATTTTGTAGTAGATGATGGTTTGGAGTAGCTAAGGGGGTGCTGGACGAGGCTGTTCCATGGACTATATCAACTAGCCCAAGAGCAGAGGGGTGTTCGAGCACCCTGAGCACCCCCCCCCCTCCCCCGGCTATGCCACTGAACATCTTAACTAAGGCCACAATCCACTTTAGTCCTAATCATGGCTAATGCACTACCACCAAGAGAAAATTTGAATGTTTAGCCCCTTGGGTTAGTCACATGCGTAAGGCGGGAAGCCATGTTGTGTGTTCGACATTCTCTTTCCCTCATTACTATTTACTCTTGACTATACCACAGCTTGCAGAGTGGATTTGACTAATAATCAGGATGGACCTACTTTAATCATATTACGTATAGTTTGCTTGCATACTTGTTCTTTTGTGCTGCATGGACTTTAAACTGTTCAGAGACATATGATAAACAATAGATGTGGTGCACGCGCATTAACCAAAATTATTGTACTGGTAGAAACTGATATTAAACAGTACTCTACATTTCATTGAACGATAGATTTCTGGCAATAATTCATGGTTAACTATAATACACCAAACAGGTCAATGTATGGTATAATAATATTATAGGTGGTGTTAAAAGTATGGGAGATTCTTCATATAAGCTTCCGTGTGATTACGTAATGCTTAAATATATAGTGCATATAGTGCCAGGGTGTATATATAATACATAGCGGTGTTCTCATGTGTGAATCAGTGCATGCAGTGTGTCCAATGACAGCAGTGTCCCCAGTGTCTCCAGTGATGGCAGTGTTCCCAGTGACAGCAGTGTCCCAGTGTCTCCAGTGACAGCAGTGTCCCCAGTGTCCCCAGTGACGGCAGTGTCCCCAGTGACAGCAGTGTCTCCAGTGACAGCAGTGTCCCCAGTGATAGCAGTGTCTCCAGAGACAGCAGTGTCTCCAGTGACAGCTGTGTCCCCAGTGTCTCCCAGTATCTCCAGTGACAACAGTGTTTCCAGTGACAGCAGTATCTCCAGTGATAGCAGTGTCCCCAGTGTCTCCAGTGACAACAGTGTCTCCAGTGACAGCAGTGTCCACAGTGTCTCCAGTGACAGCAGTGTCCACAGTGTCTCCAGTGATGGCAGTGTCCCCAGTGACAGCAGTGTCTCCAGTGACAGCAGTGTCCCCAGTGTCTCCAGTGATGGCAGTGTTCCCAGTGACAGCAGTGTCCCCAGTGTCTCCAGTGATGGCAGTGTCCCCAGTGATAGCAGTGTCTCCAGTGACAGCAGTGTCCCCAGTGACAGCAGTGTCTCCAGTGACAGCAGTGTCCCCAGTGTCCCCAGTGACGGCAGTGTCCCCAGTGACAGCAGTGTCTCCAGTGACAGCAGTGTCCCCAGTGACAGCAGTGTCTCCAGAGACAGCAGTATCTCCAGTGACAGCAGTGTCCCCAGTGTCTCCCAGTGTCTCCAGTGACAACAGTGTTTCCAGTGATAGCAGTGTCTCCAGTGATAGCAGTGTCCCCAGTGTCTCCAGTGACAACAGTGTCTCCAGTGGTGACAGCAGTGTCGCCAGTGATAGCAGTGTCTCCAGTGACAGCAGTGTCCCCAGTGTCTCCAGTGTCTCCAGTGATAGCAGTGTCCACAGTGTCTCCAGTGATGGCAGTGTCCCCAGTGACAGCAGTGTCTCCAGTGACAGCAGTGTCCCCAGTGACAGCAGTGTCTCCAGTGACAGCAGTGTCCCCAGTGTTTCCAGTGATGTCAGTGTTTCTAAGTGACAGCAGTATCCCCAGTGTCTACCAGTGTCTCCAGCAGCTAACGGCAGTGTCCCCAGTGATAGCAGTGTCTCCAGTGACAGCAGTGTCCTCAGTATCTCCAGTGTCTCCAGTGATAGCAGTGTCCACAGTGTCTCCAGTGATGGCAGTGTCCCCAGTGACAGCAGTGTCTCCAGTGACAGCAGTGTCCCCAGTGACAGCAGTGTCTCCAGTGACGGCAGTGTCCCCAGTGACGGCAGTGTCCCCAGTGACAGCAGTGTCTCCAGTGACAGCAGTGTCCCCAGTGACAGCAGTGTCTCCAGAGACAGCAGTGTCTCCAGTGACAGCAGTGTCTCCCAGTGTCTCCAGTGATAACAGTGTTTCCTGTGACAGCAGTGTCTCCAGTGATAGCAGTGTCCCCAGTGTCTCCAGTGACAACAGTGTCTCCAGTGACAGCAGTGTCTCTAGTGTCTCTAGTGACAGCAGTGTCGCCAGTGATAGCAGTGTCTCCAGTGTCTCCAGTGATAGCAGTGTCCACAGTGTCTCCAGTGATGGCAGTGTCCCCAGTGACAGCAGTGTCTCCAGTGACAGCAGTGTCCCCAGTGTCCCCAGTGACGGCAGTGTCCCCAGTGACAGCAGTGTCTCCAGTGACGGCAGTGTCCCCAGTGACGGCAGTGTCCCCAGTGACAGCAGTGTCTCCAGTGACAGCAGTGTCCCCAGTGACAACAGTGTCTCCAGAGACAGCAGTGTCTCCAGTGACAGCAGTGTCCCCAGTGTCTCCCCGTGTCTCCAGTGACAACAGTGTTTCCTGTGACAGCAGTGTCTCCAGTGATAGCAGTGTCCCCAGTGTCTCCAGTGACAACAGTGTCTCCAGTGACAGCAGTGTCTCTAGTGTCTCTAGTGACAGCAGTGTCGCCAGTGATAGCAGTGTCTCCAGTGACAGCAGTGTCCCCAGTGTCTCCAGTGTCTCCAGTGATAGCAGTGTCCACAGAGTCTCCAGTGATGGCAGTGTCCCCAGTGACAGCAGTGTCTCTAGTGACAGCAGTGTCCCCAGTGACAGCAGTGTCTCCAGTGACAGCAGTGTCCCCAGTGTTTCCAGTGATGTCAGTGTTCCTAAGTGACAGCAGTATCCCCAGTGTCTACCAGTGTCTCCAGCAGCTAACGGCAGTGTCCCCAGTGATAGCAGTGTCTCCAGTGACAGCAGTGTCCTCAGTGTCTCCAGTGTCTCCAGTGATAGCAGTGTCCACAGTGTCTCCAGTGATGGCAGTGTCCCCAGTGACAGCAGTGTCTCCAGTGACAGCAGTGTCCCCAGTGACAGCAGTGTCTCCAGTGACAGCAGTGTCCCCAGTGTCCCCAGTGACGGCAGTGTCCCCAGTGACAGCAGTGTCTCCAGTGACAGCAGTGTCCCCAGTGACAGCAGTGTCTCCAGAGACAGCAGTGTCTCCAGTGACAGCAGTGTCCCCAGTGTCTCCAGTGACAACAGTGTTTCCTGTGACAGCAGTGTCTCCAGTGATAGCAGTGTCTCTAGAGTCTCTAGTGACAGCAGTGTCGCCAGTGATAGCAGTGTCTCCAGTGACAGCAGTGTCCCCTGTGTCTTCAGTGTCTCCAGTGATAGCAGTGTCCACAGTGTCTCCAGTGATGGCAGTGTCCCCAGTGACAGCAGTGTCTCCAGTGACAGCAGTGTCCCCAGTGACAGCAGTGTCTCCAGTGACAGCAGTGTCCCCAGTGTCCCCAGTGACGGCAGTGTCCCCAGTGACAGCAGTGTCCCCAGTGACAGCAGTGTCTCCAGTGACAGCAGTGTCCCCAGTGTCCCCTGTGACGGCAGTGTCCCCAGTGACAGCAGTGTCTCCAGTGACAGCAGTGTCCCCAGTGACAGCAGTGTCTCCAGTGACAGCAGTGTCTCCAGTGACAGGAGTGTCCCCAGTGTCTCCATTGATGGCAGTGTCTATAGTGACAGCACTGTCCCCAGTGTCTCTACCCTACTTTCACTGGAGACACTTAGGACATTGCTCTCACTAGGGACGTTGTTGTCACTGGAGACACTGCTGTCACTGGGAACACTGGAGACACTAGCTGGGAGACACTGGGGACACTGCTGTCACTGGAGACACTACTGTCACTGGGGACACTGCTGTCACTAGAGACATTGGAGACACTGCTTTCACTAGAGACACTGCTGTCACTGGAGACACTGTTATCACTGGAGACTCTGGGAGACACTATAGACACTGGGGACACTGCTGTCACTGGAGACACTGCTATCACTGGCGACACTGCTGTCACTAGAGACACTAGAGACACTGCTGTCACTGGAGACACTGTTGTCACTGGAGACACTGGGGACACTGCTATCACTGGAGACACTGTTGTCTCTGGAGACACTGGGAGACACTGGGGACACTGCTGTCACTGGAGACACTGCTGTCTCTGGGGACACTGCTGTCACTGGGGACACTGCTATCACTAGAGACACTGCTGTCACTGGAGACACTGTTATCACTGGAGACACTGGGAGACACTATAGACACTGGGGACACTGCTGTCACTGGAGACACTACTATCACTGGTGACACTGCTGTCACTAGAGACACTAGAGACACTGCTGTCACTGGAGACACTGTTGTCACTGGAGACACTGGGGACACTGCTATCACTGGAGACACTGTTGTCACTGGAGACACTGGGAGACACTGGGGACACTGCTGTCACTGGAGACACTGCTGTCTCTGGGGACACTGCTGTCACTGGGGACACTGCTATCACTAGAGACACTGCTGTCACTGGAGACACTGTTATCACTGGAGACACTGGGAGACACTATAGACACTGGGGACACTGCTGTCACTGGAGACACTGCTATCATTGGCGACACTGCTGTCACTAGAGACACTAGAGACACTGCTGTCACTGGAAACACTGTTGTCACTGGAGACACTGGGGACACTGCTATCACTGGAGACACTGTTGTCACTGGAGACACTGGGAGACACTGGGGACACTGCTGTCACTGGAGACACTGCTGTCTCTGGGGACACTGCTGTCACTGGGAACACTGCTATCACTAGAGACACTGCTGTCACTGGAGACACTGGGAGACACTGGGGACACTGCTGTCACTGGAAACACTGCTATCACTGGGGAGTCACTGGAGACACTAGAGACACTGCTGTCACTGGAGACACTGCTGTTACTAGAGACACTGGAGACACTGCTGTCACTGGAGACACTGTTGTCAATGGAGACACTGGGATACACTGCTGTCACTGGAGACACTGCTGTCACTGGGGACACTGCTGTCACTAGAAACACTGGAGACACTGCTGTCACTAGAGACACTGCTGTCACTGGAGACACTGCTGTCACTGGAAACACTTGTCACTGGAGACGCTGGGAGACACTGGGGACACTGCTGTCACTGGAGACACTGGCGACACTGCTATCACTGGAGACACTGCTGTCACTGGAAACACTGTTGTCACTGGAGACACTGGGGACACTGCTGTCACTGGAGACACTGCTGTCACTGGGGACACTGCTGTCACTAGAGACACTGCTGTCACTGGAGACGCTGGGAGACATTGGGGACACTGCTGTCACTGGAGACACTGGCGACACTGCTATCACTGGAGACACTGCTGTCACTGGAAACACTGTTGTCACTGGAGACACTGGGGACACTGCTGTCACTGGAGACACTGCTGTCACTGGGGACACTGCGAGACACTGCTGTCACTACGGACACTGCTGTCACTAGAAACACTGGAGACACTGCTGTCACTAGAGACACTGCTGTCACTGGAGACACTGCTGTCACTGGAGACACTGGGAGACACTGCTGTCACTGGAGACACTGCTGTCATTGGAGACACTGCCGTCACCGGGGACACTGCTGTCACTAGAGACACTGCTGTCACTGGAGACACTGCTGTCACTGGAGACACCGGGAGACACTGGGGACACTACTGTCACTGGAGACACTGCTGTCACTGGGGACACTGCTGTCACTAGAGACACTGTTGTCACTGGAGACACTGGGAGACACTGCTGTCACTAGAAACACTGGAGACACTGCTGTCACTAGAGACATTGCTGTCACTGGAGACACTGCTGTCACTGGAGACACTGGGAGACACTGGGAGACACTGCTGTCACTAGAGACACTGCTGTCACTGGAGACACTGCCGTCACCGGGGACACTGCTATCACTAGAGATACTAGAGACACTGCTGTCACTGGAGACACCGGGAGACACTGGGGACACTGCTGTCACTGGAGACACTGCTGTCACTGGGGACACTGCTGTCACTAGAGACACTGTTGTCACTGGAGACACTGGGAGACACTGCTGTCACTAGGGACACTGCTGTTACTAGAAACACTGGAGACACTGCTGTCACTGGAGACACTGCTGTCACAGGAGACACTGCTGTCACTGGAGACACTGGGAGACACTACTGTCACTGGAGACACTGCCGTCACCGGGGACACTGCTGTCACTAGAGACACTAGAGACACTGCTGTCACTGGAGACACTGTTGTCACTGGAGACACTGTTGTCACTGGAGACACTGCTGTCACTAGATACACTGGAGACACTGCTGTCACTGGAGACACTGTGGACACTACTGTCACTAGAGACATTGCAGTCACTTGGGACACTATAGTCATTGATGGCATTGTATATATTATGTAGAATGTATACATTATAATATACTAGTATATTAGAGATTACATCATCACACGGAAGCTTATATGAAGAAGCACCCAAAAGTATACATACTCACGCAAATCTACTATAGTGGTAGTTAATGGTATAAGGGGTAATTTCACACTACATTAATTTTATTCTCACAGTGAACTGCACTACTGGTGACATTAGGCTTGTTGGAGGTAGCAACCCAATGGAGGGTAGGGTGGAGATATGCTACTACAACCAGTGGGGAACCATTTGTGATGACTCTTGGAGTCCATTCGATGCTCGAGTTGTCTGCGGTCAATTGGGATACTCTTCAACAAGTATATATGAACTATCATTTCATGAGAATATAACTGTCATTCACACCTAATTCCAATATACACTATTACAGGTGCTACAGCGTATGCTAGTGCTCGATTTGGAGCTGGTGCTGGTCCCATAGTGATGGATGACGTGAGATGCACAGCCACTGAAGGAAGGCTCATTGATTGTCCCGCTACGTTCAACCATAACTGTGTGCACTCTGAGGATGCTGGTGTGAGGTGCATCTCATCAAGCACAGGTGTGTTGTGCTATTGAATGACGATGTACTGTACAATTAAAATATTTATCACTGCAAGTTGTACATTGATGTTAGTTGTTTGTGGTTTGGATTACCTTATAACTATGGCCGTGTATTAATATTTAGGGTGCACCAGTGGAGCTCTTAGGCTAGCTGGAAGTGGTTCATCTTCAACCCAAGGAAGAGTGGAGTTTTGTTACAATAATCAATGGGGTACTGTCTGTGATGATTTCTGGGGAACTAATGATGCAAAAGTTGTATGTAGACAACTAGGATATTCCATTAATGGTAAGAATCACAACTGCATGATATTGTGTAAAAATGCTATTATATACTTGCAACCACCAATGAATATATTATAGGTGCCATAAGCAGATGCTGTGCAGGTTATGGACAAGGCAGTGGCTCCATTTGGCTAGATAATGTTCAGTGCAATGGAACTGAAAGACGGCTACTAGACTGTTCACAGCAATCAATAGGACAGCATGACTGTAGACACAGCGAAGATGCTGGAGTTAGCTGTACAACAGGTTAATCAATTCAGTAGCTAATACTCATGCACTGAACTTGATAATTGCACAATGTATTATCTTAATAAAATGCCAATAATATTGGACAGTGTGCATTGATGGTGACATAAGGCTGTCAGCGGGAAGAAATGCTATTGAAGGTCGAGTGGAAATCTGCAGTGGTGGTACATGGGGCACTGTCTGTGATGATTTCTGGAGTGCAATTGATGCCCAAGTAGTGTGTAATCAGCTAGGCTTTGCAAATACAGGTATAAAATTCAATCTCAATTCAAATTAAATGTTTCTGACTTGTGGCAAAAAATATCATAATATTATATACTATGCATAATAGGTGCTGTTGCAATTTATACATTTGCTGCTGGTACTGGACCCATTTATCTTGATAATGTTCATTGTATTGGAAGTGAGTCAAGACTAATAGACTGTCCTCATAATGGAGTTGGAATACACAACTGCATACACAGTGAAGATGCTGGTGTGCGTTGCCTCTTACCATGTACGTTTGCTTATGTATAGTCTAAGAGTTGCTATAGTGGGTCAATTTGCAAGGGGCATTAGCTACTTCTGAATAGAGGTGAACCAAACAATTATTAGTACATGCTATTACTGGATCGCAGGGACGGAGTACATACATATCATTTGTGTTAGTGCATTACACGGTGGAATCAGATATACCATATGCATGTTATGCTAATTGAATGCAAGCTAAGAAATATTTATCATTTAAATTTTGTGCAATTTCCTGGTAAAGATCATCACATGCTCAACTAGAGCTCTATAGAGCACATACCCCGCGCGCTCATTGCGCAATCTATAGATCTGCTTTTGTTGCCGCTTGGTTGTATCAAAGGCTTATAGACCCCGAGAGCCCTCGGTTTTAATAGCTATATATAGGCCTCTTGGTGATATCAGCCAAAACACCACTGACTCTCTCTCTGCACCAAATGTAGACTAGGTACATACAGGTATCTTACATTCTGAGCGGATGGGGCTTTGCATTCCAGTCAGCCAAACGTGTGTCACTAGCATTATTGACGACCTTTACCAGTACATAATATTCGATGTTGTGCGCATGAGCAGAAAGCACAAGGCCTGCATGCATAATGCATTGAGTGGGCACTGTCGATAGGCGTGGTTACGAAGGCTAACAGAAAGGCACCATTTGTGACGCTGGTGGACCATATCCCTCGATTCGAAGCACACTGAAGCCCGTTTTTCGCCAAATTCGACTGATTCATTGTGCTTACTAGTCGCTCAGGTACCTAGACCCCCAGATATGGCGATTTTTCTGCTAACAACGACAACAACGACAACAACGACAACAACGACGACGACACGACCGATTACTTTACCCCTTGCGCATGCGCGCGGGGTAATTAAGATACCTTAGGGATAGGTTTAACAACGGGTACTATTAATTGCGAATTTTGCGATTTATGTCAAAATCGCAATACTTAATACCCGAGAATATATGCTTTATAAATGTAATTTTGAAATTTAATTAATTAGAAACAAATATGCATGGTCTATGTCAAGGTCAGAGTTCGAGTCCGTATCTTCTCCATAGTGCTTCTGGCTACCGTAGCCGCGATTACACCCCCCCCCTCCCAACTGGTAAATAGAGGCCATAAGCCAATAAAAACAGTAGCTATACAGCTAGCAAACTAGCTGTTTGTGTCATAATAATATTATGCCTTACTTTGTCGTTTTTCTTAAGTTTTGCCCAACAAACGGCCCTGGTTAATGTACTGGAGTGTGCTAATTGAGTCAGTAAAATATCAGCTGGAAAGTTGCACAATCCACGGAGAATCATGTACACTTGAGCAAACTTTAAGTGTCTATACAGTCTCCTTTTGTTCACTCAATTGTTTGAAGACTGTTGCAATGGCTGCTTCAAATTAAGACCTATATTGCTATACAAAAATCACTGCTATGTTGGGTCAAAGTGTTTCCCTCTGGGAAGAAATAATGTGTTACAAGGAGTGAGTTCTCTAGCACATACCCTATGTGCTGCATCTGTGTGTCTATATATTTGAGGTGAGAGCAGCATGTAATGAAACACTATAGTGTAAAACCCTCAGCATAAGTATAGTACTGTAATATATAGCTAGTCTGCATGTTGCAAATTTAGTACAAGCTAAGCCAAGAAACACTGGCACTATAATACAGTGTACTGCAGTTCTGGTTTTGTAGTTGTAGAGTAACTACAAGAATGCACTAATAACTATATTATGGATTGCACTGTATTACATAAGTACCACGTGCATGCCAGATCAGCAGATCTAGTACAGAGTAAAGCCAAGAAGCGTAGTCATGCCATGGTACTATAATAATAATATAATTGATAGCCTACTGTAAGATATGGTGAGTCAGTTGAGTTATAAGAACTATTGCTAGAACTACACACTACTAATCTTGAAATGATTGAAGCCATTGCTGTCTCTTTCATCTATCGAGAGCTCGTCAAGAAGCGAAGAAGGCCATGGTGGTCAGTAAGTGTCGCCAGAACTTTTGAACGAAGCATTTTCAACGAAATCCACATAATTCATACCTTGTTGAAAATACCATAAAAAGCCTAATGGCACCTTGTTTGCATCAGGTATGTAGCAGCTGGTACGTGATAATGCTTTTGCGTGCATCATAGCCACGCCTCTCACTAGGTCGTACCACGTACCGCGGCCACACTCTACATAGGCGAGCTTTAGATCTCGGCATATCATGATAAACAGTCAGCTCAGTGACTAGCCTCATTCCCAGGCCCAGAGAAGCTGCTACCAACAATAAACTTACTAGTTTATAAGGTTCGCTCCCTGAACAGAAGTTTTTCACGGCCTAGCACGTTCTCAGGCCAAGTTCTGTAGCTATTGGCCGGCCTCAGGTAACATAGGTACTGCCCGCTCGCGTATTCGATGCGGTCGAGCGCGTACGCGTGGCGTGCCACCGGCTCCTGTCACATGACTTCACCGGCCATGGTAACACATTATGAGCATGCGCATTATATGACAAAATGGTGTATAAGACACACCCAATCGTTGAATGCACTGACCAAACCCACCATTACGTAACTGTCATGATAACACAAAATTAGTGTGACACTGCACTGCGCGCTACAAAATCACTGGCGTAAGAAGCAGGGGGGCTGGGGGGCTGGGGGGCTGTAGCCGCCCCCCCCCCCCCCCCCCCCCCCCCCCATCTTGTGAGCCAAATGGGCCTAAACCTAGGAAGATATTTATTCTACTAGGCCTTGACATCTTCAGATTTGTGATGTAAAGTCTACTTGACAGCCAAATTAGCACAATAATGGGCATGGTTTGAAGGCGTATAATTATGTGATCCAAAAACGTTTTTTTCGCGCTTTGCACGCAATTTTATTTACAGCCTCCCTGTTCAAAAACATCTTCTTACGCCACTGAAAATAGAGTGGATTTATACGAGAACTAAGGTGAGCGGTCCAGAGAGTCTTGAGTTAGCCCTGGTAAATGAAAAAGAAAGAAAGAATGACAATTGGCATTTTTACACAGCTGGTTCAGGCATACCTGATCATTCGAGTCCAAGGATGTGTGGGGCTTGATAGATAGATTGACGTAGATCATGAATATGAAAGTTAAAAATCTTAAAATTTACTGAGCTATTCAAATTTTTGTAATGTATTACATATACGGCAATATCCGGGCCATCCCTACTTATAGAGTCTACCGACTCTATGATATACCACCCTATAGAGCCTTAATTTGAAAGTGGATTGCCTGACTCTATACTCTGTGATTATGTTTCTATCCAGCAAGAGACGAATGTGCTCAAGGAATACATACCTGTGCCCAAATTTGCATCGATACTCCTACCAGCTATACGTGTTCTTGCAATATTGGCTATTACCTCGGAAGTGATAGACGCACGTGCTATGGTAAGTAAACTGTAGCGGCTAGTATGGTATTATTATGCTAATATACAATTTCATTCAATAATATTATAGATATCGATGAGTGTGCTGGTGGTACACACAACTGTCAACAGCTCTGTAATAATACAGTTGGTTCTTATGCTTGCAGCTGCAATTCTGGTTACAGAATTGCTTCAAATGGTCGTAACTGCATGGGTCAGTTATTGAATATGTACTTGCCATAGTGTATGTGTACTAACTTTAGTTAATCATCATAGATATTGATGAATGTTCCGAAGGTTCTAGTGGCTGTAGTCATATGTGCAACAACACAGTAGGTAGTTACGACTGTATGTGTCCCAGTGGCTATCAATTGGCAAGCAACAATCATAGCTGTATCGGTGAGTCCAGATCATTGTTATTATGCACAAGTCCCTGCTTATGCAATCATATTAATATTTTGTGCTTATTATATTCCTGCTTAGATATTGATGAGTGCAGAGAAAATACTGATGGTTGTGCACAGAACTGCATTAACACAGTTGGATCATACTACTGTAACTGCAATACTGGATATTCTCTTGCTTCTGATGGTCACACATGTGAAGGTAGAATAAAGTGACACATTAATTAAATTAATACTATTGTGTATACTTTTATTACTATACTAGATATCATTGAATGTAATGATCAGAGGGACAATAATTGTGCACAAATTTGCATAAATACCATTGGATCATACATGTGTGACTGCAGAAGTGGCTTTCGTCTTAACAGAAATGGATACACGTGTAGTGGTATAATAATATTATATTATATACATGTCATGCAGTCTTTACACCAGATTAAGACATAGCTAGTTGTACTAACAGATAAAGCAATTTGACTGCATGATCAATTGGGAAATAGTACTATATTATATTATATAACTTAATTAGTCCCCAGCCCTGAATATCATGATACACAAGCTGATATAATATTCTAAATCAGTTAGAGACCTCGTCGTATGTTTTTTATTAAGAGACCCTCAAGCCCTTAGTAACGACCTCACTTTGCTTGGGACCTTCGGATCTCTTAAAATGCTTGGACTTAGTCTAGCTCAACCAATAATTATTTATTTATTAAGCGTGTTGACATATCAACTGTTTAAATTTGTGTATAAATGACATCAAATCTTTAATAATATTCTTTCTAGCTGTGCAATGCTCCATGCAAGCCTTGAATCAACTGCCATTAAATATAATATGCAGAGATTGATGAATGTAATGAAAATACTGATGGCTGTGCTCAAAACTGTACAAACACCATTGGAAGCTACACTTGTTCTTGTATCCTAGGCTATCGCTTAGCTAACAACTTGCGTGGATGTGATGGTTAGTATTTAATACAACCATAATAATATAGACAGTGTAAATGGCACGATGTTTTAAATATTTTATTCAGACATTAATGAATGCAGAGAGGATACAGATAGCTGTACTCAACTCTGCTCTAATACCGATGGATCTTACACATGCAATTGTAATACTGGCTATAGAATTGCCACTGATGGACGTACTTGCAATGGTATTCAATTAGATGGAATACAATAATTATTGTCATTGTAATCAAAAAGTATTTTTTTTTTTTTTGCCTAACTAGATGTTAACGAATGTAATGAACAGATTGATAGGTGTATTCAAAATTGCGAAAACATTATTGGCTCATACACATGCTTCTGCGATCCTGGCTATCGCTTGAACAATGATGGATACACTTGCAATGGTATTAGTTAATTTTGTTAGATCACCGGGTGACTTTATGAATGTTCATAATGTCATGATTAGATATTAATGAGTGCATTGAGAACATGGATGGATGTGGACAGATATGTACAAACACTGAAGGCTCGTTCATATGCACTTGTCGTTCTGGTTATCAGCTAAGCACAAACAACAGAACATGCCAAGGTTGTTTTTAATTATTCAAACACAAACTTCATTCAATTAAAAGTTTGGTTATAGACATCGATGAGTGCTCTAGTGGTGTTCATAGATGTGACCAAAACTGTACTAACAATGATGGATCATACACATGTGGCTGCAGAGCTGGGTATACACTGAATAGTGATAGACAAACATGCAATGGTAAGATGACTAATCTGTAGCAAAAGTTTAATTTTGCCAGCTCATAATTATTATACAATAATATTTATGCATGTAGATATCAATGAGTGCACAGCAGGAACTCATCAGTGTGAGCAAGTCTGTCAGAACACTGTAGGGTCATACAGCTGTGCTTGTAACAGTGGATTTGTTCTTGATTCTGATGGAAGATCATGTGATGGTATCTCAGTAGCTAGCAAACAGTCAACTGCAAAGATGTCTATGATCACAAAACTATTATACAGATGCTATGGAATGCACAGACGGCACCCATACATGTCAACAAGTGTGTATTGACACACATGGAGCCTATCGATGTGCATGTCACAATGGTTTCTCACTCAATGGAGATAGATTTACCTGCAGTGGTGAGTATCATCCCAATTTGAATGTACTCTTCATCTTATAATATCATAATCACATATACGAAGATATTGATGAATGCACAACTGGTGTGGATAACTGTGAACAAACTTGTCAAAATAACAACGGATCATACACGTGTACCTGCAGACAAGGTTTCAGGCTACACAGTGATGGACAGCAATGTGATGGTGAGTTACTAAAGATTCATTCCTATCATAACTCTAAAGCTAATATCCCTATCAGATATCAACGAATGCATTGCTGGAACTGATAATTGTACTGGAGTTTGTTTTAACACGGTTAGCAGCTATACCTGTGGCTGTTTGCCAGGTTATCGGCTACAAAGTGATGGAATAACTTGTCAAGGTTAGAAATTTTAAGTTGGTCTTGTCTTGGAATCAATGAGTAACCTATAATGCTTAGATATTGATGAGTGCACTGAAAACAGCGATGGCTGTGTTCAGATCTGCACAAATATGGATGGAAGTTATCAGTGCTCTTGTCGTAGTGGATATCGTTTATCACGCAATGGGTTCCAATGTAATGGTAAGCACTCTACTTTGGATTCCTTAGAATATCGTTGTAGCACATTATTATAAAAAATTATGGATTAAGCCTGTATGGTAAACGCTAAAACCACTAGAACTCTCTCGAGCACAAAACCCTCGGCGCGCTGCATGGCATTAGTTACATGACAGAAGAGAAAGAGGCCAGTCTACGAGCGTGCATCATGCAGCCTATAGTTTGTAGTTCAAGGGCATGGTGCAACATAAATCACTGTCGCTCAGGCTCGCCCCACAATGCTGTGCATTTCCCTAGTTATAAAGGGCTGGGGCCAGGGCGAGACAAGGATGAGGCTAATGTTATACTTGCACAGCAGTGTTATTCAAGACGGTTCAACAGCTCATAGCAGCAACAACCCTATAGCGTATTACGGTATCGAACTCCACACTGTGGTGTCGACATCAACTCAACCTTCCTCACTGTAATGTAACCTCCAATTCTTGGTGACTTACCTAGCTACATCTTAACTTGAAGGACTATGATGCAAAGCCTTGGCACAAATGCAAGACTGAAGTACACTGAGCAATATTGCATGTCCAATATTAACTCAACTCACTTGGTTTTAAGCACTGTAATTCCATGCATGCATACAAGCCAGAGAGTCAAAGGCTAGCTACCACAAGAATACAGGCAGCTAAATCTTAAAATTGAAAAGAAGCCACGATCATCAAAAGCTCGCTGGTGGACTGAGCGGCGGGATTGATGCAACCGTGCATGCGCTGAGGGTTTTAGACGTACATACCGTATATAGCGCGCAACCTATTTGTACGTTAAGTCAGTGCTATCGCTAGCTCAAAGTCAAGAAGCTTAGAATTGGCAAATGACGCCAAAACTGGCGAACAAAACGTTTTCGGAGAAATCCACACAAATCATGAATTGGGAACGCCATAAGGAACCTTGCAACACTGCAAATTGGACTCGCAAACGAGGTATGTAGCAGCTAGCGTGGTAACAGACAGACAGACAGACAAACCAACTACCGTAACCGTCGCGCATGCGCCAAGGGTTAATACCTAAGTCGTGTTAATACTGTTTGCAAAATTTTTCGTGCAACAATATAATTTTTGTTAATATCAAACATGTGCCATAATATTATATTCGCTGTATAAGTTAGTACATGTGCAGGTACCAGTATTTTTGTGTTAGCACTTTGAGCAAAACGAATCTTTTTTAATGAAGCACTATAGTGTAAAACGCTCGGTGCAAGTGTATGAACTGAGCAGTTGCATGTCCAGAGGATTACTACACAGCAAGTTCCTCTCATGTAAGCACAACAATGCTAGCAAGAGCTAAAGGAGTAACCACAAGAATGCATGCTGCACACAATTACGCAATACGTAGCAGTATCACGTATGCAAACCGTGTTTACACGCACATGCTTGACCCGAGTTAAGATATTCATAGCCCACTACTACGCACACGTAACCCACTTCTAATCCACATCAGGATGTGGGTTACAACCCAGGTCAACTAATTTGGTTTATAAGTGGATTAGCGCATGTACACATAAGTGAATTAGTTTAACGCGGATCCTGACCCGAATTAAGGCCTATGTGTAAATGGGCCTAGAGAGTCAAGAAGCTAATCTGCTAGTGTGCTGCAATCATTGATGAGCTAGTGGATCAATGGCTAACTACACACACTTTTCGAGTTGAAAAGAAGCCATCGCTGTCTTGTTTGTCCATTGAAAGCTCGCCAGGGAGCCAGGAAGGCGGCAGTGACCAGCAAATGATGCCATAACTCTTAAACAAAGCATTTTCAGCAAAAGCCACACGACAAAACATACCTAGAAATACCACAAAGAACCCTATGATACCTTGTTTTCCACGTAAAAACAAGGTATAGGCAGCCGTTTTTGTGGTAACAGATAGACAGACAGACAGACACACACACCGTAATCCTTCCGACGCCAAGGGTTAACAATGAAAAATTCGCAAGTATATATATCTATCTTGCACAATATAGTTTTCAGTATAACATCTTAATATTATTTTAGATATTGATGAATGCCGTGAAAACAGTGATAACTGTGAACAATTATGTTCGAATAATATTGGATCTTACTCGTGCAATTGCCGCACTGGCTATAGGCTGGCTTCGGATGGTTTAACTTGCAATGGTAAACAAAAATTAATGCTCATACTCATGACATAGTATTCAAAAATCTTCTGTTACCTCAGATATCAATGAGTGTACTGAAAGGATACATGCTTGTGCACAAACTTGCACAAATACAATAGGGAGCTACACTTGCTCCTGTGGCTCTGGCTATCGCCTAGCAAGCAATGGAATTGGATGCAATGGTTAGGCTGTATAATATTATACAATAACATTAGAAAAAGTCATCCATGAATGAAAACAATAGATATTGATGAGTGCAACGAGAACAGAGATGATTGCAGTCAGCTTTGTTCAAATACTGTTGGATCCTATATCTGCAGTTGCAATCCTGGCTACAGACTATCCTCAGATAGGCACAACTGTACAGGTATACTCTCATAATAAATATGCATAATCCATAGCAGAGCACCAAGTACATTATTATTCAGATATTGATGAGTGTTCTGAGGATATTGATGGGTGTAGACAGATATGCAGAAATACAATTGGTAGTTATTCATGCTCTTGCAATTCTGGCTATCGTCTGGCAACTGATGGTCGTGGATGTAATGGTAACTCAGTGAATACCTCCTACAGCTTTGAAATTCATTATGTATCATACTGGTACTTTGTGAGTTTAAGTGCGCATTTTGTGTATACTCAGATATTGATGAATGCCGTGAAGGCACAGATGGCTGTGGACAGATCTGCTCTAACACAGTTGGATCGTACATATGTGGCTGTAATACTGGATATAGGCTTGCCACTGACTTATATGCATGCAATGGTACTGCTTTTAAGCTGATGGTAGTTATGGATAGTCAAACATACTGCTGTGTTGTTTTCTATACAGATATCAATGAATGTGCTGAAGACTCTGATGGCTGTGCCCACAACTGTAATAATACCTTAGGGAGTTATATATGCTACTGTGATGTTGGGTATAATAGCTCTGGAAGAGATGGCCGTTCATGCAATGGTAGGTCTAGCCTTATTCGCGGGCTCAAACTGATTTATCATTTAATTTAGATGTTGATGAGTGTTCACTTGGCACTCATTTTTGCAATCAAACTTGTACCAATATTGTTGGATCGTATGTCTGTAGTTGTGGAAATGGATACAGACTGAGCACTGATGGACAGAACTGCAATGGTTAATTATTATAATCAACTTAAAGTTGTATATATTCAGCTTTAAGTTACTCTTCATAAACAAATCAACCCCATAGATATAAATGAGTGTCTGGAGGGTATTCACTCTTGTGCTCAAATTTGTGTTAATAATGCTGGATCTTACATATGTCAGTGCAACAGTGGATTTAGGCTGGATGGAGATTTACGAACATGCAATGGTATGCAGACATTATCACAATGCATGCATGATCTATAGCAATGAAATGATGTCAATAATATTTAATAATTTGTTGTACATACAATCTAGATATAAATGAGTGTATGGAACAAACAGATCACTGCCAGCATGACTGCCAAAATACACCCGGATCTTATACTTGTAGCTGTAATGTTGGCTTTCAGATTCTTGACTCGGATGGAAGAACTTGTGATGGTGAGCTTGATACCAAAGATAAGCTCAACTATTAATTATCACACATGCTCTATATATCAGATATTGATGAGTGTAGTGATGGTACTCACAACTGTGAACAAGTATGCAACAACACACATGGAGCCTACAACTGTCTCTGCGACGATGGTTATGAACTGGACAGTAATGGGTTTTCATGTACAGGTAAGCCAGTATAATAATGCATGCACAGGAGTGCAGAACCCTCACCGCTACACGCATGCATGACTCGTGCACATGTAGGTCTATAGCTAGCATATCCCAATGTGTATGCCTGCTCAATATCAAACTAGATACATACTACCATATTATACATACCCTGCACCTGAGGTACTCCAGTTTTTAGGGGGAAGGCACCTGCCTGTGTCACTATATTAACAGAAAGCCACTGTGACTATACTTAAACTGAATTATGCACTTGAGAGCCACTGCCTGTTTACACTGTCACTGCATTGACAACTGACCAGCAAGGCACAGAATTAATGGCAACCACAGCTGCACACTACTATACCAGTGGGCAGGACTTAACGTGATCACTCTTCCTTGATACCTGGTAATCCTCAGATGCGTACTTTCTCTCAAACGACCCTTACCATATAGACAGACGGACAAAAATCGCCGAACGATTGCAGTAACCCTCCGCCTACGCTTTGCGGCGAGGGTTAATTATAGCTTTTAGACTGTATAAATAAGGCTCACTATTAAATGACATTGAAGCCAATGCTACCACTAAACACCAATGCAGACATGCCATTCCCCTATAGAAAACTTTACGCTAGTACTGACCTTTGAGATGATCCAAAGCAATCCCACAATAATTATACTAGCTATGGATGTGCGAATGAAGCGAGCATAGTAGACTGATTATAGTATTCAAAGGCTATAACGATGGAAATTAGTTTTTGACAAGTTTTGCTTACCTGGTAACATTGTTTTCACCTTTAAAACATGAATACAAATCCACAGATATTGATGAGTGTAGTACTGGAACAGATAGATGTGAACAAATCTGTCAGAATACGAATGGATCTTACACCTGTGCTTGTAGGACAGGATTCAGGCTTAAGAGTGATGGAATACAGTGTGAAGGTGAGGAATATCATAGTGACATATAAATGTGCTATAATCATCATGTATACTATTAGATATCGATGAATGCACTGAGGGAACTGATGTATGTGAAGATATCTGTGAGAACATAATAGGTAGCTATCGCTGTAGCTGTTCACTCCAAGGCTATCGACTTCAGACAGATGGAATTAGTTGCCAAAGTGAGTGGATACAATTAATGTAGACGTACTGCAGTATGTAAACATTATCATTCACAATTTCTACAGACATTAACGAATGTACGGAAGGCACTCATAACTGTGCTCAGAACTGTACAGACACAGATGGAAGTTATGTCTGCTCTTGCAATTCTGGCTATCGTTTAGCAAACAATAGTTACCATTGTGACGGTTAATTACAAAACAAATATTATGATTACTTGCTAATCTTTCTCTTATATATTGCAGAAATCAACGAGTGTGATGAAGGGATTGATGATTGCGCTCAAACCTGCACTAACACTATTGGATCATATACCTGCAGCTGCTATAGTGGATACATACTTAACAGCAATGGCCGAACATGCAGAGGTAACTCAATTTCCATGGACTAGGTATCATGGCAAGAAGATGTATGCATAATTGAAATTTCTAACATACAAAATTTCATAGATAGATCAGCTACCACAATAGTATATACGAATAAACTATAATATCAATATTATAATAGTGGCCTTGCATGCTCTAGCCTAGTATAAGATACGGCTTACGGATGATGGTGATCAAGTGGTATTGGTGGAGTACATGCAAGTGCAAATTCTAAACTCCTAAAAGGTTGGGAGGCAATTGCAACTGCAGTAGCTATTATATTATTTATGATCATAAAGTGGTACTAACACAATAATTAATCATGTTCAATTTGGTGATTTAGTACCTAGCTACCTTAGTGTCATTAAAGTTAATTACACCTTAATTTAGCGAATTTGGCGACCTTTACCCAATTCGCTAAATTAAGATGAGGCCAAATATTTTTCGAGATATATTATTCATGACATTGTATTGTGGTACATGCAAAATCGCTAAATTAAAGTGTAGCTAAATCCTCTCTCCTGAAAATCGCTAAATTAAAGTGCAGTTAACTTTAGTGACACTAAGGTAGCTTCAAACTCAAGTCTATAATGCCATACAGTGTCACTTAGATCTGCAAACCAAGGGTCATACCACTGACTCGGAAAAGTGGTCAATTTAACTTTAGGATTAGATTTTAATATTTCAAAAATCCACACAAACACAACTACACTAACTTGTTACGGTAGTTTATCAAAATTTTTAATATCATGCACCAAGTGTTTATAACTTTATCACTGAGTGTCATTCTTTGCAGACATAAACGAGTGTTCTAGTGGTGTTCATAGATGTGATCAAAACTGTACCAACACAGACGGATCATACACATGTGACTGCAGAGCTGGCTATACACTGAACAGTGATGGACTCAGATGCAATGGTTATACATTTAAATAATATAAATACTGAATGTCAACACATTGTGAGTAACACTGCTTCTTGCAGATATCAATGAGTGCACAGCAGGAACTCATCAGTGTGAGCAAGTCTGTCAGAACACTGTAGGGTCATATATATGCACTTGTAACAGTGGGTTTGTCCTTGATGCTGATGAAAGAACATGTAATGGTGAGCCTAAAATTGTACTCAATGCATGAAATGACAATTCTCTGCGTTATGCGCACTTGTGTGTCAAGCATCGGTCACATGAATTGTCCTACACAAAGTCTTAATCAAATTGAAAGTACACGAATAAAAAATTTTGTCAACTTGTGAGAGGCCTGTTGTCACAAATTAGCATGATATTATCACCTTACTGTATCAAAGAACACCATTGGTGCTAAACCCTCGGTGCTGTGAGATTTATTGTAGTAGTGACTGCAATGAAGGGGGTTGGGCAAGAGATTAGCCTGCAACACTCTTAGCAGTGTTTTAGAGAGTAACTCAAACCATAAAAATGCATTACTGATTGCACTGTATTATGTAGTAGTACCACGTGCATACCAGATCACTAGATCTAGTACAAAGTAAAGCCAAGTATAGCGTAGTTGATAAGCCTACTGTGACTAGTGATGAGTCAGTCAAGTTATAAGAACTATCGCTTGAGCTATACAAACTAATCTTCTTGAAATGAAGTGGCTACGGTCTCTTTCAAGAAGTGAAGAAGGCCATGGTGATCAGAAAATGTCGCCAGAACTTTTGAACAAAGTATTTTGAAATTTAACGAAATCCACACAACGCATATATTGTATCTATGACGAAAAGCCTAATGACGCCTTGTTTTCAACGTATAAAACAAGTATGTATAGAAGCTAGTGCGGTAATAGACACACACACACTCACTCATTCACTCACACACAGAATGACTACCGTAATCCTCGTGCATGCTGAGGGTTAATAATATTTTATTATACATATAGATGCTGTGGAATGCACCGATGGCACTCACACTTGTCAGCAAGTGTGTATTAACACACATGGTGCTTACCGATGTGCATGCTACAGTGGTTTTACACTCAATAGTGATGGATTTAACTGCAGTGGTGAGTGCTGAAGAACCGTAATGCTACACATAATCTATATAAATAATAATTATTATTATCATGTAGATATTGATGAATGCACGACTGGTGTGGATACCTGTGAACAAACTTGTCAAAATAACAACGGATCATACATATGTACCTGCAGGCAAGGTTTCAGGCTACACAGTGATGGACAGCAATGTGATGGTGAGTTAAACATGGGTCATACTATCTTCACGTTACTTATTAAGATCTCTATCAGATATAAATGAGTGCATTGCTGGAACTGACAATTGTAGTGACATTTGCTCTAACAGTGATGGTAGTTATACTTGTAGCTGTCCTACTGGTTATCGACTACAAAACGACGGACTCACTTGTCAAGGTTACTAGGAGCTTAGAGTAGTGTATTGCCATTGTTTAACATCTTAATTTACAGAAATTGATGAGTGCAATGAAAGAATCGATGGCTGTTCTCAGAATTGTACCAATATCATGGGATCATACACATGTAGTTGCTACAGTGGCTACATGCTTGACAGTGATGGCCTTACATGCAATGGTAACACATGCGAAAATACATAATGTGTCACATAATATTTGCCACTTACAATAGCCTGTATAGCAATAAATTGGCAAGGTGTCCAATTTTCACAGTTTTGGTGGATAATCGACTAATTGACCAACTACAAAATTAAACCCTTAAATAAGTACAATTGTACAATTAAGCACATTTTGGAGACTACACTGCTATCGTTGGACCAGAAACATTGAAGAACACCAAAAATGATGCCATTTGGAAGTCTCCTATTTGTTGGTGCAGATACTAAACGGAGAGACTTTTTATCACAACAGACGGTTGGCAGAAGGCATTGTCTACTGGGGTAGCTTATAGTTTCATATTTCCATGTATTTCTATTTGGAATCACAATTTTATGCAATTTTGTGCGACACCAATTGCAATGGATGTATTATTCACGTGAGCTGTTTCCAATACCGTGCATGGCTCACCTATTAATAGAACCATGAATAGATTCTTATTAATTAAAAATTCTTGACAATGTGGTATCAGGTTAATTTCAAGTTATCTTGCAAATATTATTTTTGATACCTCACAACAAAAAACAGATATCAATGAGTGCTTAACTGGAACTCATCTTTGCGCTGACAACTGTAAAAATTCTAATGGATCATATTCTTGCAGCTGTGCAATAGGATATCAGCTCAATACTGATGGATTTCAATGTGACGGTAAGTGAACAAAGTGTTTTTTGTTTAGTATATATACACTGAATCTTTGAATAAATAATTACACAGATCGTGATGAGTGCACAGAACAAAGTGCTCAATGTTCACAGACCTGTATCAATACTGTTGGATCGTATATATGTGGTTGCAATATTGGATATGAACTTGACATCGATGGACGCTCTTGCTATGGTACATTACCTTCCTTTCAATAATCATATAATTATATATAGGACGTGGGCTTTACAAAGTCAACATAGTCATAATTATTATTGTAGTTAATACTCGTGTTGTATCACATTATACAGCACAACGAGGAGCTCCATTTCAAATTACAATCACACTACCAGATGATACTCAATGCTCTTACTACATAGTAAGTACATGTATAATATAGTGATAATTATTTATAATAATGCAAGAGTGCCCACCAAAAATAATTCTTGTTTTGTTTCACTATGCACATGTAGGGAGACACCTCTGTGAGAATAACATCCGATATTGTAAATACTATCACGGAACAGATTTCTCAGCGTTGTCAATGCACTTACACAAGCAGCTTAATCATCAGCGGTCAAGTCTTCTGTGACGATGATCAAAATCAGCTCATATACCAGGCTCAATTCTTGAAATCAAGTGGAAAAACCCCTAATGAAATCCGTAGGCTGATACTTGACTGGGTATTCACAGAACCATCTGTTTTGATTGACAGCCAATCGTACGAACTTGACTCTTCATGCTCAGTAATAGTGCAAACACTTGGTAATAGCACCTGTAGTGATCGTTCATCCACAACAGGATCAACAACAATACGTGAACCGGAAGCGACTCCATATACTCCAAGCTCATTTGAACTGGCCACTATAGCAGTAGTAGTATTAATTTTGTTAGTAATAATCGCCATAGTGATCTTCCTAGCAGTTTATATTGGTATAAGAAGATCAAGGAAGAGAGCAAGTGAAATGCAGAGAGAAAGCACTCCAAGGTAATGTGACATTAAGGGGCAGTTAAGTCTATAGTATACAGTGCTACAGAGCAAGAGAGCAAAACTTTTAATTTTTCTTTATAAGCAGATTTATTATCACAAAATTAGTCAAATGTTGCTATTTTAGCAATAAAAAGTCGTTTCAGGCCCAAAAAATTTTTCACGATTTTCCCCGTAGAGTTCAATATAGAAACCATAAAAGTGCAGCTAGCTTTTCAGCAAAATCTTGTAAATTTTGACTTCAACTGCGAATATCTCAAGAATGCAAGCTCATATGGACTTCTTATCTGGTACCATAGTATGTCACTACAGTCTCTACATGTAGAGTAGATCATCGAAATCCGGACGATTTTTATAAAGCAACCCATAACTTTCGGACATAACAATGATTTTAAATGATATATAGTCTTAGAGTACTCAGTAGATAGAGCTAGCAGTCAGCTAATGAATGACGCAAACCGTATGTCCCAATCTTTGTTGCAACACGTGCAAATTGTGCTCAAAGATACAGTGTTACAAATTTATAAATCGGACCTCTGCTTCAAATCTCGGACATGTTTGCATATTCTATCTTGGTGATGATCAGAATCAGTCAACGCTGCTACAGGTACATGCACTAGCAGCTAACTCCGGTCCACCATTTCAATCGTGTTTAGCCACGCCCACCAGTGGGACTCCACCCAATCATTTTCGATGAATCGGACGCAAATAGAGGATGACTACTGGCTAGCTCCACTTGTAAGCTAAAGAAAGTTGTAGGAAGCACGGAATCATTTAGTATATGGCCTACCATGACTGTGATTCCGACCAAACTCACCTAAAACCGCATGTCCGGGATTCGACGATATCCGATGATCGGTAAATTACTCTACCTAAAATATGGACTCTTAACAGGAAGTGGAAGTAGCGATTCTTATCCCAAACGTTTTTTGACTGTTTTTGCATAAAATTTAGCATATTTTTGAAAGTTTCTCAGTAATTCCTTGGAGTTTACACCTCTAGCTCAGGACTAAGTTTTTCCCTTGCAGTACCTACCATTGTGTCAAGTCGACATTCTTAACGCAAAGCGGTTTGTCTAAACTGATCCCAAACATTTTCTCAGTACCTCAGTAATATGGCCACACCTCCTTATTAAAATCACATGGGAACTCCTCCCACTCACTGGAGCTCAACAAGGACTAACTATTTAAGAATCTGTTGTAAATTAGTACCCAATTACTATACGTTTTGGCTTAGGCATAATAAAGTAAAAATTGAAAAGTTTTGCTCTCTTGCTCTGTAGCACTGTACATGTGCATCAATTAATTTTATTAACATGCACAGTCTATACAGTACCTCTGCTCGGCCGGTTGAAAATCCAATATATGACTGGGACATAGATGACGATGAGAAAGTTGGTTATTAACTTGTAACTTTATATTATAATATTAGTAGTAACATGCAAAATAGCATTGCATGTGTGTATTTGAGTTGAACTGCTACTACTAGCTATAACAGTTCCTAATAGTTATAAAACATATATTATATACAGTAACTGTAGTTTCGTGCAACTCTATATTTGGCTCAAACTGTGAGAGGGCTAATATTCAATAATAGTATAGTACAGTGTATACATTATTAATTATAATATATACAAGTGCAGGAATTTCCTCATTCAGCTCACAAGCCAAGGTATATAGCATTCTCAGATTTGGGAACTAGACTAGCTACCCTAATTATTAAGCTCTTCCCAGTTTTGCATTCCAGGAAGGGCCTAGTCTCATCCCCAGACCCTATCCTCGCAAGGAGGCAAAGTGTTTGATATATGTATATATATATATATATATATTATATTTTCTTTTTGGTTTGGCTAGCTCTGGGTGCGCACAGACATGGGTGCACGTGAGCAAAGCTCGGATCTAATTTGTCAATAAGACTGTGTTGGCAATTCAAATTTGTATAACGGCAATGGTCTTGTTACATTCCTGCCTGCGGCTAGCGAGTCACATGACTGGACTAAAGCTGGGATCTGATTGGGATGCGTGCACAAATTTCTCTGCAGGGTTGTCGACTGGACCAAGCCATTTGCCGAAAGTCACCAGATCCTTTCGTCCTTGAAGGGTGGGGTCTGGTGAAAAGAAAATAAGGAGGGCCTGGCCTGGTTAGCATGCACGTCAATCAATTTACGCCCACACAGTAAGTCCAATTTTTTTTTTTTAGCTATAGATTGTCATTTTATCCAGAGAGCGGACCTCAATTACATTAGAGTGGTAGCGAAATGGGGGCCACAACAGTGACAGTGGAGTGCATGCACGAGTTAATTTAATTTAAAATTTTGGGTAGATCCACTCAGGAAAGATGGAGCATTGCAGGGCCCATACACTTGGTAGCAGGTTTGTAATCTGATAAAGAACTGAAAAACTGAAAAGGCTCGCCTGTGGTACTATCTATATATTATGATGGCTGAGAGTGAAACCATGCAAGTGCAATTAGGACCTGGGTGGGAACCTAACTTCACTTGAAATTAGCGCAAGTGTGCTGAAGCTATTAAAGTATCTCAGTGCATGCATGTGTCTATTGTTGATCAGACTGACCAATGGCATTATACCCCCGGATATGCAGTGATTTACTGCTTGCTTTGGCCATGGTGTGCATGCAGCTCAGCAAGAAATTCAGGCAAAAATTAATGGGGAATGAACATAATTATATAGTGGAAGTCTCTTATGAATATTATTGTATTATGTAAATCTGAATGGCTATGTAATTTAAGATATCAATCCCAGAGAAGAACTGTACAATAAAATTAATTTTCTTGTATCCAGTATTAATATTAAATTAGACTAATTAAGTTAGCTACTTCATAACTTAATTTTTTAGTTAGTTTAATTAGCTAGTGCACTCCAGCACCTCACGCATTATACTCTTATTATCTGTTACATTAGTTAGTCAATATTATGTTATAAAGACTATTAATACGATACTACAGTGGCAGTTGTACTATAATATTTATTATGAAATAATACCCCTCTTATAGATTCCACTTTTAATTGCTTATACGGACAACATAACCCTACTTAGTCTACAGTAATTCCAAAAAGGTACTAGTACCATGCACACAATAATATATGGACTACAAATTGTGGGTCCATGGCATATGTTGTATACTGCAACAACACCTACCAACAAAATAGTTATCTGACAGTAATTGGGGTGCATTCAATTACTATCAGATAACTATTTTGTTGGTAGGTGACCTCTGTTCATCATTGGCCTACTTTATGATGACTCTGTAAAGAGCTGTTCACACTCCTCTTTACTTAGTAATATATAATCCAATGTTTATTGATAGACAACACAGATCGAAATCTCAAATCAAAAATGACACACAACTCAATCTCAAGATCTTAGACACACATGATCAGAACGTTCTGGAAGATGACATAAGAATAATATTATAATTATACCAACACGCATGCTCAGATACACAACATAACCAATTTAAGTGATTGCACAACTCAAGTAAAATACATCGACCTATACATTACACTATAGTCAAGTTAGTTCAGTATATAAATGCACGCATTACACAACTCCCCCTTTTGCAAGAATGTGTCGCACATTCAGCTGTACTATTGGCTGAATCGGTTGGGAGGTTGATGAGCTCGCTGGGGGTAGCGTCGACTAGCGTTTTGAACTTCTCCCTGAGGTTCGGGTGCTGGATCTGTATTAAGTTCTGGGGGTGATGGCAGGGCTGGTGTGTCGCTATCCCCCTCTGCCAATTCCAGCTGTGAGCCAAAATAGTGGCGCTTCGGCTCTTCTCCATGCATGTGCCCGTCAGATGGGCGTGGTTCCTGCTGCTGGGGTTGTCTGTCACTGATCGTGCCTCTGAAGGGCTTCAGCCGATTGAAATGAATGACCAATCTGTGACCCCGATTTGTGACTTCCTGCACTCGGTAGGTGATGTCAGATAGCTTCTTCACCACCACGAAAGGCCCCTTCCAAGGTCGATAAAGCTTCTTTGACTTCCCTCGTGGTGTCTGTGGAAAGAGAACCCACATGAAATCTCCTACCTTGTACGGGTTGCCATGTACTTTCTGATTGTACAGGTCCGACTGGTGCTTCAACTGTCGAGTTGGCTTGGTCCTTACTTTCTCGTAGGCCTCACCCATGGCTGTCTTTAGTGTTGCAGCATACTGTGAGGGTGGCAGTGGGTCCGGCTCTGGTATTCCATACAGCAAGTCCACCGGCAATTTGGCCTGTCGTCCGAACATAAGGAAAAATGGAGTGAAACTAGTAGTGGTCCAGTGGGGTGGACACTCGTATTATATGCCATACAAATCTTCTGGATAAATTCGTCCCAGTTCTCTGGATGATCAGAAACTGAAGTGGCCAAGCTGTGCAGCAACGTTCTGTTCCAGCGTTCGACCAGACCATCTCACTGCGTGTGGTAGGGCGTTGTTCGAGATTTCTGGATCCCCATTATTTTACAGACTTCGGCTAGCAACTGGGATTCGAACTGGCGACCCTGATCAGAAAGAAGTTGCTCTGGGGGGGGGGGGGGGGGGGGGGGGGGAGAACAGACAGAACATTTCATCCACAAGCTTTTTTGCCACCACAGCCACCTCTTGACATGGAATCGGGTAAGCTTCCACCCAACGGGTGAAATAATCTGCTGCCACTAGAACATAGGAGTTCCCTGATGTGGATTCCGGAAAGGGTCCCACAATATCTGTAGCTACCAGTTGCATGGGGTGTCCCACTTGGATGCTGACCAATGGAGCTCGGGGCTCTGGAATAGGTGTCTTCCTCTGTGCACAGGGTTCACAAGAATGACACCAGTTTCAGACATCAGTTGCATGTCCTGGCCAGTAGAACCGTTCCTTCAACTTCTGTAGGATTTTCTTCTCTCCCAAATGAGCTCCCAGTGGTCCATCGTGCAGGTGGTGCAAAATCTCTTTCCTCTGCTTCTTTGGAACGACCCACTGACATACCTCAGTCTGTCCTTCCTCGTCTTCAAAACGGCGCTTAAGCACACCATTTGCCACTATCAGTTGGTCCCAGATCTGTACCAATTTTCGGACCTCTGTGCTCTTGGCTTTGACGATGTCGTCTGCAGGCCGGGTGTCCGATTCCTTTGCTTCCAGAACGAATTTGATATCAGAATCATCCAGTTGTAGCTGTCGCAGCTTGGCAGGGGTTCCATCCCAACAGGAGAGGCGTCCATGACGACGGGGCTAACGGTAGCCATACTGTTCTCCTCCGGGTCAACCGATGGTTGCGGAACAAACGAGTCCTCAGTCGATCCGTCCACACTGATCACATGGCCGCCGTGACATGGCATCGGCATTGGTGTGTTTCTTTCCGGGGCGATGCAAAATCCGAAAGTGGAATTCCTGCAGTTTCTCCAACCACCTGGCCAACCGTCCCTCTGGCTCCTTGAATGACTGCAGCCACGACAGAGAGCCGTGGTCGGTTCTCAGAGTAAACTCGCGACCCAGTAGGTAGGGCCGAAACTGTTGCGTGAACACGACGACTGCCAGCAATTCCCGACGGGTTACACAGTACCGACGATCCGACTTGCTCAGCGTGCGGCTGGCAAACGCAATGACGTGTTCCTGACTCTGTTCATCAAGCTGGGAGAGCACACCACCAATGCTGGTGTTACTGGCGTCGGTGTCCAGGATAAAAGGCTTTGTGAAGTCCGGAAAGCCCAGGACTGGGGCCGTGCACAATTTGTGGTGTAACTCAGCAAAAGCTGCTTGGCACTCTACAGTCCATTCAAAGGTTGTAGTCTTCTCAGTTAATCGGTGTAATGGCTTTGTGATACTTGCAAAATTGCTAAAAAATCGGCGATAGTAACTTGCCAGACCGAGGAATTTTTGTACGTCCTTGACTGATTGGGGCATGGGCCAATGGGCAACCTGGTTGATTTTTGTAGGGTCAGTAGCTACTCCCTTCCGAGAGATTTCATGTCCAAGGTAGTACACTCGCTCTTGGAGAAAAGCGCACTTGCTCGGCTTGAGCTTCAGCCCCGCTCCCCTCACTCGTCCAAAGACTTCTCGCAGATTGCAAAGGTGCTCGTCAAAGGTGTGTCCTACTACAATCATGTCATCAATGTAGACCAGGCATTGCAACATCTGCAGACCAGATATCACCAAGTCCATCAACCTCTGAAATGTAGCAGGGCCATTACATAATCCAAATGGTAAAACATTAAAACTCATACAACCTGTAGGGCATGCAAAAGGCAGTTTTTTCCCTATCTTTCTCCCCCACCTCTACCTGCCAATATCCACTCACCATATCCAGAGTGGAGAACCAGCAAGCACCTGCCAGGGTGTCCAAGGTGTCATCGATCCGAGGGATGGGATATGCGTCCTTCCGGGTGACGGCATTTAGCTTACGGTAGTCTACGCAAAATCGATGACTGCCATCTCGTTTTCGCACCAGCACGATAGGCGAAGCCCAGGGGCTATTGGATGGTCGAATTACATCCTTCTTCTCCATGTTGGCAAGTAGGCTTTGACTTCTGCCTTCTGACACACGGGTACTCTGCGGACAGGCTGCCTGATCGGTAGGGCACTACCTGTATCAATGTTGTGCGTGATTCGGTCAGTACGACCCAGTTCACCCTCATCGGCAAATATGTCTGCAAACTCGATCAGTAGTTGAAGAAGCTGTACCTTCTGCTCAGCCCCAAGATCGCTCGCACACTTCTCCATCATCTTGCTGAGTGCTAGTCGCTTTGTCCGTGATACTTCTCTTGCCTCGGGTTGCACAGCCAGAATGGTTCTTATCTTGGTACCTTTGTACACCACCCGGCTGTCTGGACTGGGATTGAGCACTCTGACTGGCACCTGGTCACAGGTAGAGTTTACCAGTCCATTAGCGATCTTTACGGGCAACTGCTTCGTTCTGCATTCCTGCAATAGCCACGTCTGACCCCGTACCTTCCCATTGACTCTAGCCATGGTTTCCAGCATACTGAACGGAGGGATAGTCAATGTTTCGTCGATGGTTACTCGTGCTTGAAGGAGTTCCGGATCAGGTGAAGAGTCGTACAGGGAGACAGCTACTCCTTGCTCCGGAAAGGTAAGCTTGCGATCTGCCATCGCCAAGGTGCAATTATTTGCCTCCAGAAAGTCCAGTCCGAGTATAGCCTCTGAGGTCAAGGAGCGGGCCACCAACACGGGGCAGTGAAAAGTCTCACCAGCAAACTTCAACTCGACATTTGAGACCCCACAAATGTGGAGTGGGGTACCCTCAACCCCAACCAGACGATGTCCCGTCCATGGCTCCAGGGAACACTCCCCACGGTGGGTTTTCTCCCAGAAGGTCTCGTCCAATACAGTGATGGACGCACCGGTATCCATGACAAAGGTAGTGGAAACCCCGTTCACCGTCCCCGATAAGCGGTAGGAGTGAGTCACAGGGAGTAAGGACATAGGCTCTGGCTCTTGCCTGTCTGCTCCGGTTGTGACGCACATCCTCGAGCATAGTGCCCTTCTCGATGGCACTTTCGGCAGACAATTACTGGCCTCCGGCCAGAGCTTCCCCTTGGTGCAGCTGGGGGTCCCTTGGGCGGCTCCTGTGCTTTGGCTTCCAGCTTTTCCAAGCATTCCATCACCTTGTCCAAGGAACCCAGCAGGCCCGTCTGCTGATTCTGTATGGCCGCAATGACGGACTCCGCTGCTGGCTCTGGCTCCACCTGAGCAATTCGGCTTGGTTTTGGCTGCAGATAGGACTCCATCTCAATTGTACCACTTACAGCTTCCATCAGGGTCTTGGGCTGCCTCTGTCTCAAGCTGAATGCAATTTGAGGATTGTCAATTTGTCCAAGGTAGTGATTAAAAGCTAGACATTCCCTAGCCTTCTCTTCCAAGTCTGGATACGCTTTGTCACATAGCAGCTCCACTGCATCAGCAAATTCGGCCCAGCCTTCTGTCTTCGTCTTTTACGAGCCTGGAATTGGGCCAGATGATGTTCTTTGAGAGCCTCGGGTTCGAAGCGCCCTTTCAACGCTTTCTTCAGCTCCACGTAGCTCTCCTTCGCTTCCGTAGGCAGGCGACCATACGCCGTCTGGACTCCACCCACCAGCCGTACACGCAACCACAACAATTTCGCGGCCTCGTCCCACTTATTAATGGCGGCTACCGCCTCGAAGTGCTCAATCCACTCAGAGAACATACCGGTTCCTGAGAAAGGTTCGGGGGTGATTAGCGGTCGCTGAGAGGTCGGGGCAGTGGTAGCCGGGGTGCCTCCGTCGCCGGACTCAGTAGCCATACTCGAGCGTGGCGGTCTCTCGCAGTCACGAAATTATCTCAGTTCACTCCCGGGCGTGATCCTGCCGACTACGCCAGTGTAAAGAGCTGTTCACACTCCCCTTTACTCAGTAATATGTAATCCAATGTTTATTGATAGACAACATAGATCGAAATCTCAAATCAAAAATGACACACAACTCAATCTCAAGATCTTAGACACACGTAATCAGAACGTTCTGGAAGATGATATAAGAATAATATTATTATACCAACATGCATGCTCAGATACACAACATAACCAATTTAAGTGATCAGTCTACATTAAGACCGCTCTGGAATGCGGTTTGAGCAGCTGTACAGTAGTATATGGGCGACCGCATGGTGGAATAATGCATGTACTAAAATTTCGTAGCTACCTAGACATAAGAGATGTAAGCTACACACTTAAAACACACAGTGCAAAGGGATTATAGAACACCTGGGAGTACAAGATCATAGATTCTGGCCGGTCATTTGAGCAGAACAAGGCCAAACGGTCCTTAGGCGAGTCTGGCTGCCTCCAACTTCAGTTGAGTGTTCAACATGCAGCACATAGCCTCCGGCAGTTCGTAGTTAGAAATCTGGGAGCTAACTTTCAGGTAAGTATCTTGATAAATACTGGAGACATACCGTTGTCGTTACCTCCAGAAACACCAGCTCAAATATCAGAAATAATTCAACAATTCTCACAGAAATAGCTTCATGTACAATACTGTAGTACTAACTAAACTGAACTGAGGCTAATAGATCTACCTTATTACTAGTCTCTGTAACAGGTTTCAACTCCCTACCTACAACTGTTTATTATTTATGAACCGATCTTCATGGCCATCTCCAGTCATCGCTCTGTTTCGGCGAAGTTCAAGCGAGTGTTCAACCTGCAGCCAACTGTCCTGGCTGCTTGATTAATTGGTCACATGAACATTACATCCCATAGATCATTGGCCTGCCTTGGCTTCCGGTAAATCCTTGCTCGTGTTCAGATATAGCTGCACAAATTCTCAAAAAAGTGAATTTATTGCTGTGGTGTGACGTCATGCATAGGGCTTTAATCGCTGTTAGCTTACGCGAGGCATGCGCAAATAATTATATTCATAGACCACCCTTCCTGACTGTGGCGCGCGTATACGTCAACCGCGGTTGATTGATGATAACATTCCATAGTACCACTTAAGGAGGTCTTAGCGTATGCTGTGATTGCACAACTCAAGTAAAATACATCGGCCTATACATTACACTATAGTCAAGTTAGTTCAGTATATAAATGCACGCATTACAACTCAATCCCTTCCCATAGCCGGTAAATTGCCTATAAAAACTTTGGTTGCTAGGCAACTACCAACAAAATATTATACAGAAGGTATACTATTATAGGCACCAATATGTACCTCCCTTTCAGGGGTGGAATGTTTACTTTGTGCGAAAGTGAGTAAGACATACCACACATTAAATTATGTTAAGCTTCAAAATTTGGTAATCGTGTTATTTTGAAGCCAGGAAATTATAGTATGAAATAACAATAGGTTGACAGAGATATAATAGACTGAGTAGCTACGTATATGAAACAAAATTCAAACTAGTAATATAGCCGAACATGTCAGTGAATAAAATATTTATCAATTTTCATTAACGGTGACTTCATTCTGTTGAAGAATATCCTGCATATTAATATGATATAGTGGGACCAACCTGATTATAATTATGTCCTCGGTAGCAATTTACTTTAATTTTTGTGGTTATTAGGCAATCATGATGTAATCTACAAGAAAATTATGCAAAATTCAGGGCCTTGATGGAGCCTTTCTGAGACTTGAAATTTGAATATGCATGTAGAGTATCTTTGTGCGTGTATCCAGTAAATATCTTACAAACAGTGTATCCAGTAAATATCTTACAAACAGTGTGTTGCCTTCTCTGACGAGCAGAGATGGCCAAACTTCATGCGTTCTCTAGTCTAAGGCTGACGTAATCCCATGGATATGCATATAGCACAAAATTTTCGCTGGATAAAAATGTCGCTCAATGCTCATGCTTTGTATTGGCACAAAAATTTCGCTGAATTTAATTTCACCTGCAGCGCGAGTATAGCTCACCAGGAAGTAGTGGGTGGAGCTCTCGAATGAACACGCCACGCCCGAATATCTGGTACCATATTCGCACGCGCGCGATCCTCATCACGATCGATCTCCGGAGGTGTAGCAATGGAGACACAAGAAATCGAGTGTTGCATTCGTGGCTACCATGTTTACCAAGATATTTGGGAGGCTGCTGTTGATGTAGAGTTAGTATGTTGGCCTGAGCGAAGCAATGCCCATGACCGGTATGCTGTGGCTGTGATGAAGAATGATTTAGTGGTTGGCCATCTTCCCAGCAAATTTTCACATTTGTACACACTGTTTATGAGGAGAGGTGGTGTCATTCTATGCCACGTGACAGGCAGACGGCGATACTCCAGTGACTTACCACAAGGAGGACTAGGATACCATGTGTATTGCTTCTGAAGGGATCATCTAAGGAGCTGAACAAGTTGAAAAAACGAAAACGTATTTGTACTTAGTGTGTTCATTTTGTGCTGCATTATTACCATATCATTCAATTAAAAATGCTGCACAATGATGAGATGAATCAGTAAAACATGATGAGGTATATGTAGCTAGTGAGTTTAGTCAGAATACTTTTGACATCAGGAGTTGATCTCGATCACTTCGTCGGATGAGCTGATCACAGTAGTATCAGTGGAGTTGATAGCTGTCACTGTTTCGAGAGAGTCATTAGCTGTCACTGTTTTGTTGGTGGAGTCGACAGCTTCTTGAATACCTGCCTTCCGAAAACCATTGACGATGAGTCCTGGGTTGTCCTGAAGGTACTCGTGCATTTGGACCAGCCATTTCGCTCCAACAGTTTTCAATACCACACCTGTGAGGTTAACTAGTTCTATCAGCTGCTGCTCCACATCAGTGTTATCTCAAAGCTGTTCAGCTACCTTCTCCGAGTACCACTCATTGAACTTTTGCCGAATAAAGTCTTTGGCTGCCTTGTTGACGCTTTTGTCCATTGGTTGTAAGCGATCGGTGCAATTTGCTGGAAGCCTGACTGAATGGACATTGTGATCCTCGAGTAGGTGTAGGATATCTTCTGTGATCTGGCCTTTGAAATTGTCAAAAATTGCTAAGGCAGGATAGTCGTCACCTAGGTCATAGCTGGCTCTTATCCTGTCAATGTAGGGGAACAGAACATGATTGAGGTAATCCTTCATTGTCTCCTCTGTAGACCAATGGTTGGGTGAATGTGTGATGTGCCAATCTTCGGGGAAATTGTACTTTGGATGGCATCTCTCGGTCTTCCCTTGATAAACAAGCTGCAAGGGTAGGAAATCACCACAGAGTGTACCACAAAATACGGCAATTATCATACGTTTGTCATTCAAGCCTATGATTTCAACACGCCTGGCTCCTCTCTGCTCCATGGTCCAAGATGATGAGGGAATGAGGTTGAGACCAGTTTGATCCCAGTTTAGAATTAGCTCAGGTGGTATCTCATCCATGATCACTATTGTCGATACCTGCTCCAAAAATGATGCTTTCAGCTCTTCAAAGTTCTCAACAAGATTTTTGCTCTTGCTTGTTGTTCCCCTTCTCTTCACATACCCCATCCGTCCCAGCAAACCTTTGGCCCAGGCTTTGGTTAGGTCGACATGTCCACCATTTTCGACTAGCATAGTCCTGTTTAGTTTCAATATGATACCTCTAGCAGCACCCATAGCAATGGCCGTGTTCACCGCTCTGCCAGACTCCCGAATCGCTCCCAGATACAGCTGTACCTTTCGCTCGAACTCCTCCCCTAACAGTAGAGGGCGACCGCGCTTCTTGGTAGGCAGGCTGGTGACAGTGAGATCATCTTCCTCAGCTCTTCGTTTCCGATTCCGCTCCCGAAGGCACGCTTTCTTGAATCCACGAATAGTGCTTGGGTTGATATTCCTTCCTAGCTCAAGGGAGAAGTGCCTCACCGCTGCGTGGATCCCATTTTCGCTCGAATATTTCCCCATCTTAATCTTCATTTTCTCATCGTACTTAATGTACATCCCTCGCTTCTTACTTCCCTTAGTGTTCGCTTGCTGCACGCTGTTCACAGCAGTGTTGGCCTCTGCAATGGCGGAAGGAGATAGCTCCGCCGATAGGGGTCTGGAGGGATCGGGCAAAACCCGAGGAGCAACGTGGAAGTAGAGTAGGATAGTAGCGACATCAAGCTAGACTGCAGATTGAGAAAGATGAGGTTTGAATACCAGCTGATTGTCGATCGTGAGGCACTACTAGTATAGCTTGGCAGCCACATGAAAAAACCTGTGCGTGTAAAAATTTCAGCGTGAAAAAATTTTCACTGGGTAAAATAATTCGCCGAAAAAATTTTCGCCCACGACACGCCTGGGCAAAAAAGGCGAAAATTTTCTACAGGCGAAAATTTCCGGCTATACGGTAGTAACCGCACTCTCACGAAGGAGGGCCCATGGACAGTGCACCTTATACTGGGAGATGGGCCGATATTTGAAGTATCAGCATCGAATTTAGATACGAAAGAGCGTCCAGGTAAATTATCTTAATAATTCAAATAGTAGCAGCACGGTTATGAATCGAGAGCGAGGGCGGCTGGCTATTGGGCCAATTAGCTAATACTTCACCATACCATAGGACGGGTTTTAATTGTGTAGTTTAATGATTGCGTTCTAGTCAAGTCAGGCCAAATTGCGAATCCAATAATGGCGATGGACGACCCCGTACCGTACCGTAGTAAACGTGCACGTTTGTTTGCGAATCTGTTAATTGCGAAAAGTAGAAAAACTCGCAATTCGCAATTAATAGATACTCGCAATTAAAATCCGACCTACTGTTTTTTGTTGATGGCATGTTGTATTAAATGGGCGTGGTTACAATCGCTAGCCGTGCACGATCACTGATTTGTACTGAAACACAGCATAAAGCTCGTTAGGCTTAGTATTACGGCTGCTTGGCAGGTTACTTATTGATTTTATATAGACTATTCAAAGTTCAGTCCTCATAAACCAGTCATTAATTCTCGCCGCAGAGCGTAGGCGGAGGGGTTACTGCAATTGTTCGGTGATTATTATCCGACTGTCAGTCGCAACCCTCCTATGCTAAATGGTAAGGGTTGTCTGAAAGAAAGTACGCATTCGAGGTATACCAGACATAAAGGAATAGTGGTCATGTTAAGTCCTGCCCATGCAGTAGTGTAGTAGTGTGCAGCTGTTGCCCATCTGTGTTTACATGGCTCTTACCTCAATGCAGTGACAGTGTAAACAGGCAGTGGCTCTCAAGTGGATAATTCAGTTTGGGTAGTCACAGTTTGTATAGTGATATAGCCAGGTGCCTTCCCCCTACTTTCTAGATCATCCACTGACTCTGAAGAGACTTGAATAGTACCATAACCATGTTCAGATGCAGGGTATGTATGTAGCGGCGAGGGTTCTGTACTCGAGTGCATTCATTTGAGCTGCGTTTTCAAGGGTAGATACACATTCTGTGATTGAAGCTTTGAAACTTGTCACTATTGAGGTCAAGAGCCATTCTCAGACTCCCGATGATCCGAGTCTAGTCTGTGACTGAGGCACCAGCATCGATACACGATGTACATATACTGTGAATCCACTATAATGATGACCTTTACCACATACACCATTTCCACTATTCAGCTACTGAGGACATAGTATCATATTATAATTATACTGATTCAGAAAAACCAAATTACTAGAGCGACATGTAGGCCATGGATGGGTAAGTAAGTTACACAGTCTAAACTATAAGACATACCATTTACTAGCAAAACAAATGTTTTCTTGCATACATGTATATGATTATACACACTGTGTGCGGGTATGCGCGATAATCTCGTATATAATATATGTCTGCATGTCTATAGATCGTTGTACTGCACCCTACTCAGGACAGAATGAATTTATCTCGTTTTCGAAGGCTTGTTTCTCGAAGTGCCTCGATATTCTTGGCCATACACAGCTGAAAACTGGTTCATCTCTACAACACTCATCTCGGCACACTTCCTTGGTATCAATGTTAAGCTCACCTCAGCTCTTCTTTTCAATGGTATAGATAGAATCATAGCTAACTCACACTAGAAGATACAGTTGTACATAGACATGCACTATTTCTGCCCCCCCCCCCCCCCCCCCCCCCCCCCCCCACAGGCATGGCATGCATATCATTAACCCCTATATTAGGCGCCATCAAACCGCATGTTGCCATTAAAATATATTATATGTGTATGGATTTCCAGTCATCTTACTGTAGACTGTACATGTAAATAGAATGTGGCAGCTATAGCTGATTGATTATCAGATGGTAAGTCCAAGTAGCAAAGCTAAATCCTTTACCTTGGAGAGTATTGTTGGAGCTGGATGTACTGCTGCATAATATTAATTACATGATTGTCTGCGCTCGTTATCAAGACATCGATGTAGGTTGTGTTGTCATATTATGATCTATGTATGTAAGTTCCAATTTAATTATATTATTTATGCGAATCAATTAATTGTGAGCACTTAAAAACCCCGCAATTCACCTTTAGCTACATGTAATAAATCACTCAATGGCAGTTACTGTTACAGTATTTATTCGAATACTAGCCGTGGCTACTATTAATTTTAGCCTTGCTGGAGTGCAGCTACCAGACCATAAAATAACGGTCGGACACTGGTCAACTTCCGACCGATGTAGCTACTGGCACGGACAAATTGAGCTATACACGGTCAAAATATGGCCGGACATATTGAATTTTGACGACCTTTACCGAATAACGTTCCATTCCATATCTGTTTGCTTAATAATTAGAGCACGCTAAACGTGTTGGCTACAGCTAGCTGTGTGCGTGTTGAAAGAGCTTGAGGAACTGAAGCTGAGGAAGGCTTAGTCGCTAAAGAGTGATGACTGGGACAAGTGGATATACTATTAGGCAGTGAATGATCCATCTTCAATTTCTCCAGGTGGCATTGAGCAGTGTTCAGTTTGTAATGTTGATACTATTATGTAATGCATGTGTATGTCCGTGCATACTTGCATCTTCATCAACCAAATCATGTAATGATTGGATAAATGTCCTACCATTCAATAAAAATTATTTTGTGGTCTGCCTACTAATTGAGGGCCGCTCATATTTGGGGCGGCTTTTATCAATTTTGCAGCGACATCCCTTGGTAACAATGATATGATAGACTAGTTTTCAGGGTTGATTTTTGAATATTCGATATAAATAACAGTATCCATTTAAGATCCGGAATATTTTTTTTCCGGATTCTGTAAAAATTTACACTTTAAAGAACCGAGGGTGGCTTAGGATCTAAGCCACCCTCGGCTTAGGATCTAAGCCAGTACCATCAGCTTAGGATCTAAGCCACGCTCCGCTTAGGATCTAAGCCACCCTCCGCTTAGGATCTAAGCCAACCTGCGCTTAGCTTAGAATCTAAGCCAGTACCATCAGCTTAGGATCTAAGCCAATCTCCGCTTAGCTTAGAATCTAAGCCAGTACCATCAGCTTAGGATCTAAGCCAACCTCCGCTTAGCTTAGAATCTAAGCCAGTACCATCAGCTTAGAATCTAAGCCACCCTCCGCTTAGGATCTAAGCCAACCTCTGCTTAGGATCTAAGCCACACTTGGCTTAGGATCTAAGCCACTCTCCGCTTAGCCATTTTCAGCTTAGAATCTAAGCCAGTGCCATCAGCTTAGGATCTAAGCCGCCCTCGGCTTAGGATCTAAGCCAACCTCCGCTTAGCTTAGACTCTAAGCCAGTACCATCAGCTTAGGATCTAAGCCACCCTCCGCTTAGGATCTAAGCCAACCTTCACTTAGCTTAGAATCTAAGCCAGTACCATCAGCTTAGGATCTAAGCCACCCTCCGCTTAGGATCTAAGCCACTCTCAATCCGCTTAGCCATTTTCAGCTTAGAATCTAAGCCAGTGCCATCAGCTTAGGATCTAAGCCACCCTCAGCGTAGAATCTAAGCCAACCTCTGCTTAGAATTAAATCATGATTGGCTTAGATCCTAAGCAGAGGGTAACTTAGATCCTATTTATGGCGCTGGCTTGATGGTGGCTTAGATCCTAAGCCGAGGTTGGCTTAGATCCTAAGCTGATGGCTCTGGCTTAGATTTTAAGCTCAGAATAGCGCTACATGTAAGTGGAGAGTGGCTCAGATCCTTTTACAGCTTAGGATCTAAGCCGCCACTGATGTTGGCACAATAGCTTATCTTATAAGCCACAAACTACTTGAGCATAACCACTTTGCCTACTTGAGATACAAGCCACGTGGTCAGCAGCTCACCACCAAGACCATTAAACTATTATTATTCGTGTTTGTGAGACAATTTTGTCACAAATCATCTTGTTTCAATCCATTTTTTTGTTCATTTGCATTTATTATGATAATATTAAATATTTTCAAGTTATGTTGTATTAAACATACACATATTTTGGTACGTTTTAATAATTAAATCCCCTTTCTTAAAATCAGTCCAGTACAGCTAGTACACACCTTTGTTATGGTAACTTTTTGGTCTCATTTATACACCCAACACTTTCTAGGTAACAAAATTATACCAGTACCTTTGTTTTTGTGTCTATATTCATAATCTAGAGTGGTGTAAACAGTAGACATGGCATTGGTGACTTCTGTGTCTGTGTATTCTAAATTTCTATGTACGTACATATACGTACATTCACAGTAATCGGTACAATTTTTATAGCTTTTTAGCCCTCAATTGTTCACACATGATCTCTGAAGTTCCAAACTTGAACAGTACCTTTATCTTGATGTTAACAATCATAATTCTAAGTTTCATTGACTGGCGATGTGGTTGAAGCATGTTCTGCACATGCAAGTATGAGAATTCATGTGCACATGTATGTATATTATTCGGTAAAATTTTCGTAGTTTTTTAGCTCTCAATTCCACATACAACATCTCTGGAGTACAAGACTTGACCAGTAGCTTTGTTCTTGTGTCTATAATTATAATCTAGAGTGGTGTAAACAGTGGACATGGTATTGGTGACTTCTGTGTGTGTGAGGATGAGCATTTTGTGTGTATACTACGTCTTCATATTAATCGGTACTACACGTACACATATTGTAGCTTTTTGGTTTCACTTGTACACCCCACACTTTCTAGGTACCAAAACCATACCAGTACATTTGTTCTTGTGTCTATAACCTTAATCTAGAGTGGTGTAAACAGTGGATATGACATTGGTGACTTCTGTGTGTGTGAGGATGAGCATTTGTGTACATACTTCATGTTTACTTAATTGATACCGTACACATCTTGTAGCTTTCTTGGTCTCATTTGTACACCCTACTTTTTCTAGGTACCAAAATCAGATCAGTACATTTGTTTTTGTGTCTATATTCATAATCTAGAGTGGTGTAAACAGTGGACATGGTATTGGTGACTTCTGTGTGTGTGAGGATGAGCATTTTATGTGTACTTCATGTTAATCGATACTGTACACATGCATCTCGTAGCTTTCTTGGCCTCATTTGTACACTCCACACTTTCTAAGTGCCAAGGTCAGACCAGTACTTTTGTTCTTGTGTCTATATTCATAATCTAGAGTGGTGTAAACAGTGGACATGGTACTGGTGACTTCTTTGTATGTATTCTAAGAATTTTCTATGCAATCTGCAGCTACATGTAGTACGTATATACACATTTCTTGCTTTTGAGCTCTAAATTCTTCACACGACATCCCAAAAGTTCCAAATTTGATCAGTAACTCTATCTCAATGTTAACAATCATATTTCTAAGTTTCGTCGACTGGCGATGTGGTTGAGGAATGTTCTGCATATGTGAGTATGAGAATATCCTGTGCATATGCATTCACAGTAATGGGTGCAATTTTTAGAGATTTTTAGCTCTCAATTCCACATGCAATATCTCTGGAGTACCAGACTTGATCAGTACCTTTGTTCTTGTGTCTATAACCATAATCTAGAGTGGTGTAAACAGTAGACATGGTACATTAGTGACTTTTGAGTGTGTGAGGATGAGTATTTTGTGTGTACTTCATGTCAATCGGTACTGTGCATATCTTGTAGCTTTCTTGGTCTCGTTTGTACACTCCACACTTTCTAGGTACTAGTACCTTTCTTCTTGTGTCTATAACCTTAATCTAGAATGGTGTAAACAGTGTACATGATATTGGTGACTTACTCTGCGTGTGTATTCTAAGAATTTTCCATGACATTGTGTGTACACACATTCACAGTAACCAAAATACAACTTTCATAGCTTTTTAGCTCTTAATTCTTTCAACATCATCTCTAAACTTCAAACTTGAACAGTACCTTTGTCTTGATGTTAACAATCATACTTGTGAGTTTCGTTGACTCGTGATGTGATTGAGGTATGTTCTGTACATGTGAGTATGAGAATATCCTGTGCACATGCAATCACAGTAATCGGTACAATTTTTATAGCTTTTTAGCTCTCAATTCCACATACAACATCTCTGGAGTGCCAGACTTGATCAGTATCTTTATTTTGATGTCTTTTATCATAACCTAGAGTGGTGTAAACAGTAGGCATGGCATTGGTGACTTTTGTGTTTGTGAGGATGAGCATTATTTTAGTGTGTACTTCATGTCAATTGATGCTGTACACATCTTGTAGCTTTTTTGGTCTAATTTGTACACCCCACACTTTCCTAGTATCAAAACCAGACCACTACCTTTATTTTGATGTCTATATTCATAATCTATAGTGGTGTAAACATTGGACATGGTATTGGTGACTTCTGTGTGTGTGAAGATGAGCATTTTGTGTGTACTTCATGTCAATCGATACCGTACACATCTTGTAGCTTTTTTGGTCAAATTTGTACACCCCACACTTTCCTAGTATCAAAACCAGATCAGTACCTTTATTTTGATGTCTATATTCATAATCTATAGTGGTGTAAACAGTGGGCATGGTATTGGTAACTTACTCTGCGTGTGTATTCTAAGTTTCCATATTATGTGCATACATCAGTATTTGGTACAATTTTCAAAGCTTTTAAGCTCTATATTCTTCACACATCATCTCTGAAGTTCCAAACTTGATCAGTACCATTGATTTGATGTTAATAATCATATTTCTGACTTTCGTTAACTAGCGATGTGGTTGAAGCGTGTTATGCACATGTGAGTATGAGAATTACCTATAGCACATGCATGCATTCACAGTTACTGTAATCGATGCAATTTTAGTAGCTTTTTAGCTCTCAATTCCACATACAACATCTCTGGAGTACCAGACTTGATTAGTACCTTTGTTCTTGTGTCTATAACCTTAATCTAGGGTGGTATAAACAGTGTACATGATATTGGTGACTTCTGTGTGTGTGAGGATGAGCATTTTGTGTGTACTTCATATTAATCGATACTATACACATCTTGTAGCTCTCTTGGTCTCATTTGTGCACCCCATACTTTTTAAGCATTTAAACCATACAAGTAACTTTGTTTTGATGTCTATATTCATAATCTAGGGTGGTATAAACAGTAGACATTGTATTGGTTACTTCTGTGTGTGAGAGGATGAGCATCTTGTAGCTTTCTTATGGTCTCATTTGTACACCCCACACTTTTTAGGTACCAATGCAATACCAGTACCTTTATTCTTGTATCTATATTCATAATCTAGAGTGGTGTAAACAGTGGACATGACATTGGTGACTTCTGTGTGTATGTATTCTAAGAATTTTCCATGTGTACACACATTCACAGTAATCCTACAATTTTTGTAGCTCTTTAGCTCTCAATTCTTCACACAACATCCCTGAAGTTCCAAACTTGATCAGTATCTTTATTTTAATGTTAATCATCTTATTATTTCTGAGTTTCATTGACTGGCGATGTGGTTGAGGCATGTTCTGCACATGTGAGTATGAGAGTTTCCTGTACACATGCATTCACAGTATAATTAGTACAATTTTTATAGCTTTTTAGGTGTCAGTTCCACATACAACATCTCTGGAGCACCAGACTTGATCAGTAACTTTGGTGTTATGTCTATAACCATAGTCTAGAGTGGTGTAAACAGTAGACATGGCATTGGTGACTTCTGTGTGTGTGAGGATGAGTATTTTGTGTGTACTTCATATAATATTATTAATTGGTACTGTACACATAATATTATCATTGTAGCTTTCTTAGTCTCATTTGTACACGCCACATTTTTACTTTACCTCTGTATGTGCTCACATGTTGTGCTAAATAGGCTGTGAGAGAGGATGTTTCCAATTAAGCTATGAAGTGCGTGCACGTGTGTGTGAGTGTGTTTGTGTGTGTGTGTGTGACGTGAGTGGGTTTGGGTTTGGGTTGAGTTTGGGTTGGCTTTGGGTTTGGGTTTGATTTAAGGTATGTACATGTACACACATACCTTACTTTCACACTCATATCATATGCATGTATATTACATGGCATGTGCTGTGCACATGCACATGTAATTCTGTCTATGGATACACTACATGTGTACATCTACACATGTATACATATTTACATGATCATGTAAACGATCAATGCCCTCTAATTAACACCTACATGTAACCAAAAGGTAGGCATACTAAGAAGTAAGTGATAGGGAAAATGAACCAGCCATAATAATAGCATGTATGGTGGTACTGAGCTAGTGATTGATAGTAGTTTTCCTCTGTGCAGTACTTCATAATTCCACAGAGCATATGCCCCTCTTAATACTATGATTATGATATTGTGGTCACCACAGAGTACACATTGATGCACACACATGGTGTAGTTCAAGTGCCTTATACAATTAGGTGAAGTACACACTAGTAAAACCACATAATGTATAGATGCTCAATCACAATAGTGTATGATCTAACGCTGGACCTACCATAATATTATTATAATAATACACGTATTATAATTTAAGGTTCAAAGATTTATTAATTTGATTTTGAGTTGTATGAGGTTGCTTGTGTTTCCTATCTCGTAACATACTGACAAAAAAATTCTCCATTGATTAGAATTCTCATACATAAACCATCTTTCCTTTTGACTACTGTTTACACCACTTTAGATTATGAATACAGACATAAAAACGAAGGTACTGGTCAGGTTTTGGTACCTAGAAAGTATGGGGTGTACAAATTAGACCAAAAAAGCTACAAGATGTGTACAGTATCGATTGACATAAAGTACACACTAAATGCTCATCCTCACACACACAGAAGTCACCAAATTTATAGATGATATGTGAAGAATTAAGAGCTAAAAAGCTATGAAGATTAATTGTACCTTGGTTACTGTGAATGTGTGTACACACCTGGAAAATTCTTAGAATACACACGCAGAGTAAGTCACCAATGTCATGTCCACTGTTTACACCATTCAAGAGTAAGGTTATAGACACAAGAACAACTGTACTGGTATGGTTTTGGTACCTAGAAAGTGTGGGGTGTACAAGTGTGACCAAGAAAGCTACAAGATATGTGCACAGTATCGATTAATATGAAGTACACACAAAATGCTAATCCTCACACACACAGAAGTCACCAATGCCATGCCTACTGTTTACACCACTCTAGATTATGGTTATAGACATCAAAATAAAGATACTGATCAAGTCTAGTACTCCAGAGATGTTGTATGTGGAATTGAGAGCTAAAAAGCTATAAAAATTGTACCGAGTACCGTGAATGCATGTGAACAGGATATTCTCATACTCAGATGTACAGAATCAATCATCAACCACATCGCCAGTTCACGAAACTCAGAAATATGATTGTTGACATGAAGATAAAGGTACTGTTCAAGTTTGGAAATTTATAGATGATATGTGAAGCTAAAAAGCTATGAAGGTTAATTGTACCTTGGTTACTGTGAATGTGTGTACACACATGGAAAATTCTTAGAATACACACGCAGAGTAAGTCACCAATGTCATGTCCACTGTTTACACCATTCTAGATTAAGGTTATAGACACAAGAACAAAGGTACTGATCAAGTCTGGTACTCCAGAGATGTTGTATGTGGAATTGAGAGCTGAAAAGCTACTAAAATTGCATCGATTACAGTAACTGTGAATGCATGCATGTGCTATAGGTAATTCTCATACTCACATGTACAGAACATGCCTCAACCACATCGCTAGTTAACGAAACTCAGAAATATGATGTTTAACATCAAGACAAAGGTACTGATCAAATCTGGAACTTCAGAGATGATGTGTGAAGATCTTAGAGCTTAAAAGCTATGAAAATTGTACCAAATACTGATGTATGCACATAATATGGAAACTTAGAATACACACTGTTTACACCACACTGTTTACACCACTATAGATTATGAATATAGACATCAAAATAAAGGTACTGGTCTGGTTTTGATACTAGGAAAGTCTGGGGTGTACAAATTTGACCAAAAAAGCTACAAGATGTGTACGGTATCGATTGACATGAAGTACACACAAAATGCTCATCCTCACACACACAGAAGTCACCAATACCATGTCCAATGTTTACACCACTATAGATTATAAATATAGACATCAAAATAAAGGTAGTGGTCTGGTTTTGATACTTGGAAAGTGTGGGGTGTACAAATTAGACCAAAAAAGCTACAAGATGTGTACAGCATCGATTGACATGAAGTACACACTAAAAATTTAATAATGCTCATCCTCACACACACAGAAGTCACCAATACCATGTCCACTGTTTACACCACTATAGATTATGAATATAGACATCAAAATAAAGGTACTGCTCTGGTTTTGATACTAGGAAAGTGTGGGGTGTACAAATTTGACCAAAAAGCTACAAGATGTGTACGGCATCGATTGACATGAAGTACACACAAAATGCTCATCCTCACACACACAGAAGTCACCAATACCATGCATAGTTGCCAAGTGTCCCGGTTTGGCCGGGACAGTCCCGGTTTTTGGCCCTATATCCCGGTTGTGTCCCGGTTTACGTGATTTTGCAGCATTGTCCCGGAATCCAGCTCGATTGCACAAATGGAGGTGTGGCACAAGCATAAACTCAGTATACTATCGAATTTCAGTTCGTATATCTCGATGTTTAGTGGGTGTGGCAATATATAATCAGCCGAAAGTGGGTGTGGTCATCCGAAAGTGGGCGTGGTCAATAAAATTTCACACGCGCTTCGCGCGCGTTAAATCTACAGTGTTTGCTGTCCCGGTCTCTCCTCTCATAAACTTGGCAACTATGACCATGTCCACTGTTTACACCACTATAGATTATGAATATAGACATCAAAATAAAGGTACTGGTCTGGTTTTGATACTAGGAAAGTGTGGGGTGTACAAATTTGACCAAAAAAGCTACAAGATGTGTACGGCATCGATTGACATGAAGTACACACTAAAATAATGCTCATCCTCACAAACACAGAAGTCACCAATACCATGTCCACTGTTTACACCACTCTAGATTATGGTTATAGACATCAAAATAAAGATACTGGTCTGGTTTTGATACTAGGAAAGTATGGGGTGTACAAATTTGACCATAAAAGCTACAAGATGTGTACGGCATCGATTGACATGAAGTACACACAAAATGCTCATCCTCACACACACAGAAGTCACCAATACCATGTCCAATGTTTACACCACTATAGATTATGAATATAGACATCAAAATAAAGGTAGTGGTCTGGTTTTGATACTAGGAAAGTGTGGGGTGTACAAATAAAACCAAAAAAGCTACTAGATGTGTACAGTATCGATTAACTTGAAGTACACACAAAATGTTCATCCTCACACACCCAAAAGTCACCAATGCCATGCCTACTGTTTACACCACTCTAGGTTATGATAAAAGACATCAAAATAAAGATACTGATCAAGTCTGGCACTCCAGAGATGTAGTATGTGAAATTGAGAGCTAAAAAGCTATAATAATTGTACCGATTACTGTGAATGCATGTGCACAAGATATTCTCATACTCACATGCACAGAACATGCCTCAACCACATCGCCAGTCAATGTAACTCAGAAGTATGATTGCTAACATCAAGATAAGGGTGCTGATCAAGTTTGGAACTTAAGGGATGCTATGTGAAGAATTGAGAGCTAAAATGCTTCGAAATGTGTACTATGTATACATGTAGATGATTGGCATGAATGCATGGAAAATTCTCAGAATGCACACACGCAGAAGTCACCAATACCATGTCCACTGTTTACACCACTCTAGATTATGGTTATAGACACAAGAAGAAAGGTACTGATTTGATATTGGTGCCCAGAAACTGTTGGGTGTACAAATGAGACCAAAAGCTACAAAATGTGTACAGTATCGATTGACATGAAGTATACACAAAATGCTCATCCTCACACGCTCAAAAGTCACCAATGCCATGCCCACTGTTTACACCACTCTAGATTAAGGTTATAGACACAAGAACAAATGTACTGGTATGGCTTTGGTACCTAGAAAGTGTGGGGTGTACAAATTAGACCAAGAAAGCTACAAGATGTGTACAATAACATTGAAGTATATACAAATGCTCATCCTCACACACACAGAAGTCACCAATACCATGTCCAATGTTTACACCACTATAGATTATGAATAATATAGACACAAGAACAAATGTACTCTTATAATTTTGGTGCCTGGAAAGTGTGCGGTGTACAAATGAGACCAAAAAGCTACAAGATGTGTACAGTACCGATTAATATGAAATGCACACAAAATGCTCATCCTCACACGCACAGAAGTCACCAATGCCGTGCCTACTGTTTACACCACTCTAGACTATGGTTATATATACACAAGAACAAATGTACTGGTATGGGTTTGGTACCTAAAAAGTGTGGGGTGTACAAATGAGACCAAGAATGCTGCAAGATGTGTACTATACCGAAATAGTTACACTCAAAATCCTCATCTATAATGTGTACATTGAACAGATTTAATAAGCACTGGATTTATTCCTAGTTATTGATTAGCATCATTCAACACACTAAATCTTGCAAGTTTTAATATTATTATGGTAGTTATCATAATTGTCCCCTATTGTATCATCATGCATTGCCAATTGACTGATTTCAAGAAAAGGGATTTCACCAAAATAGGTGTATGTTCATAACATAACTTGAAAATACATTATAGTAAATGCAAATGAACAAAAAAAATCCCTGCATAGAAGTCAACAGCATACAATGTAACAATAGTGCTCAGGTACACTGAGGTACATACTTTAATTAATGGTCTTGGTGATGAGCTGCTGACCACGTCACGTGGTTTGTATCTCAAGTAGGCTAGTGGTTATGCTCAAGTAGTCTGTGGCTTAATTATAAGGCAAGCTATTGTGCCAACATTGGGGGTGACTTAGATCCTCAGCTGTAATCCCCAAGTCATGACTGGCTTAGACCCTAAGCTGATGGAACTGGCTTAAATGCTAAGCTGAGAATGGCTTAGATCCTAAGCTGAGGTTGTCTTAGATACTAGTGGCTTAGATCCTAAGCAGCTGAGGTTGGCTTAGATTCTAAGCCAAGGTTGTCTTAGATATTAGTGGCTTAGATCCTAAACAGCTGAGGTTGGCTTAGATTCTAAACCAAGGTTGTCTTAGATACTAGTGGCTTAGATCCTAAGCGGAGGTTGGCTTAGATCCTAAGCGGAGGGTGGCTTAGATACTAGTGGCTTAGATCCTAAGCTGATGGTACTGGCTAAGCTAAGCGGAGATTGGCTTAGATCCTAAGCTGATGGCACTGGCTTAGATTCTAAGCTAAGCGGAGGTTGGCTTAGATCCTAAGCGGAGGGTGGCTTAGATTCTAAGCTAAGCGGAGGTTGGCTTAGATCCTAAGCGGAGGGTGGCTTAGATTCTAAGCTGATGGTACTGGCTTAGATTCTAAGCTAAGCGGAGGTTGGCTTAGATCCTAAGCGGAGGGTGGCTTAGATCCTAAGCTGATGGTACTGGCTTAGATTCTAAGCTAAGCGGAGGGTGGCTTAGATCCTAAGCTGATGGTACTGGCTTAGATTCTAAGCTAAGCGGAGGTTGGCTTAGATCCTAAGCCGAGGGTGGCTTAGATCCTAAGCTACCCTCGGTTCATTAAAGTGTAAATTTTTACAGAATCCGGAAAAAAAATATTCCGGATCTTAAATGGATACTGTTAAATGATCGATAAATAAGCAACAGAATCAAGCTTTTCTGTTTTTGTTTTTACCATGCCCACTTAATTATGTTCGCGCATGCGTGCAGCCACTATTCGAGGGCGGCTACTATTTCTTTTACAGAGCTCCATGTGCGGCTACTATTTGAAGGAGGCTACTAATTAGGGTATGGCTTCTATTCGAATAAATACCGTAGAAACTGGTTGTTAAGCGCTGCTCGCTGTTAAGCACATATTTTTTATTAAGCACATAGTTTTGTGTGAGCTTTACCGCTCTTTGTTAGGCGCATATGCCCAGCAAGCCACCTGAACGGCGTTATACAAGCCCAGAAAGAAGGCTAGAAGTAGGCTGGAGAAGAAAACGTCGAGAATTACGCTCTCTAGTCGCTTCTTGGCCATCGCTGTAACAGTAGGCCTTTCTACCCTCGATACGTTCTTACGCACGCCCCACCTACTGTGTTTTAGAACTTTTAATTAAGTGCATGCTTCCTGTTAAGTGCATATTTTCTTGCTGCCGCGTGTTATAAGCGCATGCGCTTAACAACCAGTTTCTACGGTATGGTATATAATAAATTGTAGCTATAGCCCCATTAGTTTTTACAACAATCTGTGGCTCTCATTGCAGCATTGCTGTAAGCATCCTGAGAATGCTCTGTAAAAGTCGGCTCACATGCATGAACTCAGACCAACACAGAACTCTTAGACTATGTACCATATGTACAGTCTTACTGTTTACAAGCACTTAGCAATTGTGATATAATTAACTCATGGAAGTGTTCCATAAGTGAGATGCTGCAAGATTTACGATCTCATCAGTAGTAACCTTTCCAATTAACCCCACCCAAACAATACCAACCCTATTGTTCCAACGCAAACCCTAAACCCTACCCTCTGCATATACTGGGGGTATTTAGCTTTAGTACTCAGTTAAACTACACTTACCTTTCCATTTAAAGACCCAAAGCCATGACCACTAATGGAAGAGTGCACTGATACACCCACCAATTTATCACATTTGCACCGAAGCAGACTGTAGCATAGCAACACTTTGTCATCCCATACAGCATTGTAGACTCCACCTTCTGTGATAAGAACAATTCTTACTAAAGGTTATTATCAGGGTTTCATTTAGGATTTTCGTCAAGGGGGGGGGGGGGCAAAGACTATAGTATGCTTTTCCATCCGTAAAGAATGATGTAGTGCTCATTGACTTGATTATATTATGGGGGCCTGGGGGTATGCTTCCCAAGGAAAATTTTTCAATGTTTCAACCTCTGAGACTGTTTCTGGTGGCTTCTGAGCACTTGAATGGGGAAAAGCCTGTCAGTAATATCTATCCACTGGTTCCCTCCATTTTAAGTCAAATGTTGCAAGGATGTGGGATGTGTCTCCTACTAGACATAGCACAAAACTTCAGCTTTTTTGGTGGGGTTAAAAAAGAGCAAACCTGCCGCTTTGGACACTTTCACCATTCAAACTTTTTACTTGTACATGTATTGTGTGTATGGATGGTGGCTATTCTCAAGGGGGGCAGCCAGCTTCCGCTCCCCGCTCCCCCCCCCCCCCCCCCCCCCCCAATGAAACCCTGGTTATTATAGCTATGAAATTCAATGCTAATCCATGCACGGGCATACTGACAACAGGGGTATAATACTACATTTATTCATAAAATTTGAACTTTCAGTGTATAATCAGGGCCATGGTAACAATAAGTCACACCGTGGAACAATTAAATTATGCAAATCGTGCACAAAAATGGAATAAAATAGCATCTTCATCTTGAGAGACCAATACAACTTGTACTACATTAGACTAATTAACATGAATGATTTAGCTTACCCGGTTTAGAGCTGCAGTCTAGCTGAGAATGTGGAACAATAATGACGGGAAGGGTCTTGGCTCGAGATCGAATGGATCCTTTTAGATGACCCCACAACTTGCTAGATTGAATTTTTGTCGGTTTAAAATTGCCGTATTTTGATGTCAATGCCTCCTTCAATTCTAGTCTCTCTAATGAAACTACAGAGATTCAAAAAATCAAGAATTAGGTATCAGAATTACAGAATACCAAAAGCGATTTGTGCTCACCACATTTCTTTGAAAGGATCTTCCCACAATGGCACATTATTTTAAAATTATTTTCCTATAGAGATGCAAAAGTGAGGTGATACACTGCATGGCACTCTGTAACTCTATAGTGGACAATTTAGTAGTGCACTTGAAAATTATCACGCTTAAAGGCACTGTATCAGGATATAAGGGCCGTGTGAAACAGACACTTCTGCACTGCTCAGTATCCTTGCAATGTCGATTTTGCTAGCTCTCTCGCCCGATCGTGGTACAGTGCTATATCAGCCGGTCAGGCACGGGTAAGTGGCGTGATCCCAACGTCACAAAATCACAATACGCGGAGCGCATATACGGACATTCCCATTTTCCTGGCCCAGAAAAATACGAAAAAACATGGTTTCTATTTTTATCTGCTATATGCTGATACAGTGCCTTTAAGCTAGCGTAAGATGCCAATTATCGGCCATGCTTTTGTCCCCGTCGTGTAACTCGCCTCCAGATTGGTTCCAAGATCTGGTTTTTGTACCAGATTGTAGAGCATTACAAGCGTTATCGTTCAGCACTTGTCCGGTCCGAATACCATGTTGCGTTCTCGAGTTACACAGTACCGAAGATTCCGCACGCTGGACCAAATATCGGCCATGAGTATCGATTATCGGCCGCCCATACATTTTGTATAGAACAATTATCGTCCAGTTGCACTCTTTGGTTTGACGATCATTTCCATACACACTGCAACTGATTTGGAGTGTATGATTACATGCTATAACACCCATTGTCATTACACAACTATTAAAAAAGGGAGTATAAATAAAATCTGTAGATGTTTGAATCGCTAACATTACCACACTTTATATCTACACTACTGCGAGGCATAAGGGGCATAGCTTCTCTTCCGTTGGCATCATAAACGATGTTTTCAACACAATCTTCATGAATCCACCTGCCACATGTACATTCCAGCCACTCTCTACCAGTTCCAATATCATCTGTGTACAGTCCGAAGCACGCACAGCACTCATCGGTGTTGATGCTGTCATTCAATCAAGGTGCCTTAGACTTCGGCTCGCTCTCGTCAGTTGGTGATGTACCACTATCAGAACTTGCTACTGTACATGTGTCGCTTTCCAGTTGATATCGCTTTCTCCTAGGGGGAACTGCTTTTCCTTTTAAGTTGGCTGCAGCTTTTTCAGCTGCTTTTTTCTCCCTTTGGAGGGCCCTTTCCTGTGCCTTCTTTGCCTTTTCTTCCTCCTTTTTGCCTTCTCGTCTGCCTTTTTAGCCTTTTCTTCAGCCTTCCTTTTCATTTCCTGCTCACGTTCTTGCTTCTTCTTCTCTCTTTCAAGCTTTCTTTTTTCCTTTTCTTCCTTTTCCTGCTGCTTCTCCTTTGCTTTCTCTTCCAATTGCTCAAGGCACTCCTTACTTGTAAGTATCCGTGCCCGACTTTGAGTACCAGAAGACGATCGGGAAGGAGTCACAGCTGGGAGCGAAGGGAGAAATTGGCACACCCGATCACAGTTATTTGACCTTTTTGGCCAGAGCAGCGATAGCGGACCTTTCGCTGACCTTTCTTGGCAACCACCTTTGGAGGGCGAGGATCTAGTGGGACGCCAGTTTCATCCATATTGTACATGCGTTCTGGATGCCCATCAAAATCTAGGTCGTCATATACCTCTCTTAGCAAGGAAAAATATTGTAGCATATTCTCCTCATTTACGGCATCAATACGTATTCCCGCAGTTGCATCACCAGAACGTAGGGACACACCTGGATTTCTGTCACAAAAACGCCGCCACCACCCACAAGAAATGTTGCTACCTTTGAGAATTCCTTTCTGAGCAGCAACTCCTTCGGCTATTTGCATCACCTCATGCCTGGTTTTTCCAAGTCCAATACTTGCTGCCGTGAGGAGATAAGTGGTAAGCTCTCCTTCCTCATCACGATGAAGGTAAGGTTTTGGCCCTGGACGACAGCTGTGTTCAACACGACCACTCAAACGGTCTTTCAACGTAGACTTAGGTACACCACATTCTTCAGCTGCTCTATTTCGACTCATAACACATGATTGAGCCAGTTCCATTGCCTTTGCCATTTGCTCCTCAGTCCACTGCTTTCTTTTAGCAGGCCGATTGGTCGTTTTCATTGGCTCATGAGCACTCTTTTCTCGATTACGTCGTCTACGACGGTAAGTTCTCTTCTTGGCTCGGGGCATGGTAGTACTGTGGACTATAAATAGCTAGTAACCACTGGAAAGCCAGTAGCTGTGTAGTACGAACCGGCCGCCACCACTGGCAATGTACGAAGTTATTACGATCCAATATCACTAAAATGACAAAAATAAAGGACAGAGCGTTTCAATACAGTGGTCTATATGACTAAGTATCAAACTATTCTTACCTATAGTCAAGTAGAAAAACAACAGTGCTCTCTTTGCTCACGCGGGAAAGTAGCGCCACTGAGATAGCATATTAATGGGGCGTGTCAGTGGGTGGACCGTTCGTAGATCTCCGTAAATTTTTCCGTTTATAGCTGGCCGATAATTGGTGCTGGCCGATATTTGGCATTCTACGCTATTAAAGGACCAAAGGTGATTGCTACTGTGCATAGATAAGCACTTACATGTAGTCTAGCTTTCAATATGTACCATATCCTCCCGAAAATAAGCCCCCCCCCCCCCTTTTTCAGCAGTAGACATGATGTAGACTGGGGAGGGGGCTTATTTTCGAATATGCACTTTCCCTCGAATATAAGCCCCCGTGTACGACACCATCATTGGTCACGTACTGCGGGAAATATCCAAAATTTGCTGTTTTTTTTCTCCAAAAGAGTGGTAGCAAGATGACCTATCAAGTAGACGGCAATAGACAATGATCAGCGGTGGGGAAAGGACTTGTTGTTCTGTGTGTGTACGTCTTCAGAGGAAAGCAAAAGCATCTTGACCGGCTCATAAGTATCTTCGCCAAGCTAGAAGTGCCATCATAACAGAATGACTTCAAAACAGGCTTTCTAAAAGCCACCACCATAATACAAAAGATTCCTCTTTGTACTCGTAGTCAATTGAAGGGCGGGGTTATGTACATACGTATGCACACGCATGCGCACGTGTATGTGTGCAGTCTACTTGGTTGGAGGGGGGCTTATAATCGAGGCAAACATACCTGTGCAAGAGGGTCAAAGAGGGGAGGGGGCTTATTTTCGGGAGGATACGGTACATGTATACATCAGAATTGAAGACATGTAGTATGGATATGTGATGACCCTTTACCCAATTCGATGCTGGCAATTTCACAAAATGAGCTAGGACTCTGAATAATAATTAATTATTCCGAATAACTGTATGGGTAGAGTCCCAGTGGTGCCCAAATTATATGGGTCCTACTGTGAGTAAGCTGTACACTAAGGTATATGAGCTGTATGTAACCTGTGGTATAATGGATTGGCAACATTTAACCATGACATTACACTACAGCATTATTACATGATCTACCTGCACATCCATTGGCTCTGCAACAGTTGCTTGCTTTCTAGGTGTCCTTCTGTCTGGCATGAAGTCATCTTCGTCATTTTCAACAGATTTATTAGTTTTCACTGTTACAGTACTGCTTCCACAAACACTGTTCTCAGCTGTTGACTTCCTTGTTGCCATGCGAGTGTTCACCCTCCTTGTTCGTGGCTGACCTAAAGCACTACTGCGTTTATGCTGTTTCCGGCTTAAAGATCTCTTTTCAGGGCTTAAACTCTTTGAAGTCATTTCACCACATGACGGATTGGCACACAAATTCTTCTCATCCTTCCATTGAGCAACAGGTTGACCGTCTAGTTCATTTTTCAATTTAATATCTTCAGTATTATTGTCTTCAGGTGAGATGGGTGGAGTTTTATCATCATCAAAGTCAGCCTTCCAATTTGAATGGTCGGAAGTGGGTTGCTTATTCAAATTGACTATACTTGATAATTTTGCAGCTATAGATTGAGGCCCACCTATGCACCCAGGTGTATCAAATAATACTGGAGACTCAGAACGACCAGAATCTAGACTAAGTGTGCCAGGCCTTAAATCAGGTGTTTTCGATATAACCTCTTGACTTGTATGCTTTGCTAACACTCGTTCTTGGTGATCAGTGACTTTAGTTGATAGGAGTACTTCATCACAACCACCCTTGGCATCACTGATGTCATTTGATTCAATACCCTGTGTATTAGGTGGACTTTCCTCGATGCAGATTACTGGCGACCTTTCTTCCTGCTTTGACCCTGTTGTTAACTCAGTTAGAGCTTGAATAGAATTCTCACCATCATGATGGGAGTTTGATTTCTTAGGTGTGGGATTACCCGGATAACGAAATGTATCACGCAATTGAGATAGATTGATGAAAGAATAACTACTAGTAGTACAGTCTTTGGATTGACCAGATGATTGCTGCAGTGACTGATTTGCTTTCTGTGATTGCATCGACATATGTGCAAACGCTATAGTACCAGGATTCTGATTGGCAGTTGCATTTGAGCCATTTGTGATGGCATAATTAACCGTTGAGTCAGTATTGGCGGGTGTGAGGCTTGAACCAGGCATACAATCTTCACAAGATGAATGAGCTAGTGCTGATTTGCATGGTGCAACTGGTGTGCTTGTATGGAGTGTGGTTCCAACTGGGCCACTAAAGCTTGGAGAACTAGGCATGGGGGTTGCCTGACAATGATCATACTTTCCAAATGTTGTAGGAGTATTTGCAGTCTCAAGCAAAGTGGTGGACATGTTTCTTATTTGTAGTCCTGGTGAATTCATAGATGTCCCCAAAGATACCGAAACACTTGGACTCTTGAGTAATGAACTGCATATAAAAACAATGAAACAATAACAGAAACTGACCCACACACAAAGTAAATTGTACACATATGGATTTTTTCCCCTTCAAACATAGACTATACAACGTTTGTGAGCGTTGGTGGAAGGGGATTACCTATACAACTTGCACGTATACACAACACATGTGCACAACCCGGCTGGGGGAAGCTTGTGTTCTTTACTAGCTATTCATGCATGTACTTAGTTTTCTGTAAATAAACAAGGGCATTTATGTTTGATTCCATTAGAAAAACAAGAGGGGATTGACCACAGTGTTTTGGTACTCTGTGGCAACATACATGTAAATATGACTGTGAGTACATATTATAGTAGTTCATATACTGAGGTTTTGAATGAGCTATCTATGTATGTACCTCTGATCAATGGTCCTCGATAAATCATTGGCATCACCATTCCCCATCATATTCTCAGTGAAGGCTTGAAGGAGCTTCATGGAATGATTGAAATCACTCTGATGATGTAGCCGCTGCCTTATCCACTTTGATAAACCTGTATTGAAGTTCAACCGGGGCACTAATTTATCTAAGTGCACGCACGCACACAATAGTGGATTGGATACTAAATACAGTAACTAAAGCAAACAATTCTTAAGGCACACATACTTCCATGGCCATGGAGTATATACCTTTTGTATAGTGATGCCCCTTGCTATATCGCTCATCAATCAAAATCAGGGCTCCCCAGTCTTTCCTAGATATATACATGGATCAGAGAATGAGATTTCTCCTTAAATTATTCGCATAATATTAATTTACATACTTGTGTCTTATGCATCTTCCAAGTGCCTGATTCAAGGCTCTGTATGCCTGAATCTCATACCACTCACTGCCTGTCAGCACTCCACGCTTGTGGCAGTGCTCATTGTTGTATTCCCTCTTTAGTTCCACCTTTCAGTATGTGTACAAATGATCAGATAATCACTACATTATATATATACATGCAATGCCATTAGTTACAAAACATGTTTAAAGTGAAATAATGATGTAGACAATGAATATAGTACTACCACTATATGTATAAAAATAACAACTAACCTGTTTATCTTTAATATTGGGAAAGGGTATGCCAATCTAAAGTTTGATAACAAAAGGTAGGTGGGTGTAATGTATACATTAGATTTGCGTACTCACAGTGATTACAGCCCTTGCATTGTTGTCAGCAAAATCCAAGCCTTCACTGACTTTACCTCGGCACACAGCCAAGAAGAGAGCACCGCTGTAATGACCTCTATCATTGTCTATTATAGTAGGCAAGATAAATAATATTATACAGAAAATGAAAGGATTTAGGAATACACACATCTAAACAAAAGCAGAAACAATTTCAGTATGATTTGCAGCTGCAGTTACAATTTTGAAAACAATTCATTAATATTGCCAAACCTCAACCGGTCGCACAATGGCTATGATCAACTGAAAAAAAAACATGTTTGGAAAATTATTCCACAGGTGTATCTACGTACAGCATTGGGAAAGAACCATGGATGAAAAATATCATAAACGCTGCTGAATACTTTCACATTAGCTCGATCAAGTATTGTGAATATAAGTATAGTCACAACAACAGAAATGTTGCAATATTGACAACTATTGAATGTAATGAAAGCTGTTAGAAAATGGTATGGCAATTTTATATGGTACAAATGCAGCTATTTCACTCATTAAAAATAAAATAAGTGTTTCTGCTTTTTAGCAATCTTTCAGCTTTCAATGATAACCATCAATTTGAAACTATATTGTGATAGAATAAACTTCTAAAAGTCATACAAAATATTCATTATAAACTACCGTGATAGATTACTTTTTATGGTGAGTGATAGCTTAGCCTACTAAACTCACAACTTGCAAAAAGAAATATTTACAAATTACAGAGTCAAACTAGTATCAGTCTCTTACAGTCTTACAATATTATAGTAGTATGCGAATTATCGTACATACGTAACAAAGTTGATAGAAGCCTAAACTGAAAGAAAACAATACGAAAAACGGTAACATTGCATTCACTAACGTCAACCTATTCCCATAAAAGAAGACACAGCTCCTTCAAAGAGCACATATCGAATCAAATCCATCATCAAATCATCCTTCTCAAGCTCAGTCGAGCACAGAAAAGCTTCAGTAAATCCATAATGAAGATTCTTGTTGGATGCCTTCTCCTGTGCTTTCTTGGAGTGACTATCGCATCGCCAGCACCTTCCTGGCCGGACTACAGCCAGTGGTACAACACATACAGCAGAGCACTCAACGGAGGACAAGAGAGAGATGAAAAAATCACTCGAGCACAGAGCAGCTTGGGCAGACTTGTCAAAGATTACCTCTTAAGTAGAGGTGGCCGAAAACAGACGAGCAGGGATGAAGTTACTGCATTGATGGAAAACCTCCTGAATGCTCAACATGCTGAGGAGGACAATGATGATTCAGAAGCAGCTATGCAGAGTTTCTTCAAAGTGATGGCAAAGATAGAGGAGGAAAAAGCAAAAGAGATGGACAGCAAAAGTGCAAGAGCTCAATTTCTGAGAGGTCTTGGCTCTACTCTTTTCAACGCCGGAAGGGACTACCTCGTCGATAGGTACTGCCCAAATGCTGATGATTCAACTGAGTCCCCAATAAAAAGTCCATGAATACAACTATTATTGGCTCACAAACAGTATCATTGCTGCACAAACAAACTTGTAGATAGTATAATGCAAGGTTAGACTGCAAAATAATATGTATATTTCATATAGAGCAAACTAGAACACGCACACATGTCAAAGGTGCATAATGACTATTACAGTAGCAAGCTAGCTGAAAATGTGTTCACAATATTATATAATAGTTGAAATTTTATTGCATGCATGCATATCTTCAGCTCCACACTAGTCTAGTAAAAAAGCTAAGATCATTGTAATATTATAATGTTATACATGTGCATGCAGAATATAATTAATAACATCCATGTAATGCATATGCGATGGTGCCATATAGCGAAAAACATTTGAGGGATAAAAGTTTTGTGGATCCGTATTATCATATTACTTGGACAATACAAAATGAAACAGGCATGGATTAACTGAGAAGTCTGTTCCTAGCTGCACCACCAGATAAAAGGATAAAATTTAAAAGTAAGTATAATAATATTAATACATATTATTATGTAACACTTCTGTATGAAGTAAGTGCATTGAATGGGGTTTACACGATGTTAGTGCCACTATCAAGAATTACTGACACATGCCCAATCATAAACCATATATAGGTATGCCTTTGCCTGCCATGCGCATGCATCATGTGATAGCGCAATTAATACATCCAGCTATATTGAACTTTGGATGTGACAAATATTACCTCCTGAATGCTCAAGACGCTGAGGAGCACAATGATGAAGCAGGTATGCAGAGTTTCTTCAAAGTGATGGCAAACACTTAGTTTAGCGATGCACACGCCATCCAAAATGATATAATTGCAGCCTAACTATCTCGCCACCATCCAGTCCCTCTGGTACAACACACAGATGTAATAAACACTGCAGAGAAAGGAATCACCGTAGATGCTCACACAGCTCATTTGACTCCCCAAACATGCAGCTCTTCCACAGGCAGTAGCCTGTACCATAGCTCCTCCCCTAACACCAACTCAGATACCTCTCTGAGCAGAGGTCCAACCTACTGGTACCACACTTAGTACCGATACTCCATGGAAGCACTACAACTGTATATATGTACACATGTTGCATGGAGACGCTGGCACGGCCCTAGGAAACATGTTGGCGTATGGAAACAGCAGCTTCTTTCAAGGGGCTACATCGATGTTAGTCATTAATTCCCTAATGGAGCCAAGAGTAGTAAGAGGGCATGCAATAATTCGTAAAGTTTATACTGATAAAACAGTGAAGCTATTGAAAGGTGAGAGTAATGAGACTGATTGCTGATGTCCAACAGACCAATGAAGAATGAGAAATATAGAAGCTATGACTGCAGAGACTGGAGCTACAACTGCAAAGAACCCTTCTGTTGCCACATTCTACCCTGATAGCAATGACGATGAGGATATTATCAAGTTGTCTGATCGAGAGCATCTGCTACAAAGGGAGTACGAGGTTGAGATGGAGCGCCTAGCATTAAAGAAATGGAAACTTCGATTACAAGCTTGGGAAGACGGGTTCAGAGTACTGCAGGAGGAGAAAGAGCAAGAACAGCAGAAGAGTATTATATCAGCAGCAATAGTAGCCTCCGAGCCGGATATGGCTCTTTTTACTAAACTAGAAGAACGTGAACAGGAACAGAATATAAAGAGAGAATGCATTTAGGTCTATCAACCTGTTTAGTTCTGCCACATGCTTCATATGTGGGAAGTTCCTTATTAGCCTAGTGTATCTTGAATTATCAAGTATACCTATAATTATTATGTGCCATTGTATAGCTAATTATTGGTTTCTGATAAGATTACATAATCTGTTTTGATCGATCCTATGATATGATATGTCGTATACGGTCTCCATGACCACGTACATCTTTATATTCAAGTTGCATATGAATATATAAAGATTATTATTATGTGTGGTAGCTATTATCCCTTTAATTCAAAATTATCATTCATATGAGCAAAATTCGAATTAAGTGGATATTGCTGTAATTCAAATTTTTCTTTATTTGGGTGGATTTGTAAATTCGAATTAAGTGGACTACACTGTATCTGGTACATGTGGAGGAATGTTTGATCTCTCTGTAACCAGTTTGTGTGAAACTTCAAGTTCAAGGCTTATCTGGAGCCTTGATAAGCATTTTTTTGAAGAAACAAAATGGGGTGTGACCCATCATCCCCAGGAGTACCACCAATTGCTGCTTTATGTAAAGATGTGCAGCAATCAACTAAACGCCTGAAGAGCATCTACAAGTATGAGGTGCTAGGGTGGCAGTACATGAGCCTGGTAAGAGCAGAATTCCACCAGGAGCAGCTCAACAATCCACACTTTATTATAATCTTTGCAGAAGTCTATCTATGTAGGCTGATCTTTTTAATGCATGCAGCTAATGATTTCATCGGTTGAAGCTAGCTGGTCAAAACCGTTAAATTTTGATGACCAAAGTGGATAGCCAGATGTCAGATGAGACACCACCCCTAACTACTGCATGGAAGATGTCTGAACAGTGTATTCACCTTGAAGTGATGTAGTCTTAAATTCAATACTATACTTCTGTAATAATTTAATTCACATGGATAAGGATAAAGGGGTTGCAGCAACTTGCAAACTGCTCTAAAAACGTTTTGTAAGGTTACTAATACCTGGTCCAGTTGGGAGGAGACAAGGAAGAAATTCTTTCCTTACACTAAAGAGGATAGGTAGCTTTCGTTGCCACCACATACTGCCAAGCTGCTCTGCATACTGAGCATTGATGATGTGATGTGGACACATACAAGGGTGTAAGACATATATACACTGAAACATGATATTCTAACTCTCTCATACACAGACATTCTTGAGAAGAAAATACCTTTTAATGGAGCTCATCTCCCATTACCTCACAACCTTGAGGCTTCATTACAACATACAGCCATCCAAAGGAATCATGTGGTTGCCCCTCTACCCATGCACATGAGCTGTCCCCGAGTTCCACTAACTATCTTGAGAGTGCTAACGCAAATGTTGTAGCAGCTACTGATTCAAAGGTACAACAAACACCGGTTATTATCACAGGCTGTGACTATGTATCTTTCTTCAGTGGATTGGGGAAACAACCTTCTTGCAATATTTTTCCAACATGAAGTATTCATAACAGGAGTCACAGTACACAAACGGTTCACTGACGGATACACTACTGGATAATGATGCCCACAAACAAGAATTTTTGGCCTTCATCCGCAGCCTATATGACCACCTGTTGTAGTCGCTCTGCATGTCCCTGGTACAACCATCTCATTCAAGGACATAAGGCTACCCGAAGTATTCAGGCAGACAGAAGCACGATGCAAGTAGCCAATATCACTATTATGGTTGGAATATGATTGATAGCATCCCTTCCATAGACTGGGATAGTGATGAAAATCGAGCCGCTATCAGAAAGTACTTCAGCTAACAAAAAGATGTCCATGCAAGATGGGCTGTACAACAGGCAGGTGTGGGTGTTGGAAGAAAGGGCAAAGATGCTTCACAGTACATGTACACGCGTATCTGCACTGTTCATATCTCCCCAATGACAGCAGGAAAGAAAAGAAGGATATTGCCAAGTTGAAGATGTAAGAGAATAGAGAATAGCCACACATGAGTGACAGTGATAATGAGTCAGGGTCGGGTCCAGGGGAGGGAGTAGGGGGTCAGTTCCCCCCCCTCCCCCGCCCCCTTCAGCTGGTGAGCTTCCCATTCAACATAATTGATCTGTAAACTTTACTGTTTTATAGTGTACTCTACTTGCTTTTCCATAAAACATACCAAGCTCTGCTCAGAAGTTTCAGATTGACTTGTATATTTTTTTAGTTTCTTAAGTTCAGTAGCATAGTTGTATGCATGTATGTATGTATTCATTGTCAGAAACACATTATGGGACATATATGGGCTCATATATAGTGGCAATAGCATCTCATAGGTGCTACATGTACGTCATTAAGATCCAAAGTGGATGCATATGGTTTAAAAACTGCTTTTATCAGCAAGCAAGTTCCTTTATCCATTGGAGCACCTATATACTATTGATAACGGAACACAGGAGTCCCTTGCAAAAGCACCTGCCATAGAACCAAGACGCTCAGCAAGAGAATAACAAACACCTCAGTAATCACCTCTCTCAAGACCGCACATGGCTACTAAGCTGCCTTATCCAGAGTTCTGAGAGCTTGAAGGGGAGGTGTAAGGAAATCATGCAGGTGATCCACAGGTTGACCTCGTGACCTTGAGTGAACGGTACTGAACCAACTAGGTATTAGCTAGCCTTGTATGACTTCCGGGTCTCTCTTGCTAGTTATACACAACACTACTCTAAGTCTCAGTTGCGTCAACCTTGATTGTACGGGGTGCTCACTTCACAGGGACCAATGGGATTTCCTTCCCTAAAGTCTGAAGTGTACACACAGCTAGGAATATACTATGGTACGGATCATGTCCGATTCATCCTTCTATATTGAAGAAGCATCAACTGATGATCTTGTATTAATTCCTAATTACACATATAATACACACAGGTATGAGAGGCTATGTACTATAGTGCTCCACCTGCCAATCTCCTTTACTTTAATATGACTAGCTAATATAGTCACTTGATGAGCACTAATTAGGTTTCAATATCAGATAATGACACATTCAATGGTAGCGACAAAAATCAACTGATACAGAATGTGTATACAGTATTGGTATAAAGATTATGTACTACTATATAGTCTCCTCAAATGACAATTCTATATTCATTAGTGTTTTGGAATTATTAACAGACAAAAAAAACTGAGCAAAGGTAACAGTTACTTGCGGAAATCGTAATAGCAACAAATAGCAAAATAGGAAAGCGGTGTCCAATTGGTATATAAGTAGATTCTTGCAAAGCTAATCCGCACCCTTCAGATTTTATCACACATCTACTAAACTTCAATCAAGGCGGCAAAAATGAAGAAGCTACTCAGCTATCTCCTACTTGCTGCCTTTACATTCACTGCTTGCAGTGCTTTGTCAGCAGCATCTGATAAAGCTAATCAGCTGGATAACAAAGACATCACCGCATTGCTTAAGAACCTTGCAACTAGTAGTCAAGATGAAACTGATGAAGATGGCATCAATGCACTGATGAAGGAACTTGCAGCCAGTCAAGATGCACCCGATGAAGATGACATCAATACCCTGCTTAAGCAGCTAGCAACCAGTCAAGATGATACAACGGATGACAACAGCAACGATGATGATGGTGATGATAGCGATTTAATCGAGCTTCAGGGTGTGTTCGATGTAATGGATCGCGTGAAGCAAGAGCAAGCTACGGCAATGCAAGATGAAGACGACGATGATGATGATGGCAATGATGAAAACGCTGAAAATCAGTGGTTTTCAACATTGATCAGAGGAGTGGGAGGGAGATTATTAAGAAAATATGGACGGCGGTATTTAGGAAAGTATGCATGGCGCACAATCCGCAGAGCTGGACGGAACTATATCAGGAGGAGATTCTGCAATGAAAAGGAAGTAATGCTTCAGGAATTGAACGATGAGGCTGGAGATGATGACGATACTGATGACAGTACATTTGCTGAGCTTCAGTCTCTGTTTGGTTCCCTTAAGGAGCTTGAAGCTGTTACGACTCAGAACGAGGGGACTGCAGGTGCTGAGGGCTTCTTTAGCAGGCTTAGGAGGAGGCTCAGGAGAAGGCTGAGGAAAGCAAGGAAGAGAATTGGAAGGAGGATAAGGAGGAGGATAAGGAGAACCATCAGGAGGCGCTTTTGCTAAGCCATGAACATTTGGAAGTGGACAAAGTAAAGAACTTGACTTTCAAACATAAAGTAGAGTAGTGCAAAAAGTAGTGTTAGCAAGATATGATTGTAGCGTAGATATATATATGTGTGATCTCGAACAGTAGCAAAATTTTGCATAATCATTTGTGAGAAGACTTTCTCGGACTCCATTGAGATGTAATTTTGCATAATTTATACATACTGTAGTAACCATACTGAGTTTCTTCAAAAGTGCATGTACAGCATTATACCATCTTGTAAATTCTCTTAAAAGTCATATCAGGGGTAGATCCAGGGGGGTCAAGGTACATGCATCTACACAGGATGTGATATCAGTACTGATTTATAAGGAAGAGTGCAACTACAGTCACCAAATTGTAGTATTTAATTGCGTGCTTGCAAACTGAAACTATATATACATTTAATTTAGTACTATGGGCAAAAATGGTGATAACTGTTCAGTTTATATGCTAATCAATTTACTATAATTATTTCCACTTTAATAATACACTAGATTACGTTCACCTTATAAATATTACAAGCCAGGCAGAAGGAATAATTATTGTAGGTTGGTACTATAAGTCCTACACATAGACATGTATGATGAATTAGAGTACATACCGTATTTATTCAAATAGTAGCCATGGCTACTACCGTAAATTGCGAATGTTTCGCTGTTAAAATATTTACGGACAGCCAAGCTTGTGCGAAAATTCAACGCACAAAAATACATGTGCAATATTAGCGATAATGCGGTACAGGGTCGTTCGTCTGAAAATTATTTAACGTGAAATATTATCGCATGAAATATTTTAGACATGAAATTTTCGCGATTTACAGTATTAATTTCAGCCTAGCTCAGTCTACACTAAGACCTACCGTTTAATGGCAAAACGGAAATGATGTTTTCCTGCGTATGATTACGCACGCGCGCGTACGTATTACGCGGGTACACGCAATAATCTCGTATACGTCCGTATATCTATCCGTGTACTGCGCCCTACCCAGGACAGAATGAATTTTTCTCGTTTTCGAAGGCTCGTTTCTCGAAGCGCCTCGAGCGGTTCTATTCCACGCTACTGCTATACACTGCCACTAAGGTATAGACATCGAGGATGTCTCGTTTTTCGTTCTGGAATGAGTGTTACAGATTTGCCCCGAATTCAAAGTTCCATTCAGCCAGAAAAGATCAAGAAATGGACGAGCGAGTTGAACTGTCACGAAGAAAGTACTCAAGACGAAGAGTTGGTAGCTACAACATAGCTAATTTAGTAGCTAAAGTTCAGTATTTTCTTTAGTTGACAGTCTAGCTAGCTACTATCAAGAAAATAGAACAGGCTAAAGTGATAAATTGTTTTAGATTTTCAAAGAGCGTTCGTGGTGGCTGAGTGCCCCTGGAAGACTCGGGATTCAGCAGAGTAACTGCTCTGGTACTTACCTACTAGTGGACCAAGTCCCCTAGCGCTGGTGTGAGTGTTACAGATTTGCCCCGAATTCAAAGATGCCATCAGCCATACGCGGCTGAAAACTGGTTCATGTCTACTTCAGTCATCTCGGCACGCTTAGTCTTGTTCTTGGTATCAATGTGAAGCTCAGCTCTTCTTCTTTACAATGGTACTTTAGATAGAACGATAGCTAACTCACTCTAGAAGATACAGTTGTACATAGACATGCACTATTTTTGACCCCACGTGTATGGCATGCATATCATTAACCCCCATAGGCGCCATGCAAACCGCGCGTTGACATTAAAATGTATTGTATGTATATGGACTTCCGGTGGTCTTAGTGTAGACTGAGCTGAAGTGCGGCTACTGATCGAGGGCGCCTCTTATTCGGGGTGGCTTATATCAATTTGGGGGTGGTACCCCTTAGTGTCATTAAACACGATAGACTAGTTTTTTCATATTGATTTTTTAATAGTTCAGACATAATTAAAAAAAAAGCAGCAGAACCAAGCCAAAGATATCTTCTGCCATGCTTCTACTGCAACCTAACGATCACTCATGGCTTGTGTTCGCACATGCATGCAGCTACTATTCAAGGGCAGCTACTAATCTGAGTGCGGTCATAATACAGTATCCATCCAAAAATATTCCCCCCCACCCCACCTCTGCAAATCTGCCTCAAATACAAGTCCCCCCTCTTCTAGAAGTATTTACTATAGTGTTTCTCTGCCTGTATCGCTTGTCCATCTACAGAGTTCACCCTTATTTTAAGCCTACAATATTGCAGCAAAATCAGGTGCTACCTATATACTAGCCAGGCCCACTGTAACCATTCAACAAGATATGAGCTCATTTCTATCATGTGGCTGTGATCGTGATATTTAGCAGAAACAGCTGACAAGTGAAGAAGATAAACCACCAAGACTATGAAATAAAAACAATGTTCTGTCAATCTTCATACAACTCATTAATTTTTGCTGACAGTGCGAATATTGTTACAGAACACTATAGGCGCGGGGGGTAGGGGCTCAGAGACAAGGCTTGAGCTAGAATTTGGAAGTCAAGGAGGGGCGGGGATTCACTTCAAAGGGGGGTTATTTTGGGAGGAAATGGTATGATTATCCACTGACTCCAAGATGTGCCTTGATGGTTGTTTAAACAGTTTTTACTACTCATACTAAACATGTGTATCCAAATCACTACAGTTGGGAAACTACAAGTTGAATATACTATAGCTGTTGAATTCTACACTATATAGGGTATAAAGTCAGAGCAAATAACACACAAGTACCTGAAGGTAGACTATGTGTATACTATGTGTACTATACATGCAATGTCATCTATCTGGTGATTACCATGATAGCATATAGATAGCTGACACTGCTATAAAAGTTATGGATATGAAGCAAATTTCATTTCGGTACACACAAAAAGCAGCACCCAAAACTCAACTGCGAAACCTTTAAGATGAAGATCATAGTTGCTTGCTTTCTCTTATGTGCCATAGCACTCACCTATGCCAAATATCCGTTGCCTTTGAACTACAGAGAGCTATTTGAAGAGATTGTCGACAATGTAAAGCATACCAGTGCCGAAGTGGAGAGTGACGACGATGACATAAGTGACCTCCTAGGAATTTTCAATGTGCTGGAACAGATTGAAATGGAAAAGGCTAAACAGATGGGCTATGACGACAACAATGCCAATGCTCAATTCTGGGGAGCGCTTGGTACTACACTTTGGAATACAGGGAAAGTCTATCTCAAAAACAAATACTGCAGCCAAGAGGCGGAGGTGAGAGCAATGATTGAGGAGCTGGTGGATGAAACAGAGAGTAATGAAGCTGTAGAAGAGGACAACAATGATAACTTTACTGAGCTAAAGGATCTTGTCAACTCTCTGAACCTGATGAATAAGATCCGTCCACTTATTATTGATGGCGATGTTGCAAACGCTGAAGGCTGGTTCAAAAAGCTGCGTAAAAGCGTCAAGAAAAACCTCAAGAAAAAAGCTATTAAAAAGGTCGCTAGAAAGGTGCTGTGCTGAATTATATGCATGCATATACATGTACATGTATGTGCTAACTGAACAACCAAACAAAAGATATTGTAGTGAAAGTAGATACTATCAGAATTATACACAATAATATAGATACTACAAATGTTATGTACGCATGTATTAAATGCCAAGTGTGTTCGTCATAATTAAATTTTTATTGTGCTAATAATATACTTGACTAAATTATTCATAACTATCATTACATGTGCCATAATATAATGGATGACAAATCAAGACATGACTAAGTTACAACCATGCTCACGCATACATATCACGCATACATATATACCTAGTAGTGACTGAATAGGTGCATGCATGGGCAGAATATTGTCACCGTCCTGGCACTAAGATAATATACACATCAAGTTACTATTAATTTTAACATAACCACTGGTGACCATTTAGCTGTGGAGCCGGTAATCTATATACACTAGTCGGCTTTAGATTCTACTTGTAACAAATACTGTAATCTGATTGTTTAAACTGAAATGTCTATCCTTCATAGAAATTCATGTAAAGCTCTGTAGAAAATCATGTAGTTTCTTGCCTATTGATTAGGGTTGTTGCTAGGCAGCAGTTTATGTGTCAAGCTTTTGGGCAATGTTACTAGGATCTAAACATGTTAGACTTTCACACTGTTTAGTCGGTTTCTACGTGATTTAGAAGACCTCAGAACTCAGTAAAACCCTCGCTTCACTCGGGATTCTACACAGAGCCCTTCGGTCTTCAAATCACATAGAAATCTCCTAAACAGTGTCTAACTATTATACAGATTGAATATATTCTCACAAAAACTGTGCATAAGATGGAACTGAAGCTTTCATGACAATGAAAAGTTGAAATTTGGTTCAAGTGTGGCTCTAATAACAGATAACAGGTATTATCAAATGAACGTTATTGTGCTCAGCATGAGATGTGGTACTCACAAGAGAGCGATTCGGTGATTACCACTCATATATCCGCTACCATACTTGAAAAGGGGTGCCCCGCCCTGTTTGTGAGTGGCTGGTTTATGACAGCTGTAATAGTGGTTTGCAGTACAGTAGTAGTAGCTGCCAAGTGTTGTGGGTATCTTTGGCTTCCCACAATCAGCTCAGAGACACACTACTAGTGGTTGAAATGTGGTTGTACTAGTGTACACAGCACGTGCACACATAGTAGATTGTGCATACACAGTGATTATCATCCAAGTGCACATTGCATAATTATGCCTGTAAAGCAAATCATTCCCTCTTCATGGCCAATATAATATCCCATAATAATATTCAATGATAGTAATGTTAACACTCAACCACCCTGTTTGAATTCAGTCCTAGAGGAAACACTGCACACTAGTCATATGATGTTGATAGGTGCAATGAGATTGATACACACCACCTACAAACTAGATAGCAATCCTACAAACTAGATAGCAATCACTATGATTACTACATGCAAGCATAATCATCATGTTGGGAAACTGGGCTCCAACGAATAACAGTTTCGGGGTTTTTTACAGGGGGTATCAAAGGATTATCATGTACTCAAATTATGTATACAAGAGTGCCAACTTAGTTACTGGTAATATGCACATAATAATATTAATAGTGAATAAACAGATTCACTATTAATATTAATATTAATCATCACTTTGCATGCACACAATAATGCGATATCGAGTAGGGTAGTTCTCCCTATGTAAGAATAACACCAAAAATGGAAGCACTGTGATAGGCATGCACAAGCATTTTATATTATACGTGTGCTATACAAAATGTACGATGAAAGTGAAATTCACAGGTCATCAAGCAACCTATAGGGGATGATTTTCAGATATCACAGTAAATCCACATATGGATGGTGATTGTTTTTTATAATATTACTGTGCATGATCAGTATTTTTGACATCAATATTATAATAGAGTGCTATATACATTGTAAAATCTAAAATTTATATGCTAGAAGTGAGCAATTAAAACAGCAATCGAAGGTTATTGATTTCAGAAGTGAAAAAGCCTACACATCAGAAATCCAAACAGTCAACATGTAGTGGGCACACTTTCACGTAAGCAACTAAGTGACAGCTACTAAGGGGGTTAACGTTATGCATGTGATATGAATGGATGCACGTACTGTACATGCATAATATCTTCCATCATAGTGAAATGTAACTCTACGTATAACTGAGCTGAAGTGAAACTGATTATTTCACAATCAACTTACAATAGGACCTGATTTAAACTGTCAACTAAACCGATACTATCAAAGTGAATGAACAACAGCTCGAGATTCCCATGCACGTTCACAAGCACTATGCTCCTGTTTACTGGACACATGACATTGCATGTATTGATAGTTAGTTACTACACAATGTCATATTAAACTACCTATTATAATTCTACTGTACACATTATCTATAGAATTACATTAAATCAACAATTATGCTTACAAAAGCAGCTATATCTTCATCTATTTATGTGCGAAACTACCTCTTATCATGTAAACGTAGTATTTCGGGAAATCTAACTTATCCACTATTCCCACAGGCCAATGACACTATCAATTCTCGTCTCTAAAATGGTGATATTCCTTCTCAAAACTTATATGAGAGTTGTGCTGGTACTCTATAGGCATTAGGTTTATATAGTGCATGTTAAATAATTTCAGTTTGAAACGTGCACTTTTCTGGTAAAGGTCATCAATCTCACCATATTATAATTACATCCCGAGTCCCAATCAATAAAAAAGAGTTCAGCCAACTGATGAGGTAATTATGATGAAAATGCGGTTAAGACTATTTCAAAATGTTTAGTGCGTGGATGAAAATTTGTTGGGACCCGGAATTTGAACCTGGTGTAGAAGAGATCGTGGACTAACTGATGCATGATATAATGGCGATCCTCTCAGTTGGCTTTCTTTGGCAAGCTCATACTCTGGGGGGGGGGGGGGGGGGGGGGGGGGGGGGGGATTCTCCTATTCAGTCTAGCACATGGCAGGTCGAGGTCATGTCCAGGTCAACAGGCTCACTCCGTGCACACAAAAATTATGCAATACAGAGCATGCACAGTTTGGCACTAGCACGAGTGGTGTAAAGCTTCATGAGGGACGAGGGATGTAGACTAAGTAAGTTTTTCATGTACCTAGTAGCAATTTATTTTTCTGTGGGTATGAGATAATTATGATGAAATTATGATGTAACCTATGGGGTACGTAAGCATAAGAAAATTCAGGGCCTCAGTGGAGCCTTTCTGAAACTTGAAAATCGGTAAGTATATGTAGAGTATCAAATGCCTGTATCCAGTGAATACATTATAAGCTTCGTGCTACTAGTATGCCTGGTCGAACTTCTTACCGTACGTAATTCTGTGTATACACATATATAAATATAGCGGGAAGGAAAATCACCTATTTTTCATAACAGATAACTTACCATTAGGACATTCTTGCTTTATGGGTGCAGCACTCTCAGCAATCACCTGGTAATAACTTGATATAGCTTCTTCAAAATCTACACAACACACACGTAAATAAATGATAATGTTCAGACATACATGTACTACATAGTAGTATAATAAATCAATATGTCCCACCTTCCTTGCGCCCACTTCTTGGCTCACAGAAAATGCTCTTACTCCGGTCAATCTTATTCCATATCCCAGTATCCTATGTTGACATTGTACATAAAGCAACAAAACAGTTCACTAAATGACTCAGACAATTTCTATATGCACGTATGCACTATAAATAGGATCCTTGAGTACATGTATATGTATATGTATATGTATACAATAAGAAGTTAAATTTATTCCTCTAACATTACATCACATTATGTAGATAATATAGACTACGTAAACGGGATTGGAAACTGCTCACGTGAGCAATAGAACGCACGTGTACGAGTATGCGCACTCCATAATATGGTTTGCATTCTTGGATAGACCCGTTGCTATGACAATTTGAGCAAAAAATGGCTGGAAATGGCGACCGCAGTGCACTTATCGACTAATAGCAACGAAATAACAGTAGTTTCGAACTCGAACAAGGCTTATTCCAGTAAGGGAGTTCCTAATCTAAACGTGGCTAGCAAAGTTAAATTTCTGAAGTCTCTCTGGACTACGCTAGAGTCCCACTAAGTCCAAGAAGCAAAAATGGCCAATTTTTGGCCTTTTTCACGGCTTGCTCACTCACAGAAGACAGCGTATCACAAAATGGAGGCAAGGGCAAAGCCACTGCACCAATACACTGAAATAAACAGTTTTCAACAGTTCTTGATCATGCGTTTTATTAGCATAAACACGGTAGCTAATTTTGTGTGTATAGTTTGCACATAATACCTGCCATCTCTTAGCTAATTTCTCTAGCATCTTGTAGGAAGAAAAGAAACACAGTACGCCATAGGGAACAGTCTGTAGGAGGGGAGAAATAACACTGTCACAGGACATGAACGTGTACATGTGCATGTTACATGAACAAGGACCACTGTATATCTACTTGTACTTGTACATGTATATTCACCTAAGCTTTTACTATGTTGTACATGTATGTAAAAACAAGCCAACATGTGCATGATACTGTGTATATGTCAGAAGACGTACATGTACAAAGTACTTAAGAGTTCAAGGCACTGTATCAGGATATAAGGATCACGTGTTACTATTTTCAGAAACATTTGGAATCAACCGCACAACGTAACATCAGGCGTGTGCAAGTGCAGGCAGTATTGCTGGCCGCATGGTATCTACTACACCCACAGCTGTCGTTCGATCGAGCCTTACGCACCGTATGATGGCAGGTAAGCACAAAAATGAAGATTAAAATTAATATTGAAAGGAGAAATAAACCGACAATTCTGCACTGCTCAGTATCCTCATGATGTCGATTTCGCTAGCTCTCTCGCCCGATTGCAGGCACAGTGCTACATCAGCCGGTCAGGCACGGATAAGTGGTGTGACCCAACGTCACAAAACCATAATATATGAAGCACATATACGGACATTCCCATTTTCACGGCCCAGAAAAAACTAAGAAACGTCACTAAACATCACGGTTTCTATTTTATCCTTATATTTGCTGATACAGTGCCTTTAATATACAAAATAAGGAGCTCCAATCAACACATAATCACACATTAGTGTTTTGACAAAGTGAGGGAAAGGGGAAGCACCACCACCTACCTGGCACACTCTCAACACAACTTCACCAACTTCATCTTGAAATTGAAATGTCTACAAATTTAATAATAGCAAATCAATTACCGTTACAGCTGCTTGTGCTAACCTGTACTAACATACACCAGCTATAATTTACAAACTTAAACATGTATGTACCATCACACTTATCTACACAACTATTCTGTTTATTCACTTTTCAATCGTAATATCCACGTAGTTTGCTTTACTGGACACAAAAACAACATACAGCAAACATACATGTACATGTACATGTACCCGTCATCTTTACATGATACACATGTATGTATGTACCTCAGAATTTTGATAATTTGCTATCAGAGAGCGTCCATTAGGGCCATGGGATATGGAATTAATCCAGGTCTGAATAAAAATGAATGAAATCAAATTGAGGTTTTATACACAATCCATGCAGTACATGTCTCCATCTTACATCTCCATCATCTAGTATTGAAATTATGATGCTAGCGTGGGTAACCTACCTGGGCGCTCTTTCGCGTATAAACGCGATACTGATACCTCGAATATCAGCCCACCCCCCAATCTTGGCCCAATGTAAGGTGCACCGCCCATGGGCCCTCTTTTGCGAGGGTACGGTATATGCACAATAAATATTATGTGTGTATATTAATATGCGTCTAATTGACAGCTTAGCACCTGTGTCTCTGGAATGACGTGGGAGGCCTCAAGCTGGATGGCAAACTTGACCCCTAGCTCGGAGGAGAAAGAGGTCATGGGAGAGAGGGTACCAGAGGTCAGGACGATGGAGTGAGCACGGGTCAGGTCAGAGAATGCCTGCAATATCATAAGCATTCACAAGCAGCATAATGTTACACAATTACATGCATATTCTATGTAAAGTCGCACTAGTTATAGCTGGTTTGTACTGGCCATACAAGTACAGTCTACATTAACGATGACTGGGAAATTTTGGCCATTAATTCATTGCTTGTGTACGCTACAATAATTATGCATTTTCAATCATTCATCTGTTAATGCAAATGGCAAGGGTCTTTAGTCATGAAATCAAACCTTTCCAAAAACTATTCACAATCTTCAGTATCATATTGACAATAATCAGATTGGAGAGCCTGGGGACAAGGCTATCATTGATCAATGACCATGCGGCTTACCACAGCTGGGTTGAGACACCAAAAGTTGAGAGATGTTGTCCAAACCTTCTCTAAAGCTGTAAATGGTGGTACAAATTGCATGCAAGGTAATACAAATGCACTTGTTAGTACAGATATATGCCTGCATTCATATACACGTGTACATGTTTGTACATGTATACCTTGGCTCCTTCTTCTCTTCGAAATCCAACCAGATACCTGCATGTATATGTACATGTATGTACATGAAAATTTACATGCATACATGTATATATTCTAGAACTAATCCCAAACCTACATGTAAGGGGTAACCATCACACCAGAAAAGCACTTACATGTACACATGTACATGTAGATGCTTACATGTTACATATACGTACACATAAAGTGCCGTGTTTATGCTAATAAAGTGCAAGGTCTAATTAGTGCAACAAAATTTTTGTTTTAGGACTTTTAATGTACATGTAGAATGTGATGACCTTCACCAGATAATCACACGAAAATTAAAATCGTAATTATTTTTTTAGCTTGCGTTCTATCATAAACATGGTATATAATATACAAGTGTATGTAAACTTCCTCATCTGAGGGGGGGATACCATTGCACATGCATGTATACATCTATGCACAAGGATGGGAGGGAGGGTGCTGTGGTAAAAGTATTAGTTTAGTTTACAATCTGTACGGCCAACAAGACTTGGAATTCGTGTACTATACATAACATTATATTTGTCCATACCTCCCTAGGTCTGGCCATGGTGGCAGTCTTGAGGAGGGCAATCCTATAGTCTGGTAGGTACCTCTTGTTCTCCCTGAACAGGTAGCCAACTACCAGCAGGATGCTCTTAATGAGAGCTTGAGATGACACACTCAGAGTGGGAGGAGGTACTTCAGGGAGGCTGAAATATTGTGTCAACAATGTGTATGTGTCGAGGGTAAGTATATTTGTTGGTAGTTGCTTAGCAACCAAAGTTTTCATAGGCAATTTGCCGGCTATGGGAAGGGGTTGGGTCATCATAAAGTAGGCCAATGATAAACAGAGGTCAACTACCAACAAAATAGTTATCTGCCAGTAATTGGGGTGCATTCGACCATGCATCTCATGCACCCCAATTGCTTAGCAACCAAAGTTTTCATAGGCAATTTGCCAGCTATGGGAAGGGGTTGGGTCATCATAAAGTAGGCCAATGATAAACAGAGGTCAACTACCAACAAAATAGTTATCTGCCAGTAATTGGGGTGCATTCGACCATGCATCTCATGCACCCCAATTGCTGGCAGATAACTATTATATGCAAGGAACAATACTATATACATCATATTCGTGTACTGCCATGGCACCCAAGTTCTATGCAGACAAATGGTATACCATAGCGCACATGTGAAACAGGAATATACATGTATATGTACAAGTACACAGCATGAACATTAAGTTTACATATCTCAAGTGGACCCGCAACAATCCAACCAAAAGCATTAACTTACCCTCCCTTGCGTCTGTCCTCTTCATCTTCCTTACCAGAATCAGTAATGGTCTTCAAGGCATTCTGAAAATAGGATGTCAACAAGTACATGTAATACAATTATAGTAGTATTATGGTCCGTACATGTACATGTATTTCCAGAAATTACAAAATGAATACTAATACACTAATGTACATGTACGGTACTAACCTCATAAATTGAGACACTCATCTGAGTGAGGCATAGCTCCTTCTCTAGCACAGGGAGGAAGTCCTCTCCATTCCATATGCCATAGGCCTGCTCATAGCCATGGGGGGCCAGCCTCATCACCGACTCATCAATCCAGCGAACAATAGTAGAACACTACAACACAGAGGTGTGTAAAATTAGACAAGAATAATGCTACATGTATAATAATATGTAAATTTAAAAAATTCCCCACTCACTTCACATATAAAAAGCTGATGACACATGATAAATTTTATGATCAATTTTACTCACAAGAGCTTGAAGTTTCTGGTAAGCAAGTTTCACTTCGTCATTATCCTGCTCTGGCACTGCATAGTGACATTCAAAATAAAATTACATCAATATGCAGAGCATATACATGTACCGTACTTAATCTAATACTACGTATGGAAAAAAAATTCATTTTTGAAAAATGCGCGATTTTCTGGTAAAGGTCGTCAATCGCTCCATATATATACGTTATGAGAATTCGTAAAATGCTAATTTCTTACGTTAGATTGGATCATACGTTGCATTCGATTAACTACGGTATACACTGGGTTTTTGAGATCACATAAATGTAAATAGACCGGTTGGAGCTCCATTTTTTAAGTTTTAGCACGTACATGTACAATAACATACTCTCCTACATTAGGACAGTTTACCCCCACGTTTGGGATTGCATGGTGTCGGAAAGTCTAATATACAATGTACATGTAAGAACATACATGAATAGGAAAAAAATGCTCATCCTACATATACGTACATAACTCGGTAATTTCCTTGAGCACTTCACTGATCTGGATGTGGTTGACAGAGAGGCTGGCAGCCTCACGAGCAGAGTCCTCCATGTTGTGAGCCTCGTCAAGAATTATCACCTTGTCGGTAAGATCTATCAACATCTATGAAATGTACAATGTCATGCATAAATACATTGTGTGGTAGAGATCTCAGATATTACAACGATACTACAACCCCAGCAACATACATGTATAGCGGTACTAAATGTCAGACAAGAACATATACATGTATGTAGATCCCACCAAAAACGTACACCGCACAGGAATATTATGTTAACTAGTATTACTTGAGCATGATGGGAGAGTGTGATTTACGCTTGAGTTGCAGCTATATTATATTATCGTGAGTTCTCCCATTCCACATCAAAGAAAACCAATATCTACACTGAATGCTTGCATGTATGTGGGAAGGCCTTAGGATTGGATTAATCAACATGTAATGTAGTCAATAATAATTACAATTATCCACTTGGATACAAAGGAGATGCTATAAATTTATGCCAGCGCCTCTATAATTAATGTATGTAACTGACCTGTTCCCTGATCATGGGGTCAATGAGATAGTTATAGGGGCAGAAGATGATCTCAGCATCCTCCTTCAGACCACGGAGGGCAAAGTACGGGCAGGCCTATGTGCACATATACATATACGTGTATAATACAAGTCTGGTGGTTGGGCCCACTGCATGGTGTATTAATATCTTTTGCACTACTGTTATGATATTACATCTAAAAATTTAGTAAATTAGGGCAGAGAGTAACCAAAACTTACATGTAGCTACCATGGTACATACTTGTAACATACATGTTGTTATTATAAGCTAGGCACATAGATAAGCAAGTACATGTATACAGTATATAAATATTATAATCTCAGGTAATGAATCGAAATCAGCACATGTGCACGTATACAAGATTTAAGTTAGTCGTATAGTAAAGCATACATGCAAAGGGCATACAAAATACTATAGAATAATACACTCTTACATGTAATACATGTACATACACAAAAACAACAACAATGGTTACTATACAATACTACTATACACGTACATGTACATCTATATGTTCTATTGAGAAGACAAAAAAGATGTACTTGCTACACTTGATACGTTTATGCTATACATAGCAGCAAATATTCGAATAAAGATAAACAGTAATAGTACTACACTATATATATTCAATTTCAAAATCCATACAACTCAATCCACCCAATCACCCATCTTGCAATGCTCTGTACTGCTCAAACACAGTCTTTGATATACACTTAGTGCATGTATGTGCTATACTTATCATTTTAGTTGATCTTTGACAAAAAACAAAACACAGACTACCTGGATTGATCACGTAGCCTGATGCTGTGGCTATTTCATAAAGTATAAATTGAATAACGTGTTTTTTAAAAAAACATTATACCACTACATAATAACAGACATCAGCAATGGATTTATCAGAAACAGTGCCATTTCCGAGTACACCGTGTGCATATATACATGTGTAATAATAATAATGTACTCCGCTGCTAAATGGTTTGTACAGTAGCTAAAGACTATCAAACACATCATGGTGAGTACATGTACAGATGCACACCATCGTGTATGCTGATCAATACTGTACAAAGTTCAGAGTGCAAAGATAAATGAAGCAGAAATGAATACCATACGTAATCTAATACGAAAAAAAATTTTCAATTTTGACAAACGCGCGTTTTTCTGGTAAAGGTCATCAATCGCTCCATAATTTGTAAAATGCTAACTTCTTACATTAAATTGGATCATGCATTGTATTCGATTAACTACGGCATGCCCATATCCAGTTAATCTGGTTGACAGAACCAAAAATTTGTGTGTATTCATGTACAGTATTCACACACCCTAACTCTTCTCCCCAGCTTGACTAAGTCCTCAATGTCCCAGGCTGAGGTGTAGCCATGCTGGCGAAGCTGACACTGGCTGCCAAGCTTCTGCTGAACACGATGAAACCATGAGCAAGATACACCCTGCAGAGTTTCATAGTAATAAAATCTTAGATTATAATTACATGTATCACAAGTAGTATTTGAGGGTTCTTGCACCCCCCCCCCCCCCCCCCCCCAATACACACAAACATTTTGCCATCATGTTAAGCTAACCAAATGTGATACTAGGTCTTTGGAATGCTTCAGTCACCCACAAAATGTACATGTACATGCTTTGCCTAGCATATAGGTGCCTATAGCTCTCAGTCTTTTAGGGGGGATGTAAAAGACCAAAATTTGGAGGTAGAGGTGGGAGGAATTAAGGGGATAGGGTGAATGTGGCTTACTTCAACATAGTCTCTGAGTTTCTTGCAGTCATCATTCTTGTTCCTGCTCTTTGAGACCTTGGGGTGGATGCAGGTGTGCTCACGACTGGCTAGGATACACATGCTGGGGAAATATAGGCACAAGTACACGCATGGAAACAAATTAATTTTAGTGAAAATAAAATATACATGTATATCAGTACACAAACATGTACATGTACATGAATAAACATAATATTTATATGCAAACAGGCCATTCACATTATAGTTACAAGACCTTAATTGGGGTGCATGAGATACATGTCATTGTGTATATAGTTGAATGCATCCCAATTAAGGTTCTATAACTGTCTTGTTTGCCCACCACCCCCTCTCATCATTGGCCTACCCTATGATCACCCACACCCTGGCAATCAGCCTATAAAAACTTTGGTTGGCCAACAAATACATGTACATATCATGGAAATACAAGTATACAAAAACTCAGGTGAAAATCACATCAAAGAGTTAATGTATATATATATACTCTTTGGATGAAGATAATAACAACATGTAAAATCAGCTGCATACAAAATATCATGAACTATTAATAATAGATACATGTACATGTACACATGTACATGTGTAATAGTGTATTTGTGTGTGACAGTGTGTTGCACCACTCAAGCATGCATGCAGTACAACATCAATGCAAGTGATGACATAATTTCTTATGTACATGTACATGTACGTGTACCCACTTACGGTGTTTCACTATAAGCTGTTTTTGCCATCTCGTGAGTGATCTGGGTGATCTGTTTGTGCGTCCGAGTGCCAAAGAATATCTGAGGCTTGCTTTTCCTATCAGAAGAAAATCTTTCAAAATCAACACACGAAAATAGTGCAACAAATCATGGAGGCAATGTTTCGTACACAGCAACTTCAATAATTACATGAGATATTACTTTCCTTCATATTCATATGTACATGTACATGTACATGTATGCACATTTTGTACATGGAGATGTGCTTCGAATACAAATTACCAGGCAAAGGATAATGTTGAATTCTGGGATAAAAATGAAAAAAAAGGATTAGATGGAGATGCTGGGTTTCGAACCCAGGACCTTCTGCATGCAAAGCAGACGCTACTACCACTGAGCTACATCCCCACTCCCACAACAGGCCATCTCCAAGTGGGGTAGTTGATATACTGTACATACACCAAGACAATAATATTGTCATGCGCACATGGCAACTACATGTGTATAGGCTATAACCACCGGAGACTCACACACAATGCAGAAGCATAATGTTGCACACGATAAATATAGATACATGTAGCTAGAATGTATATATGTAGGCTCCAGTTTGAGCCCAAGGTGACGGACGTGCACTGCCTTTTTATGAGGCAACAGAACATGTACATGTACCACATACACATGTACATGTACATGTACAATAAATCACAAAGTTTGGCTAATAATACTAAATTCTTTGAGTAGCATGGCTTATAAGCTATGTACGAAACTCACTGTCTCAGTACACAGAAATTTAACAGTCATGAAGTATTTGTGATTTACGGTACTACATGTATTACTTAACATTCATATGTACATACATGTACTTAACACTCATACATATGTACATATTTAAGTACAGGAACGTACACTGTTTTCATTGGATCAGGTTTTGCTGCACTGCTGCTTGTATCTTTTCCAGTGGTTGCCTGGGTACAGCCACACTTGGGGCAGATGAGCAGAGGGAGGGAGGGGGAGGAGGTCTTAGCGGCCGAGGGAACTGACGGGGTAGACATAAAGGATGATGATGATGATGGCAATGATGATGGAGGATATAATAGTGATGGTGGCAGATGGGGGTAGGAGCTTGGTCCTTCTACAAAAGAGATACAAGATTTAAGTATACCGTAAATCTGGAAATTTTCGTTGTAAAAATATTTTCGTAGTCGGTGGCGGCTACGAAAATTAATCTTACGAAAATTAGTATGCATTATTAACGCTAGTACAGTAAGGGGTCGTTCCTACGAAAATATTTTTACACGAAAATTTATCATACAAAAGTTTCTGTACACGAAAATTTCCAGATCTACGGTACGTGTCATTAACAGTACATGTAACACTTTATATGTAGAAAGTTTCGCCAATTTTGCCACCTGCTCTAATTGGAAAAAATTTATCACACTAGTCCTGTGTTCAAGATTGCATAGAGGATTTTTCCGGGAGGGGGGGGGATATCACGGATGACTTACTTTGTACGTATGTGTATGCACTGTTGCCATGTGTACACTAGTAAATAAATCACACAATAATGCTATGATAATAAATGATATCTTCTTGCTTGTGTATGTACATGTAATCATATTATTTGTGCTGTATACATAATATTACCGTAGAATCCCGCGATTACGCCCCCCCCTCGCGCAAAAGCCCCCCCTGCATTTTTAGCTCAAGTTCCTGCATAGGTAGTTTCATCTCGTGTATAAGCCCCCCCCCTCCCTGACTGTAAAATGGAGACCATAAGTCAATAAAAACAGTAGCTACAGCTAGCAAACTAGCTATTTGTGTCATATCATGCCTTACTTTGTTGTTTTTCTCGAGTTTTGCCCACCAAACAACCAGAGAAAGTACAGGCATCGCGCGCCCACGTGGCATTCGACGGTCGGTAATGGTCGTCACACGGGAATGTAAGGATCCCGCGTATAAGCCCCCTCCCCACTTTTGCCCAATCCTAGCATGCACAAAGGGGGGGGGGGCGTAATCGCGGGATTCTACGGTATATTACATGTATATTATTATGGAATTCTGGGAGGAAAGGAAATCTCAGTGTGCCCCCCCCCTCTGTATGCAACCCTGAAATGGTGACCTTTACTGCATTGGCGAAAATTTCTCCGGGAACTTTTTCTGCAATACATGTACAAAGGTAGCTGAGCTTGGCAAAATTTTTATCCAGCAAAAATTTTCATGTACCGTAGATCGGGATATTTTCGCTAGTAAAATATTCGCTTATAAAATCTTTGCGTAGTCTAATTTTCGTCGCATACATCATTGTATTAACTAGCGCACACAAAATATTTAGTTTTCGTCGGGAAAGATTGTCAATGAAACATTTTTATCAACAAAAATTTCCTGATCTATGGTATACAGTATTTGCTAAAATCTGTGGAGTAGACACTGGGTTCCGTACATGTATGTCGCATACATGTACATGTGTATATCCAATCCCTATGCTATCATAATGGTTCTCACTTTGTGTTTCATTTCTGTTCTCAATTCTCCATGTTGGATGTCCGTGTTGGTCAGGAAGGAGGGAGGAGTCAGCCACACCATCACTACCCTCATCCACATACTGGACTCCCTTTACTCGCCCCTTACGCTTCTTCTGGGTCTGCAGATATACATACATTCATTAATAATGCTATAATTTTTTATATGCCTGTGCATTACATGTATGTACAACACATCAAACATAAATATATGTACAATGTGCATAGACACGCGTATGTACAAATAGCTCACAGGTCCATCCTTAGTGGTAGCTGCTGGAGTACGAAATCTCTTCTTTGTCTGTTTGAAGTCATCATCCAGTGAGTCATCGAGGACAATCACCTCCTCCTCCTTCCCACTCTTCCCTTCACCATCATCACCTTCACCCCTCACAGCAGCACTCTCAGCTCCTTCATTCTTGACTCCTCCATCCTCAGCTTCCTCCTCCTTGATTTCCATTTTCTCAATTTCTTGATTTTTTGCTTCATCGATTTCTCTTTCCGGCTTGTTTGGCTCAGTGTTTGGGACTTTGTTTCTATCATCCTTATGGCTTGCTTCATCAGGTTGGCCACTACTACAAGAGTTAGAGCAGCGGCTTACAACGCTGTTAGGCTCCTTGGACGATAAAACTATTTGAGCTGTTGAAGAGGAGCTAGATGTAGTTGACACAACAAGAGAGCCCATAGCTACAGTATTTACACTACACTGAGTGTTTAGATTAGAATTGGTCACTGGCGGTACCGTTGTGGGCAGTATCATTGATGGCAATAGAGTGACAAGAGATTTTCCGGACGATACCGCAGCTCCACCACTAGAATGGGCACCACTGGTTAAGGTCGAAGGTTGGATGGGAGTGGAGACAGACAGCTGGAGGAGAGGAGTGGGTGTGGCCAGGTGGGTGGAGCCTGGGAGACTGAGAAGAGAAGCTTTATTGCCGGGAGCAATCTGGTTGCTAAGAGGAGCTACAGGTAGTTGGGTGGAGCTAGAAAAATTGAATGAGAGCAGAGGAATAGGAATATTGAGAAGAGGGGTGGAGCCAGGAATACTCAGAAGAGGAACTGACTTAGTGGGTGTGGCTGAATGGGTGGAGCTTAGGAGAGGAATGGGCGGGACCAGGTTGGTTGGTCCAGGGATACTGAGCAGAGGGGTAGGTCTACCAGCATTCACGTTGGGAGCTGGAGTGGGTGTGGCAGCGTGAAGGGTTTGGTTGGAGGACGATTGCTGCTGCTCCTTCAAAGCATGACACTCACACACACAGGACTTGCTGGCATCATTCTGATGACCTAAGGTATAATAATATATGACAGTAAGGAGAACATTAATATGTCCATGGTGGCCCATGATTGCAGTGCATCCATGTACATTTACATGTACATAAATGCCGATTCAAAATGTGTTCTATTCTGCATGTGCATACCTTCAAGCTTTGCCTTCATTAAGTCAGTCTCTATATGAGCTGTGATACAAACATATTATAAGAAATTGACTCGTATAATAAATTCATAGAGTAGTATTAGATGTATGCACTACCTTACAGTACGTAGTCATCAAGATGACACTTGTAGAAAGTATATAAAATCCATGCTAGTACAGCCAATACCTTAACATTATAATCTCTACAAGTTCACGATTATCCATAAGTAAAGGGGCTTACTCTTCTTATGGTGCAGCCACGCCAGGGATGAACAGAGCAGGGCCAGACTCTTCCCGCTACCAGTAGGGCTCTCTAGCAGGGCATTCTCACCTTTGTTCAGGGCAGTGATGATCTGGGTACAACCATATACATAATTGCAATGGTACAATCATGTACACAACAAATGTTATGCTTCCAGCGCTTGCACTACCTGACCCAAAAGGATAAAAAAATTAATGGAAAACTAGAGCTCATATCCCACATGCCATAGCAAAATCACCCATGGCCATGCCTCTTCTTAGAGGCCTCTTTTTCTTTGAAGTTTAGCCTCTTGCTACTTACGAACTTTAAATGATCTCTTTTGTTCCCTTCTGAGATTCGTGATATTAGTTTTGTGCTAGAAGCATGCTATAGACAAACTCAAGCATGCGCAGTAGACTCCTTTAGTTGATAGGTACATGTTGATATTTGCTAATTTTTATGCAAACAGATGACAGACAGATTGCTTTACCCCTTATTACACATGCGGGGTATGAATACAAACTTGTGTCCTATACATCAGAATACTTAACACACATATTTTATGTGGACCAACTGATCATGTCCGACTATTTGTGACCTGCTCTGAGAAAATGTACCATTCGTAGTATAGAGGGTAGCATGATGACAATGTCCTACTTGCTTTCTACAATTGTTTGTGCCCGTGCATACAACAGGAACTATTAAATATAGACCAGATTTATACGCACAGAACATTACTCCATACATACATGCATACAACAAAAGTCCCAAAATTAATAATCACAATAATAATATTATTATTTCATTCAATGTAGGGTAAGTGGTCGTCAAACAACACAGTGGCTGGCCTGCGCTGTATATACCTGATATTAAAATGCATATTCATTTATACCTTTGCCATCATAGCCATCTGAGTTGGGTAAGGCTTGCAGGGAAACTTGAGTGGTATCCCTCCAATAGCGTAGTCATGTTGTACTCTAATTGGAGCCCCCTCCGTTGATCCGCTACAGCCGGCCATCCTACGCCTAGATACGGTTCACTCAAATGCCAGCACAGCAAAACTGGAGCTCAGGATTTATAACAGAAATCGAGTGGGAGAAGATGAATAGAGGACAGGACAAGGGAGGGGTAGAGAGAAGACACGGTCACCACGTCAGTTTTTTGCAGGCACGGGCACGTTCCCATCCGAGCGCGCCCGCCAAATTCCCGCCAAATAATTTGATTCTCGTTACGCGTTTTGCATGCTGATCGCGTATCGGGAATGTGTGTAGATAAGGGGTGGGGCTAGTTTGGTGTGCCAATTTTACTCTCGTTTACTATGATTAGCTGTTCTGTACTTTATTGTACTACATGTACTGCAATGTCAAGCATGTTCTTGATGTACTATTTTGCATAAATTTATAGGGAAATAAAAGTTTAATGTTTTCATAACATTAAAATGTACTATTATAATAGAGTTAAAAGAAGACAATTGTAATACTGTTGTGCCCTTGGAGTAAGCATGAATAGCAACATCTTGTCCATATGCATGTTTTAATACACCTGGTAGCTGGTCAGGCATCACTAAACTTTATAAAGGCATGCAAATTATAGCATCTCCCTCAGTGCTTTGGCCGCCGTGGATGAATCATTCATTGAGCATAATATTATTATAAACTTCCATCAATAATCATTAGCTGTACATGTCAAGCTCCCATTGTAAAAATTATACATAAGTCAGAATAAAAGTGATCATCATAAACTAGCTATATAGTTAAATAATGAAGGGGATCATACTATGCTATCTATTACTGTCCACAGTGGGAATTGGAGCGACTCTGACTGCTGGAGCGTATGGTGTAAAAGGCCTCCCCAAACTTCTCGATGCATTGCTCCATGGTCGTATACAAGACGATGATTTGGATAAACCAACAACCGAAGCAATTCCTAGCAATGAAGATGATGAGGATAGCATAGCCAAGATTCAGAGTGTATTCAATGTGCTGGCACAAGTAGACATGGAAGGTGCTAAGCTAATGGGTGGCAAGAACTCGTATAAACTGATGGAAATCTTAGGTAAGTCTCTTTGGAATACAGGAAAGGGACTCTTGAAAGAGTTTTTTGGTTGCAAGGAGCAAGACATGTCATTGAAGGTGCTTCTCCAGGAGCTAACCAATGAACAGACAGGTACTAGTGATGAAGCCAACAGCAAGGAAGCTGAAGTGCGTGCTCAGCTTCAGGTGCTTTTCAATGCCTTACACATGATGGAAGCTAACATGATGAAGGAGGGAAACAGTGATAAGGAGCGAGCATTTGCTAAAGGCATCAATGACAAGATTAAATCCATTACACAGGAATCTTTATGCTAGAATCTGGTGGTAAAGCATTACTGAATATAATATGCACCCATAACTTGTTAATATTAAAGAACAATATTCATTGAATAATAGTTTGCAAACAGTCAATGATTTGTGCTAGGAAAATAGAATACTATTAGCCGTAGTACCATGTAGTATTAAAATTAGTCAACATCTTGTGAGTTTATATAGGTGACCATATTATGTGACCATAATTATAATAAAAATTAAACACCTTTTTGACGGGGTGGCAATAACAAAAAGTACAAAAACAAGTGCATGTGCCATGGTTACCATAGCTAGTGATGGAAAATTAATACTGGGGGACATCCGATCGCTACTACATCACCATTAATTTTAAGGCATAAATGTGATGTAGGGATGTTTACCTCCTATATAATATATTAGTTTTCCATTGCTGGCATCGTCAGGACATTGATAATGCCAGGGCACTTGTCTTGGTGATGAACTATACCTCTACCTCCATTAAACTGCCGGGTGGTCTTGGAATGCAAGTGCATGCAGTCTGAAATTGGATCTGGCATCATTATATATAAAGAGCATATTATATAAGTGGTCAAGGTTTTCATGGTTGCATTCACAAGTGCTTGGTGGTCATTTAAGTTAAAATCTTGTATTTTTTGGCAGTATACCAGATTGATGGTCAAGGTTCTAATTATATACTATACCATTTTGTGACCATGGGATGCATGCAGATGATGAACCTGGAGCATGCAACACAATTATTTGTTTTGCATGCATGCTCCAGGTTCACCAATATCTGCTGCAGCATGATCTGTATGTGCTACTGAGGTAAGAGTCCTCCATGTTGTGAGTCTCATCAAGAATTATCACCTTGGCGGTAAGATCTATCAACATCTATGAATTGTATTATATGTCATGCTTATAATAAAATTAAAGTTTAACCATTGTATGGCGAAGATCTCAGATACAGTATACTATACAATGATATACTATAATCCCAGCAACATACATGACATTGAAAAATCATATACATGTATAGGCCAAAGAATGAGAGACAAGAACATATTGTATACTTGATCCCACCAACAAATTTAAACTGCACATGTCATGCATGATGTATACAGGAACAATATTATGTTGACTATATGAATTGAATTGAATTGAATTTTATTTTAAAGTCACGCCTCTAGGCGGCAGACCACAAGTTTGGCCCATGTGACAACAATTTTACATAAAATTAATAAAGGTATAATGTGATAATAATATAATAAAGAGAGTGTCATATAATATGAGAGATATATACATAATCCTGCAGGAGCCTCGGGGAATTGTACATAGAATAGTTAATAATCAAGGGGGTGGAGGGTGAAAGGAGAGGTGGATAGAGAGGGGAAGGTGGGAAAGGGCTTTCTTCTTTTTTTTTTTTTTTTTTTTTCAAGGCGACCTGAACACTAAGCAGAAAAAAAAATTGTCCAAAAACCACCATATAATCGAGCTGGGTGCATAGTGGAACCATACAATGCAAGCAGGCAGCCTAAATTTCAATTTTGTCAAAAAGTTGGTAAAGGTCGTCACGTTTATGTGCGCGCGTGGCCCCGCCCCTCACGTAGCGCGTGGGCGGAAACATTGCAAACGCATGGCTTCCCTGTACAAACATATGGGGAAACTTCAAAGGGCCGTAACTTTGATTCTAAGGCGTGAATCAAAATTCCTGAAGGTCAAATCTCTGCATTCAATCCATTCTGCGCGCCGGTGCAAAAATTATGTCCCCAAGTGCTCCCAGTTCCCCCCTGAATTAATTAATTAAAAATCTTTTTTTTTTTTCAAGCTAAACCACACCATAAGATAAAAGAATTACAACAACCTATAATTAAGAAATACATGCATTTGTATGTGGGACCATAGAATGTAACCATACAAGTTTTATGAAGCATTATTATTCAAAAGCCTCGGCAAATCTTACTATTGTGTGGCACACACAGCAAATGATTCATGTGGGCCATGTACCACTTGTCAGCTACCGTACGTACAAAGTCTATTTGCCAAGTCCAACAACAATGTGCACACAAGTTGCAATTACATTTTATACGGACCTGTACTATTATGTGCAAAGCCTTGATGAATCATTGTTGCATACCATTTCCCGCTGATGAGTATGTATGACATTGTGTGTACATACATAATAATATTATGCCAAATCTCAAGTTGCTCGCACATAATTTTAATCATAAGGCAGAGTATTACAAACATTAACTGATATGCTACATACTGCAGCTGTTGATGGCTACCTGAAATTCCAACAGCATAATAATTATACTATCCAGCTGAAGCTACTGTAGCACCTCGTGAATGACCACCTGACACTCCTTTATCACTTGCAGTCGTCACAGTTGTCATACCACCCCCAATGAGTCCACCATATCCACAGTTGCAGTGGCACCCACCTATAATATTATAATATTATTGAGCAATGGTTAAGTTAATGTCCAGGACCCACCGTACCATCCACTGTGGAAACTAGATTGATATCGCTCCTTGATCCCTGTCAGCTGATGAAGTTGGAAGTTGTCTCTACTTTTCTAATATCAAATATAATTATATAATATTATTATTATAGTAACAACTCAAGTTGGTATAATATAGCTATATATACCTATCAGAATTAACAACTCTTATAGACTTACCAATGAAATGTTGGCTTCGTAATAATCTGATGTCAAATGCAGCTGATGCTGAAGATACATTTTAGGTATAGCTAACTTGCAGCCGCTGAGTATAAATTGTTTATAGTACTAGCTATACCTATAATACAAAGTACATGAACCTTAGTGGTTTGAACTTACCACAATTCGGAGTTTAATTAGCTATTACACCAAATCCAGTTTTATGTTGATATAACTGGTTGAGACTACACTCCTTGCTGATAATATTTTGTTAGTGAAAAAAGGTAAAATTAATCCAAGTTTATAATATCAGATTCTGCTAATTTTATAATAATGTGAGACAGAGCCCCTTTGCACAATCATTAACATAATATTATTAATAATTATGCTACAATATTATAAATACATTAGCTATATAATATTATTATCAGAAACGTATGCAAATTAATGAACTGCTATTATAATAAAACAAGCTTTAGCTATAGAGTTACCTAGCTAGATGGGACACCTCAATATACAGCTTCAGAGTCGTCACAATTTCTCAATCTCTGTAGAGTGTTACCGTGTGTGCGGATTAGGTGAGTATAGTGTAGAACAGTATAAATAATAGACGGGTATACAAAAATAATACATTAGCATGGCAGAGACTGTGGGCCCCAGGCTATTAGCTATATAGCTAGCACGATTTCAAAGGCTAGCTAGAAGTTCATACACTAGACTGGCTTTCAGGTTTAGGGCTGGTTCATTCACCATCCCACAGTGCATGTTGATGGCTTGGTCATTGCCAAACCGTCATGTAGCTCATGCAACAAACTGGCATACACATACACATACACAAGTTTATTTACCTCGTTTCGATCAGGGTGAGTGCGGCTTCGCTGGACTCCACCTAGTGAAGACAGGCTGTCCTAGCGAACTCTAAACGTAGTGCCAACTCTATCCTGTAGCTAGTAGCTAGTGCCGCTCTTGGACCGATCGCTTGGATGTCCTCAGTAGCTCACGTTCTGACGTGCATTAGCCAAGGCAAGGCTAAGGTGACCTTCGCGCGACCCCAAACAAACCCGCAGGTGTGCTCGTTTGTCTTTATTAATTAGTACGCGGTATCCGCGATTGGGCGATTGCGTCATAGCCTGCGATCGAGTTTGTACACACTATATGGACGTACGTGGAATACGGGACTTCCCCCGCGCGTTAAAACCACTAAATCTAGCATTTACTCGGATATGAAAGTAAAACTAAAAATTCTGCCCACAACATTTTTGAAGATTTTTCATTCTGTCCATGTATATATAAATTTTATCTCATAAAACCCTTCCCACGGCTAGATAAGTTAATTATTTACATTACATTACATTACTCATACGGAAATTCTTTTATCTTATGGTGTAACAAGGAGACCACACACTAAGCAGAAAAAAACTGTCCGAAAACCACCACATAGTTGAGCTGGATGCATAGTAGAGCCATACAATGCAATCAGGCAGCCTATACATCAATTTCGATCAAAGTGGGTAATGGTCGTCACGTTGATGTGCGCGCATGGGGTGAAAACATTGCAAATGCATGGCTGTTGAGCTGAATGCTAAGTAAAAGGCATACAGTTAGACAGCCTATACTCCAACTTTGATCAAAGTGGGTAAACTCATCATGTTTGTATGCACATGGCTCCGCCCCTTACGTATCAAGTGCAGTGGGCAGAAAACATTGCAAATGCACAGCTTTCCTATACAAACATGGGAAAACTTTGAAGGGCCCTAACTAACACTGTAAAAGTGATCTGCAGGTAGATATGCAAGTAAACTTAGTGTGTGAGTAGCACGTATAGAACGTGCATGTATTAGATAATGTTCACATGCTACAGTATACATCCCCAGTCTTAATGCTGGAGTAGGTAGTGACCCTTTACCGTTCACATTTCCAAGTGTTGACATGATACAAGTATAATGATGAAGTGCTTGGTGAAAAATTAGAATTCGAGTCAATATAAAACTGTAATACTAAGGAGTAAATTAATACTGAGGTGTACCATAAATTGCAAATATTTCTTTGTTAAAGACAGCCTGGCTTATGTGAAAATTGAATGCACGAAAATACATGTGCAATATTAACGAGAATGCAGTCACGTCCATTCCAAAATTATTTAACACGAAAAAGTATCACATAAAATAATTATTTCAGGTACAAAATATTCGCAATTTATGGTATTACAGAATTGTGTGGTGGGACTGTACGTTGTTCACGATGCAAGAGCAATATCCACCCACTGAGAAAAGCCGGAGGTGCAGTATTGGCAGTGAAGGAATGGCTTCTGGATGTCACGAAGGGTCTGAGACTATCGGGTATCCAGTTGATAATGATGCGAGGTATTTAGCAAGATAGTGGTAGTGATCCAACGATGTTCATGATAGTTCTGACCATACCCCTTGCCTTAATAGCTTCCATGCATGCTAGTTCAAGCATCACAGTGAAGGCACTCATTTTTGTGGGTGGAAATTTTTGTGATACCAAATCAAATACGAAATAACAAAAATTAACACCCCACGAAAAGTATCCACTATTATCCTCATGTATACTAGCATGAACAATGTCAAAGTGAGCACCTGGGCTGTGGAATGGAGTGCACGAATAAACACGGAGGTGATCAGCGTAAATATCAGGAATGATATACATCACAATTCAAGTATGACAGATATAGAAATGCAATCCAAGAGTATGTACATGATTAATTTTGTCTGAGCAGTTAAGTTTGAAATAATTGTGTGACAGCACTCAATCTAGCTCAGCTAGAGAGTGGTACTCCATCCTAAAGTATGGTTATACATGTGGGAGAGTACTAGTCACGTGTTTGCAGCTTGGGATTGCTAGTAGGACCTACATAGACAATGGTTTTGGATAGCACCCTTCATATCAAGTATTTATTATCCCTGGTGCTCCAGTTAGAACTTGCTGTGATAGAGTCTACCTACAGATCAGTGCATGCATTTCACTCCCTTTGGAGGTCATCAGGACGACATAATATTATGATGCAGATACAACAAAAAGGTTACTTGGTATCACTCCACCAGTAGGAATTTTAGAAATGTTGAGTTGCCACTAAGACAGTCATGTATGTTGCATGCATTCAGTTTCAATCCCAGGATGTGTGTCTGTATGCGCACTATATACTTAATGCCTTTTTATTTACAACATTGCTGATAATCCATAAGACTATTAGTAGCATTAAGGACCTCTATGTTTGCAGCAGTATTCAGAAGTATAGAACAATTTCAGCAGCACTGTTGACAAACTTTAACAAGATGAACATGCACATAGTAGTAGGCAGGTTTGAGTGCAACCACAGAGCAAGTGCGATACACATACCATCAGCCTGAGGGTGTCTCAGTACTGTAGCCTCAGTAATATATATCACATTTAATTTTGCAATACAATATTATGAACACGCCTATGTACTTGTATGGGAATGGTTGGCTGCCAGCCTCAATCTAGTTGTACCAACTAAAGAGGGTACTCAATCATTGTGGTTCGGTGCACATGTACTTGTATGCTTGTTTATGAGTACTGTAAGCAGGTGATACAGTGTGCACAATATTGAGCCACATTAATGAGAGTACTGGGCAGCCAGAGTGAGTGGTACTATTGTAGATACCACATGAAAGAGAAAATCTGGGTACATGCCACTCTTGATCTTCGGAGCAGCGTGATCTGCATGGCTGACAGAGTACATGTCAAATACACACACAGTACATTATAGTACAATGTGGGCTCAAACCGTGTGAAGAGGACGTGATATTGGTTAAGGTACATGTACATGTGAAAAGTACACCTACATGTATAGGAGCTTACAGATGTAACTGCACTTGATAAACATGGGTTTGTCAAGCGTTGGCAATATGCTGAGTTCTCAATATCAGGCGAGGGAGGGGAGCCACTCACATCTAGGTACATGGTGCCCACAAAGCAGTGTGTGTGCATGCATGGTGGCAATTGCCATAACTGTCTGCACCTGAAGTAAGTAACAGGTGGGTAATGCTTAGTCATCCAAGACTTTACCAAATGGGATGGGTAGATGCTGGAGGACAGAGGATGACAAAGGCACTAGTGCTGTAAAGTGACTGTGTGCAAAAAAACAGTGTTAGTGGCAAGTGTGGTAGTAATGTAACATCACCTGACATGAGCAAGGCTCTATGTGCACTACTGCACCACTGTAGGTGTTGTCTTGTACCTGAAGCAAATGCAAGAAATTTCTGAGCAAACACATGAACATTGTCAATATCTGCTAGCATGAGTGTCTTCACACGGTCCTCACTAGTGGTGTAGAAATACACATATTATGTGAATATTGGCCTGTCAAGGAGAAGTGATAATGGAAACAAGTGGAAGTCACTTCCCCAGCATCCAATACGTAATGCATCTACAATGAGGGTGTTGGCTTTACGCACTTGATTTCCATAGGGGTCCGTAGGGAATGCATGTTGCAGGGCTTGAATCAGAACGTCCCTGTATTTGACAGCTGCATATGCAATCAATAATCTGAAAATCCTTGAAAGGCACTCACTACCACACACAACTCGAGAGGGCATGGTACATGCAATCCCCATCCCTGTTGTCAACACAGGCTTGTATGTTTGTAACATTAGTGGGTGACATTGAATGCCAACAGACACAGCTCTTGGTAAAGCTGGAAGATTGGTAGCATAGACTGGAGGTAGTGCATTAACAGCTTGTACAATGACTTCAAAAGCCTCATGCATACCATTCAAAGAGTGAATAACCTCCTGTATGGAATTTAATGAAAGTGTAGTAGTCAGCACACTCTGTGGAGAGGCACCAAGTAACTGCTGCACTCTTTGTAGCAAATGAATACAGGCAATATTTATGTTACTATGAACACATGGCTCATCTGTTGAAGGGGAATTACTGAAAGTGCTAAGCTTAAGCACTTTACTAGGAGGCTGTCCACAGCTATCACTATTGGCTCTCTTAGGTGGACGCCCTCTCCCATATTTTGGATGCTGAATACTATCAGGAGCCTGTGACTTTGAAGTATCAACGTTAGATGTAGATGGCCACACCCGTAACACACAGCTAAACCCAGTGGCTTCTGATCAAAGGTACGCTGCTGTGAAATTCAACGTGCAGCAGGCATCTAGCAGCTCATCATCAATGTTCACCAATTCATTAGAGTGATACCAATCAGTTGGAAGCTCTACGGCATCATGAAACTCTGGGTATTGCCTACCATAGCCAGCTTGTCGGGTAGTCCCACGAGGACGACCTCGCTTCCTAAAGCTCTCCCCACAACTAATACAGGCCATAGCACGAACGTTGTTCGTTGCGCCACATACGTACACAGTTTAGCACGGACAGGCATTTGTACTACTGATACACAATTGTCAACAAAAGTGCCTACCAAACGCTCAAAATTGTTTATAAATGATTGCTATACTTTATACTTACTGACAACACTTGGTGAAAGCGAGGAAAAGTTCGATTGCACCCTCCTGACCACGATTCTTTTCAGAAACAGATAGACTAGACACGAGAAACTGAGCTCCAACGCCCTACGCACGCACTTATATACAAGCGCGTTCTAAATAACGCACACCGGGACTCATTAATACCCTGCGCATGCGCGCTGATATGCGAGCACGTTCTAAATAACGCACACCGGGACTCAAAACATTGCAAATGTGTGGCTTCTCTGCACAAACATATAGGTAAACTTGAAAGTGCTGTAACTTTCACTCTAGGGTGTGAATCAAAATTCCCCAAGGTCAAATCTCTAGTTACGACCCATTCTGCGTGCCCATGTAAAAATGATCTCCTCAAGTGCTCCCAAACCCCCCGTGAATTAATTTATTTTGTTTTTTTCTACTTAGTGTGTAACTACTTAGTGTTTAATTTTAATTTGCAACAACAATAAATATATTAATATTAGATTGGCAAATTAGGTGAATTTTGAGGATGATTTCTGTTGTGTACACAAATATGTTCAGGAGAAAGTAGTAAAAATTTTGCCATAAGGTTCAATAGAGATAATATTATACAGATTTGTCAGATTAGGTGAATGTTTGGGAGTGATTTCCGTTGTATATACACATCAGTAAAGTACGATCGAGAAATTAGCCATTTGGGAATGTTCAATAGAGATAATATGATTGGGAAAGTTCAATGGAGGTAATATGAGTTGTTTTTCTTTTTTTTTGGTTGCTGTTTAGAACAATGATATAAGATAAGTGTCAATAATAGATTAGAAGTTTTCAGAAGAGAATAAAATGATTTTGCCATTTGAGGAGTTTTTTTTTGTTTTTTTTTAAAGAAATGAAACATGATATAAGACAAGATTTCAGTAAGAGATTAGAAGTTGTCAGAAGAGAATGATTTCAGTTGTATAAATGATTTGCCATGTGAGGAGTATATTATTTATTTTATTTATTTATTTATTTTATTATTATTTTTTTTCCAGATAAGTTATAGGGTTTTGTTTCTCTCTTTTTTTATTTATTTATTATTATTTATTATTTTTTTCCTTATCTTTTATATTTAAGCCCATTGTGTGTGTGTATGGAGAGGAACGAGAGGGGAGGGGAAGAAGGAGAGGAGAGAGTGGAGGAGATATGAAGAAAAGGTGTCAAATGATATAATTATTCTTTGCGGCCTCACGGTCTGAGTTACCTCAAACGGTTACACCTCTCGCGGTACAGATGGCAGACGGCAGTGCCAACTTTGGGGGAGGTTGCACAGGCAAGTAAGATCTGGCAGGTTTTTTCTTTAGCTGAGAGAGATGAAAAATTCGGTACAATATCTGTAATTGCCTGGGTAAGTTCAGTCCTAGGGGAGCTCAGCTCGTGGCATGACAAGAGGAAGTGGCTTTCGTCCCCCACACCATCCTTGCACAGTTGGCAGGTTCTTTCCATTAGGGGGGTTTTGGGAGATCTGTACCGACCTGTTTCTACTTCTAGGGGTAGGCATCCACATCTCAGTTGTGCAACAATTCTTCTTTTATTTAGTGAAGCTGATCTCATAATATACTGCTCGCTTGAAGGAGTTACTTTAATTTCACGATAATACCTAAATCGGCCACCTGTTTCACTGTCGACTGGGATTTCATCAACTGTCTCTTTCCATTTCTTTGACTCCAAGTTAGCCAGTGCATCCCACTGCTCATCTCCGGTCATCAACCCACTAAAGTCCTTGATGCTCTCCATTAGTTCTTTCGTCTTCCCTGCCCAGTTTTTTGCTGTAGGCTTTCCTGAAATAAATTTACTCCATGCATGTATCTTTTTAGTTACTCTCTCCCTCCATTTTCCTAATTCTGTTGTTGAACCTAAGTATTTGAAATTTGATGGCCATGGCTAAAGGAATCCATCCCGTCTCCCCGAACAAACCAGCTATGGGACAGACCTTACCCACCCCCATATTACTTCGGCATGATGGGTATGCATGGTTTGCGCTTGAGTTGCAGCCATAATGAGGAAGACCATTCCACATCAAAATCTACATGCACACTGAAAGCTTACGTGGAAGGCCTTGGGATAAGATTATTAACCTTTCTAATAATAATATTGACAATGTCCACTTGGACTGATGAGACACTATAAATCACACCACAATTATGTCATAATAATATCATTATGCCAGCACCCCAATAATCAGTGTATGTAACTGACCTGTTCCCTGATCATGGGGTCAATGAGATAATTATAGGGACAGAAGATGATGTCAGCATCCTCCTTCAGACCACGGAGGGCAAAGTACGAGCAGGCCTGTATAGTATTATATGCACAAGCCTATGTATACAAAATTAATGTATACAATGTCATGTATCATGTACATGCATGTACATGTATGGGATAGTACAGGTCTGGCATTTGAGTCTACTGCATGGTGAATTAAAATCTTTGCACTATACTGTACATGTAACAGTTATGATTTTGCATCTAAAAATTGACGAAATTATAGTGCAGATTATAACCAAAACTCCGCTACCAGTATAACATACATGTGGTTAACATAAGGGAGGCAAAATAGACAAACATGTACATGTACTATAACTTATGTAATTTCAGGTGAAAGATCAAAATCAGCACATGTGCTCAAATTTTAATTATACAATATATTATTATAGAAGAGTCTGGAAATAGGTGACTGTTCCTATAAAAGGAGCTCGAGCAGTTAAAGGTTGCATGCAACTTCTCCAGGTCAACACTCCAGCTGAATTAACTATTAAACTTCTGCAAGCACAACAATGAAGATCATTTTCATCACCTTCATTGTTCTGTCCGCTCTTGGCCTTATCCATGCAAGGCCTGCTTCTCAGTCCAACTTCAACCAAGAGGAAGTCAAGGCTTTGATTCAGACCCTAATTCAAAGTGAAGACTATCAAGATACTGGTGCAGATGAATTGGGCAGTCAGAACCGTTACAACTTCAATGCACTAAGCTTGGAAGACAAAACTGCCAGCAACCAAATCTTTGGCTTGTCAATGAAATTATGGGCTATTAAAAAGATATTTAATCGCAAATTTCGAAATGCCATGTTTACGCTTTTCAAGCCATGTGTGTGCGGCCGTGAGGAGCTGGTAAAAGAGCAGCAGTCTGATGATGATGATGATTATGGAGCTGAGCTGATGCAAGATGATGAACCAGATGGTGGAATGAATGCGGAGGCAGAAGGTCGTCGATTCAGCTTCTATAGGATGAAGAGGTGTGTACTCGAGAAACTTCGACATCTTCCTGGATTGGCTTTGAAGTATGCCGGATAAAATTTAATACTTAGTCTACAGAACAGCCAATTGGACTGTACATATTATAATATTGTATCAACATTAGAGGATTGTGTTAGCCATAGCTATAGGCCCTATTATTATTAGTGCACTATGATTACTCTGTGCTGAACTCCAATAATTTTTATAGTTGATTTCCACTATGTTACATGCTCTAAATTGTAGCTATAAATTGATTTTGCATAACATTAGATACAAGTATGTTTGATGTCATAATCATGGGATAATAATTATTATGGCTAATATGCATGCATGAGCTACTAACAGCCAGCTGAAATGCTCAGTACAATCAAGATTGCCAGTTAGCTAGTACAGTGTGCACTACATGCACAGATAAACATAATAATGATATTATATAATATAGCACCAAATTTTGAACTGCTATGCTATTATGGCGTAGACCACCCCCCCTCCACTCCCCTGCAGCACTAGCGCCACCTGACCAAAAAGGATAAAATTAAATTTTAAAGTATTCCATGGAAAGTAAACGTGCACAAACTTGTATCAGAATACTTAGCACACTTATGTGGACCACCTGGTCATGTTTCAAGTGACTATTATAGCTTATAGCTAGCTACCGTATACGTAAAATTTTTTGATGGATAAAAAATCTTCGCTGCTATCTATGTATTTTTGTGCTAGCAACAATAACGGCACGACCGATTACTTTACCCCTTGCGCATGCACGCAGGGTAAAAAAGGGAAAGAGAGACAGAGAGAAAGAGAGAGATAGAGAGCTATTAGCTATAGGTGAAGGGGGAAGGGGAGTTTGTTATTTTTTTTTTGGCTGTGGTGCAAGTGATTGGTAATCCCTTTATTAATAACTTAAATTACGAGCACTAGGTATTTAATTACCATATCATCTCAGTGACATCCTAAAATACATCTTAATCAATAGCAATGATTAATGGGGGTATCTTTAGACAGAATATTATAATTATATATGCTATAAGATATCCAGCTGGATTGTTACTAAACACGAAAAGAGTTAAATCATTCGATGATGCTTCATTGAATATAAAGGTCCAAAACTTGAAGGGCAACATCGTCTGTATCAGTCTTCTCAGGGGAGGCAGATACGCACCTCAATGGAATCATTTGTTGGATTAGGAAGCTGCATGGTGAACCACGGAGGTGTTTTGCCATTACTGCAACATTTTATATTGTCTTTCGCATTGCTGCCCATCCCACAGTGTACAAATGTCCATGTATCCATGTGGGGATGGACGTTGCTGTATTGCCAGACTCACAATAGTAGTTTTCTCCAACAAATGACTGTGGCTGAGTTGCTTCAGATGAAGGATCAGAACATGGACAATTATTTCCTAGTTCAACTCCGAATTGACCTCCGGATTCAGTTATACCACTAGCCAGAGTCCAGATGTGATTGCGAGGCATGCCATATGTTATACTGACGCCATAGACATAGTATGAGTCAATGTTTTGACTCTGCTGCTGTGCACCACCTCCAAATCCATCAGTGTTTGCAACTTGATACCCGATAACTCTTCCGCACACTTTATTGTACACTCGTGCACTGCTAAATGAAGTTCCTACACAACTAGCTACCGGTTGAACTCTGTGGCCGTCTACAAGACCTGATTCCATTGGTGGTATCCTCTCTCCAGACAGTAGGACAACTTTGTGAAAGATCACTCATGTTTAAGGGTAGCTACTATTTGATCCCAATCCCCTGGTCCACAATTACGATCGCGAGCTATATTTGTAACTGCTTATGCTCGAACATTTGCTGTGAGGTCTTGAAATGCTTCGTCTCTCTTTTCCTGGATAGGACAGGTTCCAATTCTTTCAGGTATTATCACCACCTTGGCTGTGAGTAGAGATTGTTCCACAGCTTTATATGACTGATCCCACCAATAATTATTCTGTACTCCATTCAAGTAGGTACTAAAATAAAAGACTACACTGCAATATTATGTTCTTGACATTGCAGCAGCTGTGTACGGCAAGATTAGTAATTATTATAATACCTGAATTGTTGAAATAAAACAATCATAGTAGATGTACTACAGCTGTGTCCTTACAGTTGCATGCATGATGTGAGTCAATGCGCTCCACTAGCTTAGCTCTTTCCATATCTGCTTCTGCCAGCACATTGAATACACCCTGAATCTCGGCTATGCTATCATCATCATCTTTATTGCTAGGAATTGCTTCAGTTGTTGGTTTATCCGAATCATTATCCTGTATGTTAATAACACGACCATGGAGCAATGCATTGAGAAGCCCGGGAAAACTGTTCCCCGTTTTGTATCATATGATCCAGCAGTCAGAGTCGCTCCAAGTACCACTGTGAATAGCTACTAGCAGATAGCTAACATAGTATGATCCCCTTCATCATATAGCTAGCTAGTTTATTTCAGTCACTTTAATGTACAATATAGCTAGTAGGAGTTTGATGGATAATGATATAAATTAATTTTTTGCACACAATGAATGATTCATAGCCAAGCAATGAGCCATAATTTTATACCTTTTGGATATCCGACCAATATTAAATTTTCAGCTCGCAACATTAAAGTATTCATATGGACAGGATTTTGCTATTCATACTTACATAACTAGTCCAATTTTGGAAAGGCTTAGTTAAGTCTCTTTGGAATAAAGGAAAGAGCTACTTGAAGAAGAAAATTTGTTATCAGGAGCAAGACTTGAAGGCACTTCTCCAGAAAAAAGGCTAACCAATGAAGAGACAGATGAAGCCAACAGCAATGATGACAATGAAGTGCGTACTCAGCTTCAGGTGCTATTCAATGCCCTACAAAAGATGGAAGCTAATGTGATGATAGAGGGGAAAAAGAAGTCACTTGGTAACACCATCAATGACAAGATTAAATCCATTACGAAGGAATTCTTATGCTAAGCTGGCAAACAAGTTATTTTGTAGTTTACACTTTTGCACACACAACTAAATTTGTTAGCTTCAGAGAATTTAACAATAGTTTGCTGACAGTGATTTGTATTAGCATTAGCCGTAGTACCATGCAGTATAATAATTATATCATCCATGGAATTAGTCAATCTGTCATAGTTGATCGTTATGAAAATTAAATTCCTTCATCACAAGATATTATTTCCACAAAATTAAGTATCATAATGCGACATGCTTAGCTATGCGTAAGTTTCAACTTTGTATACAGTGCATGCATCCCCAGTAGCAATTTACTTTTTTGTGGATATGAAGTCATAATCATCATACTAGGTGTAAATCCATGATGAAACCTATATATAGTGTAATCTATGAGATGATTATAAGAAGATTTATAGGGCATCGATGGATCGGAGCCTTTTGCATTGCCCATTACCATAGTTTTCCGGGCAAGCACCCATGTCATGTACGTTAGGAATCAATGTAGCAGCTTCTATACAAAGGTATGGAAATTAATAATTTAAATCCCGGATAAGCGCCCATATGCATGAGGGCCAAAATTACGTCGGAGTTCTGCATAAGCATCTGTGGGGGACACTAGACAGTATTAGCACATGCACCATAAGCACATAATATTATGCATGTGATCAGCCCCAACTCCCATTCCCATTATTAGCATGATGAGCCCCACCCACCTTATGCATACCATCACAAAATTCAGAAACTTTAATTTATGGGGAAACAAAAGTTGAATGTTTTCATAATAAATATAATAATTATTATAGAGTTAAAAGAAGACAATAATTGTAATACTGTTACAATTGTGTCCTTGGAATAAGCATGAATAGCAACATCCTGTCCATATATAATATATGCATGTCTTAATACACCTGATAGGCTGGTATACCTGATCAGGTATCACTATACTTTATAAAGGCGTGCAAATTATACGTAGCATCTCCCTCAGTGCTTGGGCCGCTGATTAATCATTCATTGAGCATAAACTTGTATCAATAATCATTAGCTTGACGTATACGTGTCAAGCTCCCATTGTAAAAATTATATATAAGTCAGAATAAAGTGATCACCATAAACTAGCTAGCTAAATAATGAAGGGGGGATCATACTATGCTACCTATTACTGTCCACAGTGGGAATTGGAGCGACTCTGACTGCTGGAGCATACGGTGAAAAAGGCATCCCCAAACTTCTTGATGCATTGCTCCATGGTCGTATTATCAACATACAAGACGATGGTTTGAATAAACCTACAACCGAAGCAATTTCTAGCAATGAAAATGATGAGGATAGCATAGCCAAGATTCAGGGTGTATTCAATGTGCCGGCACAAGTAGATATGGAAAGCGCTGATTAAGCTAATGGGTAGCAAGAACTCATAATTATGCACTTGTCCAGTTTTGGGAAAGCTTAGGTGATCTTCTTTTGAATACAGGAAAGGGCCTCTTGAAAAAGTATCTTAAATGTAAGGAGCAAGACATGTCATTGAAGGCGCTTCTCCAGGAGTGACCAATGAGCAGACGGGTACATAGGCGTAGGAACCATGGGGGCTCCGGGGGCTAGTGCCCCCCTATGTTTTCTTATAGTTACATAGCTAGGCTCAATTTTCTACACACTGATCATACTGCCCTTGCCTATAGATCTATAGAGCCCCCCTTTACCAAACCATCTTCCTACGCCTCTGGGGTACTAATGATGAAGTGCGTGCTCAGCTTCAGGTGCTTTTCAATGCATTACAGATGATGGAAGCTAACACGATGAAGGAGGGAATCAGTGACAAGGAGCAAGTATTTGCTGAGAGCATCAACGACAAGATTAAATCCATTGCAAAGGACTCTTTATGCTAGAATCTGGTGGTAAAGTTAGTTAGCATTACTGAACAATATGTGCCCACATATTAACTTGTTAATTTTTAAAGAACAATCATTGAACAATAGACTAGTTTGCAAACAATGATTTGTACTAGGAAAATATAATATTATTAGCCATAGTAGCTACCATGTATAGTATTAAAATTAGTCAACATCTCGTGTGTTTGTATAGGTGACCATTATAATGTGACCATAATAATAAAAGCCTTTTTGACGGGGTGGCAATTATAATAAAAAGCATGAAGACAAGTGCATATGGTAGTGATGGAAAACTAATACTAGGAGACATCCCTACATCACATTTATGTCATAAAATTAATGATGACGTAGTATCGGATGTCTCCTATAGTACTAGTTTTCCATCACTACCAGTGGCATCACCAGGACATTGATAATGCCAGGGCACTTATCTTGGTGATGGGCTACCTCTACCTCTATGTAAAAATGTACTGCCGGGTGGTCTATAGCGCAATCTGCAATTGGATCTGGCACCATAATAATTAATCATCAGAGCGTAAGTGGTTTCCAAGATTTTCATGGTACGTTGCTTCAAATGCTTGGTGATCATTTGAGCCTTGTATTCAGACTTATGATTGATGATCAATGCTCAAATTGCATACTACCTTTTTGTGACCATGCAGATGATTAGTCTCGTGCCCAGCCCTCTTACGCAAAAAGGGCTGGGCACGAGACTAGCAGATGATGAACCTGGAGCTCGAGCATGCAAAACAAGTGCAACTGTCACTGAGGTAGCTAAGAGTCCTCCATGTTGTGAGCCTCATCAAGAATTATCACCTAAGATCTATCAATATCTATGAATTGTACAATGTCATGCTTATAATAAAATTAAAATTAATTTTGTGTGGCGAAGATCTCAGATACTGTAATAACAATACTATCCCAGCAACATACATAACATTGTACATGTACATGTATAGGGAGAATGAGAGATAAGAACATGTATTATAGATCCCACCAATAAACGTTAGTGATAAATGTACACTGTACAGGAACAATAATAATATTATGTTGACTAGTATATTACTTTGGCATGATGGGTGGGTCACAGTGTGGTTTATGCTTGAGTTGCAGTCATATACAGTCGAGCCTCCAAACAAAGGACACTTGACTTTGGGAACGGGCCTTTTATCCTTTGTTCGGAGGTTGTCCTTATCTCGGAGGTTTGCCACATTTTGACCTTAAATAATAGGGCAGAGATTCATTGAAATATAAAAATGTACTAACTATGAATGTTCAAAACCTAACAATATCATGTGTTGTGAGTGAGTAGAATAAAGTAGTCATGCAGTGTCGATTATCTTGCAAATGTATGTTTTAGGTTAATATGACAAGATTTGAACTGACAGACAAGACTTCATGTCCATAGCTTCCTTGTAACTAAGTTGTCAATCTGGGAAGGGGTTCTTGTTGCATGTGTTGATCATCGTCATTGTCCTCATCATCGCCACCATCAGTCCTTCCATTTGCTCAGTTGCTGAGGAACTGGTTATGCAGGGGGACTTGAAACACCGGGTACCATGTGTGTATCACCTCTATGGACCTATGCCTTACATAGATAAGATGGAGTTGGTGGACTCATTAACCTAGTGCCCTTGTTTAATTCCTGGTGTCCGTTATTTAGAAGTGAATTTGTATTGGAAAATCATGTTGGGAGCTGGACTTTTGTCCGCTGTCCGGAAACGAGAAGCATCCACTTTTCAGAGGTTGCGTAAGTACTACAATCATGCTAAATCCAATCTGTAACATGATGCTTGTCCGTTGTAGAGAGGTAGTTCTCCTCTCGGAGGGTCTGTTATCAGAGGCTCGACTGTATAATATTATTATTATTATCGTGGGTTCTTCCATTTCATATCAAAATCTATATGTACGCTGAAAGCTTATGTGGTAGGCCTTGGGATGAGATTAAGCTTTCTACTGTGCTATATACTGTGCAAAATAGATAAGTCTTAAATAACGTTAACCTTTAGTTGTCCACTTGGACACTGTCAGATGAGAATCACACCACAATGCTATAAAATTATTATGCGAGTATCCTTGCAGCATGCTATATTGGCTCCGTGCTGGAATGGCATAAAGTGAGATTTGACCCGCTACATCCTGTTCCACAGAGCCCCAACCACTAGCTACACCACCACTGTTGTCGCTGCTGCTGATCATTACTTCCCCCTTTCATAGATAAACCCTAGAGACTAACCCTGCTAACCATTGGCAACCCATCCTCAACCCTCCCCCAGCCCCTCCCATCCATACCGCATATACATAATATGATTAGTAATATACTGTATATTATATTATACCATTGTTGCATGCGTTTTGTGCCGATGTTGCGCGCGCCTCCCTATGGCCATTCCAGCACGGAGCCATTGTGGCACGCTACAATCCCAATAATCAGTGAATGTGATTATCGGAACAGAAGATGATCATATCAGCATCTTCAAACCACGGAGGGAAAAGTACGGGCAGGCCTGCATATAATACACAAGCCCATGTATGTAAACGTATATTGTATACATGTGCATGTATGTACATGTATGGGACAGTACAGGTCTCTACTGCATGACCGGTGTATTAAAATTTTTGCACTACTGTTATGATTATACATCTAAAATTTCAGGAAATTAGTGCAGAGTAACCAAACTCAGCTACCAGTACAACATACATGTGGTTATCATAAGGGAGGCAAATAGACAAACATGTAGCTATAAGTGTATGCAATTTCAGATAACAGATCAAAATCAGCACATGTGCTCAAAATTTATAATTATTATGGAAGAGTCTGGAAATAGGTGACTGCTCCTATAAAAGGAGCTCGAGCAGTTAAAGGTTGCATGCAACTTCTCCAGATCAACTCGAGCTGAATTGCCACTATTAAACTTCTGCAAGAACCACAATGAAGATTTTCATCACCTTCATTGTTCTGTCCGCTCTTGGCCTTATCCATGCAAGGCCTGCTTCTCAGTCCAACTTCAACCAAGAGGAAGTCAAGGCTTTGATTCAGACCCTAATGCAAAGTGAAGACTATCAAGATACTGGTGCAGATGAATTGGGCAACTTCAATGCACTAAGCTTGGAGGACAAAACTGCCAGCAACCAAATCTTTGGCTGGTCAATGAAATGGGCTATTGGAAAGATATTTAATCACAGATTTCGAAACGCAATGTTTAACCTCTTCAAGCCATGTGTGTGCGGCCGTGAGGAGCTGGTAAAAGAGCAGCAGTCTGATGATGATGATGATTATGGAGCTGAGCTGATGCAAGATGATAAACCAGATGGTGGAATGAATGCAGAGGCAGAAGGTCGTCAAATCAGCTTCTATAGGATGAAGAGGTGTGTACTCGAGAAACTTCGACGTCTTCCTGGAATGGCTTTGAAGTATGCCGGATAAACGCTACAGAACAGCCGATTGGACTATACATATATATCAACATTAGAGGATTATGTTAGCCATAGCTATAGGCCCTAGCTATAGAATCATATTATTAGTGCACTAGGATTACTCTGTGCTGAACTCCAATAATTTTTATAGTTGATTTCCACTAGTTGGATGCTCTAAATTGTATAAATTGATTTTGCATAATATAGATACAAGAATGTTTGTCAATTGATGTCATAATTATGGCTAATATGCGTGCATGAGCTGCTAACAGCCAGCAGCAATACTCAGTACAATCAAGATTGCCAGTTAGTATATACAGTGTGGCATGCACAGACTGACTATGGGACGGAAAAGAGTGTACCCCCCACTCTTTACTACCTGAATAATAATAATAATACATATATAGGCAGGAAACAGTGTAACTACCCCCGCACTCTTTGATTCCTGCCGGAAAAACGAGGCAAGGTCCAAGAGTACCCCCATACTAAATTTAGCCTAGCTATAATTATTATGCTTGCCTCCACTTTTCAGGCAGAAAAGAGGTATATACTATTGGGGTACACTCCTTCCTGCAAATTATAGAATGGGCGTGGTCATCTAAATAGTGTAATTCTATCCACACCCATTCAATTCCACCTTTCCACGATCCATTCTAACTGCTATAAATAGCAGCTGTCAGTTGGTGAGCTTGAATGATTTCCAGTCCTTGGAACATTTAGCTCATTATCATGTTGAGGTCAGATAGAAAAACTGTCTAGGATCTTCATCAACATGCCTCTACTCGTGCCATTGCTCATCATACACATTGTGATAGTGCTGCAGCCTGCTGTATCTCTACTCATGACCAAGGTGGTGACAATACCTGAAAGAGTTGAAATCTGTCCTGTCCAGGAAAAGAGAGATGAAGCATTTCAAAACCTCACGGCAAATGTTCAAGCGTTACTACAAACATATGCAGCAAATTCAGTTTATAATTGTGGACCAGGAGATTGGGATCAAATAGCATCCTTAAACATGAGTGATCTTTCACAAAGTTGTCCTACTGTCTGGAGAGAGGATATCACTAGCGGAATCAGGTCTTGTAGGCGGCCACAGAGTTCAACCGGTAGTTGTGTAGGAACTTCATTTAGCAGTGCATCAGTGTACAATAAAGTGTGTGGAAGAGTTATCGGATATCAAGTGGCAAGCACTGATGGATTTGCACATGCTGCACTCGGGCACCAACACATTGACTCGTACTATGTCTATGGCGTCAGTATAACATATGGCATGCCTCGCAATCATATCTGGACTCTGGCTAGTGGCATAACTGAATCCGGAGGTCAATTTGGAGTTGAACTAGGACACAATTGTCCATGTTCTGATCCTCCATCTCAAGCAACTCAGCCACCGTCATTTGTCGGAGAAAACTACTATTGCGAGTCTGGAAATACGGCAACATCCTACCCTACATGGACACATGGACATTTGTACAGTGGAGATCCACTGTGGGATGGGCAGCAATGCGAAGGACAATGTTGCAGTAATGGCAAAACACCTCCGTGGTTCACCGTGCAGCTTCCTAATCCAACAAATGATTCCATTGAGGTACGTATCTGCCTCCCTGAGCAGACTGATACAGACGACGTTGCTCTTCAAGTTTTAGACCTTTACGTTCAATAAAGCGTCATCGAATGATTTAACTCTTTTCGTGTTTAGTAACAATCCAGCTGGATATCTTATAGCATTATATAATATCATATCATCAATAATTATAATATTTTATAATTACATATCCTGTAAAATATAGTCCACCATAATAATTGTATAAACTCAGGGTTTCATACAGAATAAAAATTTGGGGGGAAAGTGGGCGTGGCAGTTTTATGCAACATGTCCCCCCTCCCCCATTAACCATTGATATTGACTAAGATGTATTCTAGGATGTCACTGAGATGATACAGTAATTAAATACCTAATTAACTAAGAGATTACCAATCATTTGCACCATAGCAAAAAAATAATACACTCCCCTTCCTCTGTCACCTAACTATAGCTCTCTATCTTTCTCTATCTCTCTCTTTCTCTCTCTTTCTTTCCATTTTTCTTCTTTCTCTCTTCCTTCTGGGTGGGGGAAGCTGGGTGTTTTGGGGGAGAAGCTTCTCCCCCCACCCCCCCCCCCCCCCCCCCCCCACTAGATGAAACCCTGGAACCATGTGACTATACTGAGTTTAGTGGGTGTATATATATGTCATGCATGGCATTGCACTTTGTAATGTATTGTGCATGTAGATCTACTATTGTATACATGACACAGGCATTTGTAGAAAGCAAATAGGTCATTATCATGGATAAAAGATACTATGATTTATACTATGAATGGTATGGTCCCTTTTCTCGCAGCAGGTCGCATTAATACCATATTTTGCCAGGAGAAATTTTTGCCAATTTTGCCACCTGCTTTCGTTGGCGAAATTTTATCACGCTAAAATTAATTTTATAGTGGATATGGCTGTATTGACAAAAATGTTTTCAGTGGTTTACTTTCTGCAATACATGATAGCAGTGCTTGGCGAAGTTTTTATCCAGCGAAAAATTTCAAGTTACGTATATGGTAGCTAGTCACTTGAGACATGATCAGGTGGTCCACGTAAGTGTGCTAATTAGTACTCTGATGTAATATAAGTTTGTGCACGTTTACTTTCTATGGAATACTTTTATCCTTTTTGGTCAGGTGGCACTAGTGCTGGGGGGGGGGGGGGGGTGGTCTATGCCATAATAGCATAGCAGTTTAAACTTCGGTGCTTAATAGTTTATGGGGTGCATGTGCACCCAATCCATGTACCTGTGCACCCATCCTATGCATGTATAGTTTTGTTGTTTACCTAAACGTATAGCCTATCACAGTATGCATATTTCACTACACTATCACAACACATGTTATGTATTATAACAAGACTGTCTACATGGAAAAAATACCTAGTAACAGTGCTACATTCATAATAATACTCAATTCCGCTATAGCTAGCTTTATGCAGGGAGTGCACAGAGAGAAGGTCCAAAACTTATAATATTAGGATTCAGGGCTCAAATTGGCTATAGTAAGAAAAATTCTTGGAGTGTATACCCCCACTCTTTACTGCCCCTTTTAAATGAATGCACAGGAGTGCAAAACCCTCACCGCTACACGCATGCATAACTCATGCACATGTAGATCTATAGTAGCTAGCATATCAATTTTGTGTATGCCTGCTCAATATAAGGAGTATTGAACTAGATACAAACTAGCTACCATAATAATATGGTAGTATGTATCTAGTTCAATATTATATTATACATAGCTACCCTGCACCTGATCCATGAGGTACTCCAGTTATGATATAGGCTAGGGGGAAGGCACCTGCCTATGTCACTATAATAACTGAAAGCCTCTGTGACTACTTAAACTCAATTATGCACTTGAGAGCCACTGCCCGGGCTGTTTACACTGTCACTGCATTGACAACTGACCAGCAAGGCACAGAATGGCAACCATAGCTGCACACTATTATACCACTGAACGTGACCACTCTTCCTTGATGCCTGGTAATCCTCAGATGCGTACTTTCTCTAAGACGACCCTTACCATACGGACGGACGGACGGACGGACAAACAAACGGACAGACGGACGGACGGACAAAAATCGCCAAACGATTGCAGTAACCCTCCGCCTACGCTTTGCGGCGAGGGTTAATAATACAACATACTTGTGAATAACTATGATACTGAATAACTAGAGAAGATGTTTCAACATCAATGGGGCGAGCCTCCGCGAACCCCACACAAGTGTTATGGTATAATAAAAGTGGAATTTTCAATAGGCTATATGTTCAGATAATATTTCACACGGCTGTCTGTTGTTCTATACAAAGTTGCTGAATTCATATGATTGTGCATATGTTCCTATATATAGTGAGTGGATGCTTGTCCTGAGACTCTCTCGCCAATCTCTCCCTTTGGTTATTACTTAATCTAATCAATCTGACCCCTCGCTGTTCTTCAGTTTTTGATGAAAAACTTTCGCTCTGCCTAGAGCGCTTTCTCTGAACTTGTCTTGTCTGTCTCTGTTCTTGTGTTTCTGCAGCTCTCCTTTCCTGGTCTCTCTTAAGTTCTACGTTTTCTTAACCTTTCTTCTTTTTCGGCTGCAGTTTCAGTTGCTCGATGAGCTCGCTCCCTTTCTCTTCTACGTTGGAGTTTTATTTCTCTCGCAGCTGAAGACTTCCATATTGATTCACTGAGTTATGAACGTTGAGTCAACGTTGTGTGCAACTTGTGTCATTACGCATGCGCATTAATTGAATGTACATCGTTGAAATAGAAGAGGTATATATACGGTACGGAAGGACGTACGCAGATATATACATATACACATACATATAAACGGAAAATCTCGATTGGTATCACCTGTGTGGGGCTCGCTTCGGCTCGCCCCAATTATGAGAACTCTCACGGGATAAACACATGGTTTTTGTTCAGGATTGATTTTGCATGTTTGTTATACATCTGTGAGGCTAGCGCTATAGCAGTGGACCTTCACCTCCCTCTGTGTCTGCAAACAATAACTCTCTGTGTCAAAGGTAATGTCAGCTGACTCTAATACTGTTACAATGCAACTTGCATGCTGCTCAATGAATAATTGCCACATCATAATATCTCAGGGATCGGTCATCCTAACATCTCACAATCATCAGATAACTCAATCTGGAAGAGCTGCAGCTTAATTGCTCCATATGTCCAACACTCACGCCAATGTCTATGTGGAATTTTGTTCAAAAGGAAGTAAAAACAAGTGGATCATATTAAGGGTTGCTTAATGAATAGTGAACGATATCTGTACGTGGCAAAATGTAGTGACTGTCACTACATTTTGCCACAGATGTCACTACCAAGTAGTGATATTCACCTTCATTAAATTTTTTTTATAGATATTCAGTTACATACACTATACTTCCCATAATAGTACTACTATAATATTATAAGCATGTTAAATATGACAGTTTGTTATTCACAAACTGGCATACTTGCACGTACTGTAAAAATGAATAGAGAATGTCACTACTTGGTAGTGACAAATTGTAGTGATGGTCATTACATTTTGCCATAGATAACACTATACCAAGTAGTGACGTTCACCATTCATTTTTTACAGTATATGCCCCCTGCATGTTCTCAATCATACATCATGCAACTGGAGTATATAGTAGAATACGCCACTTTTGATAGCTCATAAACTGGCAAGTTTGATACTCTGAAAGTATCTGTAATTAACTGGAAGTTATGAGAACTATGATGGGAATTAATGTGCCAGTGCAACTGAGGCAAAAAAAATTTTTAACATGCATGCATGTCATTTGATACCAATCTCCTGGTCCCCAATTACCGGGGTATAAGCTGTATCTGTACTAACTGTTTGTATTAATGTTCATTGACAAACATCATCAGTGCATGAGGTTTTGAAATGCTTCATCTCTCTTCCTGGACAGGACAGCAATGAGCTCACCTCGAGGCTCCAATGAAGCTCTTAGAGCTTCACTGGAGGTGAGCTAAGATTTTGTATGATTAGACTATCGTGCAAAACCCTTGGTACATGCTAATTACCAGTATGTAATAGATATTATGATTACATAATAATCAGATGCCATCAAAGGAACTGAGACATACGGAGTAATTTTTTGAGCCTTTTAGAAGCTTAATTCCGTCTCTTTAAATTTTCTCTCCAGTTCTAGTGATAAGATGGTGAAATTGAGAGAATGTAGTGACAATGTGTACACGTTCACACGTTCAAAGAGCACTCAGGCTAAGCAACTAATTCCCTTAAGTTAATTACTCTCCTGGTGACCAATCCTATACCATTCTCCATGCAGGTCTGGTGTGTGCATGGTGTGCATGGTGTATAATGATACTAGCTCCATGGAATTAATATAAGCTAGTATCAGTATCTGATGATATTTATGCATAACGTACTGTCCTCTCTGAATATGTAATATTTAATTTATTGTCATTATCTGTTGATCATGACTTTCTCTTCCATGACAGCTGTGGTTTGTTGCTGCTGTGGTTAAAACTATTATCCTTTGCTTGTTGACTACACTGATTAGTATCATAATAATAATATTATTATTACAGTATCGGGTACTTCTTTGTGCTAGCAATAATACCTATAGAATTATTGTCATGTAGATCGTTGCTCTCATCAACAAACCCACTCAATCACACAGCACCAATGTCAATAAAATCATCCGCATGAATCAACATTACTGTTGGTTTATCATGTTATTTATTAAAGACTCGGAGAGCAACATTTCCCTGATAAAAAAAATCCTATTTGAACTTCCCTGATAGCCAGAATCATTGCTGCATCCAATAATTACAAGTAAGAGGGATACAGTGATAGTAATAATACTATTAATGAATGTTAGGGTAATGGATCCAGAGTTATGGTGTGTGATACTTTTGATAACCTCCACAATAGGTGAGTTTAGAACATACTATAGTCACTGACTCATTGACTAGACACTGAGAATTGTAATTACCAAATATTCTACAGTCTCAATGCAAGGTCAGGTAGTGTGCAGAGCCAGTTTTAACTGTGCTGGTGGACTAGCTGATGATCTAGGAGTGGCAGTGGATGCGGCAGGCTGCTGTCTGGGCAACCCAAATGCTATGGCCTATAATCCCGGGGGCAGTGAAGACTGTTTTGCTTGTGTTGGTGAGTTCTTGAATGTCATTTCCTGTAAATGGGCGATAAGAATTTATTTTCTTATATAACAGTTGTTGGATTCCTCAATGCCTCATTCTCTGGATTTGAGCAGGGATCTGGTCACTCTGTGCCAGTGGGGTACCTAAAAGGTGGTACAGTAGCTGGACAAAACTTGGTGTTTGATGTCAGAAGTACCCCAGGCACTGCAAGTGAGAGTTAGCTATAATTATATTGCAGCTAGTTGGAGGTTGTTATTATTATTTTTAGTGATTTGCAATTGACGAAACTTCAATTGCAGGAGAGGGCTTTGATTATACAGTGAACACTTTGAGAACGAGGGCTTTAGCTAATGGCCAAGTTGCAACTGTGATGCTGACCTTCCGTGCCGATTATATTGCTCAAGAACCCAATGAGACATTCATTCTCACACTGGATCCAGTTGTTGCACCAAATCCAAGAGAAGGGTTATTTTTCCAGAATGCTATAGAAGTGACAATTGTGAATGATGATTGTAATAAACAGAGGCATCCTTTGTATAATAATTTAAAATTTAATTTTATTATAATATAGATGTTAAATTCTCATTCACTGAAGATCGTTATCGTGCCCGTGAGCCTGACTTATTGAACCCTGCGACATTCCTGCCTGTTTTAGTGTCCAAGTCTGTACAAATTGCTTCTCGAGTTGAACTAGTGGTTGTTTCTTTAACAGTTGATGAAGACAGAGGCACATCTCTTCCTCTTCCTCCAAATATCCCTGAGAATGATCCGAGGTCTCCACCATTTGCAAGTAAGAAAATAGGATTTTACTATTATTATTATTATTATATAATACTCTCTAGACATTGCTGACTTTAACAACACTAACATCACTATTGTTTTTGAGCCTGATGAGGATGTAGAGGTCTATGAAAAGAGTGTTCCTATTTTTATTACTGATGATGCTATCAATGAAGCAACAGAACAAGTGTTTATTGCAGAGCTGATGCTTGTGAGCAGTTTAGACCCTGCCGCAGTTGATCTTTCCATACGACCATCAACTCTGTGCAGGATTATTGATAATGATCGTAAGTTGAAACAATTATAGTGCTATCGTGATTGTACTACACTGACAGCTATCATAACTAGAGCTCTCTAGAGCCCAGAACCCTCGGCGCGTTGCGTGGTGTTTGTTGCACATACAAGCTGGCAATGATAACTACATTGATCTCCTGCAGTGACCCTGAGTGCCCAGATCATGCTTCTCAAGCTCAAGTTGAGGGGTGTCGTACCAGTTTTGGAGGTGGAGTATGTCATCTCTGGTTTGGTGACTAGACTAAGCTGTATTCTGTGTAGGCTCGCTTTCAAGTTGTGCTCTTCTGGTGCCGCTATTTTTCACTAGCCTCATCATCTGCTGATTCTGATGCTATTGCCGCTATTCTCTTGCTTTCTATAGGCTAGTGGAATAAACTGGAAGTCATACACATACACAGATTTCTGCCATGGAACAATATTTAGGACACTGCTTGCGGACCGGAGGCATGATTTATATACTTATTTGAAATCAAATCACAAAATAGCTACAATAACTCTGCACAGAATAGCTATGTTGCATGTGAACTGGGTGGTAGAGAACCAAAGGTGCTATAGCCTTGTACCCTCCAAGGGCCTGGTGCAAGGCTACAAGCACATTCATATTAGTACCTTACCAGCTGCTTCAACTGAAAAACAGCTGGCCAGAGAGTGCAGCACAATGTATACGGTAGCATGACTTGCGTGTAAATAGAGACAAGTGCATTGGGTGTGGCTTGCAGGAAAGTCAAGAAGCTATTTAAACTTTATGCTTCGCTGACTATTGGCCCAGGCAGGCAGTAGCTTTACAGGAGTTGTAGCTGGAACTACTTAGTTGTATCTTGAAAGAAGTCTACTGTTGTTCATTCTGTCCATCAAAAAGCTGCCAAGGTGCGTGGAAGGATGGACTTATGGTGGAAGTTAGCGGTCCTGAGTAAAATTAATGTCACCAGAACTGGAGAACGAAGCGTTCTCAGCGAAATCCATACAATACATGGCTTTGAAACGCCATAAGGAATCATATAACACCGAGGTTGAGACTCGCAAACGAGGTATGTAGCAGTTACAGAGTTAAAAGACAGACAGACAGACAGACAGACAGACAGACAGACACACACACACAGAACGACTACAGTAACCGTCGCGCATGCGCCAAGGGTTAACAGCTGGCCAAGTTCAGACACGTGCTCTTTATAGAGTAGTATTATGCAGTACGCATGCATGTATACGGTAGCATGACATTCGTGTAAATAGAAACGAGTTGCTTGGCAGGCCAGGCCCGGAAAGTCAAGAAGCTTGGCAGTTACACTAAATACTTCGAGACAGTAACTTTGCAGGAGTTATTATCATTTTCTATCTTGAAAGAAGTCCAGTGTTGTTCATTTTGTCCATCGAAAATCTGCAACGGTGCGTGGAAGGATGATCTATGGTGAAAGGTAGCGGTCCGGAACAAATGTCGCCAGAACTGGAGAACAAAGCGTTTTCAGCGAAATCCACACAATGCATGGCTTTGAAACGCCATAAGGAATCATATAACACCGAACTTGAGACTCGCAAACGAAGTCTGAAGCAGTTAGAGAGTTAACAGACAGACAGACAGACGGACAGACAGACACACAGAACGACTACTGTAACCCTACGGCGCATGCGCCGAGGGTTAATAATAATATTATGTTTACTGTGTATATACCACTATTACAACATACAGCCATCAGAATTGGATTCGAGCTACCTGGCTACACATACACAGAGCCATCGTTTGACGAATTCATAGATCAGTCTTTTATGTCACCAACTGGTAGACCTGAAAATGGGCCAGTCTTTTTGGCCAAGGAAAACAATACAATTTCAGAACAGATTTTTCAAGTTTCTTTTCAAGTCACAGATTCAACTCCCACTAATATTCAATCAGCTACAATTCATCGAGATTATTATTTTGGATCCCAACTGGTCAAACAAGTCAAACTTTCCCATTTTTACCCTCTGAACAGAGGATTCCTTTTTTATTTCAGCTATTGGCAGACACTCTCCCTGAAAGAAATGAAGCATTTCAGGCTAGAGTATCTCCTGCAGACACTCTAGACCTTGGTAATGGGATGGTGGAGCAGCTTCCAACTTATCGGAGTCCTCTGACTTTGTCATATACAACACTCATTACCATTGTAGACAATGATCGTAAGTTTTTAAGCACATAATAATTATTATATTGATTCTTTAGCTAATTATATTAATATTGCATTTCAGCTATTGTTATTGGATTTACCAACACGAGCTACACTGTTGATGAAGATATCGGAACTCTGCAAGCTGAAGTCCAAGTTCTCAATGTTCCTCATGATCACCTTCTACCAGCTTCTGTAGATCTAGTCATTCAATCAGTATCTGGATCAGCAAGTAAGTGAACAGAGCCAGTGTACAGATATTGATGCTAATATTATTCAAAATTGTTATAGCTGGAGGAAGCGACTATCAAGAAATTAATGCACTAAATTTTGATGTATTCCTAACCTTTGATGATGTAAATCGTCATCGTTCATTCCTTGTGGCTATCATAAATGATACTTTATTTGAACTTGATGTTGAAAATTTCACATTAGAGCTGAGATTTGATCCATTTGCATTTGAACCACCTTCAGATGTAATACTCCGTCCAAATATTTCAGTAGTTAATATCTTAGATATTGGTAAGAAACAAATCAATAGCTATGTGAAGTATGCATAATGATAGCGATCCATTGTTATTCCATGTAGCTGTTGTGATTGGTTTCCTGAACACTTCCTACACTGTGAGTGAGAACAATGGAGTAGCAAACATCCAGATTGGAGTGATCCGAGGCTCACTAGAGGAACCAATTAATGTGCAATTCTCTCTTAATGCTATGTCTGCTACTAGTACGTAAATTGCATAATACATGTATAAGCATAAGTATGTATAGTGATGACATTACTTGTTCTTCAATAATTACTGTTCAGCTCCACCAGATTATACTTCGGTCTCTCGAGCTTTGGTTTTCTCTAATTCTTTAACATTTCAAACTGTACAAGTACCAATTGTGAATGACTCAACCCTGGAACTTAGTGAAGTGTTTACAGCATCGCTTGCACTGGTCCAGGAGAGTTTCAATAATCATGTTAAGCTCGTACCTACCTCAGTCTCTGTTACAATCAGTGATGATGATGGTACTTAGTCTATATAAATTATACTTAAATGCTATAATGATTTCATTGTATGCAGAGCTTGTATTTGGATTCGGCGCTATGGAGTATGTTGTATATGAGGGTAATGGATCTCTCATGATTGAAGTGATCTTCATTCAAGGAATTCCTGGCGACTACCAACCTATGGTTCTCATGTCAACACACAACGGGACAGCAACAGGTCAGCAGATCTTTTAAACGGCAAAATTATTTTGATAAATTCCTACAGAAGGGAGAGATTTTTCTGCCCTAGTGTCTTCAGAGATTACGTTTACAGCTATCAACCAAGTCAAACAATTATCCATACCTATCATTTCTACCAACTCTACTGAGAGTAGTGAGGAGTTCACTGTCACACTAGATAAGGTCATGTTAGTCCACTCAAACACCAGAATCACAGTAAATGTTTCCGATCAAGAAAGTGCTCGCCTCATACTGAATCCTAGAATAGCAAAAATTACTATCTTAGATGATAATGGTACGTAAATCACAATGATTGATAAAAATAGCCATTAATTTCATGCAGTACTATAAATCTTAGTGGCAGTGATTGGCTTTCTGAACTTTAATCTTACTGTTCCTAGAGGAAAAGACACCCTTAATTTCACCATTGGAGTTTTGCATGGCTATATAGACACAATGGTGACTGTTTTGTTCACAACAGAAGCATCAAGTGCAAAAGGTATAATGTTATTAGAGTATTCAGTGTTTTAATAGCAATGTTATGTCAATTACAGCTGATGAATATATCGAAACCTCTCCTTATTTTCGCTGGAGATGCTGTGCAGCATGTACCTGTCCACATCATTGATGATGGAAACTCTGAACCTTCAAAGATCTTTTTTTGGGATTCTGAGCAGTGCTAATGGCACAGTGATCCCATCGAACATTCACCTGGAACCTGCAAGAGCCACTGCCACCATCATCAATACTAAGAGTATAATAATGTTATGATACAGTATAATATTTCCTTCCATATTATTATATTATTATTATTATAGACAGAGATACAGGGAATAGTCAGCCTCGGAATAGTAGCCTTGTCACAGTGCTTGCAGTGGTGATAGTATGTGTCCTAGTGCCCTTAATGTCGATAACAGCTATTATGATAATATGTCTCTTATTCAAGAAGGGGAAAAGGAAGAAGCAGGTACCAGAAAATACATATGATTCAGTCTCACTGCCGCCAAGTGCTCTTCCCTCCCTCTCGGAGGCCACAAACCTTGATTATGATGAAGTTAAGACTGTTACTGACACTCAGTTTGAGCTCACAAAAAATGCAGCCTACAGCTCCTTTAAGCCACCATCAGCAGCTGAGACTAACTGATTAATCTCCAGCTGACTTATGACTGAAGTTTGTGATATACTGCTTACTCACTTGAAAATATTCAATGAAATAGAAGTAGCTAGTCTGTCTAGACTCTAACTTTGATAGAATAAAAATAACTTAGTAAGCTTGCATGCAAACCGAATTTATAATATTTGAATTATAGTTTGCCCCTAACTGCACAAGAGGCCTTGATCGTTGTTTAATTACCTCATGGATTATCTCATAATAACCACACCAGTGACACCATACCGGTAATTTTCATCGTAATTCCCAAATAATCAACTGAAAAGTTCATTGCTATTAGCCATCCACATCAGCAGCTAGTCAACCCATCTATTATTAAATTATTCCACTAACATTGAAAATGTTTAGTCTGTGACCTTGACGCAGATTTTGTTCCATATTCTATCTGTCCATCTCCCTGTGTTCACTGGTAAGAGACGTTAGGTAGAGCAAGGAGAAGAAAGTACACAATGACATTCGATGTACACAGTGGCAGTAACAGACACACTCACATGCAGAACGATCATTGTATCCCTCGCGCATGCACCAGGAGTTAATAAACAATTATTATTAATTTTAATAGCTGATTATTATGGAAATAAAAATACACAGCATGTGCACTCCAAAAAGTTGTAACTAGCTACAATGATAATTTTATGCACAACTATTATTTTTGCATGGTAATAGTGAATCACGGATTGTTATTAATTTATCTTTTCAGTCACCTTGTGCTGTAGTGCTTGGTTAAGTTGAAAGAGTCTCATCAGCAGCAAGTTCATTAGTGTTGCCATGGATACTGGTGGTTGCCACGGGGACATAAGCTGGGCACTGGGTGAACTCATAGTCTCCAGTTGATGGTAATGGCTGCATCTGCACTGCCTCAACTTCTGGTTTTGGCTTATCCAGGGATGAAATTTTCATATTATCCTGATTGTAGTTGTCCAGTATCTCATACTCATGATCAGTAGTTTCAATAGTCTCATAAACTTCTCTCTCTTTGTTAGTGGGAGACAGATCACTTAACATCACACTCCCTGCAGCTGGGGCTTCGTATGGCAAGGGCCTGTGTAAGACAGTAGACTAAGTATTAAACATAATAAGAAATTGGCTTAATTAATGAATTTACTTTTGATTTGGATTGAATCCAGCTCTTCGGCTTCTGAGTACCAGGGCAACAATAACTATAACGGCTGTTGTTGCTGCAATGATTAGCACGATCACGACAGCTACCACTCCACCTATGATGGTGTCAGAGGCTGAGCTAGTTTGATCTGGAAGAGCTGCTGCTGTTTGTGGTGGTGGATTGGCATTTACAGGACCCATGGGAGCTGGAAAAAATTTGTAAAATCTGATAGATTGATGCATGATCCATTACCCAGTTAATAAGTTGGCCATGTTAGAATAAAGATTAGGGGGGAGACCCAGATAACAAAGATAGACTAGCTGTGCACTCTCTCACAATTAGCTACCTGACATCCCAGCTACTGTTGAGGTTTTAACCGTGACATTGTACTCAGCTCCTGATTGCAGTCCTGAAATAATGACTCGATTCTGTGACCATGGAACAATTATAGTTCCTCCTAATTCACTCTGCCTCTTCCTAGAGTCAATGATGATGGTGTATGTAACAATGTAGCTAGCCAATCCCTTCAGTTCCACCAAAGTGAATTTTGTCCAGCTCACTCCAATAGATGTGGGATTAAATCTCACAACTACAACATTCTCTGGTGGAGGTGGCGCTGAAAATGAGAAAAAAATCACATGATAATAATATATTATGATCTTTATACATGAGTTGCTCCACTTTACTAGTCTCATTCCCATGCAGGCTCCATTGAAAGTGACGGAACCTGCGGATGAGGCTATAGCACTTTACCTCCTTCTTGTGTGAAGCAGTAGGTTTGGTTTTCTTCCCCACATCCAGCCAGATTGAGGGCCTTCACTGAGATACTGTAGGGTACTTCAGCAGCTGTAAATGTACAACAATAATAGGCAGTCTATTTTAATACAACAGCTGTATATAGCTACCAAGTCCAGTGAGAGTCGCCTCTCTTCTATCAACAGACTCATCATATACACCAGACTGGATAACTTCCCTGGTGCCTGGTCTGTGCTCTAGTCTGCTCACGATGACTTGATAGTTGACCACTTCACTGCTCAGCAGGGTAGGCAGATCCCAGGAGATGGAAAGCTCTGACGGTGAAGAACTCATAGAACAAGCCAAGTTCCTAACTTCACCAGGTACTAAAGTTAATGATGAAGTTTCGTACTATAAGATGCATAGTATAGGTACTCACAGTCAATATTAGCTTGCACTTTATCTGTACCAAATGTATAATTGTCAATTTGAGCCTGTGGGATGTTCACTATAGAATGACAAGTGTACTGGCCTCTGTTGTTAGCAGTAACATCACTGAAAATGAGCTCTCTAGTTTGAGGATTCATTCTTGGATTACTGGACTCCACAGTAGGCACTTCAGAGCCATCAGGGGCAATCCAGATGATGGTGGGTGGAGAGAAGAGATTCTCCACTTGAGTAGCAGTGCAATTGAGGGTCATGACCTCCCCACATCCATCCAATTGACGACGAGATACAATGGAAATAGTAGGGGGTCGGGAGGGAAGAGCTAAAGGTGGAAGCAAACATAAGCAATCAGGGTTTCATCCAGAAAAAAATTTTTGGGGGAGAAGTGGGCGTGGCAGTTTCACGCACCGTGACCCCTGCCCCAATTAAGAATTGATATCAATTCAGGGGCTGATCCAGAGAAGGTGGATAGGGTGGCTAGCCACCCCCCTTCACTAATTATTTTATGCAACGTAGTATAGGAGATGTCCACCATTATTAACCAGCCACCCCCTTTGCACCAGTATGGTTTACAATGGGTAGCCACCCTATCAGCCACCTTCCACACAAATTTTCTGGATCAGCGCCTGCAATTAATGATTGTATTTTCTGATGTCACTGAGGTATTGCATAGTTTTATCTAGTGCTCTTAAATAATTGAGTCATGAAGTAGGAGACTATACTGATCACTTGCAATGCCAATGCGACGCAAAAATGTACACGCTCCCCTTCCCACACCATGCACCTCTCTCTCTTTCTTTCTCTCTCTCTCTCTCTCTCTCTCTCTCTCTCTCTCTCTCTCCTCTCTCTCTCTCTCTCTCTCCTTTTCCTCCTTTCTTCTTTCTCTTTTTCTCTTTGGGGGGGGGGGGGGGGGGGGGGGGGGAAGCTTCCCCCCCCCACCCCCCCCGGATGAAACCCTGGCAATGAAGTACTAGCATGCAAAAAGTTACACTAATTAACGCACGTAGCTATGTACCACATTAGCTTACGTGCAACTGCCAAGTTGTAACTATCTAGGCCACTGTATTCAATAATGTGTGGGGAGTTGTCTGAGGAACGAATAGTGTAAGCCAAAGTATACTCTCCTGAACTATCAGTGGCCACAGGTAGCAATGATAGCAAAATCTGAGTTGTAGTCACTAATGAGGAAGTACCACCAGACCATGTCCCTGAAACTGTGACGTCAGTGTCCACATTTGAATTCTGCTGAATCCTTCCCATGATGATCAAGTTCGTTCCATTGTAGGCAGTGGGATGAGGAAGGACTGAAAACACAGGACGCGGAACTGCACAGTCATTTTGATTTTGTTTTAATTGCAGCTCAACTTTGAGTGTTTTACACTGACAACTTACTTTGAACTTGGACAGTTTGACTGGCAGTCCGACTCAGAGAATTGAGTCCTTGTATATCTATAGTAGCTCTGCACATATAAACACCTGCTTGGGATGTACGTATGCGATTGAAAGCCAGTATCCTAGTGGTAGTGCCTTGGATCCCCAACTGGTCACCCACAGTTGTATCAATGATATTATTTCTAGGGAATTCCCACACTAAGGTTGGTCTTTCTACAAGGTACTCGTCAAAAGCAGCAGTACAGGTTATGGTATCCTGGCCACCAGCTTCTACAGATATTCCTTGGATAGGTGAGACAGAAACTGTAGGAGCTTGGAGAGCTACGGGGAAAAGGCATTTTAGCGATATTGAAATTATCAACCTAACTTCTTAATACACTTACGACCAACACTGATAGACTCCAAGCCTGAGGTAAAGTCACTAGTAACCACATTTGGCACAGATAGTGGAGATGTTGTGTAGGCTGAACAGTTGTATGCACCAGTATCAGCTTCAAGAAGATAACTGAATGTCACAGTAGTCTCAAAAGTGTTTCCTCCAACTGATACCGTCCGTGGGGAAACACTGACTCGATCAGAGTCTGATAATCCATTACCCATGATGCTGCTCTCCACTATGATATCTGTATCCACTCCAGTTGTGTTAGGGGTAATGCTACAAGTGAGAGAGAAGGAGGTACCAGCATTGAGGGTTGTATTGCGACTGCGACGAAAAGTCAAAGATGAAATGGGAGCAGGCACTGTGTGGCCAAGGAATTGCTAAATCACTCATATACATATACATATATAAACTGAGTGCTCACATTTCACTTGAATGGGGAAGATCACATGTTCAGGATGGTTCATAACTATTCCAGGTATGGTCTGAAGAGATTTACAAGTGTAGACTCCAGCTTGAGAGGTGTAGAGGATGTTGAAAACCAGTCTGCTGATGAGGTGAACATCAGTGGTAGGACCATCAAAAGAAATGGTGAAGTTTTCTCCACTTCTAATGATATTGCCCCTTGGATCAAGCCAATGTACTGCTAAAGTGGATGTAGATGAAAGATCAGGCTCCCTGCTGGTGTTGCATATCATTATATAGCCGGAGAATCCAGCTGTGGAGATACCTTCAGAAGTAACAGTAACAAATTGAGTTGGAAAATCTGTATAGAGAAATGTATACACATCAAAGAATACTATTATTATTATCATAATAATATTACTAAAAACATTAATAGTTCGCGATATAGATGTGGTAGCAGTAGAAATAAACGTAGTGCCTTGAGGAATTACAGTAACATCACACTCGTATGTTCCAGCATCAGTGACATTCAAGGGATTGAATCTGAGAGTGATGTCATATGGAGGTGAGCTCACTGGAGGGTTAACAATGGTTATTCTCCCATTTTCATCTCCATCCATCAGCTCTGTCCCATTCCTATTCCAGATTCCCCGTACTGTGACTGGAGTATCCACCACATCACCTAGAGTGATGCTACAGGTGAAGATGAGATCCAGACCTTGGAAGAAACTGGTGTTCTGTGGCGATCCAGAGATGATGGGCGGTGGAGGGATAACTGCATATGAGAAAAATAATGTAAGTGTATACGACAACAGTGCAACTGACATTGAATAGAAACATTAGTTGTGCTATTTCCAAAGACATCGACTCCAGCCTCTGGGATGGAGAGTCTGGCAGTGCAGGTGTATCTCCCAGCATGACTGGTCCGCAGAGAGGGGAAGGAGAGGAGATGAGGTGTCGACGTAACATCACTTGATAGACTAGCATCTTCCCTAGTCCAAGTCAGCACAGGGGTGCCTCTGATTCCTTCTTGTATGGATGCTGAGCAGTTCAGTGAGAGAAGCTGTCCAGCTGTCTCAAAGTGATTGAAAGGATCGATGCTCACAGTAGGAGGGAAGGGAACTGCAATAAAATTTAATGTTTAATACACAAAAATTATTAAATTTGCACACATGCATAATAACAATGTCATTATCACTCACGAATAACTACAACAGGCATTACTCCTTCTCCCATTTCACTTGCAGTGATGAAGCTTGGCACGTCAATAGGAGGTCTTGCTCTAGCTTGGCAGGTGAAGGTAGTGTTATCAGCTATGCTCAGAGGGTCTAAGGTGAGGGTGCTTGTGAATGATGGTCTGAAGCCAGTTACTGAAAAGATGGTTATTCTAGCATCATCATTGGATAAACGTGTGCTTCCTCTCAGCCAAGTGATGTCCATATCGGATATGGCTATATCAGTATCGGTGGCAGAGTTGATGGAGATGGCACAGGTGAGAGTGAGAGGAGCTATACGACCAGCAAAGAGTGGACCAGGGGGAACACTGATGACCACATCAGGAGTAGAGACTGCATGGGAAAATATTATCACACTACTACTCGGGGAGTAGCTATGTATAATGAACAAAATTATGTACATGATTGAGGCCTTACTTTGGATTTTAAGTTCTTCTGTAGTAGAACGCATCAATGCTGTATCAAGAGCTGGAGAGATCAAAGTACCACTGCACACAAAACTGCCTTCATGAGATGTCCGTAGCAGTTCAAAGGTCAGAGTAGAAGTGACCGTCATGTCTTCTGTGGTATTAGATACAGTGATTCCGTTTCCATTGGTGACAGCCACTCCCCGGGTATAAGTCCAAGTGGCAGTTGGAGAGTTAAGAAAAGCATTTACTGTCTTGGAAACAGTACAGGTCAGGCTAAAGACCATCCCAGCACGGGCAGTGCCTAAACTAGACACACTGGCAGTGAGGGAATTAGCTGGAACTGAAATAAAAAATAATATGTGAAGTAATCATATGAAGGAGCAAGGAGAACTGGGAGGACCTGGTGCATAGAAACATGATTATCATGATAGACACCACTGTCATCTTACCAACAACATTCACAGTAAAATTTTGCACTGCTGTTACTGTCATTCCATCTTCTCCATCTCTAGTCACCCTGCACATATAGACTTGGGCATGAATGCTGTCGTTGACTGGAGAGAACACTAGATCCAGCTCCTGGATGCCAGTGAAAGCAACACTCTCCACCACCATCCCATCTCTCAGCCATTCTATCATTGATGATGGAGCATCACTCTTGCATGTAGCAGTTATTGATTCACCAACACTGAATTGATCTCCAAGTATAAACACACCTACATTATTATTATGTATGATAGACATACCAATGGTATCACAAAATAGTGCCAATTAACCGTTTAGCTCCAAACTTTCTTGAACTGGAACTGTGACTCTAGCATTACTGACCTCACAGGTAAAGATTTCACCCACAAAGAGAGTAAGATTATCATTGAAAAGAACACTCTGATATGTAGCTTCTATAGGATCTATCAATCTCTGGCTTTGCTCAAAGAGAGAGAGGTCCACTGGGATACCATTCTTCCTCCAAGTGACGGTGGTAGGAGGACCACCAGTGGAGGTACAGGTAAGGGTGGTCGAGTTCCTGTCAAAAAGGAGAGATATGATGGAGAGAGAACCTGCAAAATAATATAATTTTATCAACAGCCTAAGACTATAACAGTTGTAGTAGCTAATGTACGTATTTATCTCACCCTCTTGCTGAGAATATATTCCGACATAGATGTTCTGGTTGATTCCATTAGTGTCAGGTATCTCACAGCGATACATTCCACTTGGAGCCACATTAAAATTGAATCGATCACGGTGCAAGCTCACAGCACTGGAAACTCGACTTTTGATGAATGGTGAACTACCAGAATCTGTAAGTGATCTACCATCAGGTAGGTACCATTCCCTGGTCACACTGGCTGCATTAGGTGTCTCACTGTCACTACAACACTCCAAGCTAGTAGTCAGGCAGTACAGAGCTGACATAAAAAAATTGCTGCCAATATCAGTCACAGTCACAATACTATTGTTCAGATAAAGCTGACCCTTCAGAAGAAACCCAAGGCCTAAGGAAGAAATATAATATTGCTTACATAATTATCATTAAATTTTATACCCTGTGGGGTAGTAGTGCTGGCTGTGTAAAAAACTGGTGAGCCACGCACATCAATGGTAGGATTTGAAGCTTGCACCTCAAATGTGTAGCTAGTTCGAGGTGGCAGGCCAGTAATACTGAGCATCCTATCTGTATCTTCAGTACCAGGAAGCGTCCGAGCAATAGCTAGCATAGTAGGAATCGGAGCTCAAATTGGGATAATAGACAATTCTATAGCCATCAGTGCGTCCATTGCGCTCTTGACAGTCAACACAATCCCAGCGGATGGTGATGCTAGTGACATTCACAGAACTGGCAGTAAGAGACTGCACTAATCCAGGGACTGAAAATAGAGACAATGTAAATTTATTATTAATAAAATTAATAGCAGAAACACATGATATAAATAGCTAGTAAAATGCAATAGGTAGCGATTCTGGACGATCGACCTAGGCACATAAAAGCCGTTATAACTCAGCACCAGAGGGGATTGACAACAAAAACAAGATAGCTTAGGAAATTCTCTTTCATTTAAGCCTCGAAACAAGCAAATCGGTTGAGTACACGCCTTGCAGATTTAATTTTTAGCTCTATGGAAAAATGTATGGAAAAACAATAATCGCGGCACATAAATCGGGCACACTTCAACCTTTCAACAAAAAACACATATCCTCACAGAGTGGAAGCTATTGACACCTTCACCATATAAATTGCTATTGCCACCAGTTTGCACCATCGAGCCGAAAAATTAGGCGGAATCGCTACAATAGGTACCTGCTTCAGTGGTAGTGGTCATGGTAGGCTGTGATGGTACACTCCTTGTCACACTGTTGACGGCTGTTAGTGTGATTCGAAACACACTATCCTCCTCTACTGATGTTGAGGCACTGTTATTCAAAGTGTGTCTCCTCAGAGTGCCATTGTGCACTGATACAGTGACTGGAGGGTATGGTCTACCACCCTCACGTTCACACTCTTCAATAAAATAACGGTAGTTGATCTCATATCTGTCCACAGCATCAGCTCCCTCTGGCTGCTCCCAGGTCAAAGTGATGGGGGTAGGTGTGGCAGTTGCCCTCAGGTTAGTGGGAGGAGGGAGGGGGGCTGTGGTAAAAACATTATGCATAATAATATTATTTTTAAACTTGATACAGGGATGCAGTGAGGTAGCTACACACCAACAGTGATGTTAATTGATCCGGAAGTTGTTCCACCAGAAACAATGCTAGCTTGGCAGACGTAGTTACCAGTTGTAGCTACCCTAACAGAGACAGTGCTGATGTATGTTATAATGTTCAGCATCACAGCAGGTACTGGGCTAACTGGCACATAATAATAATATGGTCCAGTCCATTCTGTGTTCACTGTCACTGGAACATCCACTGCTGGACTCAATTTTACAGTGCAAGTTAGAGTAACAGTAGAACCTGCAATCACACGCAGCGGAGCAAAGACAATCACACCAGTAGGAGCTGGAACTGAAGGAAGGAGAAAATATTACAACAAAGACCCCATAAATAATTAAAGAAATCTTACAATTTACTTCCACTACATCACTATTCTCCACCACCAGACTCCCCACAGTGGCTCGGCATGTGTAGTTACCAGCATGAGATGCCAGTAAGGGAGAGAACGGAAGTTGACTGGTATTAGTGAGCTGAGTTCCATTGCTATTAAACCACTGATAAGTTGCTGGATCAGTTGTTTCAGTGACAGAGCAGTCCAGAAAGTAGCTCTGACCAGCAGTCAGGGAACCATTGGAGGTGATCACAACACCGATTGAAACTATATACAGGTATTAAAGTTTTACTAGATGATATTGTTATTTAGACTGTTTTAATTAATTTTACTGTTTGCACAGAGAGGTTGAATATCTCCAGCAGCATTGAGTATTTCACAGCAGAACAGTCCAGTTGGCATCATGACACTAGCATTTCGATTTAGGTTGACTGTTCCATCATCGTACCCTCTGTTTTTGTAGAAACTCAGAGCAGTTGATGGTCCTGGAATCATTGTCCTATTAGGAGTGTACATGTACCACTCCCCTGCTCGGATGGAAAGTGTCCTACAGCATGGCATTCTGTCAGTGATACACTGGAGCCCGTCATTTAAATCAGTATCAGGACTAGTCTCCTCAATCTCAGTGATCTGGATGGCACTATTGTTAGCATAGATCACTCCCTTTAGAGAGAGGTAGACACCTGCACACATGTATACAATGTTAATTATAACTTACAGCACCTCCCATATTCATTTAGATATGTCTCATAGTAATAATATGATATGTGAGCATGCATGCTAATCACTACATGTGTACTTGCATGCAGCTTGAGTAGAAAGTGCATAATTTGCATGAGAGCACTATAATATTACCAGTATAATATTGCCAAGACTGCTATATATAGAGCTAGTAATATTTGCGTGGATAATGACAACAATGGTGATGACAAAACTTGATTATTTTACCCCTGACACATAATGGATGTAGGACAAAATAATATTATTAATATTAAGTATTCTATCGACCTATATTGAAGTATGCATGATAAAAACATAATATTATTGCATTATTAATTTACAGCCTACCAGTTCCAATAGTGATGCTATCCATTCCACCACTGATAATTATCAAGTTTGATTCAACATTGGCCATGCATGTGTACTCTCCTGATTGATTCCTCCCAAATGACCTGATCATGGCTGTACTAGTGTATCTGGTTGCATTTTCCATCACTGACGTCGACCTAGTAACAGGAATGATTGCTACCCCAGCAGGTCCTGAAAACTGAGCAGTCATGGCCACTCGAACATCCACCAATGGACTCAAATCCATGGTACAGGTCAGAGTAACAGCTGATCCAACTGGGCGAATGGGGCTCACAGGAGTACTCATAATCACTACTACTGGATTTGGCACTGGAGGAAAAGGATATTAATACATAATTCATCAGCATTTTAACAGAGGCAATAATTATCTCTCCATTTAATCTGCAAAGAATGATGCAACTAAACACTCACTTTGAATGGTTACCATCACTTTTGCAGTCTCCTCTATACTATTCAGTGTTGCTCTGCATGTGTATATCCCAGCAGCAGAAGCAGTCAGTGGGTTAAAAGTCAGTGTGCTCATACTACCATTAGTAGACATAATTTCATTGTCCATTGGATCCAGCCAAGTGATATTTGGCTGATCAGTTAATGCAGTAGTGGTCCTAGTAGAACACACTAGACTGTAGCCATCACCAATAGTGTTATTACCAGTAGGAGTAATGGTGACAAGTAAGTCAACTGTATAACATAGCTAATCGGTAGGCTGGAATGGAAAATTTTTGTACTCACCAATGTTTATGTACAGATCAGCCGGTGACCCATTGACTTGAGGAATATTACAACGAAACTGTCCAATAATCGTACCAGTAGATCTGCGGTTTAGGAGAATATGCCGAGATCCCCTGGTTCTGTAGTAGCCATTTGTAGTAGTACCATGAAGAAGCATTCTATCACCATTGGGCATGTAAAATTGTCCAGCACGTATTTCAATACAACAAGTATTGCTGTCAGTGGTACACTGTAGTGCATCTGCTCCTTCTCTAATGTCAATCCTCAGCACTGTGGAGCCATTAGGGTAGGCTGCTCCATTGAGGTAGAAGCCAAGAGTTCCAGCTGAGGTAGATAAAACAGGTACAATATGATAGTTATTTACTTGTCATGGATTAGAGAGCACTGATATTGTAAGTATTAGCTATAAGAGAGCTTGTATATGATTCAGTTGCAAAGTTACCTCACCTTGTGCATTAGTCATATTAACAGTGATACACAGCAATACTGCTGTCATGAATACAATAAAGTCCTCCATTTCTGCATAAGAATAAGGAAGCTACATATATGCTTGCAAAAAATATGATCATGAAGCACCTCTTATCTGCCTCATTTTCAAGATACTAGATAGCTGTAACATGAACTTATGGCAATATATTATTATAGTTAATTCATACTGGCAGAGAGACAATTCTGGAGTCTCAATAGCACACCCGTATGATTATGTTGCACTAAAATTATTATTGACTGTGGAGGGAGCTAGTGTGGCATGCAATAACATCGCTGTTGTTGTGTGTTCATGCCCTTGAAAGGTTAAACGATAACTTACTCAGTTTAGATTCAGTGAACATACATGTAGCAATATAACATAATTCCAACACTAATTGATGTATACCATACCATGTTTACTGGTCATTACTATTAACTTGTGTACACTCATACTATAGTAAACTATAGCTATTAGTTTAGCTACTATGCAAGAATTAACTTTTAATAGCTTGTCATACGAAAATCATCAGCTCAGTTATAGACAGTGGCATAGCTAGAGTGGCCAGTCACTGAGTGGCTCTCGCCATGCACAGGATTCTGATTAGATAACTTTTATTTGAGCTTGTATAAACATTGTTACAATGCTAAATCTTGGACGGTAATTTAATATTTGAGCAGATACCTAGTGTGAGGTAACTATTATGCTTAGGATATACTAGGGTAAAGGGGGTGGGGCTGGAGGACTGGCTCTAAATAACGCACACCAACAGTCGAAGTCACGATGGCAAGCAGCGACAGTTCAGTGGTGACACTGGTATCGAGACGGATCCTTCCTAGTTTAGAGGACACCCAGACCACTCAAGATACTGTTGCCCTTCTAGAAGACAGTTCTTTGAGTTTGAGTGAGACAGAAGAGGCCGAGGCACATGAAGGTGTGGAGACAAATATACAAATTATGGTATCCATGTGTAGATGTAGTGACTTTAATACACAGTATGGGAGAACTATAGCAATCTCGTCCTGAGCATAAAACGTTACTTAAGAATATTATAGCATGAATGATCATGACGATTCATTGTATGTGAGGAAAGTAAATTGAGGGGCTGGGCCGGCTGGGAACAATGTCCTGTCACTATCGATTGTAGGATCAAAGGGGTGATTAGAAACTAAGATCATGACTGATTAGCATTCTTACTGAACAATATCATGACATTGTATATTATAGTAGTGAGAGAATTGTATAGGGACTATGAATTGCTGGACCAGATGTTTATTTGTATTCTATGTGTTACTATGTGGCACCCAGTCCCTAGAGCACAGAGTCGCGATGGTGGTGGTAGAGTGGTTGGTGGTTTGAGGCGATGCTGGAGTCATCCATTGTCCAGGCTGCTGAGGAGCTGGTGGAGGGTGATTGTCGTGGTACTCACTCCACTGCTCTTCCTACCCATACCAATAGTTCTCAAAGATGATGTAAGCAAAGTAATTTTGTGATGATATTCATCTACATACGTACTGTCATAGGAGCTATAATATTATTATTGTATATATACAGTGTACATGTACATGTACATGTAGCTCCATCGCCAGCACCTTTTCTTGCCTGGTGAGCAATATCAAAATGCTGGGTAGGGAAAGTTCATGAACTTTAGTATCCTCAGAATATAGTCACCTTAAGGTGGATCATACACTCTTTTGCATGTATTTCTCCATTGATCCAGGCAGCGAAAGCAGCATACAGTATCGCCATCATCTCCATCTTCTGGCTGACGGAGGTTGTCCCTATAGCAGTGACTGCCCTCCTTCCTCTGATCCTGTTCCCTGCCCTTGGGGTGCTTTCGGCCGAGGAGACGTCTAAGACCTACCTCAAGGACAACAACTGGCTGTTTGTGGCAGGGCTCATGATGGCTGTGGCCATTGAGAAGTGGAACCTGCACAAGAGAATGGCTCTACTCGTGCTATTGGCGGTAGGGGCAAAGCCCAAGTGGTGAGTGCATGGATAGCATCAAAAGCATATGAAACATACTCCTGGTAGAACGATAACTCCACTTATTTCACATTGTAGGCTACTGTTTGGGTTCATGGGGACGACAGCCTTTCTGTCGATGTGGATCAGCAACACCGCCACTGCTGCCATGATGCTGCCAATAGCACATGCCGTGCTCGAAGAGATTAAGGAAGAAAACCAAATCACCAGCTCACAAAATAGCAGCAATACTCTAACCTCAGTCAAGTACACTAAGACCACATACAGCAGCACTCATAGAAATGAAGTGGATAGAGAGAGAAGAGAGCATGAGTCAAACGAAAGTAATGGTGGCAGAAACAGAGACTGGACTCAAAGGAGAGGACCGACTAGCCATAGTGATGGCAAGGCCCAGGACAGAAGTGGTGGGGTGCCATCAGACTTGTCTGAGATTAAGCTGGAGGGAGAAGACACTATGGAAGATGGCAATGATGATGATGGGGGAGGAGAGAGGGTAGAGGTGACTACCTCACAGTCGCTGATGGACAGTCGTACCAACGGACAGGAGGCAACATCCACTGCGGCCTTGGATAGTAATAAGACCTTCACCAAGCTGACCAAGTGCCTTATGCTGGGCGTGGCTTATGCCGCTAACATTGGCGGCACTGCCACACTCACTGGCACTGGACCTAACATTGTACTCGGTGGATTGGCAGGGTAAGGAGTAACTAATGTTAGGAGGAACAGTCATACTTTAGCCAAACTGCCTCGTGTGCATGAAGAGAAGAGGCTAGCTTGCCAGCACTATGCATGCATGTACATGTACATGTATGCTGTTTACATGTCTATCTGCTCTAGTGATCTTGGAGTGAACTTTGGACTATGGTTCATCTTTGCTACTCCTGCTATGTTGTTGGCTCTGTTTTGCTCCTGGCTCTACCTGTCAACACTCTACTGTGACGATAGGTGACATGATATTTTGTGTTAAAATTTGATTGTTGAGGTTCTTGCCTGGGCAGTCTGACATATATGTACATGTAGCATGTAGAAAGCTCAGTGCTCTTATTAATTATTAAATTTTATTGTTCATTGTCAATCGGCTGGTTGAAGAGTGCTGAGCTTGCTATGATGTATGTTATTATGCACTATAACTGTAACATTTTTGCATCTGGCCAGCCGCCTTCTATAGGAATAAGCATGAAACATAATAATATTATTATGATGTCTGAATATGATTAGTCGATTATGATCTTATTCCCAGAACCCCACCCCAAAAAGAGAAAAGTGTCTGGGGACATTGAAGCATCTTCTTGGTCTTGCACACCATTACGTGATTACATGTACATATGATCCAATGAAGCCTATACTGAGCATGCAATATAATATTTATAGCAAGCATCGATGTCAGTGTCCCAGACCCATTCCTCATGCTGGGCTGAGAATAAGAGTACCAACATTAAGTCTGTTCCATTGTGTTGGTTGCTCAGTTTTCAGTGGTGCAAGAGGAAGTTATTCCGAAAGAAGCTGACTACCTTGAGCGGTGAGAGAGCCAGAAAGGTCATCAAGGACCAGTATAAGAAACTTGGAAGAATTAAGTAAGTCTCCCTGACAGTTTGGTAGGGCTAATTGGGCAGTCTACTTGACTAACCCCTAAATTGAAACCCTCTTATTCACTTACAATTGTTGTACACATACTTGTACATGTACATGTATTATCTGGGCCTATAGTGAAAGCTGTTGCATTATCCTTTTGAAAGGGTGCTTTCCCAGAAGTGTGGATACTACAATTAATACTATATTTGTATTTGTGTGTGCTTGCCTGGGACACTACAATACTATACATGTATTTGTATTTTGTGCATGCAGGTACGCTGAGGTGCTTATTTTGGTGATATTTATTCTACTGGCGTTGCTGTGGCTAACTAGGGAACCAAAGTTCATTCCAGGATGGGGACAAATCTTCCAGACTGAGGAGAGTGGAAAAAGGTAGAGGATATAATGTTGTGATGTACAATGTAATACATGTACATGTGTATCAGTAAGCTTTGTTTCTTGGCTAATTACATAATATGTGGGTACACGTATGATCTTGACTGTGGATAGTTTCCTAATGTTTTCCTAGTTTGGTTAGTTTGCCGACAGCAGTGCTTTTGTAGGTTTAGTGCTAAGGAAATGTGTACAGAGTCGATCGATGTTTATCGTATCAAGCGTTAGAAAAACATGTACGTACATGCATGGCATTGTATATTCATATGTCATAAACACAAAAAATATTGAATTAATTTGACAATGTGTACATCTAATTCATAGTGTTGCATACAACATGTATATTACACTGTACGTGTATAATTATAATGTAATAATATTATTGTGTTCTCCATCTTGCCATTCTCATATTCCCAGTTACTTCAGTGATGCCACTACAGCTCTGTTGATAGTCTTTCTCCTGTTTGTCATTCCTTCTGAGGTTTGCTGTTGTTCTAGTGAGTTGATAAATAATACTGCTCTCTTTCTACCACTACTGATAATAATAGTATACATAATTTGGGCTTATAGGATCAAAATTAATGATACTTACAAGGAAGAAATATTGTAGGCTTCATTTTTGCTGTATGCAGCCTGATATCAATGAGGAAAAAATTTTATTATCCACTGCACCTTATTTGTATATTCCTAGAGGAGAAAATTAATGTTTGTAATTATAAATCTTATAAATCCACATACTTTAGTTTGAAGACATAAAAATATTACTGTTACTCTCCCTCCCTCCCTCCGTCTCTTTCTTCTCTCTCTCTCTCTCTCTCTCTCTCTCTCTCTCTCTCTCTCTCTCTCTCTCTCTCTCTCTCTCTCTCTCTCTCTCTCTCTCTCTCTCTCTCTCTCTCTCTCTCTCTCATATACATACGCTGGCGTACATGTATGTACATGATGAAATATGAATTCGGATGATATCGTTAGACTGGATTGGAGCAGGGTCTTCCCCACGACTATTAGACTGGGACTCAGTGCAGCACAAACTACCTTGGAATGTTGTTATTCTACTGGGGTCTGGATTTGCATTGGCAGAAGCTGCTCAGGTACTGTATACTAGGTGGTGTTTACTAAACTTCAATGCTACCCAATGTTACTAGAAACCTTAAACCTGTATCATGTATACCTGTCTCACCTCAGTTGCCATGACAGCTGCAGAATGTTTAATACCTACATGGCATTGTATAGTTGCAATAAATCCTGAATAAACCATGACTGCATCTTAATGTATTATGTACATACATGTTTGTGTTCTTGGTGCAGCAATCAGGTCTGAGTGACTGGCTGGGGAACCAGTTGAGAGTATTGGGATCATTACCTCATCCAGTCATTGGTCTGCTGGTCTCCGTCATGGTGGCATCCACCACTGAAGTCATGTCAAACATTGCAACAACCACACTCTTCCTCCCAGTGCTCAGGAACCTTGTGAGTACAATGTGTACGTGTACATACATGTCCTAAGTCATTTCTTAGCCTTAATTATCCATAGCTGTTCAATGTTGGATACTAAGGTTTTGAATTAAATCATGTGACATTTTGCGCAGGGGTACCGGTGGGCACATGATCACAATAAGATAGATCTTACCTTCAATAACACAGTTCCCTGATGTTTCTTCACAATAATTGTAGCAGTAAATGAACATTCTTTCTTATTAATTTTTTTTCTATGCACTAGGCGATTGACCTTTGTGTGCACCCTCTGTATCTGATGATCCCAGCTACAGTGTCAGCATCCTATGCCTTCATGGTCCCTGTGGCCACGCCCCCTAATGCTATTGCCTTCTCCTATGGATATTTGAAGGTTTATGATATGGTGAGTAAACTGTTACATGAATCTGAACTCTACAACATCATGTATACTGTAGTGTCCTCTAGGGAAGTGCCCGCACCCGGATTAGCGTCCAGGTGCTTGTTTTGATGAGTGTTGTGGTATAGGGGGTGGATATACCATGTGATGTTATGCATGTATCTCAGTGCTATGCAGTACATTCCTAAGGAATCCTACATGGTTGATAACAGTGTTTATAGGTTATGTATACAATAATATTATGTACTAATATCATGGTACACTTTAGGATTTGTACTGTTCTGTTGGACATTCAATGGCAATGCTGGACATGAGTGGTTTTTACGACATGAATGGAAAGTGCCCACTCCCGGATAAGCACCCAATTTCTGCCATGTATGGCAAGCGCCCAAGCAAATCTGCATGTCAAAGAATGTTTCCATCGATGGACACATTCCAGCAAACATTGATTACACCCTTGGCTTTGAGTAGCTATACTATATATAGCAATAATAATAATTATAGCCATACAAGCCTTAGGGTGTAATCAATAGGTACATAATAATTATAGAGTTGACTCATTCAACAACATAAATTTACTAAGTGTAAGGAGCGTTTTTACTTCACAAAAGTTTGACTGCCTTGTAGCTCAAGATCAGATTGCTAGTGCGATTGTGATTGTACCAGTACATTGACTTTGTACGTGGGATTGGCACATTTTAAGCGCCCAGTACATACGGTAGTGAAAATTGGGAATATCCGGAAATGTTGGCAGGAATTAAATTTCTCATGATCAGTTGGGCCCAAGTCTACAATAATATAAATAATATTATTATAGCAAATATTGTCAGCTCTAAATTTGGCATCTTGCGGGTGAACAAATATTATTGACCGTTACCAGTAACTGTTGATGCACATGTGCAGTACAATTAGCTAATGGGCAGGTTCTTCATGACTCTTAAACTTATCCAATAATAACATGACATTGTACTAATGACATTGCTATTTTGCTTTTTGCATGTAGGTACTGACAGGAATACTGATGAACATTATCTGTGTCGGTATTGTTATGCTGGCATTGAATACGATAGGTATTCCTATCTTTGGACTATCATCTTATCCAACTGAAGTGTTAGGAAACTGTACTGACTCTTTCTATTGATTGCTTATTAATTATTTTTTATTTGTTGTTCAAATCATGCAGGATGTTTGTAATAAACAGGAATGTGTTGACCATTTCGCTTGCTACTTCGCATGGTATAATATTATTATGTACGTGTCATCTTGCATGCACTAATACTAATTATTATGTCTGCACTATTATAGTGCACAATTGATATCACGATCAAAACATACAGAATCTGATCTACATGCGTGATGATCATAACATGCATGTATTATGAAGTCGATTCCAACAACGTTGAAATGGGCTATCAACCATGCAGGCCTAATTATAGCCCACGATCGATATCACAATCAATGGCTAGTATTACTGACCACATACAGAATCTGATCTACATGCATGATGATCATAACTTGCGATATAATTATGAAGTCGATTCCAACAACATTGAAATGGGCTATCTCACAATCGATATCACAATTGAATTGTATTACTGACCACCAATAGATGCTTGCTTCCCATCTGGTTCAATTTCCATTTCATTTTGTACAGCTTCAAACTCATCGATAAATAAATTCTCTACTAAACTCCCTTCACTAACCATCATTACTTCAATTCCTTGTTGCTGGCTAAGTTCATTAGCGATGGAAATAGATGGTTTGTGACTTTCCTGAACACCAATAATTATTATGATGAATTTATACCCCTGTTTCTGTCTGCAAATTCTCTTGGATACACAGTGGATTATATACAGTAACAGTAACAACACTCCTCTCCTCATTAGAGTCATTAGCATGGACGTCTAGAGCCTGTGCATGTGTGCTGTTGACTTTCCTGGCCAACAGATGGCTCTTTATTGTCCCTTGTAAATTCACATTCTGAGCCAATGTTAGAAACATAGTTATAGACTGTATTTTCAAATGTATGACATTGTATGTTTGTTGTGTCATCTAGTGTGATGCGTACGGCTGCTGGAACTCTACAACTCTCAATCTTGGATTCCAGATCTGATTCACTGAATGTGCAAAAAATGAATAAGATCACACACACCACGCACATGCTCCCCTTAATGTGCAAGAAATGGCAATAGCGCTATGAATCTGACAGAATATCATCTATACTGGCCACTATATATAGTAAACAGATTTGTAAACATAATATTTCCATTGCTAAAACACAGGACACTGTTTTTCAAAACATTGTTTGCATGACTTGAATAATGTCATGTAATACTATACCTTGTATGCACACTTTAAATCCTGCAGTACTCAATTCCAACTGAGACATGCATACAGAATCTGATCTACATGCATGATGATCATAACATGCATGCGATATAATTATGAAGTCGATTCCAACAACATTGAAATGGGCTATATTTCAACCAGGCCAGGCCTAATTATAGCCCACAATCAATATCACAATCAGTAGTATTACTGACCACATACAGAATCTGATCTACATGCATGATGATCATAACATGAAGTTGTCATAACGATTCCAACAACATTGAAATGGCTATCAACCAGGCCTAATTATAGTGCACAATCGATATCACAATCAATAGTATTACTGACCACATACAGACTCTGATCCGTAGTACATGCATGATGCATATGATCACAACAGGAAGTTGATTCCAACAACATTGAAATGGGCTATCAACCAGGCCTTGCAACATTAAATTTTTGGGGTGTGGCCATAATTACCTTGTATGCAGACTCTTAATGAAAAATAAAATGGCCCAGCTAGGCTGCCTAAGTATTCTCATGATAGGCTTCTTCTCTGGTAAGCTGCATGATAATTTATTATTAATGCATGTAACTACAGATCTAGCTACATTAATTTTGCTGATAACCAGGAATGATTACAACTGCTGAAGCACAGTGTTCACAGTCAAATGTTCGGTAAGTGTAAGCTTATAGTAATTACAATAGCATACACTTATGCAGATATTTTGCAAAATACGTAGGCTATAATAAATCATGTCCCCTTTATGCAGCATTTGCTACCACCAAACAAGTTATGTGACTTATTACACAATGTACCACACGAATAGCAGAAGCTCTTCGTATTCTTGTGGAACATTTGGATGGAGTAGATGCCGAAGGTAAGGTTCCAACGAATTCAGATAATATATGACATTGTACTATAATGATGAATAATTAATACAGGACTACATACTATCGAACATCATCAGCTGTTTCAGTAACTAGATACAGAACTCAAATGAGGTGTTGCAATGGCTACCGTAGTATTCAAGAAAGATGTGAACGTAGGTTATCTTTCAATGAACCTAAATACAATAGCAGCTACAGACCAAAATTTTAAAGCTGAACTCATAATATTAATTTTTCATGTTATTGCTATACTTAGTGGATTTGGATCAATAGAATAATAGGCTAACTTGAAAGTGATGCTGTTTGTCTTCAACAGCTTAATACTTATGCATTGGATTCGTACTCACACTATCTTGAAGCATATTATAAGAAGTACGTACTAGTGCATTGCATGACATTGTGTATGCTGACCTAACCTAGCTACACTGATGTATGCATGCCAGTAGCATGCAGGTACTAGTTAGTATTATAATCTTAGTTATAGAATATGAGTGTATATATAGATTCTGAATCAATACGTTATCGTTATATTCCTTTTTTATTGTCATTCTGCATGCAAATGGCAAGTGTTACTCTTGAAACTAATTAAGTTTATCATAACAACAGCCATATGCAGCCCTGCTTGTGAATCCGGGTATACTTGCGTAGCACCTAATGCATGCAGAAGAGGAGTTCAGCTGATGCTTGGAGGTGTCAACTATCCAAACAACAGTGTCATTCAGTTTGATAGCATTTACTACACTCCCGATCACTGTCACTCCTTACTGTGCACGATAAATCGGATTCCATGTTGCTCTGACAGTCAAGGGGGGAACTGGTATCGTGTTGGATCAAGTGGAAGTATCGCAAATGTGGTGTCAACTGAAATGACAGCAGCTTATTACCAGAATCGAGAAAACGATGGGACGCTACGTCTTATAAGACAAGATGATGCTAATCAACCAACAGCATCTGAGATCTATTGCTGCCAGCTTCCTGATGCATCGCTATTTATCCATAACCTCTGTGTTACCATAGGTACGTAGATCATCATGCACATAATAGATATCATAAAGTTGTAATAATATTATTTTATATACAGTTGTCAGTTCGCCTGGTGTGTGGCTATCACTGGGGGGTCTACTTTATTTCAATAATAGTGCAATAGAATTACGAGAAGTCTTTGAAAGTCCTGGTGATGGTGGTCAGTCACTAATGTGTGCTACCTCAAAACAACCTTGTTGTAAAACTCGACCTTATCGCTTTGGAGAGTGGTTCTACCCCAACGGAAGTGCTGTGTCAATCGATGGTTCTGGTAACAGTTTTTTCAGGGATAGAGGGGATGATGGAACTGTTCGTCTCCATAGGAGAGGAATTGCCTCATTGTCTGCCGCTATGGGTGAATACTGCTGTGAAATTCCTAATGCAAACAACATTATTCATCGACTCTGTGTGCATTTTAGTAAGTTTATAATAAATTAATGCACAATGTAATTATAATCACAACTGATATCCTATTGGCTGCATGCAGTTGACAGTTCACCCCAACTTGAACTATTCGTAGCTGGTCAACCATATCTCAATAATAGTGTGATAGGGTTGAGTGAAATAATTGAGTCTAACCAAAGCTTGGTGTGTGCAACTGCAAGACGTCCCTGTTGTAGAAGCTTAGAGATTGGAGAGTGGCATTATCGCAACATGACCAAGGTTCCAAATATTGATTCAGAAGCTGGAAATAACTTCTATGTGAGTAGAGAGGATGATGGAACAATAACCCTTCACTTGAGGAACATCACCACATCCCTGTTCAACATTAACCAATTCTGTTGCGAGTTGCCCAATATCAATAATCTCAATCAGAAGCTTTGTGTTTATCTCGGTATGTATACGGTAAAAATATATTATTACAGTATCCACAATGTCATGCTGGCTTCTATTAATATTATTCATGATCATGATACTTGCCGCATATGCAGATCCTACAGCAATTGAGGAAACTACAGAAACCATTACTGCTACATATCCCAATGAGTTGATTCAATTTCGTATCGTCGGCATAGCAGACTGCTACAACTGGGTGGTAAGGATCACTTGATTATTATTCAGATACTAGGCTATTATAATGTATATAGTAAGTGTATTAGTCAGACTTGTTTACAATAGTTAACAGATGTGCATGCACAAGCGTATTAAAGTGAAAATTTACTTTGTGCTTTCACATAAACATAAGCATGTGGATACCTTGTTGAAAGAAGAGGAACTGATCCAGGCTGTTGTTGAGGCGGTGGAGGAGAGATGTCGCTGTGGCATATCCATGGACCATTTCGCTGGTGGCACATTTCGGTGCTTCCAAGATTCTTCAAACACTGCTGTAACCTATCGCACAAAACTACTGCTAACATCACCGAATATCACGGAGCATATCTCACTGTGGATATCAACAAGTCCATTTATATCTATTAGTGCAGTACTGCTCCAAGTTGATGGTACATGCCCATTTACTGTTGAATTTTTCAGTGATCCTGAATGTGGAGTAGTGATGGAGGGAACAACCACTGATTCACTGGAATTAATGACCGCTGTATCCAATGGTCTATCTTTCTCAATCGGTGAAGCTGTAGGTTTTGTTGTGCTGATGCTAGTTCTGTTTAGTTGTGTTATGGTCATCATTATCATTCCAATTGTATTGTTTTGGAAGAAATTCAAGTCCATGAAGCGTGCTCAATACAAGTAAGCACAATTTCATGCAATATACTTATACATTCATCATACATTAGACTAGAGGGCTCTCATCATTCCTAGAAGTAGCTAGCTAGCTATAATGGCAATAGCCAGTATTATTATCCATTGTTTCCCTATCCGTTATAGAGTTAATGATGAATCTAGTCCTTCAAAATCCACTCATCCTCAAGAAACAACAAATCCAAAAGTTGAACGCCCTGAACCAGATGCACAAGAGGATATGGAAGGATGCTATGAAGACGTGAGTGATCAAGTGTACTACAAATCTCTAATGAAGAAGCAACTTGACGATAGTTCTACATACACACTGCCACACCACACTGTTTGTGATATAAAATAAACAACAACAGTCACTGTTGCAGTTGCAGGTAGCTACTATTATTAAATTTAGTTTAACATTAAATTCACGGACTCTGCATGATTAGCTGAATAATTATTATGACAATGTATTAATTTGCAACTGAGTATTACGCTCTATAGAATCTAACACTTACTATAACTGGCAATAATATTGATTAGCATAGTTATTGTCATCACCCGTATTGACACTTTTGCATACTTAGTCTATTAATAATATTATTGGTTTCTATTGGCACGCATACATACTGCTTCCCCTTGAAGTGTTCCCTGGGTATTCCCCTGGGTATTCCCCAGAAACTGAAACTGCTACTAGTACGTGCTGTTGCATGCAGCTATTCGCCAAGCCAACTGAGCCAGTTTATTTTTACCCTTTTTGATGGTTTAATCACCGTTTAATACAGATCTGGCCGTTTTCGTACTGACACGCTTTATCGGGCCTTGCGCATGCGCGCGTGGTAATGTGGAATGTTGCGCACGCGCAGTAAACTCGATGCGGTCCATGGTTGAGTAAAGAACACTGTCCTAGCTGGTCAATTTAGGAAGAGTACGCTGTGCGCTTTTAGGTTTGCTGTGTGGAAACAGGCGATAAGATGCCGTTGGACACGATCCTCCTCTTGGACACGTCTGGCTCCATGGCCGGAGCTGGCATGAGGGAGCTGAAGCGAGCCTGCAGCATCTTTATGGACGGCGTCGAGGAGACAGCCAGACAGACTGGCCTCAGGGTACGTTTGTAATGATATAAAATGATGATGTTGTATACTGTTAGATCTATAATAACGGAAGCTCTGATTGTACCATGGGTAACCACTGGCCAAGGCCCAAGGGACTATCAGTCACTTTAACATAGCTATAGTGGCTGCTGGGCTTATTCACAATGAATGCCAGGATATTCACTATTAATTTTGTGTATGATCTTCAAAGCTATTTAACAGTTACTAACGTGATTCATAGAATGAATACCCTATTCACAATTGAAAGTTGGACCACCTGCTAGTGTACATAGCATTGAATTTTTTTAGCAATGAACGCTGCATGTCCTCAGCTGTGTGATAGAAGAATTTTCATGTAGCTTATGCATGGTTGTACAAAGTTGGTTTTTAGTGAGCAATTAAAGAGAGGCCTTGAGCTAGGTACATGGGTAGCTTATGATTAACAAATTAAAGGTCTTGTTGTCAAGAACCTGCAAGCCCTGATGGTATGCCTCTGTCATGCATATGCACATTTGCCACTCATGGCCAGTAGACATCTACGGTGGTTGGCATGCAGCTCTTGATGTCGCTTTCTTTTGCAACTAACTTTCAAGTTGGTGTTGTTACATAAAAGACCTATGTTGACCTTGAATTAAATTTAGTCATTTTTGAACAAGGTATAGCATCAGCCTGGGCTGTTATCATAATATTCAAGTTTTTAGAAAGTAGCTAGCAGTTAAAATTTAATGTAGTAAACATAAGACAGGCCACTCTATTATCAGATGTTATGATTCTAACACTATAATTGTTATTCATACTGAAAGTATAATCATGTGACCATGCACTCTTAGACCAGACAGTCGACCACATAAAAATAGTTGTGTGTATGGGCTTGTCATAACATTATCATGGGTATTCCCAAACTTGGACGTAAACAATCTGCCATGGATGGCATTGTTCTGTTATAATGACATGTGGTTGTAAAATGAATCAAGGATTGCAGGTAGCTACTGATTGCCCAGGCATACATGCATGCAGGTACGTATCAGGTTGCTTAAGCACAGCTGCTATATTAATTATTGGTTTGATACATGAGCTATAACACTCGAGTGAATTAGCAACTGGGTCAGCTCCTATACCGTGTTAAATCATTTCAAGCTAGGGGTCAATGTAGTAAGCTTCTATACAATTTAATGTATGCAATAATAATTATTACCAAGTAGCTATACGCAAAGTGCACAGTAGGATGCTTCATGCAGCTTAAAATGATTTGGTCATTGATCATGAGTACCCAGGCATTGCCATAAATATGTAGGAGGTAGTCAAAACTAACAAACTTGAATGCTGACAGTATAGTAATAATAAAGATTGGCATGTACATATAAATGGCTGTAAAAGTTGTGATTCGAACTGTTGTCCACAGTGGAAAATGATTGAAGAACATCAAATTGCTCCCTAAGAATTTAAAGTCCCGAGCTGGCGTGAATCTGACACTTTTATCGTTGACGGGCATGGCTTCTGACCAGGGTGGGAGAGTCTGTGAAGTGGAAGAGCTTCCACAACTAGAAACCTAATATCTGTGGATCAGTGGCCCTCCAAGAGCCTGGGCACAACGCCAATGGACCATAGAGACCGCACCTTTAATCCCAGGGTAAGCGCCCAAGCGGGCCAAAATCACGAGTTATGTTTATGCGCCTGTAATGATCATGATGGGCGCTTACATGGGACAATATACAGTATCTGGGCTACAATACACGAGCAGCTATAGGCAGCTGAGTAGAGTTTATTTGACATTTTACCGATTGCTGTACACATCATACATTAGCTACAGTAGTGGAAGCTCAGTAAGAAAATAACTTGGCCTCAAGCCAAGCAATCATCTGGATGCTGAGTGTTAATTAGATGCATATGCTAGAAAGAGGGGATCTCTGTGAGCACTAGGCTTGCCATGGCAGGCAAGAACAATGTATATACAGCTGGACAAAATTTTAATGGTACTAAAATCAGGCAACATCAGAACATATTCAATGCTTCAGTTAGCTAGCTAGCTATAGGCAGCCAGATTTACAAGATCATGTTGTACCACATACCGTATGGCGGGTAATTTTCGGTGGATCTAATTTTCGTGGAAAGTCCGAAAAGGCCCTCAAAATTAATTATCGTGGTTTTAAATTTCGTGGCATGTATAGCAACCAGTCCAGGGGCGTGGCACTGCTGCACAAACGATGATATAATCGATACACATGCTCACAATCTTATTTGTTACTAAGCCATACCTACAGAGACTTGGACAAATAGCATGAGATAGAAGAATATTAGTGTCGAAGATCTATCAGCTGGATGACAGTGGCTACTGTTGCTTGCTATACTGGAAAGTGTTCGCTGCGCTGCCACGATGTTTGTGGCCACGCCTATCATCATGGACTCGCATAGTACCATATCGCCGTAGGCATTAATTTTCGTGGATGGGAAAATTTCGTGACTGCCAAGTCAACCACAAAAATAACGAAAATTAGCACCCCACGAAAATTACCCGCCATACGGTATTCAACACCATAATTTTAAATCCTGAGGGGAGTGAACCAGAAGCAGCTACCTTCCAGTGGAATGGAGGTTATGACCTTCCAACTCTTCGTTGAAACCTATACTTCACAAATTTGACCTGCATTCCCAGCGAAGACTTGCTAGGCGAGCCTCACGAAGGTAGCTAAGAGGTTATATATAATTTTGGCTTCTCACATTCATAAATATTTTGCAAGAGACTGCAAGCGAACTAACAAGTTTCTTAAGCAGTGGATTGATTGCCATGGAGCACATGCTCAAACAACAGGACATGGCAAAATGTACATGCACAAGTCACCGGGTTGGCTTTCAACCTACAATTTCCACTCCCATTAGCTATTCAAGTTGCATTGTGTGCTAAGCTATGTGCAGTACTATCACACATGTTGTTTACATAATCCACTGTAACTGGAGCGCATCCAAAGGTTGCATCTTCTTGGGCCAAGATCTAAGTATGCAAATATAAACAATACAAAAAAATTGACAGATCTATATGACTGTGATTGTACAACTGATAGTATATATACAAGGAGTGGGCGGCAAGTGAAGTGAGCCTCAACTCCTTGTAATTATTATAATTATGCAGAGATTCTATAAACATAGCTATTCTGCAATGAGCCTATTGGTTTCCAGCCTCACAAGAAAGTAATAGCAACACTGCATACTAGTAGACCATGCCTCTGTGCGTTGGATCATGCCTCTGCACAAGGCATAGCTATTAGGCACTACAAAAGACTCTGACCTTTTTGACTGTGCAGGTGCTGCAAATTAGCTAAAATTTGAAAACATAGTACACATTGTTATCATAGCTACACTACAGTAGGCAATATAACCCACCTGTTCCATAGTCACCAGTGTGACCACTTATCTACAGCACATGACATTGTTATCCAGCTGGCCCTCCTACAATAATGTAATTAGGGAAAACATAATCATTATTGTAGACTCAGGCTAGTTAGCATACCTCGCTGTTAAGAAGGGTGTGTGCGTGTACATGCTGCAGGCGTTACCCATGGCCAGCTCTAGTAAACACATACGCCTTACAAGCCCAACTCATGATATTATGCTGGTGGCAATTCAATGTGTATCAGTTGTCAGTTGATGATGCAGATATTATAGTAAGAGAGTTTGAGAAACTAGAGCTCATAGAGCACATACCCTGCGTGCCATGAAAATATCATATATAATAGATCACCAATATCTCTTTTTAGAGGCCTCTATTCTTTGAAAATCAGCCTCTTGCTGCTCAGAATCTTTAAGTGATAGCTATCTTTTGTTCTCTTCTGAGATCCTTAATCACAAAGCATGCTATAGAGAAGCTTGAGCATGTGCAGTAGACTCCCTAGTAGAGAAGCTCAAACATGCACAGTAGATGCGGGCCTAGGTACTAGGTGGGCATGTCGGATGTAGGCGTATCCAACATACTTGCACAATTTTCAGCTCCCCTGGCGATTGCCTAGGGTTAAGAAAGAGATAGGAGGTGTTTTTTCGCTGTCTTAGACCATTAATTATTATCCCACTTATATTCGCTTAAATGTTGAGATTTGCCAATCTTTATGCTGATAGACAATAAGACGATAGATGACAGACGACAGATGACAGACGAACTGATTGTTTTACCCCTTGCTGCACTTGCGTGTACTATATGTCATTATTGCACCATCAATATTATGAATGTGTTCCACTCTGCCTGTAGCTATTAGCTCTTGCTTGCTACCTATTCATACTTATAGCTACCAACCTGTCCAAAACAATTCTTGAAAAGCTATATAGATTTCAGTACAAAGCGATTATACTAGCTATCAGTAGTGTGTCCACAAGGGTACCAGGGGGACCTGTGTCCCCCCCCCCTCCCCCCACACACACACACCCAAAATAATCCTGATCATGTGGTCTCCAGTAATATACCATGTCCTCCCGAAAATAAGCCCCCTCCCCCTTTTTCAGCAGTAGACATGACCTAGACTGGGGAGGGGGCTTATTTCGAATATGCACTTTCCCTCGAATATAAGCCCCCCCCCCCCCCCCCCCCTTGGCCAGTGGTTTACCGCGGGAAATATCCAGAGTTTGCTGTTTTTTTCTCCAAAAGAGTGGCAGCGAGATGACCTGTCAAATAGACGGCAACAGACGACGATCGGCGGTGGGGAAAATGACTTGTTGTTCCGTGTGCGTACGTCTTCAGAGGAAAGCAAAAGCATCTTGACTGGCTCATAAGTGTCTTTGCCAAGCTAGAAGTGCCATCATAACAGAATGACTTCAAAACAGGCTTTTCTAAAAGCCACCACCATATACAAAAGATTCCTCTTTGTACTCATAGTCAATTGAAGAGCGGGGTTACGTACGTACGTACGCGCTCGCGTGCGCGTGTACATGTGCAATCTACTTGGTGGGAGGCGGGCTTATGATCGAGGCAAACATACCTGTGCAAGAACTTGAGGGTCAAAGAGGGGAGGGGGCTTATTTTCGGGAGGATGCGCATGCGGTAGTACTATAGCAACTCAGAAACCACTTAGTTTCCCTCAGTTAGCATTTAATTTATTAGTAGCTGTAGCCCCCTCCAGTATCAAGTCTTCAGACCAACGTGCTATCGAATATTATAGACTTTACTCAGAATTTAAAGCTTAGCTAGCTGCCACTTGAAATCAGCTATCTACCATTTTTTCGTGCGAGCCTTACTATCTTCATACATGCAGGAAAACGTTGGCATTGTGGAATTCAATAGCAGTGCAAGGGTGGTGCAGAGTCTGACAAACAACTACCAGAGATGCAGAAGAGCCATTGGTGAGTCATCGCTATTCAAGTATACTGAGAGACAGCCCAGCATGCTAGATATATATTATACAGAGAAAGTAATAAGAATCATTGTTACTACAGATGCACTCAAAGCAGGGGGTACAACGGCTATGTTCGATGGACTGATGAATGCTCTCAAAGAGATAGTCACAAATGGTAAGATTTTTGTTGTAATATGATTATAGCTACTTTTTCAAAAAGTCAAAAATAACTTCATAGTTCATGTTTAGATAGTGCATAGCTAGTTTGAATACTTGTTTCTACATGGTTTCATCCAATTAATAACAAAAATTTGACTGGGTGGATATGCATTGAAGTTTAAATAAGCTCTGAGGCATAGCTAATGAATTTCTTAATGCTGTAGTGTCCCATAAAATTGCATATGCCATGGGCATGCACTCAAATATAACTCATGATGTTTGGGTGATATACTATATAGCGGGAAACTTTCGAGGGAGAAACCTTGAATTTCACGAATTTCGCGATTTTACAGCCACCTGCAAGTTTCTCCATTTTAGGCATGCCACACCCATTTAGCTATATGATCAGTTTAAACGAGCATGCGCAGTATAAAAGGGGGCGTTCCAGGTACATGGCTAACGTTTTCAAATTTTAAATTATGGCGCTTAGGCTCGATTTGGCGCTGCCCTTTGAGCGCTCGCGCTGCGAATAACCAGCACCACCCCACGGCCCAGAATACTGGCAACACAGACCGCGCGAGCGTACTGAGCGCACAGTTGTCAGACATAAGTTCATAATAGTTATTCAGAAGATAGTCTATTCAAAATAATAATATTATTATTATAAACTTGAACTAGCTTTCAGTGTGTATGTGTGTGGTCTTGTGCCTTCCAAGTTTAGGTTGCTACCTGGGGAAAGAGAGCATAGTATGTATAAATGCATGCATACGTGGATATTTGCCATTGACTGGAGCTACCAACTTGCCGCAGACATGCTGCCGCACATTCTGCTACATGTACATGCCTGTAAGTAAGATACCGAGAATATCAGCATAGTTACTGCTGTTACCTGGGAGAGGAGGGTAGATGATCTACACGTACATAGGGCATTATACTAAACAAGCATGGCTCAGATAATTAATCTACGACATCAGATATAATCTGAGTGTCAGGTTTGATCATCACTACCAAGCCCAGCCCATGGTCAAACATCCAACTCATCTTCGTCATCCTCCAGGAGATCTTCAGCATAGTCCCCAGGAGGCTGGAAAGCAGCCTCATCTTCCTCTATAGAGACACTATAACATAAACATCACATGAAGCTTACCCAATCAAGTTTAAAATAATTTATACACTTGCCGTATATCAGGCATGCTCTGCAAGTATGTCATCCAAACTTTGTCGGCGAAATGGAAGGTCTTGGCAACCAGCACTCGCATGGGAGTTCGCCTATCTGGTCGCCGCAAGTCCACAACCTCTCGCGTACTCGTAGCCATACGACCCACATTTTCATTCTGTTGATGGGAGACATATACACTATAAACATATTTGCTTCTAGTTGCACAAACCCAGTCAAGTAGAGCAAAATCCATCCTCATCTTGAATACCCGATCCCCAAAGTGGACACGCTTTGGAATGTAAGTTAGCAGCTGGTGATTAAACGACTCGATCCAAAATGTGTCACGACACTGCAAACAAGGAATACATGTCTGTACATACATACAGAACGTGTGCACGAGGAACCTGATAATGTATTGTGTTACATACCCTTGCGTAGTCCTCAGCATATTTGTAGATGAATGTGTTCTGTAGCTCCTTCTCGTATGCTTGTATAACCTTGGGATCTCTGAGTGCTGTCTTACTGGGTGAGTAGTTGGGTTGCTTGCATCTTGAGGAGGGATCACATTGGTCATGACAATCCTAAGGTGATATCTTCTATAGGTAATTGACCACACTATAGAGTGCATATGCATAATTCATGCTTGCCCATGTGCAACTCATTAGAGCAAGCACATGGTTCTAAAAAAATGGCTGAGTTTCAAGGTGGCTCAACATGGAAGGTGTAGTCTTACAAATTTATATCAATGTGGGTGTTTACAATAACATCATGGTCATTAGATATCAATTACTACAACTACTTGCCCAACTAACGGATTCATGGAGGCATTACAGAGTTTTGTAACCACTATGGAACCAGAAGCTTTTTTTACAGTGAGGCTGGAAGACCAGGCTGGAGAAGGTGGTATGACTACGACCTCTATAATATAATTGTATATAACCAGAATCATTCTTTTCATTTGTCAGAAACCTCTAGAGGAAGGAAACGGCCAATAGTACCACCAGGGCCAACCCACCACGTAGTCGGAACACCACCACCACCACCAACTCCACCATCCACTAGCGCCACAGGGCCATCCACAGACCATACAAACCAGTGCCCGGAATGTCTACAAACACCTTGCTTTGTGGAAAACCCACCTCCCTTCTTGAAAGGTTCAGGAATGCCCGACATTGGTAACGCTCACAAGCGTTACCATCTATATAAAAAATCATGGTCTTACCTTCAAAAGAAGGGCCTGTGGACACATCCACTTTACATGCGTAGGAAAGTCATGTATACAACTGTGGATGACCCCAGGGAAATAATGCCATGGTGCATATGCCAGGTGAGGTGTATGTGTACATGCACACTATAGCAAGAGTATGATCCCTTTTATAATTATACAGGAAATAAGAAGACGCTACCCCAATCCTCCAGGGATACCGTATAAGTATCATCGAACTACACTAGAGAAATGGCACTAATTAGAAATACATGACTGTATAAACTATGTGTATATGTACACATACCTGATAATGCTTGGTAATGTTCATTATCCGTCTCCGGAGGTCATCACCACTGCCATCACAAGTCTTCATAGCCCAGTAAAGGTGCGTCTTTGTGCTCTTCCCTGTGGTTGAATGTACATGTACAGCAACACTTGCACTGTGATTATCTTCAACTACATGTATATATAACTACACATGTACATGTAGATATGACGTACGTTTATCTGATAGGCCTCTAAACCATGTACTTCCTTCTTTGTAAAGTGGTCCGTTGGCTATCTTTGTCATAGCTCTGGCAACTCCCTTTGTCCCTATTTTACATGACACTAATGTCATACACACACATGTATGTGCACACACAACTTGCCGTGCCATGTATCACTAGAGTTTCTCAGATGCAGCTCTTCAACTACATACTTCTTTACTTGAAGTTGATGGTCATGTGCTACTTCAGTAACTCTTAGACCTACTATTCACAAGTATGCATGAGAGAGAGAGAGAGAGAGAGAGAGAGAGAGAGAGAGAGAGAGAGAGAGAGAGAGAGAGAGAGAGAGAGAGAGAGAATAGTTCAACACTTTCCCCGTTGAATGACTTGCGGAAGAACTCTCTTAGTACACTCTAGTTCTCGGGTCTGGGCCACACGATGCTCCAGGCGACTGACAGTTGAGATACCTACAATCTTGTGAGTCCTGCACACAAACGCATAGGTACATGTACATGCATTTATTCCTACAATAGCAATGTTGTACATAACTTACGATCCAGCCATACATGGAACAGTTGTGTGATAAGCGTTTGAGGTTGAATCATGACGGGCATCAGTGATGACCCACTGAGATCGAGGTAAAATGTAATGATAGATCAATAAGCTCAAGATGACACCTCAGAATTACCTCTCCCTGTTGTGTATAGTGTGGTAGAGCTTGGACTTCTGCTACCGAAGAATCCATTGAGCATTCAGCTTCCTTATGAACAGCATCCAAGTAGTGCAAGTCACCATACACTACATTAATGCATGAAATAAAATTAATTGCGTATATATATATACAGGAAGAAAGACCGATACACTTACCTTGATAAATGTATCGCTTCCCAACCACACCAAGCCGTGCCAAACGACAGAGGGTAAGATATTGCTGGGTAAGTAACCCGGCAGCTGAAAAGGCATGTACCATCCTATAGGGACACTCAGTACAAGTATAAACACTTATAATCTGAAATAGAAATTTACTCCCTACCTCTGGTTTACGATGTACTTCCCCCCCAGTATACGAGAGCTGAGCCAGCGCCTCTTGCTGTGGCACTTCAAGCAGTTGAATGTGACTCCCACAGCATGTCCAAATCTATCCACTCGCTCGATTTCCCACTGACACCTGCTCGTACAACGGCTTGGCTGAACTAGAGCGGTACAGAGATCACGGAAGCAACAGTCCTCAACAATCATACTTTTTTCATCGGGGGAGTAGCCTTGGAAATAAACAAAGCACTATCTGAAGTATACACACTTGACACGACAAACATGTACATGTCACATTGATGCACAGACCAGATGCATCAAATTTTTCATGATCTGATAGTATTTTACTTACTTTCAACATCTAGTATTGCTGCTCTTATGTTCATAAGTCTCTCAGGCCTGGTTTCCTGAGGAGCTTGGTTAGTTTCAGTTCCTGGAAGGGCCTCAGCAATGGCCAACAAACGAGAAAGTAGCTCGAGCTTGCTCAACCTATGACCGCCTTCCAGACCCTCCATCTTTCGCCTCACACTTTCCACACGCTCAGAAAACAAGGCTTTCTCCTCTTCAGAAGGAAAATCAACCTCGAAAGTGTAGCGATAACGCTTTCTTTTCGCCATGATCGATGGCACAAAAAAAAATCTTTTTTTTTTGTGTGTACGTGTTTTTTTTTCTAAGTAGTGTGTAAAATTTAACGCTTCGTGACGTTTTTTTTGTAAGGTCGCCGGCTAGAGACCTTTTTTGGTAGAGGGCCCAGCTGGCTAGAGCTAGAGCCTTTGAATTTCAACGCTTATGACACGCCATATTGGTGGATTTCCGGTGCCTGGATCCGCCCCTTTTATACCTGAACTCAATCGCGCGCGTACGCGTACGCGATCTGCGCGAAGCGCAATGATTAATCGTTTATAAAGCGCAATTATACGTTTAACATTACATGAAAGTTTTTTCCGTGAAATGCTCCCTTCCTACCGATCTGCGAAAGTTTAATTTCTCCCTTGAAAGTTTCCACTATACGGTAGGTATATGCTGCTACATTGACTCCTGTGCATGCATAGGCACTTACCCGCGGGAGTAGGCACTTACCTGGACACTACACATGCTACATATGGTACTTCCTGACTGTTCATGTAGCGTATGCCGCCAATTATTGACCAGTACATACTATCGACCTCGAACACATCAATTATTGACCACCCCAAAATACAACTGTGCATGCTCTGTATTGTATTTTGGGGCGTGGACCGAATTGACCCGGACGTGACCTTGACCTGCCACGTGGTCGCGCTGCCCAATACTTACCATCACTTATACAATGAATGTGTTTAACACACTAATAGCATGCAGAAATCGAGAGGCAAAAATTTGGAGGCTTAAGTCAATGGTTTATTTTCTCCCGTGCTCTACAGCCAGGTGCTACATAAAAAGTGCACAAATATTTACCATTACCAGTCAAACAAATGCATCATCCAATGAAAGGACACAGTGGGATAAATCGTAGAAGTAGCATAAAGTGCCAATTATCGACATACAGTTTTCTCCCAGGAACACTACCTGAACTTCGAACTTTGACCAAATATCGATAATCAATGCCCGTATTTCCAATAGTAGGTACCTGTCGGTAATTGGCACTGTATGCTATAATTTATTTTCTATACTGTAAAATAATGCGAAGATATCCTCAGAGGTCGATAAATGATGTATAGATAGTATAATAATATTATGTAAAGTCGATAATACGCACGTGTGGTCGATGATTGGCCAAATGATACCTCCACTGCACGAAGTACCGCTCGAAGATCACTGTGGTGGTATAGTCCAAACAGGCAACATTTGGACAGGTAAAGGACACTCTTTCAGCTGGTGTAAGTTCCATGACCACACAGCCTACGGGTGAGGAATTCTACTCGCGGTACATTTGGTGGTCGATAATCGGCGCCATATGCTACTGGTTTAATCATATTATTATGATGCCCAGGGAAGCTAAGGTATGGAGAGAAATTACCCTCCTTTTTCCCCACGCTGGATGAAACTACCTGTATGCTTGGAGGAATTTTTTGCATTGATTATTAGATGGCGGAAAGTAGCTACTTTATATTATATACCTACAAAAGCTGCCTAACATAGCTTCAAGAATTGATTACAGTGCACTTTTCCGCCATTTCTGATTGCCACGAGTGATGTTTGAGCTTCAATTAAAGGGGGTGTGTCCCTAAAAAATTCGCATGGGCTTTGCACGCAATTGTTAAATATTTGCTCCCTCAAACAAAATTTCCTTCCACTACCTATGGATTATTATAATAATTACACAGGTGGAATCTTGAGGATTGCTGGAATTGCCATGACACCTCGTATCATTTTGATGACAGATGGCCAACCAACAGATACTAGGGCTGGCGAAGAAGAGGTAGTATTATGTATTAATTCCAGTGTATCCATGTAGTTACTGTGTGCAACGTTGAAAAGAGGGTAAAGGGTTGAAGACGTCGGTGAGGCTACGTGTGAGCAGAAAGCGCATGGCCTGTATAATGCATTGAGTAGGCACTGTTGATAGGCGAGGCTACAGAACGTGACCAACAAAGACACTATTTATGACGCTCGCAGATTGTGTCCCTCAATTTGAAGCACACTGGAGCCAGTTTTTCACCAGATTCGTTTGATTTATCGTGCTTTCAAGTCTATCAGGTGCTTAGATCTTGAGATATATATGGCGATTTTGTGCTCACGATAATAACACAACTTAATTACTACTTTACCCCTTGGGGTAATAAAATAAAAGCCAGGTGGTAGCTATAATATTATAATAATTATTACCCCGCGCGCATGCGCAAGGGGGTAAAGTAATCAGTCGTGTCGTCATTGTTATCGTCGTTGTTGTCGTCAGCACAAAAATCGCCATATCTCAAGATATATAGGCGTCTACGCGACTCGTAATCACAATGAATCAATCGAATTCGGCGAAAAACTGGCTTCACTGTGTGTCAAATCGAAGGATACGGTCCACGAGCGTCACAAATAGTGCCTTTTTGTTGGCCACCGTAGCCACGCCTATCGACAGTGCAATGCATATGCATTACCAATAATTGTGCTTTCTGCTCATGCGCACAACTAAATGGCCAAGCATATGACTGGTAAAGATCGTCGATGTTCTAAAATAATGCTCGTGATGTCTATGGTGACTGAAATCTGGAACCAATCATAATGTAAGTCAGCTATACTACTATTGTTTCAGGTAGAAATTCATATCTTCCTAGTCTGGGCTAGGTCTGGGTGCAGAGAGCACTTTTTCAACTGTCACTGGAACCCCCAGTAGGCTGAGCAGCATTTGTATTTCTCTGAAGTTTATAAAATTATAGCCATGCACCGAAAGTAAATCTATAGATTACACAATGTGCGCGCAGGGTATGTGCTCTACGGAGCTCTAGTTATACATGACATTGTAAGAGGTCTCTACAGTGTAATAGCCAATATATGATAGCTACGGCCTAACTAGTAGCAACATTACTGTGAACACACGAATACCAATCCAGCAATATACAAGACTGGTACTACCGAATGAATATTTTATAGAATCACTAAGTCTATATATGATGAGCATGAATGACAAAAGGTACGTGTGCAAAACCACAATACAACACAACTCAACAAACTTACACAGCATACTACTAACTAATAATGATGATGACAACAAAATCATAGTGCAACATAACTCACTAATAATGACGATACAATGTCACATACTGTTCACTACAACAGCATGTAATGGGATGAATCTACATGTATTATGTTTATGCATTTATAATAATTGTTTCTATTTACTGCTTTACTCTGCAGGCAAAGAAAAAGGTTCTTGCTGCTGCATTGGGTTTTGGTCCTGGATGGCGTGAGTGTGGTCTGCCGCATCCTGTACCCATAGCTTGCGTTGGGTGTGGAGCTTGTGACAGTGAGCTGCTTCAGATTATCTCCAAGATCACCAAAGGAATGTATGTCATTGTCACTAATATTAGTGAGCTGAGTACATTCTTCAAGAGACAGGTGATCCACAGTAATAGTTGCATAGCAGAGATGCATGCTTAGTTCACACTTGCATGCTAAGTTCACACTCATTAATTTTTATATTAGGTGCTACTCATCAGGTTTGCTGCTCAGTTTGCTTCAGGTATTTAGCTAATAACTTGACCAGTAATACCATGCATGGTCGCATTCATGTTAGTCAGGTAAGGGTGAGGATTTCATGACATGATTAATTACCAGTAGCTAGAATACATGTGGTACAGTGCAATCATTGTTTAGTTACTGAGTGATTATTAATGATTATTTTGTTTGCAGATATGGAGCGTCTTCGTTCCCAGGCTGCCCTTGCTGCTTTCCTTAGTGAGCTTGGAGAAGCTGTTGAACAAGCTGAATTGGTAGAATAAGAATTGCTAATAATTAATCATGATAATAATTATTGCCTGTTTGATACCGTTCAGCTTGCCATGCGGCGTCTTCTCCTTGCCATGCTGATGGCTGCTGTTGATGATGATGATGATGACGATGATGAGCCCAGCCAACCGAGGCCTACCGGACTTCCAGCTCTACCTCCACCACAGAGTGCTTCGTCCAGATCCTAGTAATGCATACAAGTGGCTGCTATAAATTAATGTTGTATGATATCTATATTATATTATGCTGATTCAGCACTGCACCCCCAAGGCCAAGTTCCAGCGGCTCTGCATCTGGTGGAGGTCGTTCAGTGGTACCAGCTTTACGCTCTGCAGCAGCATCATCAAGCTCACAGCCCTCAGGAACTACGATCATTGCGGCACAGCGACAAGTGTAAGGCATACAATAATATTAATTTTCAATTTTGTGATAATGCAATGGTATTTCAATAGTGTTGTTGTGTCACGACCAGCAACTGGCACTCCTTCAAACCCAACCAGCAGATCTACAGCAAGCTATTCAAGGCCTCCTCCAGGAGGAAGGTTAGTACCGTATCCTCCCGAAAATAAGCCCCCCCCCCTTTTTTGCAATAGACATGACCTAGACTGGGGAGGGGGCTTATTTTCGAATATGCATTTTCCCTCGATTATAAGCCCCCCTTGGCCAGTGGTTTACTAGCTGTTGTAGCTAAGAGCGGCAACGAGATGACCTGTCAAGTAGACGGCAACAGACGACGATCGGCGGTGGGGAAAGGACTTGTTGTTCCATGTGTGTACGTCTTCAGAGGAAAGCAAAAGCATCTTGACCGGCTCATAAGTGTCTTCGCCAAGCTAGAAGTGCCATCATAACAGAATGACTTCAAGACAGGCTTTCTAAACGCCATGCACCACCATAGCTATACAAAAGATTCCTCTTTGTACTCGTAGTCAATTGAAGGGCGGGATTACGTACGTACGTTTGCGCTCGCATGCACGCCCGGGAGAAAAGGAACGCGTGCGCGCGCGGTTTATTGTTGAAAATACGCGGTTTTTACGCCAAATTTCGCGCGTATTACCGCACGGTACCGCCCCAAACCGTTCACTTCCGGTGCGACCGAAAACAAAGTTAAGAGAGGAGCGCTTTGATTGTGTGCGCGTTCGAACCTTCGGCTACTAAGCTTCAACGACCCTGAGTATCGCCCGCTACAAGCTTGCTTGAACGTCGAAACGCTATCGTCGTTAATTTTGGAACCGCTTGCACCCGCGCGTTTGGGCGTGACCTGACGTTGAATGGTCAATATTTCACGTATTTCCGCGGATATCCGTGTTGTACCCACCAACGCTCGTGCTAACCACGTATTTACGCGGTCCTTTTCACCCGGGCGTGTATATGCGTGTGCACTCTACTTGGTGGGAGGGGGGCTTATAATCGAGGCAAACATACCTGTGCAAGAACTTGACAGTCAAAGAGGGGAGGGGGCTTATTTTCGGGAGGATACGGTATACAGAAGTGCCTCCAAGCTTCTCTTCTGTCTTTCAGTATACATCTTCCCATTTTCAGTATTTTGCATGCATTTTTAGTATTTTTCAGTATTATACAAAGAGTTCCATGTATATATGATGTATGTACTGAATTCCCCCAGATTTCAGTATTTTTAAAATTTTATCAGTATTTTATGGTCAGAATTCAGTAAAAATACTGACAAATCCGTACACTTGGAGGCACCGATACAGGTTGCTAATCTGCTATTATATACCAAGTGTACAAAGCCATGCAATGCCTCGTCTTGCCAAAGTGTATGTACCCCATTTGAAAAAATTGTGTGCCTCCCTTAAAGCCCGCACTCCACTATCACAATTGTGGCCCCCATTTCAATACTACTCACAGATTGGCTGACAATCGGCCCACTTTTTGAACATGTCCAACTGACAACCTAGCTAAAAATTGGACTTACTGTGTGGGTGTAATGTTGTGTCCGTGGATTATTCACGCATATATCCTGTACTTCCTTTGTCAGCTCCTTCACAAACATAGGAGGTGTCTAAAGCCGGTACCTATCCAATACTTAACTTTCAGACTCCTAGTCTTAACTAGCGCCTCACCAGAGATGGTTGACAGAACACAAGGATTTTAGCACCGTCTGACTTGTATTGAGGAAACCTTGCCCCACCCTAGCTAGATCCTTGTGCTTTAGCACATGCCAAGCACGAGGCTAGCCCCAGCACTCGGCCTACCTTGTCAATGTGGGGTGTGGTGCAATGCTAAATCTGGCACTATTCGTCTATAATAGCATCCTTAATTAACCAATTGGTTTGTGCGCGAGGAAATTCCTGCACTCACGTGTGTCCCTATTTTATGCCGGTCTAGTATTCACTACATCCTAGGCTAGTAGATACGTTTATAGCGCAACCACTATGTCATGCATACGTGCCGGGTACATGTTTGTGAGAGCTTTATTGTTTTTTGTCACAGTGGTGGTGCTAGCAGGCAACCCCAGCAAGGTGATGGACAGTGTAATATCCAATGAGTGCTTTGGAAGGTGGTATTGAAGGTGGACTAATTACTCTTGCATACAATATAGCTAGCTACTATTGCACGATATTTTACTTTTACTGTTTAATATACATCTTAAAATATCATATTCATACTGCTAGACAGCCTTTAATGCGTAACATTTATTAGAATCTGATGTTTTAACTATGACATTGTGTTCTAGTATGTAGCTATCTAATTATTCTTTATGTATCATAACCATTGCATAATAATTATAGCTAAGTACCTATCTTTATTCAGTCCTAATTCCTACTTGATGCATCCAAGTTCGGTCAAAACATAGCTGGCTGAACTCAGAACATTGGGGCAAGAGACTGCATGATTAATGGCGTTGACGACCATTTCCCACTACACTTATAAGTCGATCACTCCGCCCCCATCGCGATGAATACATAATAATATTAGTAGTAGTACATGTAGTATTATTATAATTAAATTCACTGTTCTTTTAAGGCAATCTCGTGACAATCAACAGCTTGTGTGCTACCATGGCGGTCTGTGCCTCCCCTGGAATTGATGACAATGAGCGTACTCGCGATCGATTACCAGATTCGCCGGTAAATCCTACTAGTGTTGCCGACCGTTTGTGGGTGTATGCCAGACCTCCACAAAGGGAGCTGCTTGGTAAAACGTATGGCAAATGGTTAATTTTCAGACCCAAAGCATCTGGTGCACTCGACGAAATTTGGCACGTCATAAGGCACTGCGTGGAGACAAAAGAGTTTGGCGACGGGTGCACGGCTGCTAAGTGCTCTACTGCACGTGAGAATCCTGATGAGGCACCTGAGGGCTCACCAAATGGTGTCATTTGTGTGTACACTACTAAGGAAACTATCGATAAAGTAGGTCTCTTGCTGATTGAAAAAGTACGCCAGACTATCCGCTACAAAACTGATGAGACCACTCTAAAGGGCTTGTATGCTTTCAAAGGCGACGGAAAGGTTACTATACGAACACTATACTGGAATGATGGGGAACCAAGCTTTGGTCCACGCACCCTACCATCAGATGTGAATCCAACCAGTGTCAATGATGATGCTTGGGTATACTGCAAGCCACCGCTTTCTTTGGCCCCACAGAGCTCAAGTCAGGATATCCGAAAGAGCATCAGTGGAAAGTGGCTAATATTTGAGCCAATGGAGTCACTTGATGAAACTTGGCATATGATACGACATGCTGTGGAAGGAGGGGAATTTGGTAGAGGTTGTACTGGTGCCAAGTGTTCCACTGCCCATAAACCAGACACTGTCTCCCCTAAATCAGATGGAGTGATTATGGTCACCACGACTGATGAAGGAAAGAATGAAGTTGGAATGATGCTTATTCATAAGGTTCAACGGAGTATTCTTTATAAAGCTTTCAAGTCAGGCCCCCCTCCCCGAACGGCAAGCAGAAGACCACATTCACAATGGAGTAGAAAGCCCACTAAGACATGGCTCTATTGGAACAATGGAGAACCTTCTTTTGATAAGATTTGATCAGCATGATCTAGCCTAGCTACTTGTCACAACACTGACTTTGTAAATCAGGATATTATGTGCACGTCATAATAATATTATATACTATATATATTATAGGCCAGTTTATACTATAGCTACTACGTATCTCATACTCTTGCAGCTGTATATAATATTTGATGAATCAGCAAGCGTTAAACTTTGAGCATGCACATAGCTAAACTTACCATGCATGGGCGTTGTCTTGTCTCGACTGCACTGCTGAATCAGAATCTGATTATACATTCTGAATCCGCCCCTGTACAGTACCATATAGATCTATGCACGAAATTTATTTACCACACTCGCGGTCTTTGCCTATACATGTTAAAAGGTCCTATATATCAAAATACCCGCCCTTTTGCTCCATCCCTATGCTACGAATACAGTGCAATCACCAGTGGCGTCTCTATATAGGCAATTGTTTAACTGGGTGCAAGTTATCGAAAGTAACTGCACAGGTGGATGCATAGCTAAAGCTAGCGGAAGTGTACTATAGTATACTAGTACATGACATTGTAGTACTATTAATAGTGTAATAACCTAGCTATAGGTACTATTCCATGCAGACAGTATACATATATGTAGTGATGTATACATGACATGTTACACTTACTGGCTGTGATAGTGTGGGTGCAACAAAACTACACAAAATCATGCATAGGATGGGTGCACAGGTACATGGATTGGGTGCAAATGAACCCACATGCACCCCCCTGGCGACACCACTAGCAATCACTGTGTCAATCATGCATGCCCACCTGGCAGCCAGGTAATATAATAATTAGCTATGTGTTCATGAGAGCATCATAAATTTTTTGTTTTGTCACAGCGGTGGTGCTAGCAGACAATCCCAGCAAGGTGATGAGCAATGCAATATCCGTGAGTGTTTTGGATAATAGCTAAGGTGGACTGAATATCTCTTGCATAGCTAGCTATATGATAATATAGCCGCTAATGTTGCATGATATCATTTCACATTTTAGCACACACTATAAATCTATATTCAATTGTTCAGTGTTATGTAGCTTTAAGGCATAGTAACTCGTAGCTATAACCGTTTATATTATATTGTGTGTTTCAGTCATAATGCATTTAGTAGCTATTATCAAGGGCAAATATTGCCATATTATCTGATTGAGGCAGTCACTGGCGTTATGTAGCAAAAACATGAGTGTAGCCTCGTCTGGGGAACATTATTGTCACAACAATCAAACGCATAATTGGCAATGGGCCAAGCCTGCATGACTGAGCCGGTCGTGGTGAAAAATACGTAAAATGGAAGAAAATCCCATGCGTGACTCATGGGAAGGATTTAGCTACGTCTGCATAGCTAAATCCTCCCCATGTATAGACACACACAGAGCAATTTTATTATAGATTGAATCGGATAAGCATAATAATATTATTATTATCATTATTATTAATTTTATGACAGTTTTGCATTATAATATCGTATCGGTAAAAACGTTGAAACACCATAAAGAACCGTATAAAGCTTTGTTTGCGACGTAAAACGAGGTAGGTAGCAGATTTTGTGGTAACACTGTTACAGATAGACAGACAACGATTAAGGTAACCCTGCGGCGCGTTCCCCGAGGGTTTAATAATACCGTATTTATTCGAATACTATAGCCGCGGCTACTATTAATTTCATCATAGATGATTTAGCCTGACTACGCAATGATTTCATCCTTGCTGGAGTGCGGCTACTAGAGGGCGGCTTTTATTAATAATATTATTTGGAGCGACACTTCTATACCGTAGCCGAAACCCAACCCTACCTACCTACCCTGCCGAACTAACCCTGCTAATCATACTATAGCCGAAACCCAGCTAGCCCTGCCTACCATACCGAACGTATAGTTCTATATGTATAATATATATAGCCGGCATTCCCCCCTCCCGAGGTGTAAGAGTCTGGCTGCGTGAGACTAGCCCCCTTCGGGCTGGGACTGCCGGACCTATAGCATTGGAAAAGGTCGTCCGGCTGCCGGATCAATAGCCACTGCGTTGACACAATAGACTCGATTTTCAGGACTGATTTTCGAATATTCGAGATATATAGATGATCGATAAATAAGCAGCAAAACCAAGCCAAGGACGTTTTCTGCCATGTTTTTGCCTCGAACTATTAAACGGCTTGCGGTCGTGGCCACGCCCATTTAATTGTGTTCGCGCATGCGTGTGGCTACTATTCGAGGGCAGCTACTATTTCTTTCGCAGAGCTCCATGTGCGGCTACTATTCGAGGGCGGATACTATTCGGGGTGCGGCTTCTTAAACACGGTAAATATTTAGCGTAGGCTAGATATAGATTACGTAAGTCAAGAAAATGTGTGAGTCGAGTATAATACGGGTGGAGACGTGTCATGCGCATACCGCCGAGTAATTATTGGGTGTGTCCTCAGGCGTCATATGCATTTTTACTGTGACTGCCTGCTAGTACATGGTTAACGTTTATGCAACCATGGACGCAGTAGCTACAGAAAGAATGCTATTCGCTGCAATTGCAAGTGCAGTCCTGTTGTATGCACAGCTCTCGCAAGCACAAACGGGGTGAGCCTGAATTAAAGTTGATAGTTGCATGCGGCCTAGCTACTGAGAAATTAGAACCATTGTAATAGGCTATCATCTTGTATCCATGATATGCTCTATAGTGAGAGCAATAGTATGATACTCTTAATGAGAGGGTATGATAATAATATAATTTAGCTATTATGATAATTTTAGTGAATGTTAATTGGTGCATACACTTCTGCAGGGTCTGCTATCGCATGGTTACCAGGTACAGGGTCTCTTATAGAACAACAACCAGCTATTACTACACTGACTGTGGCCTCTTTGGATGGGACCGTTGTAGAAGGTAAATAGCTAACTAGTCTATAATAATTATAGCTACTAGTCATTAAGCTTATTAACGTATGCTATATACAGTAACTACGGTTGCAACTCATGTTAATATTATTAGCTATTATGATTGGCCGCTTCAGTAGCTACTCGTAAGCCAAGAGAAAATGTAGCTAAATAGACTGTGGGGTAATTTGGAAGTTTGAGAGCATTCAATTTGGGCATAATAATAAGTATAGTAGATGTTGCAGTTATGAGTCACTTAAACAGTGATAGATCACATATACGTAATTAGGGGGTTATTATTGTGGTTGCATTTTTTAAGGACTTCCCAAGGTGTCTATTGCATGGGTTGCGAACGATGTCGCATGTAGAAAAAATTATGATTTTTTAAAAATTATTTGTCAGCCATATTACTGAATGTATTTTGGGTCGCCTGCTGGTATTATGAGTCACCACGTTAATTGGTATGTAAATCAGCAGTCACGGTTCTTTCAAGTGACGGTATGTCCATGGCAGCCATCTAGATGTGAGGCATGGTGTGAACACAAACTAATGGCACTTGAATGGGCCAAGAATGATACATTTTGCTTAGGTAGGACAGCAAAAACGGAAATTTCTTCTTTTTATAATTTCAACACAAAGCATGTGTAAACTCACATGAAAATACATCAGGTAGCTAGCAGAGACAATTTATCAGATGACAGATCTTGTAAGGTACAGTTTAGTGACCAAACAATTGGACACTTCCACATTTGTTAGTATGGATGACCCATAATACATGCTGACTCATAATAAAAGCATCCACTCTAATAAACAACAGATGTTCATTCAAAATAATATTATTCATTGACGATCATGATAGTGTCAAATCAGCTACTGGGGGAACATTGAGCAGATGGCAACCGCATGGAGGAGTCACCATGGAGAGCAGGATCTTCAAAAGATGAATGATCTCCATTGCTCTAGCCTTACCAATAGCTATATAAGGCCATCACTTAAAATAATCCTCACTTATTAGTGGCAGTTTCACTGAGCCACACCCCTTAATTCGAGACTGGTTTGGGGGTGTGGTCAGATTCTTGCATGCAAGATCATGCTCAAAGTTACTGAACTGTATGCTAGCTAGTTATAGCCCAATAGCAGCAGATTAGGCCAGGTATTTTTTTTAGTTTCTCAGACTTTTCCAGCTAAGAAAATTAATGATGGGGGCGGGCGGCTATTTATTTTTCTATTTTAGTGTGTAATTTGGGGCGTAGTCCATCATTAACCACGCCCATTTACCGCCGACCTCGCGCAAAAAAAAGTGACCGATCTTAGTAATCTATAGTGTCATAGTCTAGCCATCAGAGAGTGGCAAATCTGATGCTCAAACATAGCCAGCCAACGAGATCGAGCGATAAGCTCCCCGCGTGTGGGTCTGGCCGCTCCGTGCTGATGCGACTGCGCGTGCCGCGAGTCGAGGTCGGTGTAGGAAATGGTCGTCAAGTCTTAACAACATCTCTATTGCAAATTACACGTTGCCCAGCCCCCTTCATGCACGCGCGAGAAAGGGGGCTGGGCACGAGACTAGCAGTGTTCGTGAAGGGGTCTGGGCACGAGACTAGAACACTGCATGGTCCAAAGGGTGCTTGTTCGACATTCAAGGGTTGGCAAGAGAGCTAGGCTGTACGATATTAGTGTGTGCTTGTCTCCGCATGATGATTCACGTTGCATGTTGCTGCGGCATTCTGACTAGCTCGAAAGAGAATTCATCATAATTTTTTTGAACATTTCCGGCTCTAGCAGCCACACCCCTGTAACATAGGCAATTGAAAGGGCGTGGTCCCACAATTCTGACAATTTGATATGGTTTAGGTGTTCGTATCCTGGATCTCATGCCCATACACACTTTGGTGATATCTTAATAGCTATAGCTAATACCGGTATATAACATGACATTGTGCACATGAGACTAGCTATCATAACAATTATTAGGCCACTGTAACTTGATTCATTGTTCCCATCACCCGCCCGCATGCTCATTTTGTAGCTGCCTCAAAATTCATTGCAGCAAGCCAGCCTGTCATGCTCCTTGTAAACCACAGTAAGTGGGCATGGTTTAGTGGTTATATAATAATATTCATACTAATGAATAACGAATAATGACCGCCCGCCCGCATGCTCTCCAGGCATAGGAGAGGATGGGACAACAAGCATTCAAGTTATATATAATGGCCTTATAGCTAGTCACAACCAATCTGTGCTGTCAAGTTCGTCTTTGTGACTGAAAGCATCGATAGCTACTAGGGATAAGGTATAATAATATTTCATTACAGTACACATTGCACTCATGCCTATAATAATTATAATAGTTATGAATCAGATCTCTCTCTCACACACATTACAATTAATAGGAGCAGATCTGGTATGCAGTCCTATACTGAATCCTACAACGTTGACCTCTTTGAATGCTGCACCGGTTACACAACGTGTGGCCCCAGCTCCACCAGCTGCTGCAAAAGTATAATAATAATAATACGTATAAGCAGCTAGTGCAGCATGAAATTCTTACATTCAGATTGATTACCTGATAGCAGTTATATAATAATTATTATAGACTTATACTGTTAGTTAATATTATTATTATGTGCAATGTCTGGAGGCATGTAATGTGCCATAGATACATATCCCACAGGTTTCTCTCTTAGCTGTAGTGAATAGAACTTTTACAATAGCTGTATTTCTGTTTTCATGACTGTCACCGTCACAATTATATGGCAGAATACATTGCAAGCAGCTGCCAAACAATGTAGGAATAATGTTATTCGATTTTTAGCAAGCTAGAGTATTCCCATTGATGCAAGATATTTGTAGGTCCTTATAGCCTAAGATTAGGACTGGCATTGCCAGCCAATATTAGATTATAATAATTATTGGACATGACATTATAGATATTATATATCATAACTGTTACAATGCATTCTTGAGCAGGTAATTAATTATTTTGATCGATGTTGTGATTAATCAATGTCATATCACCTACAGATACCAATTGTACTACTGGAGATGTGAGGCTTGTTGGAGGTAGCAGTCCATTGGAGGGTCGGGTTGAGGTCTGCTACTACAACCAGTGGGGTACAGTCTGTGGTGACTCATGGAGTTCATCTGATGCCAGAGTGGTCTGTCGTCAGCTGGGTTACTCTTCTACAAGTGAGTGAAACCCTGGCTGCAAGAGGCTATAGAATCTGATACAATTTTGTCGCTATAGCTAGAATTTCTTCACAATGACAGAACATAGGATAATCACATATTATACTAGCTATTCTATCTGCTATGAATGTTCCAATAATTCAAAGATAGACCCCATATGTACAGCTATTATAGAGGTATCATGCAGCTAATAATTATTAATATTATTGTCTGTGTACCACACACTAGCTAACATTTCCATTTATCAGAATTCATTTTACACTAAAACTCTATAATATTATTATATCTACTTTTGAGCCACTCACGAAGATCAGAGAGAGTGGGGATGAGGCTAAGGCGTGCACTCAAATTACACCCTGTATAATTAAAATTATAATTAGTTGCTATAGTTATTATTATACGAAAAACCAAAAAATACACATTTATCCAAATGCTTGAGGAAGAATTATGATTATGAATGTAGCTATCTATATCAGTTTGGAGTTCCGGCCTATGTTGTTGTATGCATCTACACACTTCCCAGGTGCAACTGCATATTCTGATGGGAGATTTGGCCAGGGAACAGGTCCGATTGTGATGGATGAGGTCAGGTGCACAAGCAATGAGGTGATGCTGATTGACTGCCCCTCAAATCTGAGCCACAACTGTGGACATCATCAAGATGCTGGGGTGCAGTGTGTATTATCAACATATGGTAAGACAATATTATAATAAACACTCTAGCTACATTGGCTCCGGAGAATATTATACAGCAAGCATAATATTATAGCTAATATGAGATCAGTTGTGGAGGAGGGGTGGGGTGTGAATAGCCACTAAACTGAATCTAATACTTAAGTCTTAAGCAATTCAATTACATTAATTGGAATCGGAATTGGAATCCCCTGGATTTATTCAGGTTGTACATCTGGAGACGTGAGGCTTGCTGGTAGCAGCTCATCCTCTACTCAGGGCAGAGTGGAGCTGTGTCACAATAACCAGTGGGGAACCATCTGTGATGAAGATTGGGACAATAGCGATGCTCAAGTACTCTGCAAACAACTGAAATACAGCTCTTATGGTAAGTTCTATCAGGATTATTACAGATCACAATTGTCATGTCGTGGATTATTGTGATCATAATTATAATTGTAGGTGCTCGGGGTGAAAGCAATGCTATATTTGGTCAAGGTAGCGGCTCTATCTGGCTTAGTGATGTGGCTTGCAACGGAACTGAAGGGAGGCTATTGGAGTGTTTGACTGGCATACTCGGAGGTCACACCTGCTCCCATAGTGATGACGCTGGGGTCACTTGCAATACAAGTAAGCTATAAAATCAGCTACTTGGCTATCAATGCAGCTATAGAGTGGTGTTCTATAATGAAGGATGCTCAATGAGTATAATAGTATTCTAACATTAGCTATACATGGCTAGGCCCGGATAAAATTAATGCTTGCATTTTTTGGGTATCTAGAGCAATGAGCAATTTTAAGCAAGCAACGTTTTTAAGAAATTGTAGTCAACTGATAGTCTGCATGGCAGTCAGACACTGGCAGCCACTGTCTGTCAACTTGTGGTACTATTAATAATAATAGAAATTCAATGTGGATGTGAGATTCACAAAAAGTACACTTAAAGATTGTATTCAAGCTTCAATAATGTTGCAACATAAACAGTCGTCATGCACTGACATTCACTTTGCTATCAATAATATACATAATTTGAGCATACAAAAAATTATCTGGGCCTATATACACAGGTTGTACTGATGGAGATCTTCGGTTATCTGGAGGCAGAAATGGCACTGAAGGACGTGTGGAAATGTGCAGCAGAAGTGAATGGGGCACTATCTGTGGAGATTTGTGGAATGATGTGGATGCTCAAGTTGTGTGCAACCAGCTTGGATTTTCACAAACAGGTTTGCATAATTATTATTTATTTGTGTATAGTATTATAATACTGTCTTTATAAATAAAGATTCCGGTAGCTAACCTATAGCTTATTCTGAGAGGGCACTCATGAATAATAATAATAATACACATACAGGCAATGAATATAATTATATTATCTTAGGTATACTTGAGAGTACTTCCATTTTCCGTGTGTAGGTGCTATTGCAGTTACATCATACATTGGTGGCACCGGGTCAATCCTTCTTGATGATGTTGACTGTGCTGGGAATGAGACACAGCTGATCGACTGCTCTCACAGTGGGCTTGGAGTACATGACTGCACCCATGCAGACGATGCAGGTGTTCGCTGCCTCCGATTGTGTAAGGATGAATGAGCAGCTAACGAATTATTTATATGAGTGACCTTTCTAGGCCATCACTATAATAATTATTCCAAGCAAGCAACTGTATCTTCTAAGTTCAAGCTGATAATGCATGTAACTAACTGTAATGCCAAATTTTACATGCATATCTACCACTCCTGTTTTCATAGCTTCGGATATCAATGAATGTGAAGAGAATACAGATGGCTGTGCTCAGACGTGTACTGATACTGAGTCTGGCTATATCTGCTCTTGTCGTTCTGGCTATCGCTTGGCAAGTGATAGACATGGATGTGTTGGTATGTATAACTTAAACAGCTTAGACTCTGGGATTGCATGGATCTTGTTTAAAGAGCATCGAATCAGATACAGAGGTAAAGAGCAATTGTCACGCTATTAGCATTAGAACCATAAAATCAAGAAGATTCATGCAGACGCCCTATGTGCATGCCAACGATGTCCTTGAATGTAAGCAGGTGCATTATTTAAAAAACAAAAGAAACGTGTGAAAGTTACCATAAAATTACACATTATTATTGAATATTTTTCTTTTTTAGACATTAATGAGTGCAGCCTCAATGTTGACGGCTGCGCTCACCGTTGCTCCAACACCATTGGGTCCTACTCATGCAGCTGTAATACAGGATACAGTCTGGCTGCCGACAGGCACTCGTGTGAAGGTAATTAAATCAGTTGTGAGCAATATAGGAAGCCTCATCCCTAGGCGCTCTGTGCAAAAAGCTGGATGGGCCTGGGGACAAGGCTATTATAATATTATTATGCACATACTGATATCATTGAGAGTGGATAAGAGAGAGAAGAGCTAGAGTACCGGTATCTAACTCCAGTTTGCCTGCCTGTAAATGCTCTTCTTGTAGTACAAGTATATACACCTGTGTATATTTAGTACGGTGGCCCAGAAGGTCACTTGAGATTGCACATGCATTAGCCATTGATTGTGCTAAGAGATTACACATTAGCAATTCGAACCTCAAATCTCCAATCACTGTGCTAAGAGATTGCACATTCACGATTTGAATCCTGAATGTCCAACTCTAATAGCTATAATAATTATAGGACACTATGGAATCCCGAAATTATGTCCAATTTCTTAGGATACTGTGCTAAGAGATTGCACATTGATGATTCAAACCTCGAATCTCCAATCTCATCTCTTAGCACTACTGTGCTAAGAGATTGCAAATTGGGGATTTGAATCCTATGATCTCCAATCTCTTAAGAGAGGGTATGCTAAGAGAGTGCACCGTGATCAATTCTTATAAGAGCAATTTTATATGTTGTCAACTATCAGGACATCAACTTTCATAGGCCAAGGATCAACTCTGTAAGAATTCAACTTAACTCCTCAAATCAATTAGATATTGATATGTCAATGCATGCATCGATACGTGAGCAATCCTATCTTTGAGTAGCTAATTAGTGCTTGCTAAAGGTCAAATATCTGTCAAATTAATATACATATTGACCTTTATCAAGCACTAATTATTACTCAAAGATAAGGTCAAAATAGAAAAGCTCACTCCATTAATTGAATAGCTAGTGAGCTTTTTCTATTTAAGCCAGTGACATCCTGAGCACAATGCACACTCAGTATCATTTTCTGCAATGGCTCAGTTTGTCGATACCAACCGAAGAGGAAAGACCTTTTATTTGAGGGATATATATACACGAAGGTATATAAGGGACGGTGCAAATGGCTTCCAATTCTGGAGATGCCAAAACCACAAGGCTGGATGGCCACTTCAGAGGGAAGCAGCGTGGTTATACGAAAGGAGACTAATAACCCACCAAACCCACCTCAGATCACCACTCATGTTGCTATTGCACGAATGAGGAAAAGGCAGAGATGAGAGCACCTCCATCTACGATGACCAATTGGAGGCACTTAGCCAAGAGCAGAACTCTACGGATGTGCTTTAAGCTATTTGCCTAGTTATTTCCCTTATTTTGTGAGTTGATTTAAAAGTTTTATGGAAGTTGATTTCCTGATAGTTGACTTCATGAAAAGTTGCTCTTAGCTATAAGAATTGATCATGTGGGAGTTGATCTCGTGTGAGTAAATCACTACCATAATAATATAAAGCAGGAAGGGTCCTCCATTGATTCGATATTTTTGCAGAAAATCCTATTATCATAATGGGAATTAACATGCTCATTAGGAACAGTAAAGATCATCTGCGAAAATTGAACGTCTCACACTAAGTCTGGGCATAATATAATCAGGTCCTTGGTATTACTAATAAGCCAGAGAGACTATTCTGTTCCTCAGGCTTCGAATAGCCAATATGCAATCTCATAGAACAGTGTCCTAGTAAGAGATTGAATATTCAGGATTTGAATCACAAATTGATGTATAATCGCTTAGCACATTATTTGTTCTATTAAAGATATAGGACATTCGCCATAGTATGGGATTCGAATCGCCAATGCATGCGCAATCTCTTTGCACAATTGAATGGCTATATAGCTAATATGCAGTCTAGAGTGACCTTCTGGGCCACCATAGTTCAGTACTATACACTGATTAGACAAGGTGCTAATTTCATAACTACTGTACAAACGTATGTCTGGTGACCTTTGTACTACAAAAACAGCTCTTCAGCAGTTAGATACTCTCTTCTCTTCCCTCTTATACTCTTGCAGATATCAATGAGTGTGTTCGCAACACCGATGGCTGTGATCACAACTGCACCAATAACGTTGGGTCCTATACATGTAGTTGTAGGACTGGATATAGGCTGGCCTCCAATCAGCAGTCTTGTCAAGGTAGAAATGGTGAACAAAATTAGTCGCAATCCATTTCATCAGATACTTTATTTTTCCAGACATCAATGAGTGTAGCCTCAACACTGATGGTTGTGCTCACAATTGTATTAACACCATCGGATCCTACACATGTAGCTGTAGAACTGGATACAGACTGTTAAATAATGGACGCTCATGCCAAGGTATATATATACCACATTTAATTTAACAATTATGCCACAACAATGCACATCCATAAATGAATATGAGACTATAATTCTGTAATAGATATTGATGAATGCACCGAAACTAGTGTTGGTTGTGAACAGTTGTGTTCCAACACAATCGGGTCATACAACTGTGGCTGTCGCTCCGGATACAGATTGGACTCTGATGGATACACTTGCAATGGTATACACACAATAATGATGAGCTGTTCCTACTATTATTATAATATTATATTCCATATGCAGATATTAATGAATGCACTGAAGGTTCAGCTAGCTGTGATCAAGAATGTAACAACACCATTGGCAGCTACACATGCTCTTGTAACCTGGGCTATCGCCTAGCAACAAATGGACGAACATGTGATGGTGAGTCAAAGTGGAATACTACAGATGCTTTTACATCGTACCCATTTTCATAGACATTGATGAATGTAGTGAAGGCATATCTGGTTGTGTACAGTCATGTACAAATAACATTGGCAGCTACCTCTGCTCCTGCAGGACAGGCTTTGTTTTAGCAAGTGATGAACATAGATGTGAAGGTTAGTAAAATTTTATTGTAGCTAATTCCTTCTTCACTTAAGAATGGTTTATCTTACATAGATGTCAATGAATGTGGTGATGATGATTTGCACTTCTGTGAGCAGTTGTGTAACAACACTCATGGATCACACAACTGCCTGTGTTTTGGTGGCTATGGACTTAGTACCGATGGATTTTCATGTGTTGGTGAGAAACTATAGTGATGCTTAGATCAGCTATGACATAGAGAGAATAGCAAGATTATGTGAACAACATTGTGTGTCCCAGACATTGATGAATGTGCTGAAGATATAGACGACTGTGCTCAGACATGCACTAACACTATCGGAAGCTACAATTGTTCTTGCAATACCGGCTATCAATTAGCCAGTGACAATCAAAGATGCAATGGTACGTGGGTCAAACTTACATACGGTGCCATAGCAATATTTAAATAATGTTTTATTATATAGATGTGAATGAGTGTTCCGAAGGTCGACATGACTGTGATCAGCAAGCACACACTGTGTGCTCAAATACTGACGGATCCTACACATGTGACTGCCAAACTGGCTACATACTTAGTGGACGTATTTGTGCAGGTATAGACATGCAGCTTATTATGTAATCTAGCTACTCAGGTTCTGATCAATCCCACAACCTATGATATCATAATAGATATCAATGAATGTGTGGTGGACAATGTCTGTGATCACTTTTGTACCAACACCGAGGGATCTTTCACCTGTGACTGTATGCCTGGATTCTCCCAAACACTCAACGAAATAGGCTGTCTTGGTAAGATAATAATATTAACTTTATCTTAGTTTTAATATGAATTATTTAACCATGTCCCCATGCAGTAGCTGCATGTATATTATATTGATGCATAATATATTAGAAGATAGTCAATATGGTACATGTAATAATAGTCTATATTCAATGCCTTAATCGCATGCCGAGATGAACTTGACAGAGTCTAAGAATAGCTGTAATTAAAGCATTACTAATGTAATATCCATTCTGTGTAAGAGTGTATTAAGGTACACTAACGTACTGTGATAGTGCTTCAGTGTCATTAATGAGTAGGTAGCGCTACGGGTGTGTAAACTTGATAGTTACAATTCTTAATGCTTCAATCACAGAGATGAACTTGACAGCAGAGGTACGGATCAATCGTGGCATGTGCATGCATAGAATTAGAACAACAAACATGCGCGCTATATTTAGCTAGCTTTATATATATCTATACAGGATTGTATAAGCCAAGAGAATTAACACATGAAGCATGGCCAGTGGTAGCTACTTGTAAAGTATTTAGTGGATACATGTTTAATAAGATATACTTACTGATTTTTCAAGTCCCAGAAAAGCTCCATTTAGGATATGATACTTACCCCATAGATTACTCATCATAATTACCTCATAACCACAGAAAAGTAAATACTACTGGTGATGTAACTAGCTATAATATTATAAAATTGTAGTAAATCAGTAATAGTATTATTCCCTCTTCCTCTACTGAGGTGATGATATGCTCAATTATTGATATCACGCTGTGGCTAATGTGATGCATAGCTAACTGTTATACATGCAGGTTCACCAGGAAATGTCAGTCTTTATGCAAGAAGTTCCCGCAGCTTGTCAATGACATGGACTTCACCAGCAAATCTCAATGAGAAGCATGGTTCTTTTGTAGCATATGCTGTCGAATGCTGGTCCGAAGGTCAAACCACAGCCGCCTATGAACTTGCAAACGTGACTCAAGTCATCATAGACCAGTGCCTACCTTATAGCACGTACAACTGCTGTGTGTCCCTGCAAACAACTCAGGCCAACAGCACAGAAGTCTGCCAACAGCAGAGAACACCAGAAGATGGTAAATTCGATACAGAGCCACACCAACAGGTAGTCTAAGACTAACTGTCATTTTTGATCACCTCCTGTTAAGGACACAGACAGACAGATACGATTACTATGTACTGTATATGTATAGCAGGAAAATTTCATTGGTGCATGTAAAATTTACCACCTATATGATCTAACCCAATCTTTTTTTTAGCTCCTGAGACGCCTCCGATTATCATTTCCATTGACAACAGTAGCCCATACAGTGTTGTGGTGCACTGGAGGCCACCACTGATGCCCAATGGAATCATCACACGCTACAATCTCTACATAGGCTACGATGCTCAAAGTGGGGAGGTAGATATGTTCAACACAGACGGACAGTCCACTTCCTACAATGTCTCAAATCTCCTACCATACCAACAAATCAGCATTGAGATCACTGCTAGTACTTGTATTGGTGAAGGACCAGGTTCTATTCATGAAACTCGAACAGCACAAGCACGTATGCTAGACTGCATGACATGTCATCTATTTATTATGGTTGCCAATGTGTAATAAATCGTTTTATTCATAACACTCAAATAGCTCAATGTTAGATTATTAAAGTCTTTATGGTTGCCGCTGTATAGTAATAATAATATTATCATAATTGTTTGCATATTATGTATTCGTACCTTTGTTTATTCAGCTCCCCAGGAAGTGAGCCAAATGATGGTTGATATTATTTCTGACAGCAGTATCCAAGTACAGTGGGGCCCGCCCATTCAAGCTAATGGCATTCTAACCCACTACACCGTAGCTATATTCAATCAAGAGACTGGATTTGACTTTTCTGTACAGGTCAACTCTTCAGCAGCTGAAGTGCTAACTATCCCTGGATTGCGTATGTTAACATTCAACGTAGCTCCCACAATAAATAACTTTTTTTTTATTCAGGACCCTTTATTCCTTATACTGTACAAGTGCTTGCATCAACAGAGGCTGGAGAAGGCAGTCCTGTCACATCTCTCATTTATACCAGACATGGAGGTATAAAGCATTATCATATTATTATTATTGGTGTTACCATGCATTTGTGCATGAATTTTATTATCTAATTATTGTAACAGTACCAGCTACTCCAATGCTCATGTCTGTCAGTCGTCTCGGTGGATCTTTAGCTGTGATCAATTGGATCCCTCTAACACCAGCGGAAGCAAGAGGACTCCTAACTATGCTTGAAATTGCCTATGAGCCTGTTATGGACTCGACCTCAGAATGTTCTAGCTATGATTTCATAGAGAGAGAGACAATTCATGTGATGGAAAATCTTTTTGAACAAAGAACAGCCAACATCACTGGTTTGGAGCCTAACCGCGAGTACTGCATAGCCATTCAAGTCAGTACAAGTGGAGGAGAGAGTGGGTTTAGCAATGCCATTAAACTTCCACGTAAGTTAATCATGCTATCCTATAGTTTCAGCTTTTTCTGTGCATATTATACAGTGCCGACAGGATCACCTTTCCAAGTTAAGCTTGAGCTTCCAGATGATTTGAAGTGTTTTAATTTGATGGTAAGTAAGCAACATTAGTACATTAATAATATTAATGACAACTGAATATAGGAGGAAGGCATTAAAGAGAAAATTTCGCAATTCATTGCTCAGCAAGTAGCTCAGTTCTGCCAGTGTCAGTATTCAAGTAGCTTCATCGTCAGCAGTCAGCTCTTGTGTACAGCCAATGATGATGTCGTATATCAAGCAGAATTCCTCCCTTCAGTCACCAAAACAGCTCTCGAGATTCGTAACACAACTCAGTTATGGATTCTGACAAAACCAATCATTGCAATCGATGAAGAGTTTTATCAAGTAGATCCATTTTGTTCAATAATAGTGCAAGAACTTGGAACGACATCGTGTGACTCTAATCTATCCACTGAAGCACGGTTGCCTGATCAGAACCCATCTTTTGGCAAGAGTGTGGTTGAGTTGGTTGCTGTCATAGTAGCTGGGGTATTGCTGGCAGTGGTGATTATACTAACAATCATTCTGGTGGTGTATTGTGTTTGCAAGAGGAAGAATAACTCAGAGTATGATTTCGGGTAAATAGCCACTTGTCTATAAGGATATTAGCTAATGTGCGACAGTGGAAGCTGAAGCTAAACTGATCAATTACCCATGGTTAAAATCCAGAGCTGCATGCATACGTAGAAAAGAGGCTGTTTATACCGAACTTATAATAAAGTGGCCACAGCCAACGTGCAATCACAGATTATTTTTAAATGTGTATAGAGTTAGCTGCTGTGGCATAGGCACCTTCACATACACACCCCATGCATGCATAGGAACTCTCCCTTAACATTAATTTTTGATGTGGCCTTTCATTAATATTCCTGGATAATAATTATTTTCCTGTAGTGGCTCAGAGCTGAAATCTGGTGGCATGGAAGGATATGATAATCCAATGTATGTTACAACTGGGAGCGATAATTTATGAATTGCTATTACAGTAGTTGACTAGTTACTGTGTATGACTAATATACATAATATAGCTAGTGCAAGCATGCATATGTATTAATTGATGTCATTATGATTGTTAAAGACGGTGTAATTAATATGCTATAATATTATAATGACATTTTATGCGTCATATCAGTGTAACTCTGAGTGAATGAATGCATAATAGGACACATACACTAGTAGTCTATAATCTAATTATAATAGTTGGACATGTATTATTTAAGCAGGAGCTAGGTTCTTCTGCGGAGCCCTGAGGTCTTCTAAACAACAGCTAAACTGTCAGATCAGTGTTGTGGTCAGTGGTGTTTCGATTCTATTGATCCTATAATTTATATATATAGCTACATGACTCATGCATATCACATTTAATTTATTACATGCACCATTGCATAATTTATTACTTGATGCATCCACGTTTGGTCGAAACGCAGCAGAATATTGATCTCGGGGAGAGACATGAGAGATATTAATAATTATTAATAGGGGTTGACGACCATTTCCCACTAGACTAATGCTCACTCCGCCCCCATATGCATTACCGCAATTGTTAATAATAATATTATTATTATACAGCTAGCTACGTATATGGTATATTTTACTGTTAGCTATTGCACAATATTAAAGGAAGTCTCGTGACAATCAACAGCTTCTTATGTTAAAGATTGGATAGTGCTGTTATGGCGGCCTGTGCCTCCCCTGGAATCGATCATATTCGCGATCGACTACCCGATTCGCCGGTAAACCCTACTAGTGTTGCCGATCACTTCTGGGTACATGCCAGACCTCCACAAAGAGAGCTGCTTGGCAAAACGTATGGCAAATGGTTAATTTTCAGACCCAAAGCATCTGGTGCGCTGGACGAAATTTGGCACGTCATAAGGCAATGCGTGGAGACAAAAGAGTTTGGCGACGGGTGTACGGATGCTAAGTGCTCTACTGCACGTGAGAATCCTGATGAGGCACCTGAGGGCTCACCAAATGGTGTCATTTGTGTGTACACTACTAAGGAAAGTATCGATGAAGTGGGTCTTTTACTCATTCAAAAAGTATGCCAGACTATTCGCTACAAAACCGATGAGACCACTCTAAAGGGCTTGTATGCTTTCAAAGGCCACGGAAGGGTTACTATACGAACTCTATACTGGAATGATGGGAAACCAAGCTTTGGTCCACGCACCCTACCATCAGATGTGAATCCAACCAGCATCGACGATGATCCATGGATTTACTGCAAGCCTGCCACAACTTCGCATGGTGATGATAAAGCCCGTGGGAAGTGGTTAATATTTGAGCCAATGGAGTTGCTTGATGAAACTTGGCATATGATACGACGTGCTGTGGAGGGTGGGGAATTTGGTAGAGGTTGTACTGGTGCAAGGTGTTCCACTGCTTTCAAACCAGACACTATCTCTCCTAATTCAGATGGAGTGATTATGGTCGCCACCACTAATGAAGGAAAGAATGAAATTGGAATGATGCTTATTCATAAGGTGCAGCAGAATATTCTTTATAAAACTTTTGAATCGGGCCCCCCTCCCCGAACGGCAAACAGAATTCGAAGACCACATTCACAATGGAGCAGAAAGCCCACCAAGACATGGCTCTATTGGAACGATGGAGAGCCTTCTTTTGATAAGATTTGATCAGCTATGAGTATACTACTTGTCAAACATTAACGCTGATATGAATCAACTTTTTTGTGTGTTATTATAGTAGGCCACTTTACCACACTAGATCTATCATACTCCTGCAACTACGGTATAATAAAAACCAAAAGGTTCTCGTTGACCATGAAATCGTGCATGCACATAAATTTAGAGGGCGTTGTCTGGACATTACACTGCTGGTCTAAATTCAATGCACATAATATATGGTCCTATCATGGGCTTTGCGTGGATCTTCTTTGTATTCATGGTTTAAAGTCTCAATCAGGTATTAATACATAGCCAGGCAAGAATGCCTAGCTACTGTAACATGTAGCTACACTGTAGGAGAGTTCACTGATCACATAGTACAATTATCAAATTTGAGACTATAAGACTAGTGCATAGCTACATGCAATGTTCAAGAGGTAATATATCATGTGTTAAATTGATAGAGGGGCATAGCACAGTGAGATATTATTGAACGCAGTTTGTATCATTGTACATGTATGGCATTATGCGAGTGAATTAGCGACTGGAAGTAGCTACATATGTGTCCCCCATTGAAAAGGCTGGTATTCCCCACATCGAAGGGAGATCAAAGGAAAACTTAATTACACACTAAGTAGTGTAATGTAAAAGTTCTGGGTGTAGCTAATGTGTATCAGAATGAATTAAACATTCACAGTTAACTTGTATGCACAATAATATGTCTAACTTGCTGATTCATGTCATTTGTTTAATTAAGACTTCACCTATGTACATGCATGCATGCAGTATAGCTATATACAGTAAGTCGCCTTTCACATAGGCAAGTCTTAAATTAATCAGCAATCACTTCATAATCAGTGCTCACAGCTATTAGCAGAAGTAAGCAACTCACTCCTAATAACAGTTACAATTCTTGAAATAGTCATAATTATACATATAGCTAGTGATTTTTGGATTAAAAATATGCAGTTACATGAGCAGTACGTTAGCAGCTACAATTAAAACTCATATTATGTATTCTATGCCATAGTTTCTCATATAAGTTACTTTTTCGGGAGCATACCATGAAGAATCTTAGCATAAGGACCATCAGGGTTTCCAGAGCAATTCTTTTTGTTCTTACAGTCTTCCCTCTTCCATCCACAGTAGCTACAGATAACAACCATTCCACTTTCTAGATCATATGGAACAAAGTTGTGTCTCCCACGACCATCTACCATGGCCCCAACACTGCGTCCAACCTTCTTTAGCTCTTTGCCAAGAGGCATATTGTTGAATTCTATAGCCTTTATTTCTCATTACAAAGGGTTGTCAGAAATCTAAAGCTATAATAATATTATAACTGACTGTCCGGTTAGTGCCGTGTAATCAGGGAAAGTCCCGGGGGGAATCCCTCATTAAAATTCCTACACATGCACAACTTCCTGCCCATGTATTATAGCCTTCATGCTGGTACCATGGTAGTGAGGGGATGTCCCAGGGGATATCCTCAATAAAACTGTGCCAAGCTATCATATTATTACCCCGCGCGCATGCGCAAGGGGTAATGTGATCGGTTTTGTCTGTCGTCTGTCGTCTGTCTGTCGTTAGCACAAAAATCGCCAGATCTGAAGATCTAGGCATCTGAGCGACTCGTAAATATAACTTACCCGTCGATATAGTCGAAAAACTGGCTTCATTATGCTTCGAATCGTTTGGTAAGGTCTATGAGCGTCGCAAATACTGCATTTTGTTGGCCACGCCTATCAACACTACCCACCTTTCTGCTCATGCGCACAACCTGGCACAATATGTAGGTAAAGGTCGGCAACAGCCTACAGGTGGCATGCAGCTAGAGAGTTCGAGATCGACGCTGCAGCGCGCGGGGTATGTGCTCTATAGAGCTCTAGTTATACATAGTCACTGCGGCCAAGTTAGGCAAGTATGTGCATGCAAGGGTATCAACTGGCATGATCAACAAATGCATGATGCCAGGGGTTTATACAAGTATAATTATGTGAATTGTTGATTATCTTGACACTCTTCCTGTGGAATTTGAATTTGTTCATGACTACCACGATGAATTAATGAAACTGTATCCTTGACTGCAACACTTCATACAGCCATTGTGACACTGGTTCAGTAGTTTTGATGTCTGGATTTCTTGCATGATGAGAATATTTTGTTCTGATCATACTATTAGTACAATTATCAAATTTGAGACTAAGTACATACATGCAATGTTCAAGAGGTAATATATCACGTGTTAAATTGATAGGGGGACATAGCACCGTGGGATATTATTGTATCAAAGTGGGTGTGTCCAAGTGGAGTGCACGCACACACGCAGATGCGTTTAGGTATATTGAGACATGGCCATGGACTTAGTCTTGTCCCCAGCGCGTGGATCTGGGGTTGGGTACGAGACTAAAATGTTCGGTGGCCACTAGTTTCTGTCTCTGATGATTGTGTTGTGAACATTAATATTTCCTGTATGCATGATAAGATAGTGATGAAACATTCATTCCAACACTCCTGGTGAGTGGCTCTCCACTATACTGTAATAATGAATCAACAGACACTGTTTTTGCCATACCTGTTTGCTTAGTTACAAGTCTCTAACTTCTACCAAGGCAGACCAGGCATTAATAATTATTTTGTAAGTATCAAATTGCATGCAGTATACTTCTGACATAATATTATTGTAGTGCTGCTACATGCAAATAGCTACTACTAATAATTAGGTACCTAAAAGATAGATTAAGTGAATTGAGATGATCATGCAATGTCAACAATATTATTTCAATGAAATACATAATATACACAATGTCATGCACATGCCGCGTTGTGCATCAATCTGTTGCTCCCGTGGCCTGACCAATGAATAATTTTTGGTTGCTACTCCCCTGAAGGCTCATAATACCTAGCAGTACATACACTAATTAGGCTTACAATATACCTACACATATATTGACAAGGCTGGCAGTATTAAATTTTGTATCGGAAGCAAGAAAGAAAGGAAAGGAAAGAAGTAGAGCAACACATCATGCCACAGATGCCACACACACTGCTCTGGACTCCAAGAAGTTACATGCGACATACATGTATCATCCCATGCATGCAGTTGAGTCACTTGCTTTCTGGATGCACAGCACCTCCTTAAAAACCAGTTCAGTAGCTCTGGCTGTGTGGTCCAGCACTCTTGCCTTGTTCCAGTCAATGGAATGATCCTGCCCGGCCGGGCCCAAGTATGCTCCAAGATGGCTGAACTGTTGGGGAAATGCTTTGTGCATGCATCACTGTGTTCCTCAATCCCTGTCTCGAGTCTCCTCTTTGTCTCACCAATGCAGACCATACACCACAGCTGAAGGGGATCTCGTATAGCTACCATGTTGGATATCTTCTCCATCGGGGAGTGGGTCCTTTCATTTTAGTTATCGTCAAACTTAGAGTTGATTGAGATCTGAAGACTACACTCTGATGTTATACATGTACCTCCTTCAAGCACTTCTAAAGCTCTCACTAACATCAGCAACATATGGGACGGTCATCATAGATGACTTCTCTTCTTCTGGTGTGGGTGGTGCCTAGGTAGGTAGCTACGTGACAGGTGGTAGCCCGGATTCAATTTCTGCTTAGCTAAGTGCTCCAAGGAGGTGGGATTCTTCTCTTGCTAATTAAGTCATCTTTCCAATAATGGAACATGCGTGGACCCATGATCATCCCATCAAACTATGGAGCGAGGCAAGAGTGATGGACCATGCAGCCAGAGCTACTGAGCTGGTTTTGAAGGAAGCACTATGCATCTGGACGACTCCTTAAAGTAACCAACTTAACCAGGATGAAGGCTACAGGATGCCACACCGCTGGATCGAGAAAAAAGGGGAGGGGCTGGCAGGAGCCCCGCCCCAACCTCTAGTCATGTCTATCCAAGAGTGTGTGGCTATAAACGCATGCATGCTTTAGACACTGTTTAAACATCCTGAACGAGAGGAGCTGCCTAAACTGGAGGAGCACCTTGAGTTGGATGAGCTGCCTGAGCCAGAGAAGCCAGTGATCTACTGAGATAGATGAACTGCCGCTTTAATTAGTCGGATGTCATGAACTGCATGAGTGCGTGAGCTGGAGGATCGCGAGCTGTAGCCTTGTCCCCAGCATAGATTATATACTCCCCTTCCCATACATAATCTATGTCCCCAGGCCCTTTGAGGGCCTGGGGACGAGGCTAGAGGAGCAAAGGAAGTTTACAACCATGAAATCGCGCATGCGCATAAATTTCGAGGGCGTTGTCTGAACCATGCCCCGGGCCCCCAGTGCATAATATTAAAACCTTTGCAATTGGCAAGAACGCGCAACTATGGGTGATAGTGTGGCCCCTCCTGCTGCTAAGATCTCCGTATCTTTCGTAGTGAATGGCCGCGGTGTGGTAGTGGACGGGGTCAGCCCGTTGGTGAGCCTGAACGAGTGGATCAGAGCCCAACCGGGACTGTCTGGCACCAAGAGGATGTGTGGAGAGGGAGGGTGCGGGTGTTGTGTTGTGGCAGCCTCTTTCCTCGACCCAGTTGCCAAGAGAACCAAGACAATAGCCATCAACTCTGTAAGTGGGGGTATGTTCCATATGATCAGTGTCATGATACTCGTGTCATGGTCATCGTCAATTAATAATGAATTTGTGTTGGGAATTTTAAGCTTTTTACTATGCCATATACTGTGTACAGTAGATAAGTTTTAAGCTTTTTACTATGCCATATACTGTGTACAGTAGATAAGTTTTAAGTGTATGGAAGATTATGCCTCTATGATCAAGATCTATCAAAATTTTAGGGGATGTGGGGGGGGGGGGGGGGGGGGGGGGAGACACTACTACCATAATATGTCACCTATACTACCGCCCACGACCGGGATCAAGATCTTGTCCCATCATAATGATTATTATTTCAAGTTGTGCTTGATGCCTTTACCAGCATTAGTCATGCCCTTCGAGTGTGCATGCCTTGGGAGGTTTTGACTGTTCCTAAGCTACTCAACTCCTTGCCTGACTGTTTGCCCAGGTTACCATTTGACCTCACTGTGACCCCGGCTGCAGGTGGGAGTGGAGTGGCTACAGTCGCCTATGTAGTGTCCGCCCCCCTTGAAATTTTCATGCTTGACCCTTTGACCATGCGCATGCACACTAAGGATCTGATCTTGATCCTTGACCGTTGATCAAATTGTTTCCTTGACTGCTTGATCATGATCTTGACCCTGATAGTGCCTCCCCTCCCACCAAAGTACCACTGCATAAGCATGTTATTTATCGACATAAATTCGATATGACCACCATGATGGTATATTCCTAAGTCTAAGTGCTAATATTAATCTTTCTGACCCTTATTATTACGAAATCAAAATTTACTTACTACAATTATGGTGAACGTCAAGTGTGCAATATTGAAAAGGCTAATGTCATATAAATTATTCTCCACTATAGTGTCTGTGTCCTTTGTATTCAGTGGAAGGATGGGAGATTACTACTGTTGAGGGTATAGGCAGGTAGGTATGTCAACTTGGATTGTTATCCTATTATGGAAGGTATTGAGATACACTGATTAAATGATATTGTAGTTAGAATGCTTTTTATGGACCTATACATAGTATCCTGATTAAGGAGGGTGTTACATGTACCTTCTAGAGGGGGTGGGGTGGATGGAACATCTGTCCCCTATTCATACCAACTTGGAATATCGTATCACCCCATGTACATGTAATTTACCTTCATAATTCTTTGCTTGATGAACAGTCACTTAAACGTTTGTTGCTTTAGTTCAAGTGGAGGGTTCCATGCAGTGCAGGAAAGGATAGCCGAGCACAATGGCAGTCAGTGTGGCTACTGTACTCCTGGATTTGTCATGAACATGTACAGGTAAGCATTTGAAATTAATTAAGGAAATAATCAGCTATTAGCTTTTGTACAAAGGAGGTTGCTTAACTTATCAACGAGACTTTATTAATATTTTTTGTTGTTGTTGCAGTTTTCTTCAGGAGAACCCGTCCCCAACTGCTCAGATGGTGGAGGATAACTTTGATGGGAATATCTGTCGCTGCACGGGTAAGACACACATGCACAAAGCCAGTGTAGGACATTGGACAGCTGCTCTTTTTAAACACTGGAATCTCTTCTCTCCACTCAAAGGTTACAGATCTATCTTGGATGCAATGAAAACATTCGCTGGAAAAGATTCAGATGCCATTGACATTGAAGTGAGTCTCTCTCTCTCTCTCTCTCTCTCTTTCTTGCTGGTTTGCTTGCTCTCTTTCCTATTACCAATGATTACTATTACTGGTGATAGGATCTTGGAGCAAAAAGAACCATGTGTCCAAAAACTGGCAATCCTTGTAAGGGTCAGTGTTGTGTACGTCAGAGGGTGGAGTCTGATCCACAGTGGTACACTCCCACCTCACTGGAAGAGCTGGCTGCACTCTACACTGCTAAACCCAACAGCAAGATTAAGCTGATAACTGGCGACACAGGACGAGGTATTAATAATAATTACACTTAAAATTATTTCAGAAAAAGTCGTCATGGATAAAAGTATGACATTGTATGCATGAATATTAAATTTGCATTTAAATATCCTTGAATATTATTTTCTTATGTGCCAAATTAATCATGTGTACGTTTCTCTATTAATCCTGCAGGTGTTTTCAAAGCTCCTGACCCAGTTGATATTTTTGTTGACTTGAAGCAGATTTCTCAGCTATACTCAACTGAGGTAACCTTATTTCGTACCTAAATATGTGTATAACAAACTTAATTGAGAACAATATTGATGATGGATATTATAGATTACATTAGTGATTTTTTCCTTTTAGGTTGGTGATTCCTCCCTCCAAGTTGGTGCAGCGGTCTCTCTCTCTACTCTGATTGGTCTGCTCCAGGAGAACCAGTCCAAGTCTACCAGCTTCCAAATGCTAGCCAGTCACCTATCAAAGATAGCCAACGTCCCCGTGAGGAATATTGGCTCCTGGGCAGGCAATCTCATGCTCACCCATGACCATGACAATTTCCCATCTGATGTCTTCACTATGATGGCCGGAGTGGGTGCAAAGGTCACCATTGGTGAGCTGTGTTGAGCCTTTTTTAGCCTTCTTTCCAGTATCTCCCTCAGGTTTTCAGTGTTGCACATATGAAAGTAAGGGCATTAAAAAGATCGTGGAGCCTGAGGATGAGGATAGGTGCTAGGCACTAAAGAACTATAGCCACTAGAGAATGGCAAATTTCCCTTTCATTTGATGTAATTTCAACAACCACTTTTGATGTTTATTTTCATCTCAGATTCTTTCTAGTGATGTGCCTTCTTTACATTGATCATGTATATGTTTGGGGGTGAGGACCCATGTACATGTATGATGTAATGTATACGAGCATAATACTCCCATTTAGTTAGTGTCAACTTATTCCATTGAGCTAGATCAAGCTGAAGATGTGATTGGGTACATGATATGTGTCCCTTGTTTGATTATCATTTGCAGCTTCTCTGCCCAGTCTTTCTGCATCTGAGCTGACTCTCTGGGACTTTCTAAAACGAGATATGTCCAAATCTGTAAGAAATGGCGTATAGAGTAACCTCTCTATATCAGACACCCTTGGGGCTACATGTAGTTATAAAGTGGTGTCCTAATTTCAGGGGTCCTTAATAAAGAGGTTCCACTCTACTGCACATTAAATTCACGCTTATTGTCATACTTGGGGAAAGTTTCTGTCCTGTTCTACTCTCCTCTCTGATTTACATGGTCTTGGGAAGTTTTAAGTGCACATGCTTTTCCACTATTAGATTATTGTCTCTCTGTCCATCCCCTATGCTCCTCCGGGTACAGTGGTGAGAAGCTTGAAGATCATGCCTCGTGCTGTCAATGCCCATGCCTATGTCAACGCCACCTTCTCCATGGCTGTGGACTCTGGAAATGGGTTCACTATAACAGCTACACCTTTCATTGTCTTTGGAGGCATCGATACACATGCTGTGAGTGGTTTCATTGAGTGGGGATGAGGGATAGGAAATTCTTTCCCATATAAGGCAGTAAAATGTCAGATGAGGTTTTCAATCCATACTCCTTTTGTCAGTTCATTTATTGTTGAGGTATGTCATACATGTGTGTAACCTACAGATTCAAGCAAGTGCCACAGTCGAGTTCCTTAAAGGAAAAAGTCTAGTTGATGTTGCTACACTTAAAGGTACTCCTAGTAATGCCTAAACATTAATTTTGAAAGTTAAAGTGTTTGTGGGAGAGGCTAGCTTATAGTAGTCCTTATTGCATTTTCAAATTTTCTCTCTCTCTCATTCTCTCTCTCTCTCTCTCTCTCTCTCTCTCTCTCTCTCTCTCTCTCTCTTTCGATTCATGATCAATGATTGAATAGCCACATTTTCCATTTGGTCAACCAGCACGCTACCCCATTATGTTTATTCTAGCTTTATTCTTCTCCCTGTTGCAGGTGCCCTTGATGCCTTGGACAAGGAGCTAGTGCCCAACCTCCCTCCAGCAGCTGCCTCTGTGGAGTACAGGAAGAGCCTGGCCATTAGCCTCTTCTACAAAGTAAGCTAGATAGCATACTGTACCATCATCAAGACGTTGATGTTCAGGGAGAGGGGAGGAGAAGCCGTAATAACATAAGGCAGCTGTAGAGAGTGGATGGTGTGCCTCGTCCTGTGTGAAGCACTAAGGCTAAGGCATTTTGAAATTTGGAACCCTAGTACATTATTAAATTAATTAATATTTTAGAGCCTGAATATTCCTTGCTCCTTGCTCCTTGCTTTAGTGTAAATTTCAATAGGGGTATAATAATATGCATGATTACAATATTTGTGAGCAACAAGTAATAAGAGTTATCCTTCAGTTCTACCTGTCAGCCATTCCTGCCGACCACCTCAGCCCAACAGTCAAGTCTGCAGCTGTCCCCTACATCAGACCACTGTCCCAGGGACAGCAGATCTTCACTCCAGACACAAAACAGTTCCCTGTTGGACAACCACTCACAAAACTCACTGCTAAGCTACAGGTACATGTAAAAGTATACATGTAGATCTAGCCACTTGATTTTAGCCTGCCCATCCTTTTAAATTGTTATTATAGAGAATATGTTATACAATGGTTGTGTATGTACATTGAACAATGAGCATGTATGTATCACCGTAATAATTATTGTTTTTGGATTTGGTGATATGCAGGCATCTGGTGAGGCTCAGTACACCACTGATATTCCATCATTGCCCAATGAACTGGCAGCGGCATTTGTACTATCCACACAAGTGAGTGAATCGTACATACATGCACACACATAACGACTACTGTAACCCTCTGCATGGTGTATGCGCTGAGGGTTATTATAGAAGTCCCGTGTGTATCGGTCTGTTACCAAGGTAACTGCTACATACCTCATTTGTGAGTCCAAAGTGCGGTGATACAAGGTTCCTTATGGCATTCTAAATACTTGGTTTGTGTGGATTTCGCCGAAAACTCTTTGTTCGCCAGTTTTGGTGTCATTTGCTGATTCTAAGCTTCTTGACTTAATTTGTCTGGCTAGCAGTATCATGATTTTAGACAAATAGAATGCTGTGTATTACTCCTCAGCCCATGCACGTTAGCTAGCTAATGTCCCTAAGAATCAGAGGCTACTATGAGGAAACTTGATTTGATGTGCCAGCATCACAGTGCAGAGTTCGATACAACACACCAGCTAGGGTTGTTGTTGCTGTAAACCATTGAACCTTGAACACTGCTGTGCAAGTATAACATTAGCCTGGTCCCCAGCCCTTAATGTTATAGTAGCCTCACCCCCAGCCCTTTACCCCACTTTTTTTGCATGCAACACTAAAACGTGTAGCTAATACCATGCAACACGCCGAGAGTTTGTGCTCAAAAGAGCTCTAGTTATAATATTATTATTATAATTATTATTCTGTCTTCTCTCTCTTTCTCTTTTTCCTTGCTTCCTCTCTCCCTTCACCACTATTCTGATAGGCTAATGCCACTATCATAAAGATTGATTCTTCTACTGCTGAGGTATTTGATTCCTAAAATTGATAATCATGTGCATTGTACTCATATTTAATCTAATTAGCAATATTAATAATTTTTAAGGCCCCCCAATCAATCCATAACTGCATGTACTGTACATGTACGCTGCAGCAAATGCCTGGTTTTGTGAAGCTGCTCACAGCTGCTGACATTCCCCCTGGAGGAAGAAACAACTTCTTTTCTCCGAAAGTTGACCCTATTCCTGAAGAGGTAGCTACACTGTTTCCATTAGTTCATATTAGCCATATCCAATATGCTGCAATTTTCTGTCACACTTTGTATGTGAAGGTGTTGGCTGAGAAGGTGTCTCAGTATGCTGGACAGGCAGTTGCTCTAGTCATTGCAGGTATGTGGGTACATGTACATGTATGTGTGCTCACTCTGCATACATGTACATGTACATTGGAAAAAGGATTGTCAGAAGCATGTTAAGGACGTGACTTGTGTAGCAAATCAAGCAAATTATGTGCTTTAACTTCCCTGAAAGATGATACATTATCATCACTTCTACAGTCATTTATCATGAACTAGCTTTAGCTTATGACAATATAATAACATTGTATTTTTGTCTGGTGCATATGAAATCCAGATACACAGGAGAATGCCAATCACATTGCCCGGACAGTGACAGTGGAGTATGAGAGTCTAGGTCGACCACTGGTGACCACCGAGGATGCCGTCAGGGCTAACTCCTATATAGAAAACTTAGAACCATCGGTAATCAAAGTTGGGGATGCCAAAGGTGAGCCCAACAAAACTGATAACAGCTCTGCATTCTAATACATTCATGATTGTAGTGACATTGCTCTTAGTTGAAGTACACTGATCGTTAAGCTTTCTACAAAGATTCTTTGTAGTCTTCTTTACTGCACCTTCTGATTCCACAATATTCTATTTTTACGATTAGAACATTTGTGGGTTAGCCCACTTAGCTTCTGAGCCGTTTGTTATTTATGTGCAAATTTACAGCTGCCATATCCAAATCTGATCATGTGATCAGTGGTCAGATTGCCGTTGGGCATCAGTACCACTTCCACCTGGAGACCCACGCCTGTCTCTGTGTGCCAGAAGAGGAGGGATACACCGTCTACAGCTCAACGCAGTGGACAGCCAACGTCCAGACAGCTGTGGCAGGGGTCCTGGGGATCCCTAACAACAAGTAATTTATTTTATCAACTCATTCAAGCTTTATCTCTACTACTCTCGTCTCTCTCTCTCTCTCTCTCTCTCTCTCTCTCTCTCTCTCTCTCTCTCTCTCTCTCTCTCTCTCTCTCTCTCTCTCTCTCTCTCTCTCTCTCTCTCTCTCTCTCTCTCTCTCTCTCTCTCTCTCTCTCTCTCTCTCTCTATCTCTCACTCACTCCCTCAAATGGGATCCCTAACAACAAGTAATTTATTTTATCAACTCATTCAAGCTTTATCTCTACTACTCTCGTCTCTTTTTCTTCTTCCTCTCTCTCTCTCTCTCTCTCTCTCTCAAATGCACACACACATACATGTACACATACACATATCTCACACACAGAGTTGATGTGATTGTGAAGCGTTGTGGTGGTGGTTTTGGTGGCAAAATCTCTCGTCCTAACCTAATAGCAGCTGCCACTGCACTTGGAGCCTATATAACAAAGAGGTAGAGTTTATGTTTCTGTTACAGATCAGTAATGGGGCGAATAGAATTTTCTTAATAATATTATAGGCCAGTTCGTATGCACATAGACTTGGACACCAACATGAAGTTGCTTGGAAAACGCTTTCCATATATTGCAACTTATGAGGTAAGATCATACATGTAGCTAACACTTGCAAAACCGTACCAAACTTCCACTTGGAACTCGTCAGATTTAACTGTACCAAGGTTCTGTACACATTCTCTATTATAGATTGGCAGTGGCAAAGATGGTATGGTGAATGGTATACAGATCACCGTCTTTTGCAACTGTGGTTGGAAGATGTCTCCACCAGAGAATGCCATTGGCCTCATCATGGGACACATTGATAATGGTGGGTGAGGCCTTCTCCAGAAGTAAAACATGTGAAACATATCCTTCTTGTATCCTCGTTCCTAGGCTCCCCCTCTCCTTTTCTCACTTTTTTTTCGCGTGCATGTAGTATTCGCACAAGAAAAAAGGGAGAAATGGAGGGGGGAGGCTGAGAACGAGGCTATCCTTCTTGAGTGCCAGTGTCACCAGTCATGATCTTTTATATTATGTGCTCTCCAGAGCTTAGATTATCTGTTGTAGAGATTGGATTATACAACATATCCCTAATTCTAATCATCCCAAAAAGATGGAAATTCCTCTATTGCTTTTCAGCTTACCATGTCCCCAACTGGGACATAGTGATAAAGGCAGTGAAGACTCACACTGCAGCTAACATTTCCTGTCGATCTCCCGGCACTTTACCCGGTATCTTCATCGCTGAGAGCATGATGGACCACGTTGCCCGCTCCCTGCAGCTGGACGTAGAGCAAGTAAAGAGAGCTAACTTCTACCAGAAGGATCAGGTGGCTATATAATTATGTGTGTATACTTTTGTTAAGCATAGCTCAAGGGTTAGTCTTAAAAACCCTTACATGACAATTTTAGTTACATGTACCTCAGATTTCTATGCATGTGTGAGCAAGCCCAATTAAGGCTACGTAGGAAGCTCTCTACCTTGGCATAGGTGTGCTACTGAGGTGGTGCTAATGTTGTGCAAGTTGACTTGTAATCATTTGAGCTTTCGTGTACATTTATGAACACATATATCACTTTCTGTAGAAGTGATACAATGTATGTATTATAATATTATTTAGGTGACTCCAACTGGTATGGCTCTGAAATACTGTATGTTATCTTCGCTGTGGGACCGTAAGTTTTCCATTTAATTATATTTTATACTAGTTCATATGGATATTCCACTCTAGAGCTGTACCAATCTGCTGATGTGGCTGCTAGGAAGCAACTGGTTGCTGACTTCAATAAAGTAAGCCGAAAAAGTACACGATTTTAATCACTGCCTAGTATAATATTCTTTCTTGAATCTTGCACCTTGTTAAAGGACAATCGTTGGAGAAAACGTGGCATAAGCATGATGCCACTGCGGTTCAGCCTAGACTGGAATGTAGGTGTCCCCTGCACTATACTCGTCAGTATCTATGCTGAAGATGGCACTGTGGCTATATCTCATGGAGGGGTGGAGATAGGACAAGGGATCAACACCAAGGTCGGTCTCTCTCTCTCTCCCTCTCTCATGATCACTTTCTCCACCTTTATCATGGATTACAGGTTGCACAAGTAGCTGCAAAGAGTCTAGGCATCTCACTGGAGATGGTCGAAGTCAAGCCATCCATGACTTTTACTAACCCTAATGGTAATATGACAGCTAGCAGTGTCACTAGCGAGCTCAACTGCCTAGTAAGTACAGCTACTTCTATTCATCCACAAAAACCACACTTTGTGTTCTACTTGATGGCAGGGTACGATCCAGGCATGTCAACAGTTGAACGAGCGAATCCAACCAGTCAGTGATCAGCATCCTGATCTGAAATGGCCTGACTTGATTCAAAAATGTTACGATGAGGGTATCGATTTGTCAGCAAAGTTCTGGTAAGCGTCAATTATTTCCTAGTATATCCAAATTTTGACTCATTAATTTTATGCATTTTTTGGATTTGGTTGTGAATTTTTCAGTGTGTGTGGAGAAACTGAAGATCTACTTACCTACAATGCATATGGAGCCGCTGTGTCTGAAGTTGAAGTGGATGTCCTGACTGGAGAGGTTCAGATACTCAGAGTGGACATCCTTTATGACTGTGGACAGAGGTAAACATGATGGTTTTACTTTTGATATTGATCCTTTTCTCTTGCTCTTTGACTTTGTAGTCTGAATCCATTGATCGATATAGGACAAGCGGAAGGTGCATTTGTGATGGGCATTGGCTATTGGCTCACAGAAAAGCTCATCTTTGACAAAAACTCTGGGCAATTGCTCACACACAACACTTGGGTAGGTGCACACATGGTAGTTGCTCTCATGATCGAGAACTTTGTGCTTCCTTTATTTAACTGCATATTACTTAACTTTAGTAGCTATTTGTTGCCTATAGAGGCAATTTTAATTCTCGGTGTATTGGAACTATAGGATTAAGAGAGTTAATATGTACTAGTTAATGCACCGTAGCGAGTACTCTACGGAAATTATTGCACTCGGGGGTAGGTCGAGAAGTTCATATAGCACGAGGCGCAGCCGAGTGCTATATGAAACTTCGAGACCTACCCCCGAGTGCAATAATTTCCGTAGAGTACGAGCGTATACGGTGCATTAACTGGTTTGTAGTATGGGATCAGAAATTTAAAAATTCCGGGGTCACGTTTACTTTTGAAAAAAGGCAAGCAAAATGGCTGCTTTCATAGCTCCCCATAGCTGCCTTTTTGCTGTTCACTACTCACTATAAATCATGATTCTCAATTTGCTGCTTTTTTGCTATTCAATACTCCAGATCAGTCATGACAATTGTCCACAGTGCTCTATTTTCCCTAATTGGCATGACAGTGCTCTATTTTCCAACCACAGTGCTCTATTTTCCCTAATTGGGAAAATAGAGCACTGTGGTTGGAAAATAGAGCACTGTGGTTTTACATGTAGTACAGTATGGCATTTAGAGTAACAGTTTTTCCTTTCATGTGTATGGCTTCCACACTACAATATACAGTTAAAAAGGGTCCACCGTTGGAAATTGCAATGTCTCCAGACTAAAGTTAGTATGGTTGACGTTAAGGGATTGGGAGAGATGACATTAAGGAGGTGCTAATCATTAATTTTGGTTCTAGGCTGATCATGAATAAGCCTCATCATAGGTCCATTTGCAACTTTCTACATAATAATTATAGTACTGAATATGATGTCAAAGAAGGAATTAGTACAATGTCATATTATAATTCAGTTTGGAGCTGCTCACTTTAAATTTGTGCAGGAATACAAGCCTCCTTCATCTAAGGATATTCCACTTGATTTTCGTGTTGAACTGCTCAAAGATGCCCCTAATCCCATTGGGGTGCTGGGATCAAAAGGTATACCACCTGCATTCAATCAGTCTATTCAGGACAGAATTTCGTCTGGTTACTACATGTATTAATTTTGTACTAGCTGTTGGTGAACCCCCAATTGCTCTTAGCTCTTCTGTGCTCTTTGCTGTGAAGAGAGCTGTGGAGAGTGCGAGGGCTGATGCTGGTAACACAGAATGTTTCCCTCTCTGTAAGAAGTGATAGCTAGCTAACAAATTAATGATATCTTATTCCCTCATTTCTGTTGATTTTATAGCTGGACCAGCTACTGTGGAGGACATTCAGAGGTACTGCTTAGTTGATCCTGCTAAACAGTTTTCCTTTTAAATTAATTGTAGCATTAAACTGCTGGGCTTTATTTACTGAGCAGTATTATAGTGTAATAATAATAATAATAATTATGATAATCATTGAAGAATATTATAGGATCGGGAGTAGAACATGTTATAATAGGAGTAATATTATTATGGATGAACATATTATGGCTTAATGTAGTTCTGATGAGACCTTATTTAGTCAAATTTATGTAGCTAGGGGTTGGAAAGGAGCATCTGGCTATAACGCATGGTCAGAGTAAATAAGAAGCATGCAACCTATAATAATAATATTACAGGTCAGAATAAACAAGAAGCAGACTATAATACCTAGCTATATTATTATTGGATCGCATGTACATTTAAAGTTATTGCTAATAATCAAGAAAAAGTGAGTACAAGGTTCAGCGCAAACCTAAAATTATTGAGGAGGCGGAAAGGGAAGCCATGCAGGGAGATGCCACTCTAGTCACAGAAACAATTTTTCACAATGCTATAATATAAAACAATAACATAGCAACATACTAAAGCTCAAATCCCACTCACAGAAAGCACACTCATCAATCATAATACTTCCACTGAGATCATCACTGATGTGTAGTTGTTCCAATATAAAGCTCACCACATTTGACATAGCGTCGTTTAATTAGGAGTTAACTACTATAACAAGCTATGTGGCCACAACTTAAATTAGCAAGAGGTGTATATATAGCCTAGTACTGGAAGTAGAGCAGCTAGGGCTGGATTAGAAGTGTACTTCTAGTCAACTTCTAGTATAATATTATACCACGCATCTATTCAAGGCCAGTTTTCGTCCAGAAATAGTAGTAATTCTAATCCACTTCTAGTATACTTCTAAGTACGTTCTAGTCAACTTAGATGTACTTATTAGATACTCATGCTGTGCATGTTGCATGTGGAACCTTTCCTGTAAGTCTATTCTGATTTGAATATTATTAGCTATAATTATGAAAAGTAGAAGTAGACTAGATGTTTGACTAGAAGTTTATTAGAAGCACTAGAAGTAGACTATATAATTATTATAGAAGTTTATTCTAGTGCTTCTAATAAACTTCTAGTCAAACTTGAAATTTATTAGAAGCACTAGCGTCTAACGAGGTTGGATAGGTGTACCGGGGTATACGGTCGTGGGCTGGTAAGTACCGTAGGATGCACTCTGACCGTTCTGTTCAGCTATAGTGAGGTAAAGGTCGTCATAATACCGATAATGTTTTCGGTAAAGGTCGTTTAAAGTGCTAAAACACGGTAGGTGCATGCGTAAAGAACGTGTCGAGGGTAGAATGGCCTACAACGGTGGCCAAGAAGCGACCAGAGAACGTAATTCTCGACGTTTTCTTCTCCAGCCTACTTCTAGCGTACTTTCTGGGCTCATATAACCGATCGCTTGTCGTTCAGCTGGCTTCCGCGGCTGGGCATATGCGCCTAACAAAGAGCGGTAAAGCTTGCACAAAACTATGCGCTTAAGGTACCATTTAATTGCGTGGGCGTGAGCGTCAGGAATGGCTAATTCAATTAGCGAATCGTGAAGGGGCGTGGCCGAAGAGGCCATACGAGTGCTTTTGGTCGAAGGTGGGCGTGTCCAGAATCGGCCAGGGATGATTATGCGCGTGTAATTAGCGACCGGAAGTGGCCCCTGAAGAAAAGGCCGGTAATTGCCCACATCAAAGCAAGATCAAAGCATTCTTGCTTAACTATTAACCGCAACGACAAAAAAAAAAAAAAAAAAAAAAGCTAATTAGGCCTAATTAAGCATGTGGGCGTGTTCCTGGCACTGTGTGGAGTGTGTGCGTGTGCGTTAATGCAGGTTTTATTGCTTCCGGTTGGGCGTGGCTTCACGGGCCAGTGCTTGGACATCGGGGCCGGGGACTTGGCTGCGGCGATAGGTGGGCGTGTCCCGGATGCGGTGGTGACCTTTGAACCCGTCCAGGAGGCTTTGGGGGCGTGGCAGGAGGTCAAAGGTGAGGCCATGTCTGTTAATGAGGCACTGTACGGCGGTGCGATCGAGGGGCCTGTACGGCCGGACGGAAGCTGACGATGGTTTGAAGCGGATGTGGTTGCGATGACGTGTTGTTACTCCGCCCACACAGGAAATGAGGTGAGCTCTTGCGTGGGCGGTGTGGCAGAACGGCCTCCAAGTGTTTGTGTGTGTTTTGGCCTTGAGGAAGCTGTGTGTTTTAATTGGGATTGATTGTGGGCTTCCGGTGGACATCCGGTGGTTAGTAGGCACTTGATTGAGAATGGTGATCCTTGGGGAAGAGGGTGGGGCTGTTTTGGGCGTGGCCTGTCCCCTCCCTTCCGGCTCGGCTTCCGGTCCATGGAGGATATTAAATGAACACTTCCGGCTCTAGCAGCCACACCCCTGAGACCTGTGCAATTAAAAGGGCGTGGTTACACATCATGCACCTCACTAATGACTTTGATGTGGTTTAGGTGTCATATCCCCACCTCACGCCCACGCAATTTAATGGTACCTTAATAAAAAGTATGCGCTTAACAGCGAGCAGCGCTTAACAACCAGTTTCTACGAGTATTTGCCTTTTTGGTAATGGTCGTCACAATTATAAATGTGCGTAAGTTATATGTATACACCTGCTAATGATTTCGTGGCCACTTCTGCTGGACTTATCAAGGTGGCAGTACATTCTCCACTGACTATTTACTGATCATCCACAGATGAACTTATACACTTCTCTCAAGTGTCAAACGGCTACCGTATATGTTCTAATATAGGCGCCCTTTGAGACCTGCGCAATTTTTTCGGTTCTAATTTAAGGCGCCTTTCCGGACATCAATTATTTTTAGGCGGCGCCTATTTAATTGGAACGTATTGCCACAATACTGCTGTATCGTCGATGGATCTATCGAGCTAGAAGTTTAGATGTCAAACTAAGCTGTCTCTTACATTTATTTTATTATTTTATTTTTTTCAAGGGGACCACACACTAAGCAGAAAAAAATGGTCCGAAAACCATCACACAGTCGAGCTGGATGCATAGTAGAGCCATACAATGCAAGCAGGCACCCAAACAGCAATATTCACAATGTTCGGTAAAGGGTCGTCAACGTACCCCGCGCGCCCGTAAAATTTATCCTGTTTGCCCGTAAATTTTTTTTTGGCAAACATTGCAAGTGAATGGCTTCCTATACAAACTTCAAAGAGCTACATGTATAACTTTAATTCTAGGGCGTGAATCAAAAAAGTCTCTCGATCAAAGTTCGTAATTTGAGCCATTCTGCGTGCCCATATAAAACTTACGGTCTCAACCGCTCCCCAGAGTCCCAATAATTAAAATCTTTTTTTTTCCTATTTAGTGTGTAACAAGGAGACCAGAACACTAAGCAGAAAAAAATTGTCCAAAACCACCACATACTTGAGCTGGAAGCTTAGTAGAGCCATACAATGCAAGCAGGCATCCTATACTCCATTTGACCAAAGTAAGTAAAGGTCGTCACGTTTGTGTGCGCGTGCCTAACGGGTATTCCCCGTTTTTCACGTAGCGCGTGGGCGGAAAACATTGCAAACGCATGGCTTCCCTACACAAACATATGGGAAGGGCCATAACTTCAATTCAAAGGCGTGAATCAAAATTCTTTCAGGTCAAATCTCTAGTTTCAACCCATTCTGCGTGCCCATGTAAAAAGTATGTCCCCAAGTACTCCCAACCCCCCCCATGAATTAGATTATTTAATTATTTATTTATTTAATTATTTAATTATTTAAATCTTTTCTTTTTTTCAAGCAGACCACACACTAAGTAGAAAAAAAATTGTCCGAAAACTACCACATAGTTGAGCTGGATGCATAGTAGAGCCATACAATGCAAGCAGGCAGCCTATACATCAATTTTGACCAAAGTGGGTAATGGTCGTCACGTTGATGTGCGCGCATGGGCCCCGCCCCTCACGTAGCGCGTGGGCGGGAAACATTGCAAATGCATGGCTTCCTATACAAACATATGGGAAAACTTCAAAGGGCCATAACTTAGGTATGAATCAAAATTCTTTCAGGTCAAATCTCTAGTTTCGACCCATTCTGCGTGCCCATGTAAAGATTATCCCCCCAAGTGCTCCCAAATCCCCCATGAATTAGATTTATTAATTATTTATTTAATTATTTAATTATCAAGGGGACCACAACACTAAGCAGAAAAAAAAATTGTTCGAAAACTGCCACATAGTTGAGCTGGATGCATAGTAGTCGTACAATGCAAGCAGGCAGCCTATACATCAATTTTGATCAAGGTGGATAATGGTCGTCACGTTTATGTGCACCCGTGGCCCCGCCCCTCACGTAGCGCGTGGGCGGAAAACATTGCAAATGTATGGCTTCTTATACAAACATATGGGAAAGCTTCAAAGGGCCATAACTTTAATTCTAAGGCGTGAATCAAAATTCCCCTGCGTCAAATCTCTAGTTTCGACCCATTCTGCGTGCCCATGTAAAAATTATCCCCCCCAGTGCTCCCAAACCCCCCATGAATTAGATTATTTATTTAAATTTGCTTTTTTCAAGCTAGCGTGCACACTAAGCAGAAAAAAATTGTCCTGAAAACCACATAGTACACCTAGGATGCACAGTAGAGCTATACAAAGCAAGTAAACAATCTAGGATGCATAGTAGCGCCATACAAAGCAAGCAAACAACCTATACTCCAATTTTGAGAAAATTTCTAAATAACGCACACCACGGGTATCCCCAAGTGCTCCCAAACCCCCCGTGAATTTTTATTTTATTTTTTTTCTACTTAGTGTGTAATTTCTACTTAGTGTATAATTAAATTTGCTTTTTTTTCTACTTAGTGTGTAACTACTTAGTGTTTAATTTCTACTTAGTGTTTAATGTCTATAATACTTCTTGCTTAGCAAAGGATGCACAATAGCTGACACAAAAAATAGCTAATCGTGTGTACACCCCGTAAATAAATAATTTAGATCCTACTTGTAACAAATACAGTGATCTGATTGGTTGAACTGTAGTATCTATCCTTCATAAAATACCTTGTAAGCCCCATAAAAAACCTTGTAAGCTCCATAAAAAACCTGGTAAATTTTGTTAGCCTATGGCTAGTTTGTTGCTAGGCAGTTGTTTATATACAAAGCTTTTGGGCATTGTTGCTAGGATCTAAAGTAGTTAGACACTGTTTAGGAGGTTTCTACGTGATTTAGAAGACCTCAGGGCTCAGTAGAACCCTCGCTTCGCTCGGGATTCTACACAGAGCCCTTTGGTCTTCTAAATCACGTAGAAACCTCCTAAACAGTGTCTAACTATTATATATTGATACAAAAGTTATAATTATAATATATAAATAGGATACAGTATATATACACAAATGAAGAACGTACATGTATAAATAATGATAAAGTGAATAATAGTTAGTGCAGTAGCCCTTTAAAAGCCTGTAAACTGCCATAATATGGGCATTTACCATTGATATCTTTCTGGAGTCAGAGACAACCGTTCTGATGGCTATGGTACCAGCAATTCGAGCATGATTGAGTGATCAGAGTGAAAGTTCCAAAAAGAACTGAAACTAGAACCATATTTTTGTTGCTTTCGCCACTCACTGCCACTAAATAGTACTGGTTAGTGATAGCGCTAGAGCTCTGGCAAAACTTACAGAACCATTCTAATTGCAGCGCTTAGGCGCCTCCCTAATTTAGGCGCCCTTTGACTAGTCTCGTCCCCAGACCCCACCCTGGGGACGAGACTACCCTTTGACCTGCTCGTGAATATTTCGGTTCTAATTAGAGGCGCCTGCGCGATCTGTAATTATTTTTTAGGGGCGTCTATAATGTATACGGTATTTCTCTTGGCTCTGTAGGGATCGGAATGGTAGGTATCTAGGACCCACAGCCATGAATTTGCAAGCCAATACTGTTTCTCTCACCAATTGTATTATAATCACATCTTAGGACCCACAGCCGTTAATCATAAATGGGCAAGTATCATATTAACATGTTGTTTCTAGATGTATTACATGTACATAGTCATGTGCACATCTACTATTATTTAGTGGTTGCTCTCTCATCCTAGGTTGGATAACAGCTGTGCACGCACATATTGGGACATCTAAGGACCCACAGCCTTGGACTGGTCAGTATCATTCGTATCCAGTTTTTTTGATGTTGTTCGTGTACTGCAGGGAGCCTCTCCCTTGCTCTGAATATCCAACTGTATCTTATCGCATCCAATGTTAGTGTGAAGCATACTTCTATCTTTAGGACAAGTAAGGACCCACAGCCGTTAATGGGCAAGTAGCTATCATTAACATGCTGTTTCTAGTGTAGCTACATAGTCACATCTACTATTTGATTATCTGGTGGTTGCTCTCTCATCCTAGGTTGGATAGCAGCTGTACACGCACATATTGGGACGTCTAAGGACCCACAGCCTTTGGCTGGTCAGTATCATTCTTATGCAGTTTAATTACTGACCCAGAACTTGGTGCGGACAGTGAAATAAACACAATGTCTTAGACATTTGCCTGCATGGCTCTCAAGATACAAAATAATTTTATGCACAATGTTCAAGACCCATCACCACTTTTTCCCACACCATAATATGGTCCAGACATGATGCCTACATCTCATGGTGCTAGGAAGACAGACAATTCAGCCCAAGGTCCGCCATGAGCATCGTCCATGGATCATATGCCGAAATGTTTGGGGTGTGGCTTTGAGAGAATGAAGTAGTGATGTGTATCAGCCTTCCTTGTTATTTCTACTTTCTCATTCCTATTGCTTGAGAATAATGCTCAGGCAATAGTACATGTTAGGGCCAAGTATCAGCCTTCCTTGTTATTAAATTTTCTACTTTCTGTTTCCTTTTGCCTCAGAGTAGCTAATGCTCAGGCAATAGTACATGTTAGGGCCAAGTATCAGCCTTCCTTGTTATTTCTGCTTTCTGTTTCCTTTTGCCTGAGAGTAATATGTACTCATGTGATAGTACATGTTAGGGCCAAATATTAAGTCCAAGATAAGATTATGTGATTGCTCTTTGCTAAGAAATGGTCCACCCATATGCATGAAAGTTCATTAGGTCTATCTTCTAAACCAATCCCAATCCTAGGGAACCATCCCAATGCCTGTTCAGGCAAACCTAACGTAGCAAAAGATAGAGCCACCTAGGTGCCTAGCCTTGAGAACTAGGGGTAGTAGGTTAAAGAGCTTTATTGTCCAATGGGAACTCTCATGGCCATATATGTGTGTATGTATATAGTAATACTTGCCTTACTCATCTAGTTAGTACAGGTGGTATAAATGTATGTACCACTTGCCTCTCATTCACTGTGTCCACCCCACATTGTGCATGTACATACTTTATTACTTTATTCTCTGTGTATATGTGTGTGAGGCTATGAGTCCTCAGTCTCCAGTACTATGTACAATATGGGTGTAAAAGTTGAATTTACGCATGAGTGCTAAGCTTTCTTCTGTACATACATGTACGTGCATATATGTATATGCATGTACTAGCTGCACTTGCATAGAAAAATTTTAACACCTAATACTTGTACATGTACATGTACTAGAGAATATATTTTATTGGTGAGTACATAGGCATACTAGACATTAATTTTATTTGTGAGTGCATGTGTACATCGTTCACTGTTAGTTACCTGTGCACTGGAGGTTATTGAGTCTGCCTCATCCAAAATCACAATCTTGAAGGGAGGGCAAGATTTACCACTGCATCACAAAAAAACAACAAAACAATCTTCTAAGCAAGGTTAATAATTTAATCTACAAATGCAAATGGACAAATACAAGCTTGGATGTAAATTATGTACATGTGGGTGACTAGTGAAAATGTTACGTCACACATCAAATATCTGCCTTGCAGTACCACACCATGACAAAAAAAATCATAACTATCACTATTAAAGCCAGCAGTCATTTTTTTGTTAACACCCCTCAAAAGTTAGAACATTTATGATGAGCTACAAACACTGTTATAAATGTGATACTAAATTTTCAAACCAGTTAACCATTTACCAGCTGAGGCATACACTGTACATATACACCAATACCTGCGCAATCTAAATGCACAAGTGTACATATACATGTACAGGCAGTCCAAGCATTATAAATTTATATTGTGGGGGTAAAATTCAGGGTGTGTACAAATAAACAGACTAGCTAGTACACACAATATAATATGTGTGTTAGTGCTAAAGTTTAGACATAGAACAATTTATGATGCAACAATCAAAGCACAGGTTGATGTGCGTGTACGTTGTTCATTGTCGGACAACAAAGGCTTTTATAAGCTAATTGCCAGCTACATGTAGTGTACTAAAAGCCGTATGTTTGTGCGTGTGCATGGTCATGTACAAATTCATTATTTTAGTCATTTGTATACATTTAATGTGTTTTCATGTGGGCAGACATTAGGTGAACGGGTGAGAGAAGGAGGTGGGAGGGGAGGAGTGATATTGATGAAAAGCGATTTGCTATCTCCCATCCCCTCTATCCCACCCCCACTATAACCACTCCACCCTCTTCATAATTTGTAGTGTACATGTATGTGTGAGGGGGAGGATGTGTTGATGGGAGGTGGGCAGAGAAGGGATTAGGAGTGATGGTGGCATTTGCTTCCTCCTTTCCTACCTTATTCTCACTCTCCTCCGCCCACAACCTTCACCTCAAATTTATTAACTCCCTACAATTTTCAATTCACAGTATAAATCATCGCCAAAGTAAACGAAACCCACCTGAAATTCGCAGCTAGCCCACAGCCAGTCTGCAATGTGGCGGCGGTTGTCAATGAACTTGGCCATGGCTTATCATTGAGCTCCCCTGGGGGGGGGGGGGGGGGGGGAGGGGGGGGGAGGGGGACCTGTAAAATTCCCACACAAGCCGGCTGTGCCCTGTCACATGCATATAATTATTAAATAATTAACGCCATGCCCATCCAATTAACGTCAGTACAGTTCTGGTGAAGTGTCAATTAATTTTATCCGACTAAATTATGTCTTCTGGATCTGCACTACAAAAAAGTACGATGTCACAAATGACATAGAGAATAGGGTACATACCTTGTCCTGCCTTAGGCTGAGTGGTTTCTGACTCCTTGCTTGCTTGTCGAGATCCTGATGAAGTATGTCGTACTGTTGAGGACAGCTGCTCGAGGACTAGTACTGGCTTCAACCGATAATGCTATTCCACTGTGCTGTCGAGGTTATCCATGGTTATCGTAGGTTACCTTTGGTTATCGTACGTTATCCATGGTTATCGTACGTTACCCTTGGTTATCGTAGGTAATCATAGATGTAAGAAAAATCATTGACTCACTTCACAGGGATCACCCAAGGTGCTCGAAGTATGACCCGGAACTTGGTGCGGACAGTGAAATGAACACAATGTCTTAGACATGTGCCTGGCTCTCAAGATGCAAAATGATTCTATGCACAATGCCTAAGACCCATCACCACATTTTCCCACACCATATGGTTCAGACGTATAATGCCTATATACATCTCATGGTGCTACCTAAAAGGAAGACAGACAGTTCAGCCCAAGGTCCGCCATGAATATCTGTGAGCATCCTCCATGGATCACATGCTGAGAGTTATACTTAGGCAGTACATATTAGGGCCAAGTATATATCAGCCTTCCTTGTTATTAAATTTTCTACTTTCTGTTTCCTTTGTTTCCTTTTACCTGAGAGCTATACTCAGGCAATAGTACATGTTAGGGCCAGGTATTAAGTCATTGGTACATGGTCCAGCTGTCAGGCCATATTATATCATGTACTTATGTAGTATCCATCTTATCCAGTTCCCACGGCCATGGAGGCTCCCCAATCTTTTCAAAAACAAGCTACAGTGGGGGCCTGGGGGGGGGGGGGGGGGGGGGGGGGACTGAGGGCAATACTCAGGCAATGGTACATGTTAGGGCCAGGTATTTAAGTCCCAGACTAAAACACAGCTAAACACCGCTGCTTTGAACAGCCAACTTCAACTTAAGTCTTCAGCCTAAGAATCCGAAATGAAATCCTTTGTTTTGGTGATCTTGTTCTCTTTCTTCATAACTATCATTGGAAACACTTTTGCACTTACATGCAATGGAATGAGTGGACTATGTGATCTTCGTATCAACCAAGTCACATTTCCAGGAGCACACAATGCTGGCGCTGGATTTAACGGTAATCTGCACTATTATTATGGTACAGTTGCTTTGTCATGCTTTTTCAGGAATGTGGTCAAAAACTTCGAGCAAATGTTGGACTTTGGTATACGTTTTTTCGACATTGATACTTGTCTCTGGCATTACCAACTGGAATCTTGTCACAATAATGCTTATGCAGGCGCTTTGCGGATTGCTTTTGATCAAATTGACCGATGGATGAAATCTCACCCAAATGAAGTCATTATTCTCAATTTTAATCGCGATATAACGGATCACAGAGATAAAAGTCAAATAGCTCATAAAATAATTTACGAAGTTGAAAAGCGCTGGAATCCGTACAAATCAACCAATCAAGTCAAATTGAGTAAAGGTTCTAAATGGCCTACTCTAAGAGAAGCCATTAATAGCAGGCAGAGGATATTTATCTTTATGGACAATCATCTTTGGCAATATGTCAAATCAAAATCGTATTTGTATTGGACGAATGGATTCTACCATTCCTCTTGGAGAGATAACATGAATGTTAGTCCTGGTGGTTGTGGTGTAATCGTTGATGCAGCAAGAGAAAATTGCGGTACTAATGATGAGATGATTGAGCTAGCAGCATTTGGAAAGGCAGGTTTGTGCGTATGGGACATGGCTTGGCATTGCTCAAATTCACTGCAATCAGCTCTGGACACCTGCTACGCAAAACGACAACAAAAGAACCACAAAACGGTCAATGTTATTTTAGTAGATTATCCAGCCAGCAACTATCACTATGGAAATGATGTTGTTACAAAGGCAAGATACATGAATGAAAAGAATGTAAGGCAATATAGTACCCAAATGCAAGAAGAAATTGCCATGCTGGCGGCTATGCGGATGGCATCTCTGAACTATACTCAATTTTAAGCTTGTGTGCCATTATTAATATTTTTGATTTGAATGTTACAAACTTTTGGTAGAGGAAGTACATTATAATGCAACAAACAACTGAGTGTGTATTAGATTTCAATAGCAGTCTAAGAACATGTAGCATTTCCTTGATTTTTGTCTGACTCCATATGCATAACTGTAGAGATTGAACAATTTAGAATACTACTTTGATATCAATTGTGCATAAGTGTCACGTGGCATGTACACGTGGGTGTCATCACCTTACAATAACTTTCTTTTGTGACGACCATTTCCTAAGTCCAGGCATGGTCTGAAGAGTTAGAGGTAAAAACATGTAGTTCTACAAGATCTAAGTGAGCCTGTGGCAGCTTCTTAACTTCCTAGTACGTTGGGGTCAAAGCTCACCATTAATGGTCAGGCACCACCTCAATTACTTCACGTTTGCAGCAAATTAGCCCCACCTTTTAGTAATAATTAACAGTTTTTAACCCTCAGCGCACGTGAGCGTGCGAGGGTTGCAGTGTGTCCATCACCTTCCAGCCTTGTTGGCTCACATATATACAATCCCAGAGAATAGCTAACACCAATCAATAGTAAATGATACTTTAAGAGTTTTGACGGAACTGATTTGATAAAATTCTTTCTAGAGATATAGTGAGATCTGTGATACAGATTCTGTAGCTTTCACTGATCCACTGACAGAGGAAGTGACCACATGCACCGCGCGTTGATTGATTTCTAATTACTTTCAGTCCTTTGCACATGATTATTGTCGCTATCTCACGTGTTCTGTGGCCATCATGTCCTGTGCTCTGCATTGTGCTGAGCTATGATCATATTGAAGGCTTTGCTAAATTTTATACCATGTTGAAGAGTGACGCAGCAAGCAATCTCAAGTGCTCCTGTGCAGCCTGGGTTTGTGCTCTAAGCCTAGTAGTAGAGCTATTAATATGGTGCCCCTGCTTGGTTTCCTTCCCCTCTATATGACCAGCTCTTCTCGAGCTCAGTACTAGTGACCCGTGCTGCACTTAATTAAGATGCTATCACAGACACATCAAAGGCTACCTGGAACTATAATTCATGCAGCCTGGCACTACCGTGAATCATGTATAGCAGTTTGTGTGTTCGTATGTGTTCCATTCCCTGGCATGCATTCATACATTCATAATCACCCAAATAATAATTATGATATTGTACACATGATGACAAACATGTAGAGTTGTTGTCTACACATGATAGCTACTGTCACACACGCCGAGGATTCTGCATCGCGTCCAGCATGCCCTTATTTATAGCAGTGATTATTTACAAATTTCTCTTCAGTGATTAATCATGCCTGAATTTTCATGATTATCATGGAAACAACTACACAGAATGATCATGTATCTGACCATGTTGCATGCTTTGTTTGGAAAGATTATTATATAGTTTGTGGCACTAAATTAGTCCAAAAAAGCAAAAAGTACAGTTTGGCAGCATTCGAACTTTGAGCTACCGAAAAAATTTGTTAACAAACTTCTTAATCTAAGAACCTATAGTAAGCTGTTGTGATAATCGCTGAAGCATAGTTATAACAATAATCAACTATTCATAACAGCGCAACACTAAAAGCAAGGTACTAACACAAGGTAAACAATATTTCCTACAAGTTGATGTTGAATTTGTCAAAAATTCTTTACTTTGTGAGATATGGCATTAGCTATTAATTTTAGGAATTCTGCTAAGACAACTTGTTTGGCAATTGAGAAGACTGAAGTTAAATGACTTCGATGGTTTCAAAAGCAGACTTGGATACACTATGATGATGAACCTGACAGTGTCGTAAATTTTATTTATTCAGATTAGGTAGTCTTATTAATCCATGGCTTCCACTTTCTGGTTTTTCTTTTCGCATTTATAATAATTACTAGTTGCACCACAACATTGCGATATGATTAGATCCGCTATGCCAGGAACTGGAACATGAACCTTGAGGAAAACAGCAGTATGTAGGGTACTTTCCCCCAGACCAGCAGCCATTCTGCAGTTGTGAGTGCTGAAGTCAAAAAACTATTAAAAGCCAAACCTGACAGTGAGTCCTCTGGCAAGACATGGCAGTGTTTCTTTGTATACAAACCCGTCTAGCAAATGTACTACATGTATGACAGGGACTTCCCAGGCTGAGAGAGAGTGCTGTGACAATATGACAATGTTGGGACTTGCTTTGATGAAGAAATCTGTGATCCGCAGGATCCTATTTTGTCTCATACCTTTAAATACTCCATCATCTTTGGAACAGTGTGTCAATGGAACCACTGTTATGTATAACTCCATATTATCAGCCAAATTCCACTTCAGTTGCTGTTTCCAGACAGAATCAAGTTTCAGGGCTAGATTTCCATTCACTATAGAGGGAATTTCCAATGAATGGATGGTATGTGTGTACATGCATTGGTACTATTTTGTCATGCTTATTATAGGCTCCCTTAATTATACACAATGTCATACTGCCTGATATACAAAATTGTTTTGGGAATATTTTGGAAGCAAGTTGAATATTGTAATTATCTATACTGTAGCTAACAGTGAAACCTCTGATAATTATTGCACAGTGGACTCTCTATTAACGGACACTCCCAACTAGTAACGGACCTCTAGCTACCCAATAACTGTACCAACTGATATTTCCATATGTAGCATCACCTGAATAGCGGACAACCTCCGAATTCCGGATGACGGACACAGCAGCTTGCACGAAGTAATACGGTACTATGCGAAAAACAAACGTTCCGACTAACGGACGGCGGTGGGTGTGGCTAACCCTGCCCTCGACCTTCTTACATGCAGGTCATGGCATTATTAACAATAACGACGACAGGACCAAGTACTTTACCCCTTGCACATGCGTGCGGGGTAATTTAATATCGGTGTCTCCGGATCCTTTGGCTGTCTGAGGATCGATCATGGTAGTTGCATGGACGTTTGCATTCATAGCCTCCTGACTAGTAGCTAAATTATATAGGATAAAATTAAACAAGTCGTTAGCACTTTCAGCGACTCGTATTAAAGTGTCTCGCATGTGCCAAAAATTACTAATTAGTCCGCGCAATCGATGTCACGCCCCTTCTTACGAGTTCAACGCCCCCTATAATTCGGTGCGGTTCAATTACAGTAGTCTATCTGATCTAAGTGTACGTCACTGGGCTGGAATGGAGCGATATAATACACCGAGCATCCTGAATAACAGAAAATTTCAGACTCTCTTGGTGAGTATAAGATAAAATTACACATAATTTAGATGACCATGTCCATTCTATTAACTGGCAGGACAGAGTGTACTACATGTAGCTAGCTACTTCTTTCCTGCCTGGGGAGCAGTGGCGTAGGAAGCGGGGCGGCCGGGGCGGCCATGGCCGCCCCACTTTTTGGCAGATCGAGGCCACACCCACCAATTTATTGAGCATGCTCATAGCCTCATTCAATAATCTAGCTAGCGAGACCGACGACCTTTTCCTACTCTCTACTGCAATAATTTACACTGTACCACCACCCATTGGATTGGAGTGTCTCCAATTAATCTAATTATAATTGGCTCCACCTACTGACACACCCACAGCCTACCCACATTCAAAATGCTTCCTACGCCCCTGGGGAGGGGAGTACACTGAGACCCTTTCCCGCCTACTACATTCAGGCAGCAAAGAGCGAGGAGAAAAGCTACTGTAGCCTTGTCCCCAGGCCACTCCCACGTTTTCAATGTGGCCTGCCGGGGACAAGGCTACAGTAGCTATTCGAAAACGTGGGAGTGGCCTGGGGACGAGGCTATAGCTAATATATAATATAAATTTTATACTTGCATGTGACTTTCAGTGTCAATAGTTCAATATTAATATTGGCCAGCTATAGTTTCATAGCTCCATGCCTATCTTTGCGTATCTAGTAGCTATAACAGCCTACGTGATGTCAGGAGCATATGAGGCACCCAACGGACGGCAAAGGAGTGTCCAACTGAGTATCAGATGTGTTAGGCGAAGTTTGTTAGCATTGCTTTACCTTTAAGTGGCCAGCTCAGCTGCTGGCGGGTATTTCCAACTGACCACTCTCCATAGTGATAGCTAGTACCACCCATACTGCACATGCAGTCTACAACCATACTACAGACTAGTCTCACGAGCCAGCCCCTCCTACGCAAAGAGAGAGAGAGAGGGTCTGGTGAATGAACCTACTTCCGTTTGTTCCTAGGTACGATACAGGAACTACCAATGAGATTGCAGACTTGTGTCATGTGACCAGTTAATGTACGTGCAAGAAGTATAATTCTCGCACGCATAAGACTATTCTATGCTGTCCACAGGCCCCTGAGCCAGTTATCGAGTGCTAGCATGCCCACTGCGTCTACTGAATATATATAGGGTATGCCGACCATAGATATGCCAACTAAGGAGGAGGTGATCTTAAATTTTGTACAGTGACCAACAGAGTTGTACCTACCTGGTGTTCGAGAGTCTGCTCATATCAGGCTATCATTTCAAATATTATTGTCATTTATCGGCCATTTTTGGCCATCGCTGCTTGTCCTCAGTGTCCACCATTGCAGCGATCTTCTGCTTGTAGTGTTTAGCTCCGTAGCACAGCAAGGATTATTATAGACATAATGATACAATACAGAGACACAACTGAACATTAAACATAAACACTGGCATTTTATATGCATGCATAACAGGAAGTATAATAATGATGATACAGGAAATAATAACTGAAGTCATGACATCATAGTTAGTAATTATTAGTTCACACCACATCCCCCCTTTAAGCCAGTCTCTCTGGCGGCTGGATATTCGCTCCAGTCCTGGGACGAGTCATGATCCTTCTGGGAGGTGTAGCCGGTTCGGGCTGTTGCTCTGTCTCAGCCGCATTCTCAGGTGTGGAGTCTCACTCTGTCTCAGGTGCGACAATGAGATGGCTCCTGTTTCTCTGGAGCTCTCCTGAGTCTGTCTCCACCACGTACGATCTCGGCGTTTCACCGGCAGTCACAATTCTACCTGAGATTGGCCTGTCCCCAGACGTTATCCATACTTCCGAATCATCTGGAATGTCAGGGAGTTTCTTAGCTCCATGGCGACTGTCAAACTGTTCTTTCTGTTTCCTCTTAAATTCTGCATTTTTCTCTCTGAACTCGTTCAGATACGACCACTGAGGTATCAGCATAGCGTTTGACAGTGGGACAGCTGTGCGAATCCTCCGACCCATACATAGCTCTGCTGGACTGTATCCGCACCAAGGGTGAGGGGTTGCACGATAGCTCAAAACGGCTATGTGTGGATCCGGTGACTTCATTAACATTCTCTTGATAGTCTGAACCATTCTTTCCACCTGCCCATTACTTTGGGGATATCTTGGACTGCTTGTTACGTTGCTGAAACCATAGCTGCTTGCAAACTTGGCGAACTCTTGAGACGAATATTGAGGTCCATTGTCACTGCGAACTGTTTCCGGGATACCGTGACGGGCAAAGATCGTTTTCAGTGCAGCAATGACTTGATTGGAGGTAGTTGAGCTCAGTTTGATCACTTCTGGATACCTCGAAAAGTAATCCACCACTAGCAAGTACTGACACTTGTCTAACTCGAATAAATCGGTTCCTACTAACTGCCACGGGTATTCAGGTAGTGGAGTCGTGATCAAAGGCTCTCTCTTGTTCCTAGACTGTTCTGCACATTCTTGACAGTTTTTCACCAGCTGAGCAATTGCATGCATCACACCAGGCCACCAAACCGACATTGTGACTCTGGCTCTGCATCTCTCTATCCCTTGGTGGCTCGCATGTATCCTCTCTAGCGTCTCTCTCTGAAGGGACTTCGGGATGACAATTCTGTTATTGAACAGCAACAGGTTATCACACACGGTCAGGTGGTCCTTGAACTTGTAGTATGGTGTAATTTCGGAGGATATAAACTTTTTCTGTGGCCACTCTGTCATACAGTATTGTCGTACCTGCTCACACACTGCATCTTGTTCCTGAGCGTTTCTATATTCTCCCAATCTCTGAGGAGTTGCAGGTAAACATCTCTGCGTGATAGCTTCCACAAAGTCCTCGACTTCTTCTTGTAGGGGGTCCTCTATTGTTTCAGGGACGGGAGCTCGGGATAGTGCATCAGCTGTAAACAACTGCTTCCCCGGAACGTGGTAGACAGTGTAATCAAACTTCGCAAGTCGTAAACGAAAGCGCACTATACGTGGAGGTAGAGCGTCGAGATTCTTTGAGTTTAGAAGGGGAATGAGGGGTTTGTGATCAGTTTCGATCGAGAATTTCCAGCCCAATACGTAGTCGGAAAACTTCCTGCAGGCCCAGGTTAAGGCTAACGCTTCTTTCTCGATCTGGGCATATCTCCTCTCTGTAGGTGTCATCGACCTTGACGCTTACACTACTGGTCTCCAATCTCCCTTCTCCTGTTGCAGTAATACGGCCCCTAAGTCAAATGATGAGGCATCTGCTGAGATTTTAACTTGCACAGTAGGATCGTACAGAGTTAGAGTGGTTGGTTTCTTCCTCTTTGACACTAGCAAAAGCTTTCTCCTGGTCAGGTCCCCAGAGCCATGCACGTTTCGAACTGAGTAGCTCACGTAGAGGTTGCGTTACTTCAGCTATGTTGGGGGAAAACTTTCCTAATTGATTGACTAGACCAAGAAATCTTCTTAGATCTGATACTGAACGGGGTGCTTCCATTCTCGTGATGGCTTGCGTCTTATCTGGATCTGCTTTGACTCCAGTGCGATCAATGATGTGTCTGAGGAATTTGATTGTCGTTTTATTGAATTCACATTTACTGGGGTTGAGTGTGACATGAGCGGATTCGAGTCGCTTTAATACTTTGGTGAGTCGTTCGCAGTGTTCTCCTTCGTCCTTTCCAAACACTAGCATGTCATCCATTTGACAGACTACCCCTTCCAGACCTTCTACGATGCGATTCATGCGTCTCTGGAATATCTCTGGAGCGCTCGAGATTCCGAATGGGAGCTTGTTAAAAGCGTATCTGCCAAAGGGTGTAATGAAGGTAGTTAGCAGGTGAGATTCCTCTGATAGTGGTATCTGCCAAAAGCCGCTGTTTGCGTAAGTTTCGTGAACATGGTTGCTCCAGACAGCTGTGCGAGGGTATCATCAACCTTAGGAATAGGATGAGTCTCTCTCATTACACTTTCATTGAGTGCCTTCAAGTCTACGCATATGCGGACGTCACCAGACTTCTTTGGCACGACAACCATGCCAGCACACCATGGTGTAGGTTCACTCACTTTCGATATCACTCCTGCACTCACTACTCTCAAGCTAGTACAGAGAGTTGAAAGTACCTACAGTTCCCTCGCGGATGTCAAGAAAGAATTCCCCACTGTATTTTCGGGTCTAGGCAACTTCGGTGAACCGTATATGATCAAGTTGAAGGACGATGCCAAACCCCATGCCTTGCATACACCAAGGAATGTGCCAATCCCGTTGCGAGGGAAAGTATTGGATGAACTTAAGCGAATGGAGTCGTTACAGGTAGACCAAGGAGGTTATTTTTTAGTCCTCTCACCACCAAAATGGTCTCCTGGTAGGACTTGTCCTTGACAGTGAGCTGTCCCCTAAACTGACCCAGAACTTTGAGCGACTGATAGGCTGGGCCATACAGAACTCTGGTCGGATGCTCAAGTCTTTTCCCGTAAACTTGCTTATAGGTCGCCTCTGACACTGCCGTGACCTCTGCTCCCGTGTCGAGTTTGAACTCAACTCTTTTGTTGTTGAGACTCACGGTGCTTCTCCAACAGGGACTGGATCCACTAGACAGTGTTCCCAGAAAAGCTGCTTCTTCTTCCTCTGCCTCTAACTCCGTTGTGGAGGCTTGAGATGGCTTGGACAGACAGTGAGCTTTAAAATGGCCTCTCTTTTTACAGTTGTGGCAGACAACATTCCTGGCAGGGCATTTCTCGTTCCCCTGGTGTTTTCTCCTACCACAACGCGTACACCTGGAGGCTGTTGCACCACCCTGCGGTTTGGGAGTAGCGCCGACCTTCCCACGAGTAGGTCGCCTAGCGGTTTGTCGACTCACGTCTTCCACCAGGTGTTCTTTTGCTGATGTGGCAAGCTGCTGTGACTGCTGCCTTACTGCATCTTTTTGGCATGTGGCCGTCTTTACTTTCTCCAATGTAAGGTCGTTTTGTAGCTGTAACTTCTCCGACATACTCTTGTCGCGTATGCCGACAACTATATGATCGTGAAGTATGTCCTCTTTGAGTGCTCCGTATTCGCACGTTTCAATCAGCTCATACAGCACAGTAATACAGAGACACAACTGAACATTAAACATAAACACTGGCATTTTATATGCATGCATAACAGGAAGTATAATAATGATGATACAGGAAATAATAACTGATGATACTTAAAGTCATGACATCATAGTTAGTAATTATTAGTTCACACCACACTGCTGATCGAGGTCGCACAGAAAATAGCAAGCAAGCGCACTTATTATTATCATCGTGAAGTGCATTGCGGTTAGGTATACGTCACATAAACTGACGTAATGTACATTCTAATGGAACAAATGGAAGTAGGTCCATTCACCAGACCCTCTCTCTCTCTCTTTGCGTAGGAGGGGCTGGCTTGCGAGACTAACTAAAGACTAGCTAGTACAGTGTGTATGCTCCTAGCTATACCCTTTCCCCCATTGAGGGAGGAGTCTGGAAATGAGACCGTACAGGTAAACCCCTTATAATATACTCCAATTCTAGTTCAACCACAGGGGCGGATTTAGGGGGGTTCAGGGGGTTGCAACCCCTCTTAAATGATTTGGGCAGCCCCTCCCACTTATATCTATAGTATATAGCTTCCACTGTATGGTTAGCAGCAGACAAGCTATAATTTGCCTCAAACCAATAGGTGGTGCACGGTGGTTAGTGGTACACCCTGAACATGGGTTCAGCTATGAATTATCTATTGTAAACCACAACTGTGGTGCTAGGCATGGTAGAGCTCTATACCTACGGTGTTGTATCACAGTCACTCTCTGGGGCATGCAATTGAGTGGGCATAGGTGATTAAAGTGGGAGTGATTGCAAAAATTTTTGCGCGCTTCATGCGCAATTATACATACTAAAATTCCCCTGAGCCATGGAGCATGCATGATGACCGTGTGCCTGTGGAGAAATTCGATCTCTTAACATGACACTTAGTTCTAATGTGACTACAATCAAGGCTTACCATTGCTGTCAGTAGCTATATAATGGAGCCATGGCAGCATCTAAATAAATCAATAGCCTAAGGGTGACCATCACAAAACCAAGTATTGTTCACCATGCAGAACAGCTATTATATAAAGGACTATTCAAAGGGTCATGCATACTTTCTCACCAGGGTTTCATTCCCAGATCTAAATAATTATGTGCATGGGCAGTCATGAAAGTGTTTTACTGTATGCTTAAACTGCATGTTTACTCTTTGTAGCGATTCCAGACGATCGACCTAGGCGCACAAAAGCAGTTATAACTCAGCAATGGTGGGGATTGACAACAAAAACCAAAAATCACAGGATAGCTTAGGAAATTCTCTTTCAGTTAAGCCCCGAAACAAGCGAATTGGTTGAGTACACGCCTTGCAGATTCAATTTCTAGCTCTATGGAAAAATGTATGGAAACATTAATCGGTGTGTATATCGGCAAGAGGAGGGAGAGTATCCTACTCTGTATACTGCTGTGCAAACGCATTGCGGATACATGTAATTAAATCCATATATCCTTGTAAACTGTAGTATAATAATTACACATACCACCTTGTAGTTAAGTGAGTGTTGGCCAATAATTGGTCTAGGACAGCCACCTGGGTACTACCCGGCTACTGTACTGGTGGCGATCATCAAGTCAACCACTCAAATTTAATTATCCGCAACGCGTTTGCACAGTAGTATATGGAGTAAGATACTCTCCCTCTCTCTTCCTATTATATACTCTTGATCAGTGGCGATTTTAGGTTTATCTACAGAGGGGGCCTGAGTTCCCAATGAAGTACATCACTATGAGTATGATGCACAGAATTGAGTTAGAAATCCTAGATTAAGTGCAAATAAACACACAATATTAGCATGTGATCAACAAAGGTACAATAACAGGGCAGGCCTGTGCCCCCTCAGGCCCCCCTTTAAACCCGCCACTGCTCTTGATATCGGGCATACTTCAACCTTTCAACAAAAAAACACGAATCGCTGAATAGGCCTCACTGAGTGGAAGCTATCGACACCTTAACCATATAAATTGCTATTGCCGCCAGTTTGCACCATTGAGCTGAAAATTAGGCGTCTGGAATCGCTACTCTTTGTGAACCACTAAGCAGCTGTAATTATGATTACCCCATGTGTATCTGCAAGGGATAAAGCAATTTGTTCACCTTGCATGTCTGTATCATGCAGGAGATTAGGTGACACAGTGACTCAGCTATAAACTTACGTATCTCATTGCTTCTAATACTATACACTTGTAATTAACAATGGCTATGAATGCTACAAATCACGTCACCTTTAATCTTTTTCATGAATACCTAGTCATGCCATATTATGGTGCTTGCATCAACTTGATCTGCACATGCTCAAACTCCGTGTATGTGGCGATCATCAAGTTTATAAACTGAATGCTAATGTACATGATGGCATCACTTCAGTTATAGTACCTAAAGGACACAAATTAGCGATTTTCCTGATTTTCGCTAAATATTATACCCTAACTGATTTATCAAACAGTTTCGAATAAAATTATTACTTTGACAAATTAGTACTCGCTAAACGCACTATTTCCGAAATCTGCTAAAATTTGTACCCACAAAATTAATAATCGTTGCCCTAAGGAATAATAATGTTATGCATGAATACAATTAAGATGCTGCACTGCAAGCTATGAATTATTACCCCGCGCGCATGCGCAAGGGGTAAAGTAATCGGTTGTGTCGTCGTTGTCGTTGTCGTTGTCGTTAGCACAAAAATCGCCATATCTCGAGATGTAGGCGTCTAAGCGACTTGTAAGCACAACGAATCAATCGACTTTAGCGAAAAAATGGCTTCAGTGTGCGTCAAATCGAGGGATACAGTCCACAAGCTTCACAAATAGTGCCTTTTTGTTGGCCATCGTAGCCACGCCTATCGACAGTGCCCATCAATGAATGATGCATGGCCATTGTGCTTTCTGCTCATGCGCACAACTAACAAGCGTATGACTGGTAAAGATCGTCGATGTTCTAAAATTAATAATGCTATAGTGACGGAACCAATCACTATGTAAGATAGCTATACTATTAAAATTAATATAGGTACAAGTTCATGTCTTCCTGGTCTGGGTGCAGAGAGCGCTGTTTAAAGTGTCACCAAAACAACTAAGCAGCATTTCCATTATTTCTCTCAAGTTCACAAAATTATAGCCATGCACCGAAAGTAAATCTATAGATTGCGCAATGTGTGCGCGGGGTATGTGCTCTACAGAGCTATAATATAGTTTTCACATTAATTAATTTTGCTAGCACCCCTCTTGTACATGTGTGATATAATATTATTATTACGTAGTTCGTGTGCCATGCAAACATCTAATTTTGTGCAGATTACTGTACCTGCAACAGTGGTGGCTGCCATTGGAATTGTTGTCCTCATCCCAGCCATTGTATGATTTAAAAATCAATATGATAGCTCTACACAAGATCCAACTGAGAAAGATATTATACAGTGAGTGTAATAGTAAGACTAAACAATACCCTATTATGTGCGTAGCTATATTATAGACACCTATTGCTAGCATAATGAAGTACTATATTAAATTATAGTGTAAACCCTACGCAAGTCAGGGTTTCATTTAGGGGGGGGCGGGAGGGGTCACTCGCCCCCCCTTGGAAGCTGGCTGCCCCCCCCCTTAAGAGTAGCCACCATCCATACATGCAATACATGCACAAGTAAAAGATTTAAACAGTGAAAGTGTCCAAAGCGGCAGTTTTGCTCATTTTTAAGCCATGAATTAGCTGAAGCTTCGCACTACGTGCAGTAGGAGACATCCTTGTAACATTTGACTTGAAATAGAGGGGAACCAGTGGATATTACTGACAGACTTTCCCCATCTGAGTGCTCAGAAGCCACCAGAAACAGTCTCAGAGGTTGAAAGATTAAAAGATTTTCCTGGGGGAGCATACCCCCAGACCCCCCTAATATAATGAAGTTAATGAGCACAACATCATTCTTCACAGATAGAAAACATACTATAGTCTTTGCCCCCCCCCCCTTAATTCTGGAAATGTTGCGTTTGCCCCCCCCCCCCCCCCCCCACCTGACAAAAATCCTAAATGAAACCCTGTAAGTGCACTGAGCAGTATTATATGTCCAACTTTGTGAGTATACTCACATGGGTCAAAGCACATCTAGTATGCATACAAACCAGAGAGTCAAAGGAGTATAACCTCAAGAATACACATGTACAATTGCACACAATATGTAGAAGAATCATGTGTGCCATAAAGCAATGTCGTGTCGTGCAGTTTATAGTCTTCCCATGATGTAGCTGCACGGCTGTGGTGTGCATGCTTACTGAAGTGACATCGTTCTCAGTTGCTATCTGCGCATGCATGAAACAAACAAACATTCTTTGCAGACAACTTAACTGTTCGGTAAAACTTGCCGACGTTTCGACTAGATGCTCTAGTCATCCTCAGGGCAAAAGTTAAGTGAGGTGCGAAAGCTGGTGCTCTTATAGGCGTGGCTACTGCGCTTGCGCGCCCATGCGGCTCAGCTGAAGCGTCGGTGCGATTAGCGCTAGCGCGGTTGCCCCCGCCCCCTAGTTTCCGAGCTTCATGATCGCGATCCAACAGCCTAGCAGGCTTATTGTCTTGTATTCATGGATACAGCATAATTATGGCAGTTATCCCCTAGAGATTATACCATGGCACAAATTGAATGTACTTAGTGGGCAGATATAGTGGTTCTTAGTATAATAATTATTATGCTATAGGTGGTGCCTTTGATATCTAATGAGGATAAAAATTATAGTCTGCATGCACGATCGTTTAATTAAGTAATGATCTCTGATTCATGCAGCTTCTGATTACACTCTAAGACTTGTTACGATAAGTGATTTGCTAAAAATATATGCTTTTTGCCATTCAATATGCTTTTAGTACAACAATTATAGCTTTCATGGATATGATCATAATTATTATGTTTAACATGATGAGACTCTCTGTATTCTTTATATTAAATTTATGCAGTGTCTACTTATCACCAAATTATATCTTGATAGCATCTCTGTTGATCTACTTTCCTCTTAAGTCACATGGCTCTGGCACTTACAGGACATTGGATTATATACACGGGTGTATCCATAATATTCTGTAGAGGAACAAGCTATAACTCATACGTGCATGCATGTGTAACAACAACTGCTTTACAGCTTTGAGCAGCTGAAGGCCTGCTGCAAGGTTGCAACAGCCTGACAAGAAAACATAATATTAATTACAACTTAACTATTGCCATGAAATCAAGTTTCCTTGAGGCTATCATAATATTTTCTGGAGGGCTATGTAATTACTTCCAATATTTTCAGCTATGCAACATTACATTATTATATTATATTGCATGGAGTCTGTGAAGCTAGTGCTATTTGTATTTAATAGTATTGCCTTAACTCAACAAAAAGTCAATGTTCATTGGATGTGTGTCCATAGCCAGTGGAGGATCTTCAATGTTCTACTATGGAGTCAATGTGTGGGCCAACCACTATTACCCTGAAGATCACGATCTACACTATGACCTGGGATTTTCTGGATGCTTCCTCTCTACACTTGCCGTGGTATGTAAAATTATTTTTCTGGACACCCTTACATGTATGGTACAAGCCGATGACAACAAATACTTCTATTACCCGTAATAATAGCAAAATCAATTGTCTGCTTAATTGATAACTATATTAGTATCCAAAGCAACTGCCGGCTCCCATCTCCATGGTATATTAGTGCCCTCATACCACACTCTTCAAGGAGTCTGAGTAACAGGCTGAAATAATATTTGTTATTATAGCTATGTTTTAACACCAAGAGCTGTATGCTATATTATGCTGCAACGTAATTGAACATGCACAATCCTCTAAGAGATAGTTCTTATAAAATAAGACTCTTTCGGATCTGCCACGGAAGATGTTTGCACATGTAAACAAACTTAATGTCTACTAGGAAAGGTCAAGGTCCACTAATAACATCGTTAATCCCCCCGCCTAGTACAAATTTTTATTCTGAGATAATAATACTTCTAGCATAATTCCTAATTCTTTAGGTGCCTATATTAAAATAGGCAAGCCCTGGTCAGGAGCATATAATTGAAAACACACTGCAGAAGCTTTTAAATTATCGCATTAGCGAAAATTCGTTCCACTGTATATAATGCAAATTAATTGTAGCTGTATGGGCTTTGTGAAATTTTATAGTCCAGCAACAGATTCGTCTGGGTAGGTACATGTTTTATGCTTCTTTTATTTTAGGCTGCTTCAATGATCATGATCCCGCTGTTGACAAAGTTCCGTGAAAGAGCTAATACTAGAGTGCCATACACCCTTCTTGGCGTCAGCGACAACTACTCCACTCCCAGCATTCCTGTTCCACCCCAAGGCACATTTTAACCACTTCCTGGAGCTGGTCATGGACCTACCATGGGTTTTGAGCCTCATTCACACCCACCCCTACCTCCATACTCTCATACAGACTACATGAGGCAGGATTATCCTACTCAACCACCTCCTGAATCAGCTGATGGCCATGGGAATATCCAGCCAAGGGCAGAGCTGCAGACTTTTCCAGCCACTCCTTCTGCTCCACCTTTGCAGTGAAAGTAAAAATTAACTTTATCACTATTGATTATTAACAACTTTAGAGTGTTACTGGTCTCAATTGTATGATGTTGTGTAGAATTAGCTAGCTATGACAAGATTACTTGTATCATTCCTTGACCCAATAACTTCATGTATTGTTGTTTCTTGCCGAAGTATAATGATTAATTGAAGGGCTGAGAAGTAAAGTGGTCTATGTTGTATATAAATCTGACCCCCTAATCTTGAAAATACGTGTTGCGGAAGAAGCTTAAGCTATAAAGTTTAATTTCGAACATAATAATTGAAATTTTGGACAATTAATTTTGGAAGAGTAAAGTAGGAAATTTTATCGAATTTTTGTGTTATTTGGACAATTCCACATTGGTTAGACTATGCACTTTATATAATACTTCTGAGCCCTTCAATTATATATGTACAGTGTTTCTAATACAACGTGATGCTCATAATACTATAATATAGTATGCATATAATAATTATTTAATGTAGATAATGTTAGAGGTCTCTAAAGCACAATGTCGTATGTGCTATACATACACTATGCACATGTGTGCTTCCATAATAATTATTACAGACATAAGACTCAGACCTTCCAATGTTAACGTATTTGTAACTGTAGCCAACCAGCTGTGAGAAAGCAAACCCTTTGGGATATTATTGTTTAAATTGTCAGTAGTTGCATATAGTTGTAATGGTGTGCAAGTCATTAAATTCGTCAAAATAGTGTACACATTCAATTAATGCCTGCGATCATGGAGATGGAGTCTGATATCGACTATCTACCTTGAAAGCAACAAATCTTGATGCTTCAATCACGGAAATGAACTTGACAGTGCTTGAGTACTGCTTCCAAAGTTCATATTGGTCGGATCGTGGATGGCGTGCTACAATATTATTATAGTGCAGGGTAGCTATAGAGATTAAGTATCCCTAAAAGTTCAACCAGTCATTCATGTACTTGTCGGAGCATGCAGTTTATGAGGTATTCACTGATTCAGAATACATACTCTCATACTTATTGATTTTCAAGTCTTAAAAGGCTCCATTGAGTCCCTGTAGATCATAATTATGATATATACCATAGGTTTCATCATAGATTATTGTACAAAGCTGACATGAGAGCTGAGATAGAGTATCAAGTACATATAACACTATAATAATATAGCTTATTGCTTACTGATCACATAATACTACACATGCTGGTTTAATCTATATGCATGATAATGCACGCCTTACATTTTCAGCAAGTGTTTCAAGATCAATATCATCAAGTAACTCAATCAATCCATTCCAATCCTGGGAATACCCACGTGGTTTCTTTCTGATGAAATTTTCAATTAATGTTTGTTTGAGGCACTCTTCAGGGTCACCACGGCATTTTTGTTCCAATACATTTGTTACGTTGACATTATCACCACATATTAAGTTGGCAATATTCTTCCACTTATGGCTTGCATCAGTGATAATTCGTACCCTTCTCTTTTCTCCTTTATCCTTGTATTTGAGAATAAGTAACTCATCTAATGTTGGTAGTTTATCTGTAAAATAATGAATTAGGGTTAATGTGAGTGCAGTCTTGTGTGAATGTTTCCATAGTACAGTAGAACTTCTGAATAATGGACACATTAGGAGCGGACATTTTGTCCTTTATATGGAGGTTGTCCCTACAGAAGTGGAGACAAAGTTAATTATAACGAGGGGATACAACCAATAATTATTTATGTACGATCCATAAATAATCGTACTAATAATATTATCAGTCTACACATTATTATGATAGCTATACAGCTTTGCAGAGGTGACTAGAGAAAGATTTAAGCAGGATATGGGCTGGATTTGAGTCTATTTTGATTTACGTACTATAGCTACAGTGTATACCACACTTAAACTGTATCGTGCAATGTGCAATATTATTATAGTCTCGCCCCAGACCCTTGAAATAGCGCCCGGAGTGCAGCCCCTCCAAAAAAGGAGCTTGCATGGCTACCCAGGCCATGGTGTAGTAATAACGTCACTGGCCGTGAAAAGAGGTGTGGCTTCCTGGCTGTCCGCTATTTAGAAGTAAAATTAGCTACACCGAGATGTTCAATCGGGTCCGAGGCTGAATAATCCATCTGTTATAGTGAACTGGGAGGTTGTCCGCCTCTCAGTGGCTCGTAATGTACTAGTAAGTCTATGGCAAATTCAATCCGTTCCATATAGCGGTTGTCCGTTATATAGTGGGTGGTCACTCCTGGGAGGGTCTGTTGTGAGAAATTCCACTATAATAATATTATTATGATATTGTATGTACGATAGTGTCCTGCAACTGGGCAAGCGTCCATGCACCACCGGGTAATCACCCAGGTGTTTGTATTATAAAATTATGGGGACCGAGAAGGACACTTTTTGATGACCCTCACAACTGGTTCAACGGCCATAGAGCAAGAGTCATCAATGAGGGTATTACTTCTTAGCAACCTTAACATGAAAAGGGGTAGGTAAATTTTTCCAGCATAATTTTGAGCATAATAGGTGTGTGCGTGCAAGCATTAAAATTATGCCAGCATTATAGGCATCAATTGGCATTTTGAGAATTTAGGGCACACAATTGCAAGTAGCTGTTAATTGACCTTTGTCATAATGCCTGGACTACATACTATGGACTGGTAAAGAATTGATCAATCAGCTGGTACTAATATATCATTGATAGCTACACAAAGTCAAAGGATAGTTAATTAACATGTAGTTAGCTCGATCGTGCATTTACCCTAGCCTATCCACAGCTAACAGCTAGCTGAGTCATCACAGTAGAGTCAGAGATTTAGTATTAGGCCAAACAAAGTTAATTAATAGTTTCTTAGGCCCGCCCGCATCAAATTTTGAGAAAGCAAGACTTTTTAAATATATTTTTCACTTGAGCAGTCACGTGATAATTAATTTAATTAACAGACAAAAAAAACAGAACACACAGTAAAGAGTTCATGAAACTAACTGTTTTCTGGCATCTCGAGACTGTTTGGTTGACATCTCACAACTGAAGTCTCCGTGAAAGGGGTATTTAGCAAGCAGCTATAGCTAGCTATTTTCCTCAAAGATGATGACGTCACCTGGTGCAGGCCAAAACTTGTCATCTTACAAGGTTAGTATGACTGATGAAACTTTTCTCTACTAAATAGAAAGCTGAACGTGATTGTTAGGCTAGATATTCTCTCTGGTTGGACTTCAATACTTGTATTTCAGCACTTGCTTTTGTATCAACCACGTGTAGCACTATCAAAAATGGGCGTGGCCACTATCGCCACAAATGCCTTGCGTAATGATACTATACCGGTAATTTATAGATATACATAATAATTATAGAAGCATGTGCATGCATGGGTTACAGCTTACCAAATTTCGATTGTTTTTCAAAAGGAGGAGAGTTCAGCCGATGCTGAGACTGCACTGTATAGGCAGGGGTAGCTACACTACCAGGCAAAAACTGCTGCTGTAATGGGCATGGTAGCAATACACTCTCCTGAGCTCTCTGGCTTGATTGCTGCACATGAAAGATGTTCATCATAAGCTACCTGTGGGGCCCATAGAACTGACACATTGAATCACATACCATGTGTTCAATGATACTCATTAGTATAACTTGGAATCCAAATGATACCCCAAAGCGCTCCAGTCTGCTCTCAGTGAGGCTTAGAAGTGCATATCCATTGATTTTGGAATCTTGAAATAAATGAGACATGATAGTAATAGCAGCCACTATACTGTAGTTGTGATGTCATCCCATACAAAATGAATGCACAGGAGTGCAGAACCCTCACCGCTACATGCATGCATATAATATAGCTGGAGATGTATCGCATGGCTCACTGTGTATATACTATTCAATGCCAGGAGTATTCAGTGAACTACATACCCTGCACCTGAACGTACTAAACTAGTACATACCCTGCACCTAAACAGGGTTCTGGAACTAGCTGTTTTCCTTAGAGTCAGTGATCTAAGAGTTGGGAGAAGGCACCCGGCTCTGCCACTATATTAACTGAAACCCTCTGTGACATACTGCAACTGAATTATACACTTGAGAGCTACTGCCTGTTTACACTGTCACTGCATTGACAACTGACCAGCAAAGCACAGAATGACAATCAGTCATGTAGTTGAGGTAGGTGCCATGTAAACACAGACTGGCAAGTTGCAACAGCTGCACACTACTACTCCACTGGGCAGGACTTAACTTGATTTATGCTACGTATACCTAGAATGCGTACTTTCTCTATGACGACCCTTACCATTTAGCAAAGGAGGGTTGCGACGGACGGACGGACGGACGGACGGACAGATGGACAAAAATCGCCAAACAACTGCAGTAACCCTCCGCCTACGCTTTGCGGCGAGGGTTAATTAATGCCACCTGTACAACTCAACTGATTCACCATATTGTATAGCAGAACCTACGGTGGCCCAGAAGGTCACTCGAGATTGCACATTGGCCTTTCAAATTGTGCTAAGTGATTGCACATTGACGATTCAAATCTCGAATCTCCAATCTCTTAGGACACCGTGCTAAGAGATTGCACATTGGCGATTCGAACCTCAAATCTCCAATCTTAGGACACCATGCTAAGAGATTGCACATTGGCGATTAGAATCTCAAATCTCCAATCTCTTAGGACACCGTGCTAAGAGATTGTACATTGGTGATTTGAACCTCGAATCTCCAATCTCTTAGGATACCGTTTTTAAGAGAATGCACATTGCTAGCCTCGTCCCCAGGCCCCCAAGAGAGCCTGGGGACTACGCAGATGAGGCTACATATGAAGAAGTTTGAGGACATTTGGCACCAGGTCTCGCCTCTTCACACATTCTACAGTATAGGAAATTACTATTGAAATTGCTTATAACTCTGCATAACCTTTTTTGTAAGCAAGTTCACAAACTTTGTAACTCATAGCTGTTTAACTTGGATCATTTGCTCTCTATTGATACCAATTTCAAGTAGTTTCTTTACTTAGCTTCCGGGGCAAACTTGAAAATAGAATTTTCAGAAAATACATAAGCGTATATAGGGAATAGCAGAGGCTATACATTATTGTGCAACCCAGCTCCAATTTAAAGAGTTTAACAAAATTTTGTAACAGCAAGCTAGTTTCTATTGGAGTTGTATATGATATTTCAGCTAAGACTAAGGTCATCCATAATTTGCTCTTTGGGGCAATTAAGCCAGAAGTTGGATGGTAGTTTTCTCCATAGACCTGTATGGCTCTAACCTAGAAGCTGAGCATAGCCAACTATACCAACACTCATTAACACATCAACACCTCAAATGATAGTGCTATTAACACTTCCTACTAGAAATGTCCCTTTTTGCCCCAAACTTCTTCATATGAGCACATTGCAAACCTCGAATCTCCAATCTCTTAGGATACAGTGCTAAGAGATTGCACGTTGGCGATTTGAACCTCGAATCTCCATTCTCTTAGGACACTGCGTGCTAAGAGATTGCATGTTGGCGATTCGAACCTCGAATCTCCAATCTCTTAGGATACCGTGCTAAGAGATTGCACGTTGGCGATTCGAACCTCGAATCTTCAATCTCTTAGGACACCACGTGCTAAGAGATTGCACGTTGGCGATTCGAACCTCGAATCTCCAATCTCTTAGGACACCGTGCTAAGAGATTGCACATTGGTGATTCGAGCTCGGTAGGCGCGGCTGGAGATTTCCCTCGTCACACGGTCTTTAATCGCGCATGCGCGTATGTGAATCTCTAGTTGTACCATAGCTGTACACGATCCCATCCAGAGCAGGAGAAGGAGTTATACGAGACTAGCGCGTAGCCTGTGCTATTCCACCATAAATTGTAGTGCGAGATTCCTTGCTATTATACTGGTGAGCATGCGCACGTGTGTATACATAGAACAGCATCATGTGGGCCATGAGAGGATCATTTGTAGCTAACCGTCGCTCATAAAATAATTATTAAATTTTGTTCTAACTTGTTTCAATCAGTTTAATATAACGACAAGTCCTTTAAAGTTCTATATTATACGCACTAATCATTAACAACATGTACAGCTTCATAATTTACCATCAATTTCACTGGACGTCAGATTAGCAGCCATAATTCTGGCATAAGGGAACGGTCCACACATATTCGATAATGGCCACACCCCTTCGCACAAGTGGCGGGTGGCACGCGCCAGCCTGCGTATAATGATAAGAATATCGAGCGAATCGCCAATGTGCAATCCCTTAGCACGGTGTCCTAAGAGATTGGAGATTCGAGGTTCGAATCGCCAATGTGCAATCTCTTAGCACGGTGTCCTAAGAGATTGAAGATTCGAGGTTCGCAATGGGCTAGCCTCATCTACGTAGTCCCCAGGCTCTCTTGGGGGCTTGGGGACGAGGCTAGCAATGTGTAGCTATTCTCTTTAAAAAGGTGTCCTAAGAGATTGGAGATTCGAGGTTCGAATCGCCAATGTGCAATCTCTTAGTACGGTGTCCTAAGAGATTGGAGATTAGAGATTCGAGGTTCGAATCGCCAATGTGCAATCTCTTAGCACAATTGAAAGGCCAATGTGCAATCACGAGTGACCTTCTGGGCCACCGTAAGAATCTCCCAATTATCAATACTGAATGGTGATGCATGCTGTATAGAGATTACTAACATACTAGCTAGTTTACTTGCGGTGTTCAGACCTTGATGAATATTGCGTCATTGATCTCAAGCTTACTACCAGCCTTCTTGTTGGCAAATTAACGTAAACAAAAAATTAAAAGTATGCACTTTTCAAAATTGAAAAATTTTACATTGTATTACACTATAAGTCCTTGGTACGGTATACTACATCCCAAGCAGAACTCTTAACCACCAACTTTCAATAATTGAATTTCTCAGAGAGTAGCACATAATATGGTGAATATATCTGGATGATATAATGAACACCATTGGTGCCAAATACTTGGTGCTGTGAGATTTATTGTATTAAATTGTAGTGATATACTCTAAGATAAAAGTAGCTATAGCCAGCAATGATCTACCGCTTGCTAATTTGTAAGCTAAGCCATGGAGGCATAGATCTATGATGGAGCAACATTGTTGCCATTAGCAGTGTTGTAGAGAGTAACCATGCACAAGAATTGATTGCACAGTATTGCGTATAGTACCATGTGCATGCCAGATCAGATCTAGTACAAAAAATGTAGTTGATTGACCAGCGATGAGTCAGTCGAGTTTAATTAACTATCACTACACCTACATACTAGTCTTCTTGAAATGAAGCGATCGATCCATCAAGAGCTCGTCAAGAAACAGTGGTGGTTAGCGGCAAACGTCGCCAGAACATTTGTTTTCAACAAAATCCACACAATGGATTCCTTGAAATTGCCATAAAAAGTCTAACAGCACCTGTTTTCAATGCATAAATCATGTATGTAGCAGCTAATTTGATAACAGATAGCCTTGTCCCCAGTACGACTACTGTAACACTCGTGCATGCGCCGATGCTTTAATACATACCAAGTTTGTGTAGCATTTATTCGAGAATATCAGTAACTGCCAGGGAGGCAATTGTAATCCATAGAGAAAAGATCGCTTGACACCGTTAAACTACAAGATCCCGATACCTTTGATGATGTAAAAGAAAGTTAAAACTTGAAGGCAGCTAAGTATTCATTGTTACTTTTTGGTACCTGCCATCAAGAAAGAGCGAGAAGTAGCCCTAGGTATGCTCACATGTGCACGTACTACTCGAATAGTAGGTGTGGCATGATGACTAATCGAGAGCGGCATCTGATCGAGGGAGTACGGTACATACCATATGTTAGCTACTGCTTGTGCATGATTTTATGTATAAATAGAAGGTTGAGTGTTGAAGTAAAGAAGCTCAGCATCAGCAAATGATGCCAAAACTGGAGAACAAGGCATTTTCAGTGAAATCCACAGTGACACAAAATACATGTGTTTGGAACGCCAAACCTTATAGAATCACACTTTGGACTTGCGAGCAAGGTATGTAGCAATTAGCATGGTAACAGACACACAGATACACACACAAAACGATTACCGTAACCCTCGTGCATGTGCTGAGGGTTAATAATATTGACTAACTGTACCCTTCAATTTTCTGATATCTTGCTGATAATCTGCTCCCACAAACTGTGGATGGTCAGTTAACCACACTGCTAGTTGTTCATAATTCATATCCTTTGAGAATATTAATGGTCGTTGATGTACATCTGTTGGTGGCTGATTGGCCAACAAAGCTTCCGGTTGTTCTAAAATAAAATTGCATAAGCAATATCATGTACAAAACAATGATGGCCAAGTAATCATAAAGGACTATAGCTGTGTGGTTATAGCTAACCTGGTCCAATTCTTGCAGATTTTCGAGTATTAGGCTCAGATGTAGATGTTGGCTGAGCCTGCTGTTTTGTGATAGCTGTATTGACTGATGGAGGTTGAGAGTGCTGTTGTTTCTCACTTTCATGAGTTGTCTACGAAAATGAAGTCAGCAACTGAATGCCAGACTTTGTTTAGACTTCGATCATTATGAACATACCAAGTCTTCTATGATACTCATAATGGCAAATTGGAATCCTAATGACACTCTGAATCGTTCTAGTCTGCTCTCATTCAAGCTTAGCAATATATGGCCATTGATTCTGGCATCTGTGATAATACCAGTAATTATTACATTAATCAATTTGACTCAGTATTATTTTTGTACCTCTCAGTTTTCTGATGTCTTCATCATAATCTGTCCCAGTCAAGCTGGGATGGTTGGTTAGCCACACTGCTAGTTGCTCATTATTCATGTCCTTTGAAAATTTTGAGTGTTGTAATTGTACATCCTCTTCAGGCTGAGCTGTTGGTAAGCTTTGTAATGGCTGCATAGCATTATCTGCACAAAAATAATAATAGTATGCATTTGTGTCATGACCATCACGTAGTACAAGCCTGCCGTTACTTTCAACTACTGTAACAGCTTACATGGTGCAGATGGCTGAAGTGAAGTAGATTGTGAGGCATCAGGTTCTTCAGTCTCAATCTTATGGACCTGATACATTTTCTACAATGGCATAATAATTATAGTAAAAGATGACAATGTCATATAGTACGTACCAATTCCTCAATGATTTTCATTAGCAGTGATTGGAATTCAGCAGACAATCCAAATATTTTCAGTGAGCCTTCGTCTAGCGTCAGAAAGCTAATACCATTTATTTTGGCTTCTAGAAATTAATGTTAGAAAATTATGACAAAATTCCAACACATCAAAGGTATTATTAATACCATTCAGTTTTCCAAAATCATGTTGATAATCTCTTCCACTTAATCTGGGATGGTGCTTTAGCCACACAGTAAGTTGCTCACTGTTCCAGCCTTTGGATGAATAAGATAATAACATACAGTGTCATGGTTCATTTCATACAGTAAGTGAGATAAAGATATCATAGAAACAAAGAGATGTTTCTTACCATTTAAATCTCGTCTAAACGATTCAGAATCCGTTATTGAAATCCTCTGTTCAATTTTTTCTGATTTCAAACTTAGTTTTCTTGCTTCGCAAAAAGTCAGGATTAATTCTCTGTCTTCTTGGGTATATTGCTTTCTTAATTCATCCACTTCATCTCCATAAGAACTCTCAATATTTGTTCTGTAGTAAATTGATAATAAAGAATTATCTACATACACAATTGATGGCGGTACTCTCACTAACCTGTAATTGTAACTGATAGCTGGAAATTCTCTCCACGTCTGTTTACAAACTGGGCAAAATTTCTCATCATTATTCCATAAACGACCCAAGCACAGTTGACAGACTGAATGACCACACTGAAGCGTACAGGGGTCTACTTGAATGTTAAGGCACACTGGGCACTTCACATCAGCAGCCTTTAAGTACATGTACATGTATAAGTGCAGTGTTTGATACAGAGTACATGCATTTGTACACAAGAACATACCTGAACTGTCGTTGCAGTGATCATTTCGGCTGGTTTCTTCAACACTAAACATTTTAGTCAACATAATTATGTAATTTAGGTAGTAAGATTTATATGCTAGTTGATCTCACCTATGCTGCCTGCATTTGCTTGTGATGGGATGGTGACAGGTGCTCTCACTAGGCTATCATCCTTGCACTGTTTCTTAAGGCTATCACCCTTGCACTGTGTCTCATGCTCCTCATCAAACCACAACATGTGCTCATCTTCTAAATCAATCTCCACTCCTTCCTCCAGACATTCAGCATATCTTTCACCTGGTAAATTCTCTACCACCTTCATTAAGTGATTGCTATGGGAATCATCTATGCAACATTCAAATGCTGAGTAAAATAGCGGCCCGCTTGAAAAAAATGATGTGCCCATCTTAATGTAAGGCTTGAATTTCATTTTTGATATGACAGTTTGGAGAGAATTGATCACTGTCAGACGCACAGTAGAGCAAACGAAGGATAATGATTTCCCCTTTCGAGCACGTGGATGGCGAGAAATCTGGATCTGTAGGTACTGATCTCGGGAGGCAATCGTCGCAAAAAATGCTCGATCAACACTGAAAGTGATCTTGTTTCTCATCACTTGATTGTCACAGAGCCGCCATTTTGGTGACAGTGTGTCTTGATGGGCAATTAGGTGAGCTGTGGTAGCACAAAAGACACCAAAAGGCACAAATCCACTTTCAAAGCAAATCATAATTGAAATAGATCGGTTGCTGGGGTCAGTGATAGCAGGTGTCTTTAACTCTTCTTGCGAGGCAAACTTTAACACCGCTGGCATGATGAATTTGGGCTCTGAGTTGTCAGTTGCTGGGGATCGTGACTGACCTGTAGATTGTGATTGTGATTTACTAGCTGCTGAGGGCTGTGATTGGTTAGTGGCTGAGATGTCAAGCTCGTCTTCATCCCTGTTAATCTCAGCAATAACATTGAGATCCTTGAGCAGATCTACCAGCTGTGTAAGCTTAAGGTTGCTACTCCTTTGATGCTCAGTTTTGCTGTTGATCTGAGACAGACTAAACAGACCTTTTCGGTGGAAATCATCAACCTCGTGTGAGCTAAGACTGCGATTGCTGTGGCTAAATCGGTCTATAATAAGCTCGCTTACACTGTCAAAAATGACCTGAGGATCACAAATGACAGTATCCTGCATTGATGGAATATCAGAGTAGTACATCAAGTTGCCAATGTTGTGATGAAAGAACCACAGTGCCTCTTCAACTGAGGTTGGCATGGATAGCTTTGTGGCAATGGCTCGGCACTCAGCAAAGCTAAGCACTGGCTTTCGCAACAGATGAAGCACTATTCTAAACATAAGCCATGCTGCAGGAATGGGAGTAGCTGAAAAATGCTTCTTTACGATTTCTTCCACATCAAATCGAACTTCAGACATCTCAGATTCATCACCATTCATGTTGTCGAGGGAAAAGAACAGCTCACCTTTTGATGTTTTCAGCAGCAGCCCTTCTTTGTAAAGCTTTGTTTTCAAAAGCTTGTCTTCCAGTATGCTGGAAATCTGTGAAATACGATTGCCATCAACCCTGTCTTTGTATGTCCCAAAAAGCAGGACACCACTGGACATGTCGCCCTCTTCTGAGTAGCCAAAGCAAGCAATGCTAGAAAGGGACTGGTAGAGGATATTTTCAATACAGTAAGAGCTCTCCAGTGTTGTCTCCATTTCTTTGTCGATGGCATGGTAACGCACTTGATAGCTCTTTCCGAGCTCTTGATCAAGTCGGAAAAATAGGAAGTAGAGTGCTGGGCCAATCGTGAGGGATGGAAGCATCTCCATTAAAGCTGGCTGTCCACCAACGTCAACCATATTGATCATCGTCAATTCTTCTAGTAGTTGCTGTAGTTCCACTGGACTATCGGACTGGAGAATGGTAGTCAACTTTTCCAACGCAGCTTGGATCTCTAACTCCTCCGAGTTGTTCAGCTTTCTTGGTCTCTTCTGAGTTTTGACTCTGATGGTTGTGTGGCTTCTTCGCTTCAAAGTCCCAGTACCAACAGAAGGATCACTGTCACTAGGTGTATCAGTGAGAGTAGCAATTGATGTGGTATCATGTGGGGTAGTCTTGTCACCATCACTGGTAGTCATTGAGATTAGACGATAGAACCACTGTGCAAGGTAAGTGAAATCTTCCTGTTGCTGAGGCCCACTACTACCACCTTCATGCCGAAGCGTCTGCCACATTGAATTAACTATGGCAGTAGATTCACAAACCAGCTTCTTGATAATAATATCATTTGTTTCGGCTACTCCGGTGCTCTTGGATGGTTGTCCAAGGCTGCTTAGGTTGATGATTTCTTGGACTAAACGTCGTCGTGCTGAGGTCTTACCAGATCGGGGTGGACCAAGAAAAAGAAATTTGAGATAGCGCAGTGTGAGGCTAATTCCATCTTGAAGTGCTTGTTCATATGCTTCATAGTGCTTTACATTTTCCACACCTGATGTTAGGATACAAACCATTTAAAATGCACCTTCAAGTGCCAATGTGACCCCTAAAGGCATTTTGTCACGCTTTAACAGTCGTCTGATTGCCTGCTACTTAAAAGTCAACATGGCAAAAATACTGAGAGTCCATGGCAGATCGCTGATACGTTTGTGTATACATGCCTGCTAATGCTCACTCTGCAGGGTGTTCGACTTTTCGGGCATCATAATTGACGTATACTTACCTTTTGGTGGTCCATATAGCTAAAGATTTCAGGCTTCTCAACTTGACCATCACAAATGTCTTTATGCAGCACATGTTCCAATTTCACCAACTAGCGTAAAACCTCGATTATCGGCCGACTTGTGTTATATCGGCTGAGCGCACATCGATTATCGACCACTATTTTACGGACATTTACGCGTTTATACGGAAAAATTTACAAAGATGATGCGGAGCTCCGTTTATGCTCGAAGACTGGATCAGAGGTTTTAGACTCGTTTGAACATACCAGGTAGGCTTAACTTACTTCTACAATGTAAATACAAGGGAGAGAAGGGTATAGAATGGTGTTGAACCAATTCGAATAGGCGTGACACGGCATACTGAATGGTGGTGGATCGTAAGGGCTGGAAGCTAGCTATATAGCCTAATCTGATATTAGACACTTAACTTACTTTCATCCAGATCAGAAGAAAGGAGACAGTACTCATATGAACCCCAGAAAGCATCGCCGAAGTTAATATTAGCATTTATATAATGTCATTATCAATCATAAACTGTATTGTATACAATGCAGTAATGATTATTCATAGCTCGTTTTCAGCAATGCTGCATAAGAACGAGTTAGTTGTAATTGGTAAAGGGTAATCACACCTGCTGGTTTCAGTACTGTTGACCAGGAGTGGCAATTTTGAACAGGTAAGAGTCGACAGACAAAAAGGCTCGATTTGGCCGATAATAATTGTACTGCAGGTGTATGTACAGCCGATAATACCTGGTGGTCATCGATAATACAGGCCAGCGAACAGGAGTTTCAAGAGATCGCTGTACTGTGTCTGCTATTCAAAGGTACATTATTTTTATATCACTGTGTAGAGAACCATAAGACCAGTCTGTAGGTCGAGCCTAGAACTGTTCCTACTTTGAGTTATGCCCGGAGGCGAAAAATATGGCCGATAATCGAGGTTTTACGCTATGACGTGTCCATACTTCTTGTACCCATGTGGACTATAAACTGAGCCAATTAAGAAGCTTACATTTGCTTAAAAAATCCTGCATGTACTATGACCGTACCTTCATGAAAAAAAACTAGGATCTGGGGGATGGGCCAATAAATACCAATGTCATAATTAGACGCCCACGTACATTACCAACGCAGTCTTCAAAATTTGAATAGTACATGCTGCTGCTATTATTGATTTCAATCTTGTTTAAGCATGGTTACCAATTGAGAGCGAGGTCAATCAGCTATCATGCCTATAGTTCATGGTACCATTGAGACAGATTGCATGCTTCCCTCTAGAGAACAATCACGCTATACAAGTGTTGCTATACACACACATAGTGTTTCCGTATACTACGTGTAAATCTAAATGGACCCATTCAAAATGAATGCCAAGGTGAAGCTAGGCTCAAAAAGGAATCAACGCTCATGATCACTATACCTTAAAGTGACCTTTTTTGTGGGTACTAATGTTTGATATTTTCAAGGATTGGCCCAAAAACGTTATATGCACTAGAATGTGTCGATTCTGGTACCATCAAATTTAGTAGCTACTCGCAAAACACATTTTAAGCTAAAATCGCAGAAAAATGTACCTGCGTGTAGTTTGATAAATCTAGCAGTACTCACAAACACATATGTTTTTCTTATTCTCGCCCATAGCAACAGGCTCCATGTCTAGCAGCTGTACAGACTACTAGCTATGTAGATTGAAACATAGCTGGCTATTTTGTATCCTCTAGAGACGATGATAATAATTGGACATGGATATAACAAATCTGAACCATATTAAAACTAGAGCTCATAAAGCCCATACACGCGTGTCATGGCAATATCACCCATAGCCATGCCTCTTCTTAGAAGCCTCTATTCTTTGAAGTTTAATCTCTTGCTATACCGTATACCGTACTTAATCTAATACTACGTACAATTTTGAAAAACGAGCGATTTTCTGGTAAAGGTCGTCAATCGCTCCATATATACCGTACCCTCGCGAAAGAGGGCCCACTACGGAATGTCGGCCCACCCCCCCACTTTGGGCTCAAGTTCCTGCTAAGGTCTAGTGTTTACTCGAATACGTGCCCATGTGTAGCTGCCCTTGAAAATGCAGCTCAAATAGCTGGTTTATGAGGATTAAACTTCGAATAGTCTATGTAAGATCAATAAATAACGTGCTAAACAGCCGTAAAAACTAAGCCTAGCTAGCTTTATGCCACGTTTCAGCACAAATAAACGATCGTACACGGCTAGCGATCATAGCAACACCCACTTCTATGGCTGCACTCAACGACACACGGTTAAGTATCACGGCCACCCTTGCTCTTGATTGGTAACTGCGCTTGAATAAGGCTGAAATCAATGGTAGCCGCTGTTATTATTCGAATTATGAAGCTAGCGTGGGAAACTTACCTGGGCGCACTTTCGCGTATAAATGCGATACTGATACCTCGAATATCGGCCCATCCCCCAATCTTGGCCCAATGTAAGGTACACCGCCCATGGGCCCTCTTTCGCGAGGGTACGGTATACGTTACGAGAATTCGTAAAATGCTAATTTCTTACATTAGATTGGATCATACGTTGTATTCAATTAACTACGGTATTCACAAACTTTTTCATTCCCTTCTGAGATCTATGATCACAAATGACATTAATTTTGTGCTAGAAGCATGATGTAGAGAAGCTCATGCATGCGCAGTAGACTCCCTATAGCAGAGAAACTCGAGCATGCGCAATAGACTTCATAAGGTACTAGGTGGGTGTGTCCGATGTAGGCGTGTCAGACATACTAGCATGATTTGTAGCTTTCCTGGGTATTGCCTAGGGTTTAAAACAAGACAGAAGGCATTTTTTTTCGCTATCTTACATTTATTGACCCTATTTTCACTTAAATGTTGAGATTTTCCAATTTTTATGCTGACAACAGATGAGAGATGAAACCAATTGCTTTACCCCTTGCTGCGCATGTGTGTACGTGGGGTAATGACCTGAGGTATACTAAAACACTCGTTGTGCAAATTGTATGTTTATCCCAATATGGTTACATATAAAAACTTGACCACATCCCCAGTAGCTGCCTAGTTCTAATGGTGCATATGATAAAAGGTCGTCAATATACCGTAGGTCGGGTTTTAATTGCGAGTATCTATTAATTGCGAATTGCGAGTTTTTCTACGTTTCGCAATTAATGGATTCGCAAACATAAACGTGCACGTATACTACAGTACAGTACGGGGTCGTCTATCGCAATTATTGGATTCGCAATTTGGCCTGACTTGACTAGAACGCAATTATTAAACTACGCAATTAAAACCTGTCCTACGGTAGTACACGCCACATCGATGTCAGCGCAGAGATAGAGTCTGTGATTGACTCTTGATCTTGATAGGGACAAGTTTTGATGCTCCAATCACAGGAGATGAACTCGACAGTGCAGTACTCAGGACGGTTAAGGCAGAAACAGCCAGCTTAGTCTTATCAGCCAATTACATGGCCATGAATCTCATTACCTCGAGCGACCTCCCATACTTTGTATAGAAGCTGCCGTGTGCAATGGAGTGCAGGTGCTATGATCGATCTTCCGGGTACAAATTTGGTACTAGACCAGGATTTTTCTTAGATATCTAAGCTCTACCATGGATAGAGAACGCGGTGGAAAGTGGAAATGGTGTCCTGTATCAACCATGCGCCAACAGTATGTTCATGAATACCTACTAATTAGCTCGTTTCTGTAGTCTGAAAGTGCGCATTTCTTTGCCTAGCTCCAACGCGCTTTGTTCTATGCAGCATTTCCAGGCAGTATTGAATTCTTTACACAGCTAGGACATAGCTGATCCCACTTTCGATGCCATATTCGAGCATTTTTGTACCTGGAAAACGAGAAATGTATTTAAGGAAGCCGAACTTTGACCCCCACCTATTTAGTCAATTAAACACCATTACCATGGTAACGAGTGTTTTTAATAAACTTTGTTCTTCATGCAAACTTGTAGATGTGTGTTTGTGTTACTGTAACTTTTTACTTCTCTTCAGTTTTAACTTTTGTACCAGCTTGTTTGGCCATTTTGGTGGTGTAGACACCATCTGATCCTGCCTTAACTGTCCTGAGTACAGCTTCCAAACATCAGATCATGCAGACGTGGCATGATATACACTATATATAGGGCAAGGCTAGGGTTTTATTTAACGACGGGATTACGTTAGTCAAAAGAACGTGTGAAGTTCGGCCAGCAGTACTTGGTGGAGAAAGTAACACTCAGGTTTTAATGTATTCACTGGATACAGGCATCAGCTACTCTATATACTCAATGATTTCAAGTCTCAGAAAGGATCCATTGAGGCCTGAGTTTTCTCATCATTTAACTCATAGATTACCTCATAGATTATACACCATAGGTGTACTTCATCATATATGTATACTAGCTAGGCCAATAACAATTTAAGTTAAGTTGTGCGCATGAGCAGAAAGCAAATGGTCTGCATTGAGTTGGTGCAGGAAATTGAGCCCAAAGTGTGAGTGGGCCAATTTAACATTCCATAGCGGGCCCTCTTTTGCGGCGATATGGTAAATTACATCCCCAGTAGCAATTTACTTTTCTGTGATTATGAGGGTTACTGATAAAGATTGTTGAAATGTTCACTCCAACAGGGCATGCATAAACAACTAACTAGAGCCACGTAGAGCTACAGAAATACCATTGCTACAATAGAGAAATAAGAAGATACTCTTCAGCCATTGTTCTCCACACGTGCGTCCACTTGACAGAAGTCACTGAAAGGCACGCGAGTGTTAGGCAGGTTATGAGCAGCTCCAAGAGCGGTAAGAGCGGTAACCAACATGTACAAAAGCTTGAACTACGAAGCAGGACTACAACTTACAGGAGAACAAGTTTTATTATGTTGCACTGCTTTAGCAATAATATTATCGTAAGAAACTCACAGTAAAATATTCTTGGGCCAACTGGCTGTAAGATTTAATGCATGGTTCAAATGGCTACTTTTGATAATCTCAAATGTGGTTAGTGATCTCAGTGCGTTTAAGGACTGTCTCGAGGGCTGTCTCAAGTCTTATCGCGCGCGCTGTACTAATGGCCACTTAGCGTGCAAATTTGTGGCCAATTAGCGGTTAGACGTGACGTCACCCGATAATGGCATAGTACAAGCCACAGCTGTGTAGCCGCATAGCTGCAGCATTCGAGCGATTTTTTTCGTTCTGCGAGTTCCAACATTGTTCCAGGGGTTGTTTCACAGTTTGAATGGTGGAAAGCTAAGCTTTGAGATATTTATCGAGGATCTGCCGAGGGATAAGTTGACTGCTTGCTCCGCTTTGTGGGCGTGTGCGAAAGATCGTCCCGTCAGGGTAGCTGTAATGGCGTTTTTTGCGATTTTTTTCTTACCACGATGTTGTTTCCGAATATCCCTCGGTGAAAATCAAGAAAAGCAGCTTAGATTTAACCTTGTTTAGTTAAGGTAACAAAAATCTGACAGGAACAATGTTGGAAAACTACAAATAGTGTTTCAGAGGGTGTGGTTAATCGCGGTTAAACCGCTTAATTGATTAGATGTTTATGGTTTACTGTTTCATATTATGAAAGTACTAGAGTTGGGCTTCAATTTCAATATCATGATCAGTACTCAATTGTCACACAAGCACTAGTGTTAGCTCCTGAAAATGTGCATATTTCAATGACAAACACAGGTGAGACAGTCCTTAACTGCACTGAGATAATATTTATTCAATTTGGTCGCGTGCATAAAACGTATTGCACTTGTATGGGCGTGCACAATAAGAGAGGAACACCTCCCATAACCTTAATTATGAGTACAGTGGAATCTGTCTAAAGCGGTCACCATTGGGCCAAATATCTGTGGCTACACTAGAGAGGTGACTGCAATATGCAAAACATAGGGGGTGTGGCTTGTAGGAGAAGTGAGGCCTAAGTGGTTGCAAAGGTAACCTGGCCTGCAATAGAGCAGTGTAGGGCACTGTCAAGTGCTGGGAATGCTTGCAAGCGGGATTAGCTGGTGGTCTAACAAACCCACAAGTTGTACCTGGCAGCCAAGTGGGGTTTCCCTGGGGGCTGTCCTACAGTGGCCACTGTAGGCAGGCTAATTTGTACTAGTGTAAACGGACCTGCCTAACTGGCTGGTATACGCAGTAGGCAGGTGGCCGTCTTATCCAGGTTGCATTCCATAGTAAATGCATTGTGGCTGTTTGGGACCTACACGATGTGGCTGTATTAAGGAGGTGACCGCCTTATCCAGGTGACGGCTAAGGCAGGTTCCACTGTATTTAATTTTGCGACTCCTCACATTTTACTGGTACTCAATAATACTTGTAGAATAGACCATAATATTCAAATAATGTGCACCGCCTTTTTGACATGACATATGCACTAGTACTCGCATTGCATGTTCTGCTGCTTAACAAAACTTTGGCCAGCAGGGAGCTTACAATAGTATTCAAGGTAAACACACATTCAAAATAACCTCCCCCCCGCCAAGTCTGGCCATGTGTACTGCTGAAAAGGGGTGGGGGGAGTTTATTTATGGGGCAAAATTGTACACAGTCCTCTTTGAATTTACCTTTTTCAATGTCATCTTTCAGCCTATCCGCAACCATTGTGAGACCACTCTGTCGTAGTGACTTTTCCACTTCTTCTCGTGAAATTTCACCTTCTTCTTTCCTCTGAATCAATAGCTGAAGTTCTTTAAGCTTTTCATCAGTGTATGGAGCTAGGAGGGTGCGGAGAACTTGAAGTTCTTGCACTGTTAGAATGTGCCCTGAGGGTATTGATTCAGAAAAACTTAGGTTAAATGGTTGATGCACTTGTACATCAGATTTCAACTAGCCTTGATTAGTGGCTTCACTTTCATTTTTGTCATCAGAAGAGCCTTCATTGTCACCTAAATTACAATTATAAGTGTTAACTGGCCAAGCAGGCTAATGAGATCTAAGATATTATTACACATAATATCTCCAATAATGTCAAAGGTGATAGCATGTACTCGACTCATTACTGTAAATAAAGTATTTACTTCCTTCTAAACTGCGGGTATGCATACTGTACCGGATTATACATGTAATAGTATTATTATAAACACCCGGCTAATTTTAAATTATAATCTTCCCCTCCCCCCCTCCCCCATGACCCACACTTGGCATAGATCTTTATTAAATAGAATCTAAACAATAAGAGGGCACGTAACAATGATATGATTGATTAAACTGCAGTATCTATCCTTCTTAAAATCTTGTAAGCTCCATAAAACAAGTGACAAATTTTGTTCACCTATGGCTAGTCTGTTGCTAGGCAGTAGTTTATATACAAAGCTGTTGGGCATTGTTGCTAGGACACTGTTTAGTCGGTTTCTACATGATCTGGAAGACTTCAGGGTTCCACAGAACCCTTGCTTTGCTCGGGATTCTACATAGAGTCCTTCGGTCTTCTAAATCACGTAGAAACCTCCTAAACAGTGTCTAACTATTATTTAGGAGTGTACGAGCTCTGTAGAATTAATTAACTACTGGTAACTTACTATCAGGTGGTGTGATCACAGGCTTCTCTGATGTGAAATCAGCATCAAAATTAGAAAAATCTGCATCATCTTCCACTTTTGGTAGAAATGGAGGCTTAATCTGTTGTCAATGGATGTAATTATCAAGTAGCTATGGCAAGTAAATTACTATTCCATCTTAATTTTTGAGCAGTCCCATGCAACTCTCTTTTAAGTTTATGTGCATACCATACCACTTAAATTTTCAAGGGCCCAAATCTGGTGCTTACCACGTTTAATATTGACTAGCAATGAAAGAAAATGCACAGTGCCCTAAATAGAGAGCCCAAGCCCGCTCCCCGAAAGCACCCATGCAGGCTCAAGATCCTTATAGTCTATAAGTTATGCCAAGGTGCCCAAGCCATTTGTGCTGAAGAGCCCTCATATCAGGGGCATGTTCCACTGCACATAGTTATAAAGGTACAGTTGACAGTTAGCTTACCAACCTATCTGAAATAAAAAAAAACTGAATTGTGCACAGTGTAGCAAGAAATCTCTCTATTTAAAGAAAGAGAAATCACCTTTTGTCTAAAGCATACTAGGATAGGATTGATCGAGAGTTGCTATCGTGATCACGTTGATGGTAGATTGACTATACTATAGCACCATTTGAAGATCACCTATTAAGCCCTTAAAATCTATAATTAAAAAGTATCTTACCCTTTTAGCAAGTAGATCATCAAAATTAATAGATTCAAAGAACTTGTGTTCAATAACATCCTTGTAATCATTTGGACCACCACCAAGCCTGAAAACATGAAATTGTCTGTAAGTATAGGACCAATGACTTTCTGTTTCAAATTTGCCCAATTCCATTTTATATTGTCCGTTTGAGAGCCCACTATCACTGGTTCAGCAATTAGCTGTTTTTTTGGTGGTATGGATAAAAATAAATATTTCACTGATAGATAACATTCCTCTTGCATTCCAGACTTTGCTTTTAGGATGACGCACACGGAAATTTAATAGTGCCTGCATAATATATATTGCTATTTTATAATTAAATGACCCTTCTCATTTAATGTTAAAACTAGTGGAACAATTTTTATCTCATGAAGACCAGATTTCTAAAGTTTCCTTTTATAAACTCCAAAAGGAATGCATGGTTAGCCATAGATGATAGGCTCATCACTATAATTGTAGCACACTGCCAGATAAGCTCTTGGCTAATACCTAGAGCTCTCTTAAGCACAAAACGCTCAACACCTTGCATGGAACTAGCTACATGTTTCAATGTTGCACGCAGAAAAGGGGGTAATGGGTTGTAGGCGAGGCTACTATAACATTAAGGGCTGGGAACGAGGCTATATAACGTTATACTTGCACAGCAGTGTTGTTCAAGGTTCAACGGCTCACAACAACAACAATAGGGTGTATTGTATTGAATTCTGTACTGCGGTTCCAACATCAACTCAACTTCTCTCCGATTCTTGGGGATGCAAAGCCTTGGCGCAAGACGTAATAGTTATATCACGGGCACGAGGGATGTATAGCATTTAGTGCACCGAAGCCCGAGGGCCTTGTGCCCGAGGGTTGAGGGCAATAAAAGCCATGCATCCCGAGTGTGCGTGATATAACTATTTTATATCCCATGGGCATAGAAGGCATGGCGGCAGTGACCAGGGTGACGATTTTTGCACCGTGCTTAAAGTACATGCGCCGAGGGTTAATAGACGTACATAGTGCGCAATACACAACGTTCTTGTTAAGTCATGCTATATAGCGCTAGCTCGGGCAAAGTCAAGAAGCTTAGAATTGATAAATGACACCAAAACTGGTGAACAAAGCATTTTCGGAGAAATCCACACAATATAGCTATACATAAGGAACTTTATAATATTGCACTTTGGACTAGCAAATGAGGTATGTAGCAGTTAGCTTGATAATAGAGTGTCAGATACATAGACACACAGAACAAGTTACCCCGCCACGCATGCGCAAGGGTACTATAATCAGTTGTTTGTCTATCATTGTCTGTTAGCACAAAAATCACCAGATCTGGACATCTAGGCAGCTGAGCGATTCATAATCAAGACATATCTGTCGAAATTGTTGAAAAACTTGCTTCCTTATGCTTCGAATCGTTTGGTAAGCCCCATTAGCGTAGCAAACACTCTGTTCTGTTGAGCATGCCTATCAATACAGAGTAACCGCAAACACGCCATGTGCTTTCTAATCTGCTCATACACACAACTTAGCACAATACGTAGGTAAAGATCGTCAACAGATTCATACTGCAATGGCACTCCACTGCAAGAAGGATGCAATGCGTGTGGAGTATGTGCTCTCCAGAGCTCTATAGTTAACATACTTACCTTTTCGAAGGATTTTTTATAAGCAGCTGTCTTAACAAGTGGTCAGCTAGTGAAGAGATCCACATAGGGTACAATACTTCGTCATGAATAATACTTTCAAAAAGCTCATCTTCATTATCTGCTTCGAAAGGGGGTTGACCACATAGCATCTGATACATAGTAACACCAAGGGTCCACCAATCAACAGCATGGCCATAATCCTTCTCTTCAAGTATCTAACGTTTAGATGGAACAATAATTAAGATGTTATGCATATACCTCCATACCTCTGGCGGAAAATAGTCTGGGTTACCACAAAAGGTGGATGTTGTATCTCCATAGCCAATTCCTTCTTTTATCAACCCCAAATCTATCAGTTTCACATGACCATCTCTATCCAGTGCCACATCATCCAACTATCCAAAAAATGTATAATAATATTTGGTAGCAGTTACCATAGCAACATAATCTTCAACCGCAAATTGTGGGATAGTTACAGGTCATTAGTATGTTAAAGGGTCAGTAGTGACTGCTACCAAAATAGTTAGATGTTGGTTTTGCAATTCTACTAGCGGCTTTGCCGCTTCGTAGAATATGCGAAACCAACATCTATAACTATCATATAGCCAAGGTAGCATAGCTATTATACATATGCATATACTTTGAAATGGAAAAGCTGGTCCAGCCAGCTAGACCCATGCACTCCCCCTCTCCTATTTATTATGCTGAGTTTTTGGAAAATCCATAAATAGAATTACAGTACCTCTATAATATTGTAGGTTCCCCAGGATTAAAAATAAGTTGAACATTATAGCATGCAACTAGAGCTCTCTCGAGCACAAAACCCTCGGCGTGCTGCATGGCATTTAAGCTAGCTACATGCTTCAACAGTTGCATGCAGAAAAGGGGGCAGCTAAAGGGCTGGGGCCAGGGCCAGACAGGGATGAGGCTAATGTTATACTTGCACAGCAGGGTTATTCAAGACGGTTCAACAGCTCATAGCCGCTGAGCAACAACCCTAGCGTGTTGTATCGAACTCCACACTGTCCAATTCTTGGGGACTTAGCTAGCTATATCTTAACTAGAAGGACTATGAAGCAAAGCCTTGGCACAAGACTGAAGTACACTGAGCAATATTGCATGTCCAATATTATTGCAACTCACTTGGTTTCAAGCACTGTAATTCCATGCATGCATACAAGCCAGAGAGTCAAAGGGTACCAGAATACAGGCAGCTAAGCCGCTTAGAATTGAAAAGAAGCAGCGGGCCACGATTGTCAAAAGCTCACTGGTGGACTGAGGGGCGGGATTGATGCAACCGCGCATGCGCTGAGGGTTATAGACGTATATACCGTATATAGTGCGCAACCTATTTATACGTTACATCATGCTATCGCTAACTCGGGCAAAGTCAAGAAGCTTAGAATCGGCAAATGATGCCAAAAACTGGCGAACAAAGCGTTTTCTGAGAAATCCACACAAATCATGAATTGGGAACGTCACAAGGAACCTTGCAACACCGCAAATTGGACTCGCAAACGAGGTATGTAGCAGCTAGCGTGGTAACAGACAGACAGACAGACAGACAGACAGACAAACCAACTACAGTAACCCTCGCGCATGCGCCGAGGGTTAATGACGTGCACCCACCAAAATAGTAAGAGTATTTGATTAAATCTATAGTCTATACCTTTAAACTTCGAAGGAGTATCTTTAGTTCATGAAGGTAACCAATTGCTAGCGTGATCTCAGCTCCATAGAACCTGGCTCTATCCTCATCAAATCTTTTTGCTTTCATGATGTGAAACATTAGGTCTCCACCATTGTAGAGCTCCGTCACAAAGCAAATATTTTGACAAGTTTGAAAGGAATACTTCAGTGACTGCATTGTGTCCGTAAATAGGGATATTTCATTTCACTCAAAGAAGTTAACATGTGAATTATAGAATACAGCTTCCTATCAGCAATCAGGGTTTCATCCAGCGACAAAAATATGGGGTGGAAGTGCGATAAATGAGTGGGTGTATTCAGCACGGTAAGTTCCTTGGGACGTATTTTAGGAGAATTTCTTTAGATAATTTTCAAATGCTAGTGATTTTATTTGGTGATTTACTGTGATATTATGATGCTTAATTTAATTAAAGTCAAATTTTTAGGGGGGGGGGGAAGCTAGGGAGTTTGGAGGGGAAGCTTCCCCCCTGTCCCCCCCCCCCCCCCCCCCCCCCACTGGATGAAACCCTGGCAATGCCTACATCTTATTATTAAATTTAATATGCCTATGCAGCGTCAACACATGCATGCCAACTATACGTATATAGATCATTTGACTGATTCAATATTATAATATTTTAGAGGCAGAGAACCACATGCAACATTCATGTTCAATCTCAAGCATTTGAGATAGCTGTTGAGTTAAATAGTTCATCTATCAATGTTACGTTAACCTATCAATAATAATATATTGGTGAAATACCATTGGGATGATAAGCTTGTACTGTACCTTTATACACGGAGTATAATACTAATTTAAAAGAGAGTAGTTAATACAAGTTAGGCAGTATATATATTTAGGGCTGTTTCAGTTTTCCACCTTTGACGACAAGTACTTTAAAGCATTGTAAGCCATGCATGATATCATGATACTGTCATTGTACAAAGTGAGCTAATCTATGTAACGATCAGTAAAGATTATGAACCAACCTAGAAGCTCATCTGACATTCCTGGCGAGAGATATAATAATATTATAATTATTATGAAGACAACTAATCCAGGCATTAATGTGTTTCCGGTATCAATACTGTGCATGTGTAGTACTACGAGATTTTTTAGGTGCATGTTGTTGAAACTTGCAGCATGACCTACTGTAACAAATGGATGTTTGATTTTTCGCAGGACATTATTTTCAGCTAGCACTGCATCATAGTCAATATCTGAAGTAATCATTTCCTTCTTCAGAACCTTCATTGCCAGAATTTCTCCAGTGCTTATCTCTTTACACATAAAGACCTAATAATAATAACAAATGAACTCCAATCAATTGATATGTCTATGTACATTGATATAATGAACACCATTGGTGCCAAACGCTCGGCGGTAGAGCATCTCCATGATCTGGTGCATGGTTTCCATATACAAACATAATAGGAGGTACCCTAGGAAAATTATTCAATTGTTAATTTGGAACCATCACCCTGCATACGGTGTGAAAAGTTTTAGTGTGAATTAAGTGTCTGGCGCTTATATTCCCTTATCATGTGAAGTGATTGTCCAATAAGAAAGCATGCATGTATTCTGCAAAGCAACAAGGTTTTCCCAAGGGCTTTTAGCCCTTGGTTTTCCCAATCAGGAGTGCAGCAAGCAGTGGCTGCAGCCAGCTGGCTGTGTGCACACATACATATCAAACCAACCACATCCACACTACAGACCTGGTTACAAACCACACTACAGACTTGGTTTCCACAGGTAAGGAAGTGCTATATAAGCTCTTGGCAAATGGAGCTAAATTTAACCTAGTGCTATTAATAGACTAACGCACATGCGCTAGGGCTATAACTGAAAAATGGCTGACTTTGGTGTGCTAAAACGAAGAATAAGCTATAACTCGTGAGAGAAAGCTTTTTAACGAAATCCCTTAGTTGAAAACCTTTGGAGTTCGGCGCAAAATTGGCTGGTACGTTCAATTTTATTCATAAATACCTTACGCACGCAGTAGAGTGGTAACAGACAGACAGACAGACAGACAGACAAACTGAGTACTGTAACGCTCGTGCGCATGCGCCGAGCGTTAATTAGCATAAACATGCTTGCGTATGGCAGTGCCAAAAAGTACAACAAACAAGCTTTGGAGGGATAGTCATGTCCACTATACATCCCTACTCTTGTTTTTCTAGATTAATTTCATAAGGTCATGTATTCATAATTATGTCATCATAAATGGTGTTGTGCTCACTAGTCTCAACCATGTGCTTTTTGTGATCACTATAAGTGTTGGTGAGCTAGCTGTTATTCTCTGTGTTTTCTCCCTCTCTATAATGGAATATAACTATTAACACTAACTACTAAAGACTCTGCATGGTAGTTACAATAATAGTACAGTGCTCCACAGCAAGAGAATAGATTTTTACCACTGTATGGTTTTTGCAGTGTTTTGTGGTTAAACCTGCATGTCTCTATATACATTTGATTTGATACCCAGTTACAGTAGCGGTCAAAAAACGTTGCCGTTTGGGTGCCGTTCCGTCTGGTTTGCACTGAGTGCAACGATTGTTCTGTTGCGTTCCGTTTCTGGTATGGAATGCGTCTAAACTGATTGGTACACTCGTTTCCTGTTTACAATGCAGCGCAGTGCAATGTAGCACCCACCCACGCCGTGGAATTTAATTAGCCTGTACTTGTGAAAACTGGTATAGAGCAGGTGCTTCTTTGACTAAGCTGAAAGTGTTCAGACAGCTGTACTTCAGAACAAGGTAAAGATTTTTGCATGCACACTGCCAGAATCAACCTGGCACTATCCTGACCTACATGTACATGTAGATTATGCATACTACAGGTAAATGATTGCATGTTTCTATATGCAGATGGTTTACAGTACGGTTAGGTTATACAAGAGTGCCTACCTACCATCGGAATTTCGCACCTAGCAGCCTAGGCTGTACGTGTTAATTCGGTTGCAGAAATCCAGGATGATAAAGGAAAATACTGCATGCCAGCAATTAACCTTCATACCCCCATAATGTCCTTTTTTTCACACATTTTTGTTGATATTTTTGTATAAAAAGAGGCATTTTGCAATTGCAATTCATAATCAACTCAAGAACTATCAAGAAACCTTCAGCTCTCTTCAGGAATCAACGCTTTGTCATCAGGAATCTTCAGCTCTCATCAGGAATCACCACTCTTCGTCCATCATGGCTACTGCTGCTCCTACTCCAGCTCCTGCTCCCACCCCTTTTCTGGCCACTCCGAGGGCTTGGACCTTGACCACCTTGCTTCAGCTCCTCCTCCAAGGAGAGGATGCTATCATAGCTTGGCTAATGGCTAAAGGGCTACTTGCTTCGTCGCGACAATGCCCAAAGTGTGCCTCATCCTGTCGCATGGTAAAAAACAAAGGCTCTCCTATCTGGAGATGCCCAAGAAAAGGATGTCAGACCACAAAGCTCAGAATAGTCCATTATCACAGCAGAGGCCACAAGCCATATACCATTGCTAGGCTTCTAAAGGAGAATGATGGTATAACTGTGTCAAGATTTGGTGTAGCCAAGTTTTTGAAGGTTTACCAGTCCACTGGATCCATTGAAAGACGCCCTGAGTCTGGGAGGCTTAGTTCTGTGACTTGGAGGATCAAGGAGTTGGTGGAGCAACGAATGCAAGAGGATGATGAGTCAACTGCTACCCAGCTGCACCAGATACTCTTAGAACACGACATAGTTATATCACTCCGCACGGTCCTCAGGTGTAGGACAACTCTTGGGTGGACCTTCAGGGGCAGCGCATACTGCCAGCTCATCAGAGATGCAAATAAAGTGAAGCAATTAGATTGGGCAAGACAACATACAGAGGAAGAGTTCAATGATGTCATTTTTACGGACGAAACGACTGTGCAACTGGAGAACCATCGAAGATTCTGCTGTCGCAAGGAAGGTCAAAGACCCAAACCAAAGCCAAGGTAAAATGTACAAATACACTTGTATATGTACAAAATACTAACTAAGGCTATCCTTTTAGGGCTAAGCATCCAGTGAAGGTACACGTGTGGGCAGGGATTAGCCGAAAAGGAGCAACAAAGGTGTGCATCTTTGAAGGAATTATGGATAGGTTCCTGTATGTCCAAATCTTAGAGAAGACACTGATCCCTTTCATCGAGAGCACCTACCCAGCAGCACACAGGTTCATGCAAGACAATGACCCGAAACATACATCGGTTCATGCTGCAGATTTCATGACAGAAAAATCAGTGAACTGGTGGAAAACACCAGCGGAATCCCCGGACTTAAACCCTATTGAAAATCTTTGGCACGAACTAAAGGAATTTATCAGAAGGGAGACCAAGCCAAAGACTAAGGAAGAGCTCATCAAAGGAATAGAGGCATTTTGGGGGAGTGTTACAGTAGAAAAATGTAATAAGTATATTAATCACTTACGTAAAGTAATTCCTCGTGTTATTGAATTAGAAGGACAAGCTACTGGTTATTAGTTTTAAAAAAAAAATCTAATACATGTTTAATAATGTACATTATACATCCTTGTCCATTACATTAAACAAAAGTTTCTAGTGTGCTGGATGTGCCAGCACTGGTTGAGGGCACCTGTTTCTGCTTGGATCTTACCCTCTTGCATGCCTGTCCGATGGAGCCAATGCACTTAACCCAGAGATATTCAATTTCTTGGGGAGCATTCCAGTATTGAGGGAATGTCTTCCGAATTTCTTCTTTGAGTTGCATAAGTTCTGCATGTGGCAGTCCAGGCTTGTCAGACCCTCCTTGGGGAGTACACTGGATCATTACATCCTCACCAAAGAAGCACTCACGTGCAAGGATTAATGCTAGGCTGGTCACTTTTCCATCCTTGCCAACAAGATCCGAGTTATTTTTTATGATTCGTGCTGCAGGTTGTAACTTGCTTTTATTTATAACTGAAGATAGTAGTCGGGTAGCAGTTGCTGCATGGGGGACAATAGGAAGAGAGCTGCTGTTGTATACTGGCAAAGTAGCAGCTTGTTGCTGAGGTGTACTGCTACTCTGTTGTCGCTCAAGTTGTATGATTTTCTGCTGTAGCTGCTGTATAGTGGCCTTCATTTTCCCAAATTCCTGTTCGATGAATCCCAGTCGTTTTTCATGGTCGTCAATGGTAATGCTGAGCATCAAATCCCCTACATTACATCAACAAAGAAATTTAAGTGGCAATATACAACATAAAAATCATTACATACCTTGAGAATCTTCACTTGAACTGGATGAGTCGATAATTGCAGGGGTTGAAGAGGTGGTAGGGGTTGGTACCTTCTTTGAGTTGAACCATAGGTGAATTTTTATACCACTGAAAATCAGCCTGTGGTATCTCAAACTTCGTGTAGGAGGGAGGCGCAAGAGGCAGTGATACAGCTGGAGGAGACACATCTGATTTTGGCAAGCCTAAGGAATGTGTAGGCTTAGGAGAGAGGATAGAAGGGAGGGGAGGGGCCTTAGGAGGAAGGGGAGGGGGATCATCGGACTCCAGAGCAGGAGAAAGGCTATACTTCCGGTCTTTTTTTGTGCCTTCTTCTGTCGAGAGGGTGTTTTAGTTTGGTTCTTTTGGGGTGGTTTGTTCCCAGTTCTGTTTTTCTTGGTTGAAGGGCCATCCTCCAAGTTCTGCCCTTTTCTCTTTCTAAGTGGCAGCTCATTCTCCTTGTCTTTCTCCTTTCCATCCATTTCATCTAGTTGTTCATTCATTTCTTCACGAGTTCCTTCTGCCACAACCTAGGAGAGAAATTTCTCAAACCCTTTCACTTTGCACATTGCTCCTACAGCTATTTCCTCCACAGGAGTAGAAAGTTTGGCTTTGGGGACAATGGAGTGGGTATCTTCCTCTGGCCACTTGATTAAATAGTAGGTGGCTGTAGAAATTGTTTTTCATAAGGTACCAATAATCTATCCTATCTCTACATTCAATTAGAACAAGCAGAAACAACTTACATGACTTGGGTTTCCCTTCTCCAAGGAGAGTTCTCAGAGTCATGTTGACACAAAGTATCCTGTTTACACTGAGATCTGGTGAAGAGATAGAGAGCAGCAGCAGCAGCAGTATCCACAATGGTAAGGGAGCGAGTATCCTGGCTGGAATTGAGCAGCTGAATCCTGTTGTGGCAGATAAGACTACACTGCTTGCAGACAGCCGTTTATATAGCCCACCACTCAACTTAGACCTTTTGACAGCCGATGAGTACTACCCCACGCATCGGGAAGTACCAATTATCTTGTAATTGCACTTGGAGAACGCGAACGGAACGGAACGAAACCAAACGGAACGAAGCATGCGTTCTAGGCCAATACCTTGGTGCTACTAGCGTTTTACACTGGTTGAAACTGGACGGACGTCGGCACAAACGGCAACGTTTTTTTGACCGCTACTGTAGGTCAATGGACGGACTATCTACATCTGCAGTGGAAAGTTAATGCCACCTTCTATATGGCTTCAGCATACAAAAATGGCCAAAAATTCCCACTTCTAATGTTAGGCACAATTTCAAGGGATTGGATTATAGTTAAGAATCCAGATTTGAGATGAATTAAGATAGACACCAACTAGATACATCTTTGTGCCAAATAAGAAGTCTTAACTACAAAGGGTCACGGAGCTATCGACCAAAATAGTCTAAAATATGGTCTATTTACGTTTGGCACAGCAACTTGCATGAAAGTATTAGTTAAGAGTCGATATTGTACTCTATGCATCCTTATGCATTAATAATCCTAGTGTACTTGTGAAACTGCGAATATATATTTTGCAGGAAACGCCCAATCCGGAAGCAAACATTTCCGCCGACTACTCCAGATGGGTTGAAGTTCGCCTTGATGATGTAGTACCCAACGCACGCGTACAATAGTGATGTTTTCGTTGACCACACCCACTGGCGATCTAGGAAAGAGAAGGCAGCGAGAACAGAGTTGTTAGCATTGTTAGTGTTGAACGCGTCAAGCGCTTCACTTCTAAGGCATCCAAGCGAGGTAAGATAGTAACGATAGGCAGCCCAAAAGCCTTTTTAATGCTCCAAAGTTTTTTTGTGGGGTTGACAGTCACCGCCTCACTAGGCAGTCCGATAATCACTTGTTTTAGCTACGTACGGTAATACTGTGTAGAAGTAGACATACTAGAGCGATTTTCTACCTTCAGAAACTTACTTTATCTTGTCTATAGCCTTCGATCTTGTAATTTTTGATCATTTGTATTGCTATGTATTGTGCACGTGATACCAGACCAACGTCATAGTTCATCATAGCTTCTGTTACAGAGCAGTCTTTATTTGACGCTTTGCATGCTAATACTACTGCTAAAAGTGATATTTCTATTCATTATAGTTAAAAATAAGTTTGCATGCAAAGTTAGAAAAAAATCTACTCTTTTGCTGTGTAGCACTGTATTGGTGACTTTGCAGGATCGGCTAACCTGAATGTCACAGTGTGAGCTGAAGGCCCTAACAGAAAAAGGGGATCTATCTCAAGAAAAGCAACTCAGATCTGGAGAACTCAGAACTGGAAGAGACGACACTATGCTGCTTATTGCTTATTACCTAATCCCATGCAGCACACAATTTTGTGGTTACTCCTTTGGATTTGCAGTGTATAGTGGTCCTCTGGACATACAACTGCTCAGTTCTTACATTTGCGCCAAGGGTTTTGCACTATAGTGCTTCATTCAATTGTTTTTTACACTGGTCTGCCTACAAACAGTTCAATTGTGCCCCGGTTTGGATGCGTATGTGGTTGCTAGTGTGGTAATTAACAAGTACACGGACGGACAGACTTTGCATAAAATGACTATTGCAACCTTTGTGCACATATTAAACGTTTGCAAGACACTGGGTGCAATTGAGATTAATTAAAAGAATCCTTTCATGTTTATGAAGTGTCCTAATTTAAAGGGGTAGTATCCTTATTCCTGAGGTCCACAATGTCATTATTACTGACATACATACATACATACATGTACCTTCCCAAATGATCCTTTTCCTACAAATCTCAGTAACTGAAAGTCCTTGATTTTCTGCATTATAATAATGAAGCATTAAGAAGCTTAGCAGCAGGGCTTGTCCAAACTCTTTGTGGAAAGTTAGTGGGGGAGGGTATCTTAGTCTATGACATTTTACAACTGCATTGTCAACAGCTGTGATTAATATACATTCTTGTGGTTAAACAAGTCTGGACACGTCTCCAGCAAAATGTATCAAAGCATTTTGTATTTTAGTGACAGCTATATAAAGCTCTACGTAGCTAGAAGTGTAGTTACAGGCAAGCAAGAAACTGTCAAAGAAGCAAAGGTAAGCAATGAATCCATGAAGACATAGCACTATAGAATACAAAATTAATGAACACCAAGTGTGTAGGCTAAAACTAATGAAGCAGAATCAGACTTTCGGTATTGAATCTATGCTGAACTGTGTGAGAGGGAGGGGGGGGGGTAAAAATTGACATTAATTTTTCCACAAGGATTTTGGACAAACCCCCTAACAGTGGCTAACACGTCAACTCACCTTCTCCCATCCTATTCCCTTGAATAATTGTGCATCATCCATGGCCTCCCAATTTAACACAACTAGCACTCCAAAATCTGGGCTTAGTCTTGGTGCTATAATTAGAAGGTATTATAGTATTGTATGCTCTGGGTATAAATATCACATTATACTGCGCAAGTAAGTACACCATAAATGAATACCACTGGTACCATACCCTTGGCGCTGTGAAATTTATGGTAATGACATACTAGACAGGTAGCTATAAAAATGATTGTATAATAATATTATTATTATTAACAACTTCATTAATAGTGGTACACAGTGAATAAACACTTTGGACACAGCTTGACTGGAGGCATGCATGATTTGATTTTTCAACAGACACTGACGCATCATCATCAGAAAGGCCTCTAAAACTGTGAGCTCGATAATGACACAGGCTTCGCTGGACAAACCATAGGAGCATTCGGTACAGAAGGGTGAGCATAGCTATCCGTAAGTCCCCAGACCCCGCCTTTGTAAACCTCGCGCATGCGTATAACTATTAGGCCTATGCCGTATATAGCGTGACACAACCAGCATTCAATTTATATGTAAAGTTAGCTGGCCGGGATCTAGTCTTGTCCCCAGACCCCACACTCGAGGAGGAAAAGGGTCTGGTGACTTTGGGCAAAAAGCTTGGTCCAGTTGACGACCCGCAGAGGAATTTGCGCGTCCCAATCAGATCGCAGCTTTAGCCCAGTCATATGACTCGTTAGCCGCAGGAATGTAGCAGGGCCATTGCCCGCTATAATATAAATTTGAATTGCCTACGCAGCCTTACTGGCCAATCAGATTCGAGCTTTGTTCGTGTAGGCACATGCGCCCAGAGCCGGCCAAACCAAGAAAACTACCCGAAGTCACCAGACCCTTTTCCCTCCTTTTGAGGGTGGGGTCCGGGAACGAGACTAGCTGGGATCAAGAAGCTTAGAATCAGCAAATGACCCCAAAACTAACAAACAAAGCATTCTCTACGAAATCCACACAAATCATGCGTTTGCAATGTCATAAGTAACCTGTAATAGACAGACAAGCTGCAGGCAGACACACACACACAGAGAACGATTACTGTATAACCCTCACGCATGCGCCGAGGGTTAATGAATGCACTGGAGGGCGGAACCCTCACAACTGCATGTGTGCATGACTCCCATGTGTATATACCATGGCTGTGGCCTCAATCTCACTGTAATGTTCTTTGCAGATCAGTGCATAATCTAGAAGTAAGGGAAAGGCACCTGGCTATGCCTTCACTATATACATGTAAACTGAAAGCCTCTAGACCAAAATTAATTATGCACTTGAGAGCCACTCCCTGTTTACGCTGTCCACTGCGTTGATAATTGACCAGTAAAGCACAGAATGGCAATCTGCAGTCATGCAGCTGAGGTAGGTGCCATGTAAACACAGACGGGCAACGGCTATACAGTACTACCCACTGGGTAGGATTAAATATGGTCACTAGCTATTCTCTTTACGCTGGTTTTGCAAGTACATGTATAATGGTCGAATATATACTTTCTCTCAGACAACCCTTACCAGTGAATACAGAGAGGATTCGGACAGACGGACAGACAGGCAGACAAAAATCACCAAATAACCCTCCACCTACACTTTGTGGCGAGGCTTAATAACGCAAGATAGTAATAGTGATGCACTATGCATGGGCTGAGATGGCACTATGAGGTGGCGATACAGTGGCGTAGCTAGCAAATCTGATGTGGTATGGCATACTTTGTGCGGAAAATTTTTAGCCATGCCCCTAATTAAACGCGTTAACTGGCTGTACAGAACTGCTGTTTAAGGAGTGAATTTTAAGTTTATTGCTGGTAGTAGCTGCCAGTCATCGATTATCAGTAATAATATTAATTTTATCACTGAACTACTGACCTGGCTGTTATGCCAGAGCTGATGGGAAGATCTAGGCCCAAAATGTGGTGCGGCCATGGCCGTACTGGCCATATAGGTAGCTACGCCTATGTGATAATACATACGAGATGGAGAGAATTGAATTTTGACCACACCTCATTGGAGTGCATAGCTCCTTCAGTTGATTATATGGGGCTACCTCTCTCCATTTCATCAGACTGTAGTCTAACTGAAGGCCTCTCCTTCAGTGCAGGTCCCACGCACAAAAAAGCAAGTGGATCACATTAATCTTGTAATTCATACCAGGAATGTCATTATAACATATGAAGCCATGGATACAGTCAGGGTTTTATCTGGCCGAAAGATAAGGGAGAAAGACCTGGACTATAATAGGCTGCTTTGGTGGCCCAAGGGGGTGGGTGCAAGAAAGGGGTATGCCCCTTCCCGCATGAAGAGTGTGAAGCAAATAGTGTTCCCAAAAGTCACAGCCTCGTAAATTTCAATTAATATGGGGGGCACACTCTATTGGGCTCTATGCAGATAAACTTCTGACAATACAATAAAATATAAACGGAACATAAACTAATGTATCTCTGAGTCAATTGCACGCACACACCATTAGTTCTCATAATCCAGTTGATCATAGCTATTAACAGTAGCTATGTCAAACATGTCAATTTCGTGAATAGCTACTAAACTGGCATATATGAACATACTACTTGTCCATTGATGCATGAATAATGTCAATGTAGTATGTAATGCCGTGCACTAAAGTGTATATAATCATGATAACTCATAATAATATGGGATATATACATGTAAGTAGTAGGTCAATCTCAAATTGGATACTACACATGATTTTGATAACAATCCAATGACATTTATTAAATTTTATATGTATGCAGCTTATCATTTTCAGGTGCAGATTGGGGAAATGTACGGCAGTGTCAATAATTGGCAGTTGATATTAAACACAATTTAGCCACATACAAGTCATCATCTAACCAACCTGTAGACCAAATATGAGAGGTGGTTTGATACCAGTTTCAAACCAGTCTAGGATAAACTGTCCATGTGTAAAGGATTTAAGCTGGCTTGAGGTACTTATGAAGCTGGATTAACACCTTACATGTAAAAACACATTCCAAAGAGGTTTAGCCTAAGCCAGGGTGCATGCAAGCAGGAAATTGTCGCAGAGCCTAGTTTTCATGAAAGATCGGTCTTCAAAGTTTTGTCATCAACATAAAACAGGTCAGGCGCCTTCGTCACCATAATAAATCCGGCCAAAAAGCTTCATCATGCTTAAAATCCTTTGGTAAGGCCCACACCAGTGTCACAAATACTACTATTTTATTAGCCATGCCTTATACCATAGAATGGGTTTTAATTGCATAGTTTAATGATTGCGTTCTAGTCAAGTCAGGCCAAATTGCGAATCCAATAATTGCAATGGACAACCCCGTACCGTACTATAGTATACGTGGACGTTTATGTTTGCAAATCTATTAATTGTGAAACGTAGAAAAATTTACAATTCGCAATTAATAGATACTCGCAATTAAAACCCGACCTATGGTACTCCAGGCCATCTCATTGCTTTTTTAATTGATTCGTGCACACAACTGACCTAGTATTAATGCCATGATCACGATTCACCAGCACACGCAAGCTATTCTAGCTCTCGTCTCTGGGCAGATTCATGTAGGCAGGATTGAGATGTTTTGTGTGTTGGTATGTCTTGCTAGAGAGTTCTAATTATTATACATACATGTACATGGTTTTATGTAAACTGATAGTGCCATATTTAGCTATACAACACACCTGTCGGTTGGCATAATTCAGAAACCTGACACTAGTTAGGTACCCTCCAAAAGGGAGTGGCACATTACATAATTTATATTATGTATATTATGTACGGGCGAAGCAGGCATGTACCAGGATGTATATGGCTTCCTTTACCAAGGTGTTAATACTATAGTCCCAATCACACTATAGCATCTAGCACAGGATTTGCCTCTATATTATTAAGGTAGGGTATAGCAGGAAACTTTCGAGGGAGAAAACCTTCGTGGATCAATAAAAGTGAATTGTAAATAAATTGTATATTATTAGGTAGCTGTGGCAGCATAAATTTCATAACAAGAACCAGTTTCATCGCTCAAGTTGATAATAACAAAGTGAGGTTAGTTTGTACTGCCTATAATTAGTACGAAAATTTGACCATAATTATGCCCAGTAGCTGCATAATGTTTCATTATTATGGTTAAAGGTCGTCAATATAGTGCGTACACAGTCGATGCCGGTACCTCAATCGCAGAGATGACTCTCGACCTTGACACTGACAATTTTCAATCACAGGAGACGAACTCGCCATGACAGCGCCATTATACAGCTTCTGAACATTGGGTTGGTCACGGCATGGCACGCTGTGTGCGTGCTATATATAGCGCAAGGCTAGCTTTATTTATCCACGGGATTACGTCAACCAAGAGAACACATGAAGTTCGGCCAGTGGTACTTATCAGAGAAAGTAGCACTCAGCTTGTAATGTATTCACTGGATACATGCCAGATACTCTACATACATGTATATACCGATTTCAAGTCTCAGAAAGGGTCCGTGAAGGCCCTGAATTTTCTGGTAATTACCTCATAGATTACACCATAGGTTTCATCCGTTACACTATTATAATAATAATTATTACCTCATAACCACAGAAAAGTAAATTGTTACTGGGCATGTAATGAAACCAGGTAGGGAGTAGTCCCGGGCTCAAATAATATTGCTACATGTATCTGGATCAAAGAGCTATACAAATCAACAGACAATAATATTACGCCATAAGGATCCAGAAATATGAATAATGACACTAGTAAGTTTATACCTTGAATTAGCCTCGTCCCCAGGCCCCTCCCAACGCGGGGGGGGGGGGGGGGGGGGGGGCCTGGGGACGAGGCTAACCTTGAATATAATAATTAATACAACCTATTGGTAATTATCAATAAATGTAAGTATAGTGCAGTCTCAGTGATTTGATCATATTAGAACAACAGGCCAATTATTAAAGCACAAAATTAATTATTGCTGAAAGACTAATTATGTTTCTGCTGCTGACTCGGAGTCTACCTATCCAGGGCCATCATGGCCCTGACATCCTCCCGCTCTTCAATAAAAATTATATAATTTCAGTATCCATTCTTAATCATTAAAATAAGTATCTGGTAGACGACTAGCTACTTTTGACAGATTAAAGCCAAGGCGGCAGCCCTGGCAAAAATTCTACAGTCTCTTCTAAATCATTTTTCACGGTCAACTTTCACACAACTATTATGTTTAATAGTGATTTAATATAATAGTTAAATACTAACCTTTAGTTCATCTTTTTGGCCCAACAAGGTGCCGACAACGGAACGTGGAATAGTGGAATGGAATAATGGAGTAACTTAGTAGTGGATCTGGGAATCAATGGTGGAACTCAGAATCGGTTCTAGTAACGACCCTGTACCGCTCCCACCCACATCATGAGGAAGAGACAAGTCTGGGTGCCAGCCCCTTCACAAGAGGAAGGAAGGGGCTGGCACCCAGACTAGCAAGAGATAAGTAACTACCCACTGACAACAATAACATGTGATCGGATTAAGGATATCATGACAGATTTCGCAATTTTCAAGACAATTGTAGACTTCAGCCCATATGTAGCTACAAGATTTCTGGCCCTGAGTCTGGCGAGCGAGCCAGCAGTTAGGGTATCGACAAAAGGGACCATCAAAGCTCCATTGCCTAGCTCAATAGCTAATTTTATGACCTTCCTGGAGTCCTGATGACAAATAGCTAGTGCTCAGTCTCAGGCACTCTCTCAGAGTCACCTCAGTTTCAGTCCATGGCATTAGCTAGTGGCTAGCTACCCCGGGTGCATGTAGCTAGCTAGCTAGAATCATCTGTAAACCCACTGTATTATAGCTGCTCTGCTTACTACATTGCCCGGCATAGACAGTAATAAGTAGCTAGCAGCAGCTATGCTCAGTCTAGCTGTACCAATATACAGATTATCTACAGAGAATACTATGTTTGCCCTAGGCTTGTGCATGTGTGCCCCTGACAATGCCGAGTTTAGTTGATCAACACTGCTAAGACGCCTGTGGACATAGATGCCTTCACTCCCTACAGGCTAGAGCTATTCCATAGATAAGCAGTTTCCAACAAAAACACTTAATTATTAGAGTTACATGTAATTGTTATAGCTACAATAATAGGCTAGAGCTATTCCATATCACCCTGTGATCTATAATCAAGTTATGGCTACCTACACATAGGTGTCGATAAATATTAATAATTATAGCACAACATTCTGATATTGATAGCTACAAGCTAGCTATATAGATCGTGTTACACGAATCTGGCATTATTTCTCTCAATGAAAAATAATTCATCATAATGCAGACTGTGAAATAATGCCAGATTGGTATAACATGATCTAGCTCGTACCTATATTATCATGATGAACACCCAATCAAGAAGTTCACTGAAGCACAACATTCATAAGGTGTGTGCACACGAGATCAATTCTTATATGATCAACTCCCTCGTGATCAATTCTTACAAGAGCAATTTTGTATGATGTCAACTATCAGGACATCAACTTTCATAGGATCAACTCTGTAAGAATTCAACTCAACTCCTCAAATCAACTAGGTATTGATATGTCGATGCACACACAGATACGCCAGCGATCCTATCTTTGAGTAATTATAGTGCTGGCCAAAAGGTCAACATAATAGTTATGCTTCATAATTGTTTATGGATGATAGTGTTAACATTAGTTCAATGGATCTGGGTGTTATTTATCACAATATGTCATGTCAACTCGTGGGATGGCTAAAGGGTCATGCACTTCGGTATTCTCATAGTTCTCTTTAGCCGTCACTTCTGTAGTAGCTTTCACTCCTTCATAGGCCACATTTTGTTGATACAGTGAAGTCCTTTTCAATGAAGAACCACTCATTATTTTGCTTCTGATGTGTGGCCTTAAGCAGTTCTCTCTCTCTCTTTCTCTCTCTCCCTCTCTCTCAGTCTCTCCCTAGCTCTCTCTTTCACTCTCTCTTTAATCTCCCTTTTCTCTCCTTCCTCTCACCTCCACCAGCATAGTACCACAGTAATGATGACTGCAATTACTATGACAACCAGGCAAATCATCATTCCAATAGTAGCACCTATTTCACTTGAACAAGAATACTTGACTATGTCTCGTGCTAAACAATTCAAAATCCACATAACTGCAAAATGTGGACACTCGAGCAGTAACCTACTCACTATCAAATTGACATGCTTGCTGAATAGCCGACCAGACTCTGAGCGAAGGTAAACAGTTTTCCCATCATAATTTCCATTCACCATTAAACCAACTGATGTAAACACTGAAGGTACTGACAATGCCTCTCCATTACCATAGAAGATTCTGTATCCAGTGATATTAAAATTAATGCTTCCTGATGAATTGGAGGACTCCAGCTGATCTCCACTGGGGCAGATGGACTGGACTGTCTGGCTCGAATATCAACAGGAGGAGCAATGACTACACCAAAATGAAAATTCATTTGTTAAAATGTGAATGTACCAGGTTTAATATTCAGTGTATCAGACACTATATGATATACTCCACTGAGGTACATTGAAGTCGGTTGTGGCTCGATGGTAACTGAACAGGTGTAGTTTCCAACAAAGTCACTCCTCTGAAACGGATTCAGCTGTATGGTGTAGATGAAATTTGTACCAGCTGTCACTACCGGACCAGTTAGTGTTAGAGGAATTTCCACTTTGAACAGCTGAGCATTCACTCTTAAAGAATGACCTCAGAATCGAATATCGTGGAATTCAACTCCATAGCACAGGTCATTAGATCCCACAATTTGAATGTCATTGACCTTATTGCTAATCAGTGAGACAGATGATGGAGGAACTGCATAAGAAATGTTACATTAAGGTACATCTTCAAGTTTTGTTCGACTCAGGCCCTCGTTCCAAGCGCCAAGGCTAAAAGAGAAGAACACTGCACAGAAGGCACAGCCCATCTTCCTTCTCAGCATCACCAAGGCCCTTCTTTAAGCGAGTGTTTAAACCTCTTATGACACGCTATCTTTGTGTCAGTGATGTGTGTGTGTGTGTGTGTGTGTGTGTATAGTATAAACATTACTATGAGCAATTCTAGGACCATTACGAGACCATGACACACTGCACTATACATGTGCATGGTAGTACTTTCTAGTGACTTATTAGCAGTAGTCTATAAGCTTTTGGTGTCTAATAATCTCATGAGCCCGATCTTTGCATGCAGATTTCGTTTAATCTGCTATGAGAAAATGGATCACTGGGAGTGTAGCTACAGATGGTCGTATGATGTCCAACTCACGTTCTACAAAATTTGATGGAGTAGTGCTCGAGTATACTTGTATTGGTGATTCAGTACTATGACATAATAGGAACAAACATAGCGTGGGTTTACATGTATAGTACATTACTCCATACCATGCAACAAGGTGCATGTTAAAATCAAATAACTACTCAGAATACATAGTTACATCCAAATTTCTTTCTAATGTAGTAGTGAGAGTATATACTTGTATCGATATTATAAACATAGAGTAGATTTAGTACACTACTCCATGATACGCACAATAATTAAGGTACATGTTAAAAACAACATCTATAGAGTCCCAAATCATCCATATTCTTATAACTGGTCACATATATACTATATAGGCTGCAATTAACAGAATGATAATTATGCATGGCATCTACTCTTAAAATTAACCCTATAATATGTGTGTTGGAGGATATTTTAACCCTCGGCACATATTATGCAAGGGGTATGTTAATCGTTCTGTGTGTGCATCTGTTACCAAGCTAGCTGCTACATAATATTAATATACCTGGTTTATACGTTGAAAACAAGGTGCAATTAGATTTTTTATGGCCTCTTCTTGTGATCTCCATTGCAGGGAGGACTCTGCATCTGAGGTCAACTCTCATCATCCATCTCCAAATTGACCAGGAGTAGATTTGATAGGAGTGTTGAAACATGTTTCGGGAGGATAACGTAGATAATACACGAGTAAATGAATCTGAGGTCATGTAGATGAGTAGAGCGGGTGTGTCCCACCCAGGCCACTCTAGTACCAGCTGCAGTATACAGTTGTACAGCTGCAGCCTGCATTTACACAACACTCACTTAAAATACAAGATGTTGATAGCGCATGTCAGCCTTGATTACAATTTGTCTACATCATCCTACCGAATGCTGTTACTACGTTTGTAGTAACAGCATCTAATCTAATCTCCTATCTAATCTACTCCTGACGTGACTTCTGCCATGATCTAATCATGAGAGGATTTTACATCACATGTAAAGTATTCCCAGTGTTTACATTTATTGCTTTATATGAGAAGATTTTACGTAAGGTCAACGTTCTTATGTAAAATCTTCCCATGTAATAGTACTAGTAAATACTGACTTACCAACACAATAATCAGGGGACCTCTGATCTCACGTAAATCTCCTCAGATATATACAGGTATGTGGGCTGATAACACTGCAACAATACACTGCTCACTTTAACCACATGTAAAACCTTCCCAGATATAATAAATAAGTAATGTATTGTGGGGTGACATTAATGTCAGCAGAAGATATGCTGTAAGTGATCCATATGGAGGCTGACCTTTAACCCCAGGCTTCCCTTGAGGAAAACATATTATATTATAAACTCATTTGGCACATTGATATTAATTTCAAGTTAGCAAATACAACGAGTCATTGACAGCCAAATAAATTCATGATTGCTGCACCTGAGTCAGAATTTACTTGTCACACGGCATCAGAGGGAATTAAGGAGGATTTGTATGAGCATAGTGACAAGTATGAAGTGTCCCATGGGAGTGGTCTGTGAACAAGGCTAGACCTGAGTTGATCTCGAAAACAATAATTATTGATGATGGCGCTCATCTTTATTTCAGCTGGTTAAAAATTAATTAGCTAATATACATTTACCGCGCATGCACGCTTAGCCTGCGCACATCTACAACAGTGCTTTCTGCAGATTGATCAGCCCCACCCTAACATTCAGACTCGTGAATCTAATTGGTTGATTGGTTTAAGCAGGTGTGGGATTCTTCCAGTTACATTGTCTGAAAGTGTTTCAGGCTAGCTAGCTATGGCTATTAGCAAGTTCAGTGTGCAAATGTTTGTCCTGCATGGTTGTAATCTGCTGGTCACATGTTCTTTTAAGAATTCGAATACACAAAACTACAGGGTATACTTTCCTTCCGATAAGGAGACGCTATGTATAAGTCTCAGTGATGATGAAGATTTGGAGCGAGCTTTTGGATACTGATGATGATCATTAGCCAACACCCAAAAATTGACTTTCAATTCACTATCAGTATATTAAGCCTTACACATACAATTTTAGACCCATATTATTATTATAGATTATAGTTATTATGTGATTGCAACAGTTGATTAGTTGATTAATAGTATCCCATGATTATCCATGATAGACAATAAAATTTAATAATAAGTAATGTAGAATCCCGAGCGAAGTGAGGGTTCTACAGAGCCCTGAGGTCTTTATTTGTTACAATTATGATCTAAAAGCTTGATAGATTATTAGCCTCGCACCGAGGCACTCGTCCCCCTCCCCTTTTTTCGAGCACCTGGGTATAAGGCTCTATAGATGGATTATAATATCAAAGTTCAAGGCTTATGCAAAATCTTCCTATGTTTCTATCAGTGCCTCCAAGCTGTTCCCCTGTCTTTCAGTATAAATATTCCCATTTTTCAGTATTTTGCATGCATCTTCAGTAATTTACAAAGAGCTCCATATAATATATTATAATTATATGTACTAAATTTCCCCAGTTTTCAGTATTTAATTTTATCAGTATTTATGATCAGAATTCAGTAAAAAAAACTGACAAATCTGTATACTTGGAGGCACTGCTCTATTCCTTCTCTCGACTGCATAAGTGCAATTAGCCTGGGGTCGACGTCAACGGTCAGCCTATATATGACAATATTTGATATCTGGGAAGGTTTTACGTCCATCTGTATCAGCAGTAGCCCACATACCTATACCTTGTATATATCTGGGGAGATTTTTTGTGTAGTCAGAGATCATAGCTTCATAAATTATCCCCTGATTATTGTGTTGGTAAATCAGTATTACATGGGAAGATTTTACATAAGAATTTTGACCTTACGTAAAATCTTCCCATATATAGCTATATAAAGTAAAAAATGTAAACACTGCATGGGAATACTTTACATGTGGCATAAATTCCATGGCAGAAGTCACTTAAAATCTCCCCCACGCATCATGCATGATTAACCCAAGGGATCAAGAAGTCACATAATATCTTCCCATGATAGAATCATCCTCTTTTATGTAAACATCTAAATGACCTTACAGTAACTACATACACTTTACATGCTGTACAGCATTACAAATTATAAAGGAGAGGAGGAAACTACATGTGTATCATAATTATTGTGCATCATGGGACAAGTAGTACGTGCACTGCGCCAGCTTGATATTCACAAACTAACAAGTTTTGACATACCGTAAAGTCTGGTTAATAAGCGCACATGCTAATTAAGCGCATATTTTTTAATAAGCGCATGCTTCCTTCCTGTTATTAAGTATTGTCTAATAAGCGCATGCGCCCAATAAAGACGACAGTTTTAAATAGTCATCGTTCGATCCAGAGTGTATGTAACCCAGAGTGTTCCATGCTCTACATGGCTAGAACTAATTTACCAACCTATTTTCGGATAGCCAGCTGCATGAGATCGGTTATACTCAACCGTGGCAGTGCGATGTTCCACTGAGACGAGTTCGGACTCTTGACCTTGACCAAAGCGAGTCTCGCCAAAGAAGTCGGCTATTTTTCCACGGCTTTCTTCCAGCGATGGCTTCCGATCATACTCCCATGAACTATTACAGAGCTTAGTCCAAGAATCGCTGTGTTCATAACTTGCTAGCTTTATGATTGAGCGCTCGAACGTGCTGGCAGTGGGCGGGGCCAAAATTTCACTCTCTATTAAGCGCACATCGTCTAATAGGCGCATGTTTCCTTACCACCGAGAGTGATAAGCGCATGCGCTTATTAACCAGACTTTACGGTACCTGCTTGTAATTATTACTATTATTTACAGTGCATTACTCCATGCACACGAGGTGCAGGACTAAAACCCAATACCGGTAACTGGTCACGTATAACCATTATTATGATAATTAATGTCTAGCTTACTTTCTACATGATTAAATTTTAATGTCGTAGTGATAGTATATACTTGTACCAGTATCATAAACATAGAGTAGATCTTCAGTATACTAAAATCAGTCGTGAAATACCAACATTAAGGAATGTATAGAAGCCTTATTAAATTTTCTTCCCTAATCATTCCTTACTACCACATTACCATAATAATATTATTGATTAATTTTGATATATTTTTATTCGGTAAAAATTATCTCTTCTAAATTATTATAGAAGATGCTCCATCTATAATGTCATCAATAATTCACTGGAACGAAGTTCACTGAGTCAAGTCAATCGTGAAATAAGGATGTATTATAATAATACAGGATGACAGGTACGGAGGCACTGTATTAATGAAGAGTGTTCCGGAAATAGAGTGGCAAAGAAATGACATCAGCTCAATTGAGCAATTTACCGCAATAGACAAACAATCATACTCCCACAAATTATTGACGTCAATGAAGCATCTTCTTAATAATCATTAGCGAATTGATAACGGGAATTCTACCTCTTTATTGGTTAATGTTTAGTGTGCAGCATGACCTATACAGAGAGAGTAAGATAGCTACTACTTCCTGGAATTAGTCTAAAAACACATTAGTGGGAAGGAAGGCATTCCTATGTCTTCCTGGAAAATTAAAAAATCAATGTCATTACAACCCTTCCATATCAATGCAACTATATAAAATATTATACTACAGTATAGAATTATGCGAGTGGCATTAATATGTAAATTGCCATACGATCAATTATTATAAATGTGGGTAGCTGCTAGGCTAAGAGTCAGAGCAGCGAGAATCATCCAACCACTGAACAGTCAATCACCACACTAAAGCTTTCGAAATTCTTTAGCAGCATATAATATACAGCATAACAGCAGGCATCGATTCAAAAACTGTCTCAAGAAAGACAGCATGAGTCTCTTGACTCTATCACTACTCGTACTCTGCTCTCTAAACCAAGCAGCCAGTGAGGTCTATTACATCACAGTTGACTCAACTGATCTTTGCACCGTGCAGCCATGTCTAACCCTCTCCCAGTTTGCTGCTAACTCGAGCCATTGTCTCCACTCCAACACCACGCTGGTCTTCCTCCCTGGAACACACCACCTCAGCAATGTCAACCCTGGAGCACACTACCTCAGCAATGTCAACCTAAGATTATCAAATATGGACAACTTTGTAATGAAGTCTGAGAACTCAACAGCACAAATCAAATGTACAAGTGCCTCAGCTATACATTTCTATCAATCACAGAGCATTCATATCACTAACCTGGAGTTCATTGGATGTGGAGGAAATCAAGTGAGACATGTTGAAGAGCTTGTGGTTAAAGATACAAAGTTTAAAGGTCAAGAGAATAGTGGAACAGCCCTAGAGCTAATTGAAACAACAGCACAGATTGTCAACAGCACTTTTCTATCAAATAGAAAAGGATTATACAAAGAATGTGCTGTATCTGGTTACGCTGATTGCATGAATGTATTCGTTGGTGGTGCAATTATTGCAACTAACAGTACGGTCGATATCAGCCGAAGCAGATTTGAAGATAACACAGCAGACGCTGGTGGAGCTATATTTGCAGAACAGGGCAGCATCATTAACATAAGTGGTAATATATCTGTTAATAACAATGCAGACATGGGTGGAGGAGTACTGGCTTCCGATAGCAGTACTATCACAATAGAAGCAAGTGAATTTCATGATAACAATGCCTGGAGAGGAGGAGCGTTGTATTCCAGGAGCAGTACTATCACAATAGAAGCAAGTGAATTTCGTGATAACAATGCTTGGAGTGGAGGAGCACTGTATTCCAGAAGCAGTACTATCACAATAGAAGCAAGTGAATTTCGTGATAACTATGCCATATATGCTGGAGGAGTACTGGATTCTGACAGCAGTACTATCACAATAGAAGTAAGTAAATTTCATGATAACAATGCCAGCCATGGAGGAGTACTGGCTTCTGACAGCAGTACTATCACAATAGAAGCAAGTAAATTTTGTGATAACAATGCCAGCCATGGAGGAGTACTGGATTCCTACAGCAGTACTATCATAATAGAAGCAAGTGAATTTCATGATAACAATGCCACCAGGCGGGGAGGAGCACTGCATTCCTCCAGCAGTACTGTCACAATGGAAGCAAGTGAATTTCACGATAACAGTGCCAGCTATTATGGAGGAGTACTGTATTCCTACAGCAGTACTATCACAATAGAAGCAAATGAATTTCATGATAACAATGCAACCAGGCGGGGAGGAGTACTGTATTCCTACAGCAGTATTGTCACAATAGAAGCAAGTGAATTTCACAATAACAGTGGCAGCAGTGGAGGAGTACTGTATTCCTACAGCGGCACTGTCACAATAGAAGCAAGTGAATTTCACGATAACAGTGCCAGCTATGATGGAGGAGTACTGGATTCCAGCCGCAGTACTATCACAATAGAAGCAAGTGAATTTCACGATAACAGTGCCAACTATGATGGAGGAGTACTGGATTCCAGCCGCAGTACTATCACAATAGAAGGAAGTGAATTTCACGATAACAGTGCCAGCTATGATGGAGGAGTACTGGATTCCAGTCACAGTACTATCACAATAGAAGAAAGTGAATTTCACGATAACAGTGCTAGTTATGATGGAGGAGTACTGGAATCCAGCCGCAGTACTATCACAATAGAAGAAAGTGAATTTCATGATAACAGTGCCAGCTATGATGGAGGAGTACTGGATTCCAGCCGCAGTACTATCACAATAGAAGCAAGTGAATTTCACAACAACATTGCCAGCTATGGAGGAGTACTGTATTCCAGCAGCAGTACTATTACAATAAAAGCAAGTGAATTTCACGATAACAATGCCATCTGGTCGGGAGGAGTACTGGATTCTGATGCCAGCAATATCACAATAACTGGTAGTAACTTCACTAATAATGTTTCACCAATTGGAGCAATCATTGATGCAACTTCCAGATCTACGATTCAGCATAATAGCTTTCTTCTTATCGATAGCAACAAAGCTCATAGATATGCTCTGATATACATATCTGACTCAGAGTTCATTGGAAATGATTCAGGAAATGCTACATTCTCCAGTAACTTGGGATCATTAATGGCATTTAACAGCAACATCACTTTCACTGGTTATGTTACATTTGTGAATAACACACCATCACAAACTGTTTCAGGTGACACCCAAGAAGGAGGTGCAATAACTCTATTACAGAGCAACATATTTTTTAGTGGAAAATGCAATCTCAAACACAACCATGCTGAAAATGGTGGAGCAATACATTCCACTGAGAGCAAAATCTACATGAATGGTGATGTAACTATAGCACATAACACAGCCACTGGAAATGGAGGAGGTGTCTATCTCTCAACCAGCGAACTAAACTGCCAACAAAAGACTACCTTTGAACTTGGAAATAATACTGCATCACATAAAGGGGGAGGACTCCACGCCATTAGCTCATCTATCAGGGCAGCTTCATCCAGTAGTGGATTTCCTCAAAATGTATACACTGGTGCAAGAATAAGCATCACAGGAAATGCAGCAGAGAGGGGAGGTGGATTATCACTGGAAGCCAATGCAAAGCTTTATATCCTGAAGTATGATTATTACTTATATTACTATGATGATAACTTTAATACAACAACATTCACTGCCAACAGTGCAGACTACGGTGGTGCAATATATGTGGATGATGACACCAACTCTGGTACATGTGCTAGAAACACAGAGACAGAATGCTTCTTTCAAGTACTTGCTCTCCATAGTTTTGAATCTTCAGATCTTGAGACACAGAGTATGCACTTCACACAAAACCATGCTAGCATTTCTGGCTCCACTCTCTATGGAGGACTACTAGACAGATGTGCTGTGAATTCATCTGCTGAAGTTCACAATAAGTACCCACGTGACTTTAAAGACAGAGATGATGGAATTGCTTACTTTAAAAATGTGTCCACTCCTACGTATTTCATCCATGACATTTTTGGAAATAGTGAGGAAATTGTTATTGTCGCAAACATCTCAGTATCATCTGATCCAGTGCGAGTATGCATTTGCTTCAATTCTGATCAAAAAAATGACTGCACCCACCAATATTACACTGAGATTAAAAAGGGACGAATCGTTGCTGTTGATCAGATTGGCCAACCAGTTAGTGCAACCATCCAAACCTCCCTCCACTTCACTGAGAGTGGTCTTGCTAAAGGACAACTGGCTAGGGAAATACCTGCTGAGTGTACTAATTTGATATTCAATGTTGTTTCATCCCACAAATCAGAAAGTCTGTCCCTCTATGCCTCAGATGGTCCATGCAAGGATGCTGAATTCTCTAGTGCAACAGTAAAAATCCACTTTCTCCCTTGCAGCAGCTGTCTAATTGGATTACAAGTAAAAGCCACAAGTTGTACATGTGACTGCCATAGTGATATCAGTCAATATATGGATCACTGTGATAGCCATACTGGTTTACTAACCAAACAGCCTCAAACCAGAGCCTGGATTTCCTACATCAATGACACAGACCTAACTGGTTACTTAGTCTATCCCAACTGTCCTTTTGACTACTGCTTATAAACCAGTCCACCAGTTGACCTCAACGAGCAAAATGGAGCTGATGCTCAATGTGCCTTCGATCGGTCATCTCTGTTATGTGGATCTTGCCAACCTGGTCTCAGCCTCTCTCTTGGTAGTTCACACTGTCTCCCATGTCCTAGCTACTGGCCTGCACTTCTCATAGCCATCACTATAGCTGCAATCCTAGCTGGTATAGCACTGGTGGCTTTATTGCTAGTACTCAACATGACAGTTGCAGTTGGAAGTCTAAATGGATTGATCTTTTATGCCAATATTGTACATGCAAACGAAAATATTCTACTTCCATTTCAAACAAGAAACTTCATTACCATGTTCATATCATGGCTGAACTTAGATCTTGGAATTGACACCTGCTACTTTCCAGGAATGGACGCTTACATCAAAACATGGCTACAGTTAGCTTTCCCTGCCTACGTCATTCTTCTCGTAATTTTTGTCATCATCATCAGCTCCTACTCTGTAAAGTTTTCAAACCTTATTGGAAAGAAGGATCCAGTGGCAACTCTGGCTACACTAATTCTACTTTCCTATGCTAAGCTTCTTGAAATCTGCTTTAAGTCTCTATCAGTTGGCATTCTTGAATATCCTGATGGCTCTAGTGAAATGCTGTGGCTCCCTGATGCAACTGTCGAATATCTCTCTGGAAAGCACATTCCTTTATTCATTGCAGCTGTTCTCATTCTCCTGGTTGGTCTGGTCTACACTGCTCTTCTCTTCTCCTGGCAGTGGCTCCTCTACCTTCCACAGTGGAGAATTTTCAAGTGGTCAAGGAATCCAAAGATACAAACATTCATTGAAACCTACCACAAGCCTTACACTCCCAAGCATCGATACTGGACTGGACTGCTGCTGATTGTTCGTATCATCTTGTACCTTGTAGCTGCCACAAATGTTTCCAATGATCCTACTATTGCTCTTACAGCTATCAATTTTACAGTGTGTTGCATTTTTGCTCTTAGACCATTCTTTGGTAGCAGACTGTATAGGAAATGGCCAATGGATGTACTTGAGACATTTTTCTATTTGAACATCCTCTACTTCGTAATTTTCACCTGGTATTCTCTTGATAACCCAGCTAACAATCGGGAAGCAGCTGCCTACACTTCAGTCATCATCACATTCATTGTACTGCTGCTCATTATCCTCTACCATGTCTACATGTACACCTCAGTCTTCTCAAAGATTTATAAGATAAGGCTCAGTGGAATGATCGACAGACTGTTCACTGACGCTGATCCAAAACCAAAAGCTGAACGTCACTGGAGCCCACCACCTGATGATGACATTCACCGATTCAATGAACTCTTGGACATGATTGACCGCCCTGTTAATACTCAGGACTATAAAGTGCCAGTGAAACGGCAAGGGCCAGTGAAGCCCACCCAGTCTGTGGTGGAGGTGCACCAACCCCGTAACCTTGCAGCACCAGACCCTGAAGCAGTGCCCAACTCACTACACATACCTGGTGCTGCAGAGGCAGCCCAAGTCAAGGAGAAGGAAGCAGTTAGCCAAGTTTAATGTAAACCTCGAGTGAAATGTTAAAACTTTTGAATTTATAGAACTCTTGACTAAAATAGAAACTGAACAATAGATTGCTTATGTGCTTATTAAGTTTTGCATGATAATATTATAAGGAAAATTTTGTAATAGGCCTTTTTGAGTTATGCAGGACAACATCATGTAGTAGTGTTTCATGTGATAGTAGGTGTTAAGGAACTTTTTTTACCGTTATTTGCTTAGGAGCATGGCCTCTAGAGGCGGACACTCTATATAATATGCCAAAACTTAATTTTGCTACTCACTTCATTTAGCCAAGACTTAGTCCTTCATTCTTGTATACCATTAGTTTTTTGTAAAGTTATTGTTGTTCTGCATTTTGGATTAAGATTTTTGAGTGATCTGAAACACAACGTATCTTCACACTTGAACTGCTCCAGCTTTGCCACAGTTAACATAATAATTGTCTAATACCGCACGTATATAGTTAGCATGAATATTCTAGATAATGATATTGAGAAAATTAACGGATGATTGTTTGGGAAAAGTCTTAATTAGTGGTTGATTATTATACTTCGATTTAGGATAGCTACTTGAAAATCAGGTATCCCTGTACCATATCCCTTCAGGAAGACTAACATGGGCACAATGCCTATAATAAGTAAGATGCAGTTCAAGAATCACACAATGTGTGTTCACCCCTTTCTATATACAATGTCATAATATTATTATATTATCTGAAAAATTATCACATTGAATTTATTATGAGGGACATGCAGTGTTAATAAGAAAGAGCAAGTATTATTAACATTGTCAAGTTTCAAATGATGAGCAGTGACTGCATGAGATCTTCCTGCAAAATTATAGTGAGGTAATGCAATTGTACTCATTACTAGTACCTTCAATTAGGTATGGTATAACAGATGATGGGAAATTAACTTACTTCGAATCCTGACGCTGTGAGATGCTATTGTAGTGATGTTGTTTGTGAGGTAGCCTGAAGCAATAGTGACTGCACACGAATATTTACCAGCATCAGATAGTCGAACTGGAGGAAGTGAGAGAATGGAGTGCATTCCAACTTTTATCTGACCACTACTGGTGTTTATAATCCACTGATAATTGACAGAGGGGTTGAGATTTTCAGCTCCAAACATTCTACAAGTGAGGCTAAAGCTTTCTCCTATACTTCCATTCTGTCTGGTACTCTCAACGATTTGGATGGATATAGAGGGAGCTGAAAAGGTAAAGAAGCTAAGAATCAATAATATTATTATTAACGTTAGGTGATATAGCTACCTTTTGTAGCATGTGATAAGAATGTGCTTTCTGTTTCATTGATTGTTGTATGACAAGAACATAAACCATTGTGGGATTGCTGTAGTGATCTAAAATGTAGCTGACTCGTAGAATAAGTAGAATTGGTAGTTACGGAGCTACTGCTAACAAGTGGTGTCCTGCCATCAGATGGTCTTAGCCACTGAAAATTTAATGTTGCTATGGGTTCATCAGCCGAACACTCCAGAAAGTATCTCAATCTCTCCAGCAATTGGAGAGCCATTGGCTGTGATCTGTATTGATACAAAAAATTATTATTATTTAAACGTACCAATAAGTAAACAGAGGATTTGAGTAGTATTAGTGGCATCAGACACCTCACAACAGATCGTCCAACTGGAGTCATGGCAGTAATATTATTATTGGTAGGATGATTAAGATACACTTGTCCATTAATATCTTTTCTATTTCTGTAAAATTCCAAATCAGATTCTAACCCAAACCCCCGTTTGGGCACTAGCTTTCCACTTGGTAGGTACCATTCTCCATGTCTCAAACTGAAACAGCAAGGCTTCCTATCAGTGATGCACTATAGAGCACCATTAGGGTTGTCAGAATATTGGCCAATACTTCTGATGTTAATTTGAGTGTTATTAGCAATAAATTGATTAAATTTTCTTAGAGTTAAAATAAACACATGCAAAATAAACTCAGCTTTCAAAAGGTGAGAGGTTTGCTTTCCAATTTCTCACCAGTTGTCAGCAGAATTGAGTCAGACATAGTTCCACCATTAATGAAATAGGGATTAGTTGAACTTAAACTAGCTGTGCATGTATAAATTCCAGATTCATTTCTCCCAAATAAGCAGACATTCTTCTACTGGTATAAGTTGTAGAATTTCCAAGAATAGGTTGCGAAGTGTTGATAATCTTAAATCCATCTGGTCCACTCCAACTTGTGTTTAACCAAATCAGGGGAATATCCATAGCTGGGGTTAGCACTGCGATATGCACGTGCACAATGCAAGTGAGATTAACCACACAACCAATGGGTCGTACTGGATGTCACAGGGAGAGGAGCTGGGACTGTATAATAATAATATTATTATTATGGCAAAAAATATTATTAGTCAGCAATCTCAGAATTTTCACTCAACTTACTTTGCACTTTGCAATTGAGAATATTATGAAATCCAATCACAGTTACATTTTTAATGAGGGAAAGTGAGCTAATTGTAGCCTGACATGCATACTGTCCAGCATCAGATAGTCTGAGGGGAGAGAACAAGAGAGAATTGGGTGGAGTTTCAAATCGTGTGATAGTGCTGTTGTTTTTGATCCACTGGTAGCTAGGTTATCGTTGAGGGGCATAAGTGACTAGCCACAACAACCTTGCATGTGAGTGTGTAGCCACTCTCTCCCAACACAGGTTCTCCACTGGGGGTGATCTGGACATGAACAACTAAAAAGACAAGGCAATGTGGGGTTAGGTTTATACTATTATGGCACTCATAGTAATAATAAAAATTAATATGCCTGCATGAGTAGCACTATTAAATACTATCCACAGAAACTATTGTGCTGTTTGCCAGTCAACCAGCTCCAAGTCTACATGTGTAGTTCCCTGCATAAGACTCATTCAGTGTAGGAAGACACAGCAAAATACTTGAATAAATGTTGCCACTCATCAAAAAAGTTGTTGAAGAAGTGACACCAGAGGGTAGTGAGGCATTGCCATGTGGACCATAGAACTGCTAATTGCACTCAAGGGATGGTGGAGGTACATTAGTAGGCATATTACATCAAAATTTTAGATTATTCCTTACACTTTCTTAACCACACATAATAATAAAGGAGGCTTCAAGATACAATTTAGTCTTTGTTCCGTAAAATTTCATTGAGTGGTTGCAGAGATATGGCTGTTTTAATATTTCTAAACATCACAATTTTTCTGCCATGTGTGTGTGTACTATTCCAATAGGGGAATGGCACGTAACATGTTGATTACTTTAGAGGCCTATAACTCAAAAACTACACTACTGATTGAATCCAAACTTGAAATATAGCATGGAAGTACCTCTCTACTTATTCTACTGATGAATTTAACATGCCTTAATGAATAAAAAAAATTTGGTGTGCATACATGTTTGGCTGCTGCTGTAGCTAACACTTCACTGCCTCAGAATTCCAGAAGCTGACTTCATGCATGATTTTTTGAAATTACTAGTTTAGATGTCTGCTCAAACACATACATAAGTTTTCATAGTGTTACACACACATGTTCACACATGTACATGCTCATATGCACATATTAATATTGTTTTCTGAAGTGGAATCTATTCTTAAAGTGTAAGACGAGCCCTGAGTTCTTTAGAAGCAACAAAGAGTTTAAAGTGCATGCACTTTCTATGTATCATATTTTTTGACAGAAATAGTCTAGCTAGGGGTAGTTTGAGCCAAAAATTTCATTTTTCATATTTTCAACACATTTTCTTGTATGCACACATATTATTTTACACAAAATAAAATGCTTATTGAGCTCTTTTCAATCGAACACTTAAAAAATGGTTAAAACTACTAAAACATTTGTAATCAGCACCTTGAGTTACCCCTAGAAGCATAAAATGCTCTGGAGAAGTGAGCAACATGGAGCAAGTTGAAGTTATCCATTAGCAATATTTGTGTGCCACGGTAGTTGAGTATGTGGTATTTATGGAGTTTCCCTGAAGCCCTGCAATGCCGGAAGTGGGTACAACCCAACACTTTGGATACTACAGTGTAGTGCTATCTTTGCTGAAGCCTGTGGTGCAAGTTTGGTGTTCGTAGCACATTGTAGTGAGTAGTTATGATCCCTGAAACTTTGTAATATTTACATGTGTGCAGGTTTTTTATAGGCAATTTTTTGGGTTCTGACATGCCTAACATTAGAGGGGAGAGCAAGGGAAGAAGTAAGAGTTGCTGAGCATCTCAAAATGAAGGAATTTCCAGCAATACCAGGGCCAGAGTGAGAGATTGCCACCTGGTTGGTATTGGATCTGGTACCAAAATTCACTGTAATAATATAGAAGAAATTTTTAAGTGATACTCTAACATAATATTTTGACTCAATTTTACTCACCAATATTTGCATAAAGAATTTGTGTAACACTAGGATCTCTGGTGGACTACTCCATCAACGAAAGAGACGAACTGAGCCATAAAACTGTCGTCCATTTATAGCTTCATTTGGACCTCTGTTTGTTAGAAATCCAGCAGGCCCTGGACCCTCAATATTATTATTAAGGACTGTAAGGCCATCAGGATCAAGTCAGTTACATACAAGTCAGTTACACACAGTAGTGCTCCATCATGAAGTTCTGGCCTGGAATTGGAAGGAATTAGCTATATTGCAACATGGAATGGGTGCCTGGTAGAGGCTATCATCAATGTCCACAAAGCTATTGTTGGGTATAGTTACTCCGTGCATCTTGAGAGGGACACCAACTGTATACGCAGCAAATTACGAATACAGTAGCTAGTAAAGTTATTACCGTAGACTCTGGTTAATAAGCGCATGCGCTTATAGCGGTAAATGGAATGACAGTATGCGCTTAATAAAGGATATGCGCTTATATGGCACATAACCACGCCCACAAACGTTTAGGCACGTGATGGATGCGAGGCCCACTACTAGCACTAGCACTGTACTTGAGCACTCGATCGATCGAGCACTTTAGCGTTTACAGTTGCCGCTCAAGATGATGAGTGCTGGCGATCTGTCGATCTTCTTGCATGATAACGTTATTCGTGGCCATCATTTCTCCAAAGATACCTGACTCCAAATCACTTTCCAGCCGGTCAAGGTCAGGTTCACAGAACACCACGCCTATTAAGTGCATGCGCTTAATAAACAATATCTTATGACAAGAAGAGGGCATGCGCTTAATAAATAATGTGCGCTTAATAGCGAGGTGCGCTTAATAACCAGAGTTTACGGTATTGTACTATTCAAAGTCACAGATAAAACCTTGCTGTCCCTTGATAAGGGGGACACTCGTTGCAATCAGCATCAGTAGCTCTAGACAGAATAGCTTCCTACAGTAAAGACCGGAGGCACACTGAAAGAATACCAGTTCAAGATGTTTTCGTATGCGCATGCGCAAAATTAATTTTATACACCAACGACCCTTTACCGATACAGTTTGTATTCATTTGCACGTGTGCACAGTATTGTCCTAGATCCTCGGGACTCCTGAGGATACCCATCACATTCTAATAGTCTTTTATTCATTTGCCCATACGAACTATTATCATCACTCACAAGCTAGTATAATAATATCGACGGAGCCTGGATGAAAGTCAGGTATGTGCTTCTATGGCCCTCATTCCTTCAGAACGTATGCTCAGAACTTAGTATCTCTTTTTTGAATGCATTTATTCATTATGATACACTAGCTAAATTATATGTTATTATAGTTACTTCATATAATAATGGGGATCAATAATTTTTATTGATTCAGTACGATTACATCACTGGATCGGTGATAATATTCATAATGACATTGTGTCAGTCTATGTCAGATGTGTATTCAATGTGAGGGACTGTGGCTTCCTCCAATGATGTGTAGTGCTCTTCAGCATTAGGGTCCCTCTGAATGGGCTCATAGTCCGGTCCTGTCCTACTGTACTGCTCAACTCCTTCATAAGTATTCTGTCGGGGTACATCATTTTCTCCATAGGTTGGATTCTCCACAATACGCTCAAGTGTACCTGGTTTAGAAGAACTAAAAAAAATAATATTAATGATAATGCGTAATGATAATAATACGTGATTGTTACCTAGCTATTACTCCATATATTATATTCTCTCTTTCCTCTTCAGCAATTTTCACTCTTCTGTACATATAGAGCAATCCAGCTAGAGATAGCACAAGTAGCAAGGTCAAAATCAGAATGATTGCTCCAAGTATTCCTCCTACAATTCTTGAAGTACTAGATGCTGTTGCTAGTTGCAATTGCTCACTGATCATGGTGGTGCTAGTCTCACTTGATGTTGTAGTCAGCACTTGTACACTCCTATAGGGCAAGTAGTAAAGCTTTGAACTATACATAAGCAAGGAAATGATTAGAGCCAAATACCTTTCTGACGCACATGCTATTGAACTGTATGCATCGTATTCAACTTCTACACAGCAGTTGTAGACTGTATGAAGATTTGGTCTAAAACCTTCCAAGGGTACTGTGATTGATGTAGTTGTATTATGGACAGTACTGCTTGCTTTGTATTGGATATTGTTGTCTGACGTTGTGGAAGTAGTGCACTCTATGTTGTAGCCCAATACAGGCTCATTTGTTATACCACTCAGGGGCTCTTCCCAAGTCACATTTAAATCTACTTCTGACGCATTCACACGGATATTCTGTGGAGGTCCTGGAATCAAGCATGTCAACCACCTTAAGCTATTACTCTATGTATGCATATTAATAGGTATATCTTACTTTCTTCATGGCATCTTACTCCAACTCTGTGAGTGAAGTTTCCAAGACAATCACTGACTTCTCGGCTAAACACGCAGTCTGTTAAATTTTGTTCACTTCCAGTGCAGTTAATGTTATCAATGCGTATTTCTGGTCCTCCTTCAATAGTTAGATCAATAAAAGTCTCATGCCCTAAATAGAGAAAATAATTATTACTAACTAGCTACACCACATTCAAGTTACTCTGTATGTGTGACTCACCTGATACTTGAAATCCAAGTTGCCTGCACGCAACGCGTACCTCATTCGGTCCCCAGAAGTCATTACAAACTGTACTCCAGAAAGTGTCCACGCACACATCAATCCCCCCTTCAAATGGAGTAGAATTTCTTGCCAGTCTTATTTCACCATTTTCACACTGCTGAGCAAGTAAAGCTGCACATGTATATAGTGGAGCAGTTCAGTATATTTTGGCTGTCAATTTTGTCCATTGTGGCAAGGTCATGTTCTTCATAAAATTTAAGCGGCTTACCCTGACAGAATAATACTAGAATGTTCACTCCTACTAAGATCTTCACTGAGAAAACTTCCATGGCTACTAGTACTGATGGTAGTAGCTAGCAAATTTTTTTGATTATTACGTTTGTTAGCCATGCAGAGTGCTATGTTTATATTCATGGTAATACCACTTAAATTAATGGATTAATATTGCATGAGTGGTTTCCTTTCCATGCAGTCATCTGGCTTGCTAGACATCACCCTGGACACAACATCCGAACAGCAATGCATGGTGGGGCAGAGAGCTTTACTGTATATGGATGCACAAAGGCCCACAGGCTAGGGCAGGCACATGTGCATGTGGGCTGGCATACTCCATAGTCTACTACTACTTGTAGTGGCTTCAAATTCAAGGCTCTCTCTTTTTATGGTCATGTTTATTGACTGAAAGGAAGCACAGTGACTGAGCTAACTGTGTAGTTACTTGGGTTCTGCAGTAGTGCTTCCTGGCACACCCATTCATGACAGTCACATACTGTACAGTTGATAATATTTGTATGTGTAGCATAGTAGCTGATCAGCTGGCTGCATAATGAGAATATCTAGTCCTTGAAAAACTCTTATTCATGTTACCGGTATTTATGATCATCAATTAACTATTAAATTTAGCCAAGTTGCTAACTATGCCAGGGGCCGGTAATATTGTGGTTATCATCTCCAATAAGCTTTAGAGCTATGGAAAAACCAGTAATGACAATCCCTGCCGATGATAAACCTGATTATCTGTGATATCTGTGTACGAATCTGAAAGCACTGAACCACATTAGGAAAATAAGTCCTTGTTATGAATACTTTCCAAAGCCAATAAAGGACTATAGCTGACCATGCAGCCCTAGATTTTATAGCGGGGCCCCTCTGTTCCAGATAGCGTAAGGTATCCTCCGTATCATCATTTCAGGGGGAAATTTAATACATTGTGTAACTGGGACCATGCACAGCATAATTAATTAAAGGGAGATATTGATGTCTTCATTTCAGGGTTGTAAGGAGTTCCCTAGTAGTTGGAAAGTATTTGATTTTATGCTTTCAAATCTGGACACTATAATATTCTCCTATAGTAGCTATTAGATAATACCCTGAACTTGAGTAGAATTAGTTATGTATGAAATTAAGTACATCTCACAATGACAGTCTTGCTGCTAGGGTGCACATTATAGAGAGTCTATAAATTCAGATCTCAATTTGGTGGATTGGCTAGTCTAAGAGCCAAATTCGTGATCACATGCATTGCATTCAAACAGGGAATTCCTACAATTGTAGTCATGCGCATATGAATGCTTGTGTTCTACTACTATTCACTGTCGTTGGCACACTCTAGCTCTTACAACTGAAGTCTTCCTGCCAGTGAATAACCAATGAAATAATATATAATTCTGTGTCAGGATTTGAGGAAAGATCATCACATACACACAATAGTTTATGGACAACACACAATGTAAATTATCTACCATTAAGTGTTTTTGTGTCACTGCTTATTGGTATTTCATAGGAAGCTGGTCGAAAGGGTGTTTTGCCGTCAGCTACTACACTGGGATGATTTCTGTTGGTGGATTGATTGCCGCCTCGATTTGTCTTAGCTGTTTGAATTGGTTCATACTCTGGACCTGTACTGCTGTATCTGCCCAATGGCGTCTTGCTCGATGCTGCCAAACTTGATTCTTGTTCTCCATACATTCGATCGTCCAGTACTCTCCCTGAATGAGTATCAGACCGAGCTTCAGGTACACTGCAATGGAAGTGTCATTTACAAATAGAAACGAACTATAGGCCTATATCACCAACCTTTTAGGATGCTCTTCTTTGCTTTGATTTTTTCTCCACATATAGATCAAGGCAGTCACAGTCACCAATAGCATGATAAGTAGAACAATAATCACAGATGTGAGTGCTCCAGCAATCCCAGCAATGACCTGAGTTGATGTAGTGCTGGGACAGATTGAGGGCTGTTGATTATTATCATCCACAGTCAACTGTGATGGAGTTGCAACGCATGCTCTTGAGCTATAGGTCTCAAAAGCAGCCTCAACACAGCAATTGTAGGCAGAAGTGAAGATATTTCCTCCTATTGGTAGGAAAGCTACAAAGACATCAACAGAAACTGTGTGCTTCAATGTATACACTTCACTGCCTTCCAAAAAGGAGCACTCAATTTCATAATTTTGGATTTGTTCATTAGTTACACTTCTTTCAGGGGCATCCCAATCCACCTTCACCGCCATTTCATTGATAGACAGTTTCAGATTTCTTGGTGCCCCTGTATAATAAAGAGTGTGAGGCTGTATTAAAAATATTGTTGAGGTTACTACTGTGTGGTAACATTAGCATAACCTATATTGCTGTGGCAAATGTTGCTAGCTACTAAATCTAAACAAGCAGCTTAGCTACATCTGATGCCCTTAGGCTGTATTTACTCAATTTACTACTCTAGTTGGTATGCTGCTTAATTGAAGAGACTTACTTTCTTCGTGGCATCTAACACCAACTTTGTGAGAGTTGCTGTTGCAATCACTGACTTCACGTGAAAAACTACAGTCTATAAGTCTCTCTTCTGCTCCAGTACAGTTACTGTTGTCTATGCCGACATCTGGTCCTCCACTACCCCGAAGATCAATGAATTGCTCAGTGCCTTCAGAAAACAACAATTAAGAAGTAGCTATACCTATAGGATCACTCACTGTCAAATTACTCACCACTTGTAGCAAATCCCAATTGCCTGCATACAACCAGTGCTTCGTTATGCCCCCAGAAATCATTACACACAGTTCTCCATTCTTCAGAGAGGCAGACCTCGACTCTTCCTTCAAACTTTGATGGGCCATTTTGCAATCTGACTGTCCCATTCATGCAAAGCTGAGCTGTTGTGTGATAAATGATTAGCTATGACCGTAATAATTGTTGTTATTATTATGCCTCACCATTGCTGAGCTTTATTATGACTAAAGCAACAAGTAACAGTTTCATCATGCTGATCTAGCTTATCCTATTCTGCGATATCACTGAGACTTCAGGCAGTAACATGAGTATAAGTATGCCTGCTTACCTAGTGGATAATTTTCAGCGTCAAGCATCCTGTATGTGTACTACACTGACCATGTTTATGCAATAATCTTGGCATGGCCAGACTTAAGTTCCTCCTCCAAATAATACTGGAGACTATACACTTTACATGTAGCGGCACAATGTCATGTATACACACAATGTGAGTTACTTTCTATAATAATAGTCTATAGCTATAGCTTATTATTGTCTCAGGAATTAACCCTGCTGAGCCATGCTGATTAAGGATTATTGTGCTGAGTAGGTCACAAAAAACAAGCTAAAGTGGGATCTGCTGTCAGTGTCTGAAAAGGAACCATTTGGGATACCATAATAGTGCAGTGGCATAAGAAGATACTTTGGAGTGGGGGATTAAGAATTGCTAATCGAGTATAGCAGTGCGGCCATGTTGTAGCTACAATCTAGGGGGTCTCCATGGGGGCATGCCTCCCAGGAAATTCTGGATTTTCATATCTCCTTAGATTAATTTGGTTCATTCTGAGATCGTATTCTATGTTTTTGTTTATACCACTAAATTAATATCAATTTTGTTGGGGCAACGCTGACACAAGTATAATACTGCTACATTTGTACAAACCTGGTTGGACACTATAGAGTGGCGTAAGAACCAGGGGAGCAGGGGGGCTTTGTGCAGCCCCCCCCCCCCCCCCCCCCCCCCCCCGTTCCCTCCCCCCTGTGAAATCGCCCTACCCAGGTATAATTTATAAGACTAGGACCAACAAGTGTGCACAGTTGATTAACCACACTGATCTTATCAAATTTCTGTGAAATACATAATGCATTAAATTTAATAACCTCTAACCTGCACACATGGCACGGATTTTATATGCTCGAGGCCTGCTTCACTTCTGATAGATGCATGCACTGAAGTGAACAGATGCTGTTGGACTCCTCATCTCTTGACTGTTTATATTTCTCATTTGCGCTGAATAGGTGGTCTCATATGCTCTGTGTGCTCTGATTAATAATATTTGACATGTGTATAGCTGCATGATTTCTCATTTGCACTGAATAGGTGGTCTCATGCTCTGTGTGCTCTGATTATGTGTATAGCTGCATGATTTGTCTTGTTCACCTGCTACAGTATTGTCTTTTATGCACTCCTAGAGCCCCTTTGCTGTCTATAATATAAACATGTGCTGTTTTACTATGTACATTACCATAAGAAAAACAATGTCAAGCGAGTCACTCAGAAATCATGCATATAGTGCATGCAGCACAGCCAGCATGTAGATGCATGCTTCTCAAGCTTCAGGTAGTTACAGAGGTGTGTTCTAAGAAAGAACTCTTCAGGTGCAATGCATAATGGGGTAGCTATGCACTCCAGCTGCAGGGAACTCTAAACTTGTAGTGGTTAAACTATACTCAATTCCTATACCGTATACTTTCTAATTTAGGCGCCCCTAAAAAATAATTACAGATCGCGCAGGCGCCTCCAATTAGAACCGAAAAATTCTCGAGCAGGTCAAAGGGCGCCTAAATTAGGGAGGCGCCTAAGCGCTGCAATTAGAACGGTTCTGGAAGTTTTGCCAGAGCTCAAGCGCTATCACTAACCAGTACTATTTAGTGGCAGTGAATATTACAGTGGCAAAAGCAACAAAAATATGGTTCTAGTTTCAGTTCTTTTTGAAAGTTTCACTCTGATCGCTGAATCACGCTCGAGTTGCTGGTACCATAGCCATCAGAACGGTTGTCTCTGACTCCAGAAAGACATCGAAGCAGTATGTAAGTGCCCATATAAATGTAAGAGATAGCTTAGTTTGACATCTAAACTGCTAGCTCGATAGATCAATCGACGATACAGCGGTATTGTGATATTGCACGTGGCAATACATTCCAATTAAATAGGCGCCGCCTAAAAATAATTGATGTCCGGAAAGGCGCCTTAAATTAGAACCGAAAAAATTGCGCAGGTCTCAAAGGGCGCCTAAATTAGGGCGGCGCCTATATTAGAACATATACGGTACTACGAGAGAACCATCATTCATCCTGGACCAATGCAGATTCTACTTTTTGATGTAGAAATCTGTCAAGAGCATAATAATTCAGTGGAACTAGCGTGAGGAGGGGAATAACATAATAACTCCCTAAGATAATGTAATAGGTCAGAAATAAAATTAATGAGTATTATTGAACATCATGAAAACATTCAGTGGTGTGGTGTAGCATGCTAGTGACGCCAGTCCTGTATTTGTGACAATGTAATACATGCATGTTGATAAAGAGAACTTACAACATTAATGTCATGCTCTTTCCAATTCGCTATAGTTATTAGTAATATATGCCCTTGTATGCTTTGGCATATCTCAGAGCTGCATGTGGCACCACACCTCCACCATAATTATATTATTATATCACCAGACATAATAATATACAGCAGTATATAAGTGGCTTCTGTTTTCAAACATGGATAACTTATATCACACACCTGAGGAGGTGTGTTCCTTTGTTTTAATATATTACATGAACATAGACAAAAGCAATATTGATTGCCATTAATAGAAGAGTGAGTCTCAGAACAACAGTTACTGTTACTATGATCGATCCCCATGACACTACTGTGTACACTCCTGCATGAAAATTCACCCCATAATAATATTTACTATTCTGACAGAAAAGGTATTGTAGGACATTAAAATAATGATAAAATATTATGTCACATAATATTAATAGGCATGCATATACACAATGTTATTAGTTATGTAGAAAGAATCACACTTCAAGCTAAGTGTTACTCACTTCTAAAGTTAATGATGAAAACTAAAAATTTGAATGATGATAATTATTGATTGCACACAATGATGTTTAAGATGTACTGATTACATGTACTTAGTTAGCTATAAGTCTTTTGCAGCTCCTGGTAGAGGTAGGCAGCCTCAGAGAGTTGACCTCCAAGCTGACCTGCCACACTACGATCATTTCCAGTCCACTGTAGCAAAGTGCTACTGGATGCATTCAAAGTGGCAGAAATCTTAGAGAACGGAGGACGCTGGGAGTGAGTGGGATTCCTATAGTATATATTATTATGGAATATAATAATTTAAAGTGAATTTAAGTTTGATATGACCTGCTATATATCAGATAAGAGACGATTTGGGGAAGATGGTAGCATGCAACAATCAACTTTTATCACGGCAATGTCTTTTATAGTGTAGTGAGTATATACTAGTATCAGTGTATAGACACAAACACAGAGTGGATTAGACGTATATTATAGTATACAACTCCATACATAATATTATATTATTTGCAACAAGGTGCACACACTGCAAACAAAAGGTCCCCTTTTCTCATACCTAGTCACTTTAAATCATAATTATAATAGTTTATGAGTTATCACACTAATACTGATGTACCAGCAGTCGACCATGAGTTGGTAGATGGGTCTGGGAGTTCCAGGAGGTGGAGGCTGACAGTACCCCGAGTTGATCTTCTTTAGAACTTCTTTGTTAGTAATTTGAGAGAATGGTTTCTTCCCAACTGACCAGATCTCAAACAGCACCATACCATAGCTCCATACATCACTGTCAGTGGAATATTTTCTATAGAAGAGGGCCTATCCCATACAGAAGCTTCTAGCAAGATCTTGTAAGAATCTTACACAATTCATGCAAGTTGTATCTTGCACCTACTTACCCTTAGAAATCTTGCAAGATTTTGCAGGATTTATGTATGGGCATCAAGAATCTTGCATTCTACAGCAAAATCTTGCAGTTAGATGACTTCAAAAATAAAGATGCAAGATTTCTTGCAAGAAAGTGCTTGGCGTCTTGCAAGATGTGTTAGGCATCTCACAAAATTTAATACTATGATTATTATACGTAGTAGCATGATGACGATCTTTACCAAAAGATCGTATCCAGGGGCTCATTAGTATGGGCGACCCTTACCCATTAACGTTGTATAGTAGCGTATATATAGCAACACATCATTTCATCATCATCATCATAATAATAATATTATTATAGTAATAATTAACATTCTTGTAGTAAGTGAAGTAAAGAGTATACTCTTGGTGAAGTCCACACCAAACTTTTGACATCATAGAATCCTACAATGCATGTAGTAGACGTAAATGAAATTGGCTATGTCTCTCTCGCTCACACACACACACACACACACAGAGTACATACACATGTCATGGATTATGGATGGGCCATCCTAATTCTTAATAATTATGATACCCTGGTCCTTTGCTTTGGCGTGGACCATTGCTCCAGGGTGCTACTTCTAGCCTCGGGCCTAGCACGAGAACAATCCCACTACAGCAGAGACAGTGACTGCAGGGGCATGGCACTAGCCGACTGAGGAAAGGCCGTGACTCCACACAGGCCACAGCCACATTCCCACCGACAATGGTCATGTCCACCCCAGCACAAGGCCAGGCCCCCGAATTTACAGTTGGGTTCGGGCTAATAAGCAACTTATCAACTGCACCAAGTCCTCCCCCCCCCCCCCCCCCCACACACACACACACAACAGTCACATCCCTTAGCATAACAAATTGAGAAATCAAGTGGCTGAGCCTTAATCAATCTTGTCTCAGGACACCAATACCATGATCCTCACAAGCGTAATGCGTAATACTGTTCTCTCAATCTCGTGGTACCTACAAGTAACAACATTAGATCAAAATAAATAAATCTAACTGAACAGTGTAACTGCTGATGAACAGCTAAGTCGACTGACCAGTGTGTCTCTGTATGTACGTAACTGAACAGTGTAACTGCTGATAAACAGCTAAGTCGACTGACCAGTGTGTCTCTGTATGTCCGTAACTGAACAGTATAACTGCTGATGAACAGCTAAGTCGACTGAACAGTGTGTCTCTGTATGTACGTAACTGAACAGTGTAACTGCTGATAAACAGCTAAGTCGACTGACCAGTGTGTCATGTCCGTAACTAAACAGTGTAACTGCTGATAAACAGCTAAGTCGACTGACCAGTGTGTCTCTGTATGTCCGTAACTGAACAGTGTAACTGCTGATGAACAGCTAAGTCGACTGACCAGTGTGTCTCTGTATGTCCGTAACTGAACAGTGTAACTGCTGATAAACAGCTAAGTCGACTGACCAGTGTGTCTCTGTATGTCCGTAACTGAACAGTGTAACTGCTGATAAACAGCTAAGTCGACTGACCAGTGTGTCTCTGTATGTCCGTAACTGAACAGTGTAACTGCTGATGAACAGCTAAGTCGACTGACCAGTGTGTCTCTGTATGTCCGTAACTGAACAGTGTAACTGCTGATAAACAGCTAAGTCGACTGACCAGTGTGTCATGTCCGTAACTGAACAGTGTAACTGCTGATAAACAGCTAAGTCGACTGACCAGTGTGTCTCTGTATGTACGTAACTGAACAGTGTAACTGCTGATGAACAGCTAAGTCGACTGACCAATGTATCTCTGTATGTACGTAACTGAACAGTGTAACTGCTGATGAACAGCTAAGTCGACTGACCAATGTGTCTCTGTATGTACGTAACTGAACAGTGTAACTGCTGATGAACAGCTAAGTCGACTGACCAGTGTGTCTCTGTATGTCCGTAACTGAACAGTGTAACTGCTGATAAACAGCTAAGTCGACTGACCAGTGTGTCTCTGTATGTACGTAACTGAACAGTGTAACTGCTGATAAACAGCTAAGTCGACTGACCAGTGTGTCTCTGTATGTCCGTAACTGAACAGTGTAACTGCTGATAAACAGCTAAGTCGACTGACCAGTGTGTCATGTCCATAACTGAACAGTGTAACTGCTGATAAACAGCTAAGTCGACTGACCAGTGTGTCTCTGTATGTACGTAACTGAACAGTGTAACTGCTGATGAACAGCTAAGTCGACTGACCAATGTGTCTCTGTATGTACGTAACTGAACAGTGTAACTGCTGATGAACAGCTAAGTCGACTGACCAATGTGTCTCTGTATGTCCGTAACTGAACAGTGTAACTGCTGATAAACAGCTAAGTCGACTGACCAGTGTGTCTCTGTATGTACGTAACTGAACAGTGTAACTGCTGATAAACAGCTAAGTCGACTGACCAGTGTGTCTCTGTATGTCCGTAACTGAACAGTGTAACTGCTGATAAACAGCTAAGTCGACTGATCAGTGTGTCATGTCCGTAACTGAACAGTGTAACTGCTGATAAACAGCTAAGTCGACTGACCAGTGTGTCATGTCCGTAACTGAACAGTGTAACTGCTGATAAACAGCTAAGTCGACTGACCAGTGTGTCATGTCCGTAACTGAACAGTGTAACTGCTGATAAACAGCTTAGTCGACTGACCAGTGTGTCTCTGTATGTACGTAACTGACCAGTATATTAAACGCTGGTCCCAGACTGCTACGAAGTTTAGCCAGAGTGATTGTTTATTGTATTTACTCCCTGCAGTCACAACTTATCTGTCTTAAAAAGATTTCCATTCTGAAGATATAATAAACTTTCTATAGCATCTAGTTCAGATACCTGACAGAGAAGGAGAGAGAGAGATATAGATCTATAATATTTATATGTACGTGTATTATTATTATTAGTGCCTGTATTTACCGAAAGGAGGTGTGGTCAACTCGATCTAGCTCGAAGGAGCGTATCTCTAAGAGGACACGGGTCGTTTGTCATCGTTCAGTTTGCAGGCTCTTCTCCTGGTGAGCATCAAAGACAAGAATGAACACGAAGTCAGCTCTGCTCGATCGAATGCTCGCACTAGTATCCCGCCACGACCGCGCTCTGCTTGCATTTGATTGGTCGTTTCAAGTCACATGATGCGCGGGCCGCCGTATCGCAGCTGAGTTTCAGTTGCGCAATTGCCTGCAGCTGCACAGAAGAGCGAACTTTCACTGGGTATGAACCAAAGAAATTTTCTACAAAAGCTTTATTGAAGAGTTACAGTTCGAGTCAGAAGGTCTGGCAGAGTTTTGAACTTAATTGGTATGATATTTGATATTTATGGGAGAGCATAGCTAAAGGTGCTAGCCGCTATCTAATAGGAGGGGCAATCCACTTTAAATTGTCAACTTTCGCTGTACCTATTCTACATTGACGGTAAATACCTCTTTCCTTCATAATTCAGTTCTGAAAGAGAGGGTAGCCACCAGACTGAGGACACTATAAGAGCTAGCTATGCAATTCTGGACAAACACAATGTCATGACAGTTGGACTTTTCTGCTGCATTTTAAGGTAATTTTGAATAATATAAATAGTATTTATCATATTTGGAGGGGCCAGGTGGTGAGTAGCCTCGTCCCCAGGCCCTCTGAGGAAAGGAAGACCTGGTAATATCCACTGCATGTGCATGCACTACGTTTTCCATATAGCTAATTTACTGTAAAATTAAAGTGTCCGTAAACTAATTCCTACCACGTGCTAACAAGTGAAACGGTCCATTTGTCTAAAGAATACAGAATGACCTGACCTTTGTACTAGCGATTGTGGTGCTGTTCAGGCCTTTCCTTCCTCCCCCCCCCCCCCCCCCCCCCCCCCCCCCCCCCCAGAAGGCCTGGGGAGGAGATTAGGTGGTGAGGGGCATCCCACTTTATTTATTATTTTGCTTCCGGAGCAAATTCCTTCACTTGCCCAATGTTTTCCTGCGGTCTTATTTGCAGTCTATACCTGGTATGTGTTTCATGTGCATCCTGCTGTTGCTTGCAAAGTGCAAGTGAACACTCTTTGAACAATAGATCACTGCAGTGAATGGTGACAATGACTCTCACTTGTGTGCATGAGCAGAAAGTACCGTATAGCGGGAAACTTTCGAGGGAGAAAACTTTCACGAATTTCGCGATTTTTCAGCCATCCGCGAAAGTTTTCTCCACGAAATTCTAGGCATGCCACACCCATTATGCTACCATTCCACAAAAGCTTTCTCTGTGAAAAGCTCCTTTCTACCGATCCGCGAAAGTTTTTTCCCTCAAAAATTTCCCGCTATATTATGGTACGTGATCGGCTAGAGCTGTGGTTGATAGTTACAGGTGTGCATGACCAATGCTAAATGCCTTAGTGGCCAGTCAACCCTCAGCTTCTCCTCCCCCTCTAGATTCAATGTAAATTCAATTATTATTATTGTATATTGAACTTTGACCTGTAATACAAACATATGGGAAACGCGTGGGCGGAAACACGTATGATAATTTCCCATATCAGTCGTGTTCGTCACGTGCAAAATCCGTATCAGTCGTGTTCGTCACATGATCGCCATATATACAGTGTTGAAACGTTGAACAATGGTTGAACGTTGAGCGCCAGAGAAGAAAGTAAGTTGCTGCTATCAGTCATTTTTGTTGCCCGAGTTAGATAAATGAGCCACGGTGCCGCTGCCCTTACCTTACTTAGCTATACGCCTTAGTCTTCGGTGCCTGAAATGACAGCGGCCATCGCCGAAACGTAGCAGTCCCTTCTTAGCTTTGCCGCTAGAGCTACTAAAGCTCCAGTACAGAATAGGCTTCTTAAATATACGATAAATACCTTATTGCCATAGTAGAACGACGATACCTCGGAAATACCACTCGTTCATTGCCTTTTGCACTATTACTCGTGCTTCGCACTCGTAACAATACGCGGCAATGAACTCGTGATATTTCCCGGTATCGTCGTTCTACTATGGCAATAAGTATATATTATTGTGTTGCTTATAGGACCACTAATCAATTAATGCTTTAACTTTGTGCATGCACGTCACACCCCCTCCCACACCCACCCCCTCGGGCAGCCCATTGTCCCGTCCCCCCCCCCCCCCCCCCGTCCCCCCCCCCCCCCCCCCCCCAATTTCAGACTAGATAAAATCATGAGTATTTCAAGCTCAATTTTGCCATGTTTGATGGTTTGGTTGCCATTACAACTCAGCTACTAGTAGGGGCCTACATATCCATTGTAGCATATTAGATAATTATACGCACAGCTATATAGCTTTACCCTTATAATAGCTTTGGATGCCTTGTTACGATGCAAATGCGATCTAACGCAAATGCGATCTATCAACACTTAGAAAAATTCGACAGGGAAAAAAAAAATCAAAGTGTACAGCAAGATTTGAACCCGCTCTATTCCGTCCCATACATTAAGAGCCCAACCACTCGGCCACCACCGTTGTTGCTGCTGGCAGCCGTTATTTCAACTATTTTATAGACAAATCCTACACAACCCAGCCCCTAGCCCTCCCACACTAACCCTGTTAACCATTTGCACCCATTCCCAGACCTCCCACACTTACCCTGCTAACCATTCGCAATCCATCCCCTGACCTCCCAGCCCCTCCCATCCATATCGTCCAGCGATCGCGGCGGCGTATATTATACGTACCGGCGTATCGCGAACGGGTCGGGATCGCATTTGCGTCGTTACATGCCTCAACCATTCTCCAAGACCTATGGACCTATCATTACTATAGTCTCAATGCATTCAGTGACATTTCCCCGATAATGCATAATACCATGTGACATCCCTTATCTGGTGAAATCATGCTATTATTAGTAACTGTTGGATGCTCAGCTTCGAGCAACATTCTTTGACGGTTCACTTTGAGTAGGTGTACACTTTGAGTAGTATGTACATGGACTATTGCTGCTTTAGTTAACCTCTGGCCATGGGTCTCATCAATTTCAGATTATGCATGTTATACCTCTTATACCTCTTGGGCATTACACAGTATCTTTTCGTGTTGGCATGAGATTGAATTTCAGTCTCAGGTTATACAATGATGTTGTACGTCTGGATAATGATGACGACAGATAGACAAAATTAATAGATTACATGTACATTACCCATTGCGCATGCATGCAAACAGAATAATTTATGATTTATATCAACTGATCGTTAACTCCTAACAGAATAGCTTGACAGTGTTTAATATTTTTCATTGATGTGTGACCTGAAGTCTGAGTAGCTACAGTGACCATCTCTAGCAATCAGCATGCAAATTATGTCGTAGACTAGCCTTGTACCCAGGCCTGGCAGGAGGAAGAAAGAGGGCCTGGTACTTATTGCATGCGCATGTGCCAACTACCCCAAGAAAAGTTGGGGTGCCGCAAACGACTGTATGCTTTTTCACTCTCCTCCCGTGCGTAGGGTACGAAGCGATGTCACATTGGTGTAGCTTTGTACCCTATAGGCCGCAGCAAGAGGGCAATAAAGCGTACAATCATTCATAGTACCCCAAGTTTTCTTGGGGTAGTTGGCGCATGGGTGTACAATAGGTACCAGGTCCTTTCTCCTCCCCCTCAAAGGGCCTGGGTTCAACGCTAGTCATAAACCTAACAGAAGAGGTATAGGATACGACACAGAATTTCTATTCAATTCAGCTGTTAAATAATTATAGGAATTAACATTTTCATAGCACAATATACAATAGGTGATATTTCTACTTTTCTTGAAGTGTTGTGTTATGTATCCCAGCATTCATCCCTGCACGCATGCACCTTACATATTAAAGCATACCTCGATGAAACACAATGTCATAATAATAAATTAAATAATATAATCATCTGATAATATTATTATTGTGTTATTATTCAGGTAGCTGATCTGGAGAACAAGCACCTTGAACCCCACAAGAATTTTCTGATAAACACTGGCTACCTGATTGTCTACTATAATAATATAAACATATCAGTGACCACAAATGCACAATTATTTGTATTATAATAATAATTATTATTGTAGTGTGTATGTGATCTTATTATTGTGTAGAATAACCGTAGACTGAAAGGATGTGGGTGGAGCAACTGGTTTCCATAGCAACAATCCATGTCCATGCAGTATAGTAGTCATGCAAGATTATCTTGCAAGATTCCTGTAGAAATCTTGCATGACTCTTGTAAGATTCTTGCATGCAAGATTAATGTCTTGCATGGCTGCAAGGCTTGCAAGAGGTCTTGCAAGCCAGTGCTTGTAAGATTCTTGCAAGTTCTTGTAAGATTGTGGCCATTTCTCTTGCAATTTGCAAGATTTTTGAGCAAGCATACAAGATTTTCAGGCAAGATGTGTAAGATTTTGCTGCAAGCCTGATATGCAAGGTTCTTGCAAGAAGCTAATGTATGGGATGGTACAAGTAACATCATGGAAGTTACTAAGACAGTTACTGTACTTGATTAAACTACTTAGCTATACCTCTGGTGCAGTCCACTTCACAGGAATCTTGCCTCCCTGTGACTGAACAGTGTAGTATGTGTCGTCATCGAGGTCCCTGGCCATTCCAAAGTCACTAATCTGTCAAAGTGATTATAGTAATTATGCATAGAAACCGGTTACGAAAATACGGTTAACTACAATATATCTAGGTCCTGGAGTATACTTCATTTAATTCCACATTGAACTTTAAGCAGTTGATATCTAATAATACCTTGCAAGTGAGTGCCTCATCCAGGAGGATGTTCCTGGCTGCTAGATCTCTGTGGACAAATGCCTTCTTAGAAAGATAGGCCATACCCGCGGCTATTTCCCTTGAAAATCTTAACAGCTGCGATTCAAGCTTCTTTGCCTTTTGATAGCTGCATGCCAACCGAGACAGTGATTAAATTAACGGTACGTACAAGAATTATTATTATTTAAATCATGCCAGCAGCATGAAAATTAATACATAAGATGCTATATGTCACAATTAATAATAATGATTGTTATTATGAAAATATATAATAATAGTAATCATAGAGTCGGTAGACTCTATAAGTAGGGATGGCCCGGATATGCCATATATGTAATACATTACAAATACCCAAATATCTCAAAATAGGAAATTTTGTGAAATTTCTAAGTGTGAAAATCAGAATCTCCAGCAAATTGTGCATCTAGCAAGACCAAGATCATTTATCAAAACAATTGTATATGCCAGAACCAGATGTTTGAAAAATATAACCCATTAAATTTTTAATTTTGTCATTCTTTCTTTCTTTTTCATTATCAGGGCTAACTCAAGACTGTCTTGACCGCTCGCCTTAGTTCTCATATAAATCCACTCTATTTTGTAGCGCGCAGGTCCATGGCACATTAGTTTGGCATTATCTCGACGGTTTTCGTAATGGTGGGTGTGTACGGCGCATTAACTAATGGGTGTGTCTGATACGCCATTTTATCATACAATGCGCATGCTTGGAATGTGTTGCCATGGTGAAATCATGTGACTATGTTCAGAGGCGCGGTGCGTGTGATGCAGCGTGAACGTACCGGACCGCGTACAATGTAACTGGCCTGGATCGATTGCTCAGCGCTCAGACACTCGCCGCGTCCAGTTCTAGCCTAGAGCTAAGCGCCAGGCTCTCCCGCGCAAGCTAACTATAGCTTAGTTAACTAGGCCAGTGCGAGCTGAGCACTATAATATTACAGTGAACTAGGTATCAAGAGACTCCTCAACAGTCAGCATAATAGCCAGTTCACAACTTGAAGAGACACACTGCTAGCTTCCTTCTTTGTCAGATCAGCCACCTTGAAGAGAATGGCTAAGACTTAGCGTGCACGCGCGAACTTCGGTACCTCCCATCTACTAGCTACTTAATTACACTGAGAGGTGAATGAGCAAGCCATACAAGATGGCATTGATAACATTATAGCTACTAAGAGCAATATTACACTAAAAAAGAACAGAAACAAGTATAAAAAAACAATAAAATTGAAGGATGAAGTAGCTAGGGATGGCAGGGTCAAAAAGTACACAAACAAGATTTATAAGGCATAAGCATCTGCTATACATCCCTACGTTTGCTTTTTGAGGGGTACAAAAATAATGCAACTGAATCAAAACTGACTATCCTGAACCATCATAACAACCAGGGAACTACCTGAATGTCTCCCACATGCCGCATTCGACAAATAATATATCAACATAATAGGTGCATAATAATCGAGAAAAGCAAGCGAAGGGATGTATAGCAGATGCTTATGCCTTACAAATCTTGTTTGTGTACTTTTTGACCCAGCCATCCCTACTTCATCCTTCAATTTTATTGTTTTTTATACTTGTAGCTAGTAATTATTATGAGTAATACCTTAACTCTGTAAAAACTATTGGATTATATTAACCTAACATGGGTTATCTCAGTTGCACTCACTTCTAGTCACATGACAGTGCTGCATGATGAGAAATCACCATATTCTTTAATTTGTACACCTACCATTGTTACATGATAATGATTGTTTCCGTAGTATAGATTGATAAGCACAATACTGTTTTCTATACTTGGCATCGTCTAATCTAAATTCTGTAAGAACGTGACTTATCTTAAAATAATTCACGTTTTTTTGGAACTGAAATATATATAATTTATGGACTGCAGTATTGTGATTACTGATCAATACTAAGAAAACAATTAATTGCTATCACATAATATACTATCACATAAATTATGGCAAGTGAAGGAAAGGATCTGATGATTTCGAATTCTTGTCAGCATTTTTGTTGACTTGCATGTGCAACTCAGATAACCCATGTTAGGTTGATATGACCCACGGTTTTTGCAGTGATATATATATATATATATAATTAATTCTCTATAGCTGTGCCACTACATGTAATCACTTGTATAATACATTAGACAAGTTTAAAATTGGACACGTGCATAGATTCAGCCCATAATGAAAATGAATGTAAGAAACCTGAGTTAGTAGATAGCTAATGAAGCCTGTTCAATGATATGCAATCAGCTGTAACTGCCTTACAGCGAATCCCTTCTATAGATGTCTATACTGCATCTTATAATATAGACTACACTTACTCTGGAGAAAGTGTCCCTAGATAGCCTTGGAGATCTCCACCACTCATCAATTCAATACAAATCATTATCTACAGTATGGGATAGCATTGTATTTAATTAATTTCTGGTATCTTTCCTGAAATGTGATCACTGCATACTGACATGTATACAGACTTTGATACATAATTGTTATAGAACGTTATGTGGGTTAATTTACTGACAAAAAGCAAATACTCACAGGGTCTTCCAGAGTAACAACACCATAGAGCTTCACAATATAGGGGTGACTGAACTGTCCCATGATGGCTGCCTCTTGTAAGAATCGTACTGTATCATTCTCTGATGAGCCTGGCTTCAGAGTTTTGATAGCCACCTCTTTTGTAGACCCAGAGATGGACCACACAGCCTTGTATACATTCCCAAATTCACCTGATCCAATTGCTTTCAGCAATCTGGAATAAATTAAATAACCAAGATTCTAATCCATGCAGCTAGAGAAATCACATACGTAGTATGTAAAGCCACATGCAGGAGGTGAAGACTCCTTCATAATCTTTTTCTAACTAGATCTTGATAAGATAGATTGGATCTCACAAGCCCACTCTTTTAACTCAGATGTTTTAATGATTCTTATATATACGTGGGTACTAGCTATATACTATAATAATCACTGGTAATAGCTAGCTAATTATTGTTTCTCAAGGAAGGAGTCTAGACTATGGTATTATTATACATGTTTGACCGTAATGTATATGTATCATACACAGTGCCTACTTTATTTGGCCTTTGGAGATTTCTCTGTACTTCTTGGAAGCAAGTTGAGAATAGAGGTCAGAGGTCGTAGATGCTGGAGCCCAGTAAATGTCGTCCTCTACAAAGAACTGTGTTTTACTGTAAGCCTGTGAAAATTGACATTACAAACAGTATACAAATGCTACTGGTTTTGAATCATTGATAAGTTGGGCTGAATGGCTGGAGCATGTAACCGAGTGCCACAGGTGACAGCATTGAAACCCAGTCATAAGTCTAGAGAAGCTTAATTATCCAATATACACTCTGTAGCTACCGTAAGAAACTTACATTAGCATCCCACTCCTCCTGGTCATTACCATAAATCCTATTAGATCTCTCTTCCTATCATAGATATTATCATAGGATAATAATTAGCCGATATCATAAACTGATGTATTTAGTGCTGTCAACTTGTTAGCCTACCATTAATTTATACTGACTTACAGCCGTGGGTACATACAGTCCAGCAATATGAAAAAGTTCTTCTCTCGGAATTTCATATGCCGCTGCTTCCTGGAATGAAGAATGTAAACATACATGATTTCATTATGGATAATCGCATCATAGATGTTCCTTACCTGGACTGCACTAGTAGTACTTTGACTAGGACACTGTAGGTCGGTGTCTGCATACTGATAAACATGTTCCAGTGATCCATCAGTGTACATGTGTGAAGCAGTTCCTTTAGCTACTGGTCCTATTGAGTGATACAATACTGGTTGTGTTGCCTTTTCCTTATCTAGTGTGTATGTTTTGGCTCTATTGCTTCCTGGATTGCAGTCAGTGTACCTCACTGGGACAGGAGGATTAGCATGACCTGGTCTCTCAGACTCGGGGGCACCTACCAGTATTGGATTGTACAGTAAATGACAATAGACCCTTTTCCAGCATTACGTCATAATCGCGCGGGTGGTCAAAAGTGAGCTCTAATTAGAATCGCGCCATATAGCCGCGTGTAAAACATGAAGAGAAGATGAGCTCTTGTAAGCTCCAGCTGATCGCTGTACTGGACAAAAAGCGGGAATCATGTAACTAGGTGAGTTGTAGCAGCTGCATGTGTATAATATTTGTGTTTTTAGTGTGAGCGCTGAGTGCAAATTCGGTGCGTTTGGATGTATTGTGTTGAGTGGCGCTGTGGAAGCGAATTGTAAAGCAAGTTTGGTAGCGAGTCTGGCGTTCGTTTATACTTATCGAGACCATGCCAAAACACTGCTCAATACCCGGGTGTACAAGTAGGAGCAACAAGGAAGAGTGCAAAGGCCTCTCATTCTATAAACTACCTACTGACACTGAAGAGAGACACCGATGGTTGGTCAGTATCAAGAAGCCTATTACAGTATCCCCTTATACATATATATGCAGTCTTCATTTTAAAAACACTAAGAAAGCTAAGGATGTACCTACCATATTTCCCTGGACCCCTTCCGTTTCTGCACGAAAATCCCCCGTCGTTCGCCCTTTTGTCTCCCCAGCCCCCCAAACTAAGAAACACAAAGTCGAAGAAGATTTAAGTAAACAATTGCAATCGTACACAGAGTCATATACTAAGTTACAAGAAAAGTATTTACAGCTTGAGAAGCGCCTTCAATCAATAACAGAAGAGCTCGAAAAAATGCGAGTTAGCCACATTGAGCGATTTGGTATTCAGCGATTTCAAGGTAGCGATGAAGATATACAATTCTACACTGGTTTACCATCTTATAGTATTTTTATCTCCATATACCGATATTTAGAGCCCCTGCTTCAATATTTACGATACCGTCCAAGTAAGCACACTGATGTTACACACCAGTTATTAAGTCGGCAACGATTATTACAACCCATTGATGAGTATTTTTTAGTGCTATTACGTTTACGCCTTAATCTACTCGAGAAAGACCTTGGACATAGATTTAATTGTAGCGTATCCACTATATCAAGAATATGTACAGCATGGTTACCATTTCTAAGCACACAACTTTATCCACTAATTACTTGGCCTTCACGTGAATTAATCGATCTACATATGCCTAAGCAGTTTATCCATCTACTCGTGTTATCATTGATTGTACGGAACTATTTATCGAGACTCCATCATCCCTTAATATTCAGTCATCTACTTGGTCATCTTATAAGCATCATAACACTTTTAAAGGTTTAATTGGTATCAGTCCCACAGGAGCATGTATTTTTGTATCAAGTTTATACACGGGGGGCATATCAGATCAGGAGCTTACTAGGCATTGTGGTCTATTAGACTTAATTGAAAGTGGGGACTCGGTAATGGCGGATAAGGGGTTCGATATTTCATACGATCTCCTTATTCGTGGCTGTAGGCTGAATATGCCCCCCTTTGTTAAAGGTGGACGCTTGTCCAAATCTAATGTTACAAAAACACGTAAAATAGCGTCGCTAAGAATACATGTTGAGCGAGCTATTGGACGTATTAAGCAGTATCGTATTTTAACTAGTGTTATTCCCCTCAGTATCTCTCCTTATGTCGATAATATTTGGTTTATTTGTTGTGCTCTTACTTTATTTCACCCTCCACTAGTAGTCGATGTAGATAAATTATCAGATGCTGATTTATCTAGGATTAAGCTTATGATAGACTCTGAACTTGAGTCTTAGTTTATTGCTTTAATTTTGTTCTATGTTTTTTGTGTACTTGTGCAATTGTATAGATTGCTGAAAGATGGAATCTTTTGTATAAGTGGTGGCTTTTAGAAAAGCCGATTAAGAAGGAGTTTATTGGGGTGGGGAAGGGTATGCAAAGATCCTAGGGAGATGATGGTAACGTTGATGGTGGTGGAGAAGTACGATGTAAATTTAATCTTGCTATTTGCCTTTGATCTGTTGTTTCTGGCCATACTTGATGAAATAAGAGTGTATGTGTACAATGTTCCGATAGGTCCTGGCGTAGTTTCATTATACGATCGATAGTTACTTGTGACATACTTGGGCTAATAGGTGTGTGTGGTGATGGTAGTCCTGTTTTTTTGGGTTTAAGATAGGATGGCTTCTTGATATGTAGGGTAGATACTGGGATATCCTTTGGTGCCTTGGTGCTTTTAGGTACATTCCATTTTGAGGGTAGTGATGTGCATGAAGGGGGTGGGTTAGTGCGGTTATGAGCGTCTATGGCAAATGAAAGGGCAGCTACGTGATTACATGATCCTCCTTCTCCTGCTGTGCATGTGCATGTGGCATAGTAGATATTTCCAGTTGTATTGTATACTACGATAATTGTTTCGTACACCTTATCCGTCCTTTGTGATGGTAGTACTGCTGCCTTAATAACACTAAATAGATTGTCATTGCTTGCTTGGTAGATAGATATAGACCGTACTTTTTTAGCGTCATAAATGCGATAACCTTGTTCGAATGGTTTACTTGCAGTAACTTGATCTTTACGTACTTTCCTTTTGATAAAATACTGATGGATATTTTTGATGGATAACTGTGGTATAATAATATTGTTCGTACTCTCCAGATTGATCCAGCCTGTGGCATCCTTCAAGGCATCGTCAAGCATACTCGGTCTTTCCTCCTCTGTGTCACTATCTTCACAGGAGGACATGCCCACTTCCATGGCACCTTTCACTCTTTTGTTTGTGTGTGCACAATGTTTATTATTGAGTATAAATTTGCTTTATGGATGCACAGAAGTGGTAAAGGGTGGTACTTGCTCTAATAATACAAAAGTGGGCGGGTGCTGAAAATTTACTTACTTGGCAACTAGTTCAGCTTTTCGAAGACCCGAGTAGCTCAGTCCCCGAGACTTCAAGTATGTTTTCAGTGCCTCACAAGTCCACTTCTCTAACGTCTTGCTGTCGGCAACGGTGCCAACTAGGGTGGAACTACTAGCTCCTATGTCCGCGCTACACTCAGCCATCGTTCACGGTCTGTATATTTTCGTTTAATTTAACCCCTCTACTAATAGTTTAGTGCTGTTTTGAAGTATAATGCAGCTGTTCTGTGTTGAGAGAGCGCCTTTTTGTGCATTGACTCCGCCATATGTAAGTATGGAGCGTTTCTAATTAGAGCTCACTTTTGACCACCCGCGCGATTGTGACGTAATGCTGGAAAAGGGTCTATTACAATAGAATAACAGCTTGTTAGGGGGGTTATTGGTGTGTTGAACACCCTCAGGCTGGTGTGCATAATAATATAATTAAACCACATGCATGCAATCCCCTGTGCATAATATTACGTAATTACAATAACTTAGCTTACCATAAACTTGATTTGCTAGTGCCAGACTGTCCGCATTGGTGGTGAAATCAAGCCTTTTCTTGACTGCATTGTGTCGTTTGACCGTAAAAGCAATTGCTAGCATTACTATCACTATCATTATGGCTATGCATACAATGATAACCGCCACCACAACTCCTGCTATTAGGCTATCAGTGTTAGGTGTGGCAGGTGTAGTAGGAATTGGTATTGTTGGTGTTTGTTGTGGTGGCAGTTGTACACTCGATATTGCATAAGCACTGCTTTTAGCACAGGAGTAGCTGGTCACACTTATTGAAATGACAGGTGCTGCATTTGTTGATGTTGTAAGTTCTCCATTGGTTCCAACTGGGTAGGGGCAGCTGTCTGCAGACTGCGAGGGCTGAGCTATGCTGGCAAACCACACCAACTCACTGGTATGGCTGCCATTACCGAGCAATACAACACCATTGTCATTATCGCTGTCTGTTTCATGACTCTCTACATAAAACCCAAGCACATCTCCAGGTTGGAACTGTAGTTGGTACTCGGGAGAAGGAGTCACTCTAGCCACATGACTGACTGCTGGGCTGGTGGTAAGAGATATTGATCTAGTAATAAAGTTGTTGACCAAACTGTAGCATCCATCCTCATTCACAGTGGGAGATGGCCGCCACACTTGAAAGTCAAATGTAAATCTAGCTGATTCTTCCTCTGGATTTAGATCCACTCCCCATGCTGTGATATTTCCACAGCAGTTGAACTTGTAGCTGGTGATGATGGCTTGATGCTGATGCTGGATTCTTCTGTCTGGTTCCCCAGCAGATCCTGAGTATCCTTGAAAGAAGGGAAGTCCATCTTCACTGTTAGTTTGCAGACACTGAGCTGGAGAAAGTGAGATAAACAACAGTAATAGCTATAGCTAATTCGTTTACTTGTAGCTTACGTTTTACCACATTCGCCCGTATCATAAGAACTACATGAATAAGACACAAAGATAACAGAGAATATGCTGCCATCTTCGTGTGATACCCGATGAGGCTAATCAACCGCAAATGCGGAAACGGAAGCTTGGTCATGCGCGTTACCGGCCGGTGGCAAGCAACTGAAGTAAAAGTGCGTGTGCTCTATTCTGCCACGCCAAACATTCCCCACTAAACTTTCGTGCACTGCCAGTCAATAGGGATCCAATTTTTACTACCGACTCATATCTGCCACACTAGTGCTCAGACTTTAATAAGATTATTCATTTAATCATTCCACTGAATCGATCTCTGGAATAATTATAAGTTATTCTAAGTGCTCTTCCTTTCAATTCCTTTGTTAATAATAATTGTTGTTTAAAATTAATATTAAGCGTCTCATAAATCAGCATGATCCTATTATCGTTACCTCAATGACTAGCAATAATTGATAATTGCATTATTATAGGGTTCATACACATATTATTATAGCTTTCCAGGTATTTAACTGCTATAAATGTTATGCAAAAACAAACCACCTCTCTTTGGCAGTAATCACTTTGATCAATAGTAGTATAAGTTAATGTTCTTGGGCATGAACTGCAATCTCCACTTCATCAGTGACACTAGTCTCACCTCCTATCACTATCAGCTTTTCATCAGAGAGGACAGCTGCATAGCACTGCTGTCGTGGTGTTGTCATGTGACTGATGATTTCCCAGGAATTGCTAGCTGGATCATAGGCATGAACAGCTGAGGTGGTCTTGGTATGTGAATCCAAGCCACCGACTGCCAGCAGTTGACTGTGTAGGGATACATAAGATGAGTACTTGACTGGTACGTCACAGATCCTCCTCCACACAGCTCTCTGTGGTCTGGTGGGTGACAAAGATCTTGCAATGCGATCTCCAAGTGATCTCGAGTGACAACTTTGAAGAAGTGCACTCAGTGAACAGGTATAGGCTGACTTCATGTGTTTCATATATTTATTACATCGTCCAATTACATAAATCCGATCATTATGATTAGTATGTATTAATGACCCAAAGTACATTGGCTCTGGTAAATCGATAGCTATCGACCACTGATGACTGTCAGTATTCATCACTTCAATTGCTGCCAAAACATGTTCATCTCCCACTCCTCCAGCCACAATTAGAGTAGTTCCAGTAGAGAGTGAGCATACTGATCGTCGTTTGGTTGGCATAGGAGGGAGTAGCTCAGTCCATCTTGTCATCCCAGCTCTCTTAGTAAGGCTGAACAGCTTGTTGGTTGTTTTCCCATCACAGTCACCACCGATGAGGGTGAGAAGATTGTTGACTATAGCCAGGGAGGATCTTCTATGGGTGCTATGCTGCAGCTTGGACCATGTAGAGGAACTTGTATTGTAGGTGTAAACATGTAGATCTGCCATGAGGTAAATATTACCACCATCAACCACTGCTTCCATTGCACTGTTAACTAAACTTTTTGCAATCTTAAAAGGAGAGCTACTTCCACGCTGCCATTTCAACTTTATGTTCATGCTACTCTCTGCTCCACAAGTGGCCAATGAATGTTGTGGTGGTTGCTGATTGTGGTGGCATTGTTCTCTCAGTTGATGGATTTCCTGACGTTGAACAAGTATAGTCTCATCTTTTTGTCTGATAAGTTCTCTTAACTCACTCAGCTGCTGAATTTCTTGTAGTTGAGCAAGCATAGTCTCGTCTTTTTGTTTGACAAGCTCCTTTAAGCAAGCAACTTGAGACTTGATACTCTCATAGTTTTGCATCTGGTGTAATCCTTCCAGAACTTTCTGTGAGCTTTCATTATACGTAGGACCCTTCTTCAATGTGGCTAATCGTTTACAGATCTCGTGAGCTGATGGACGTTCAATGTATTTATCTTTGAGACTGTGAAGTGCAAGTGGTAGGAGAGGATGGCTTGAATCAACTTTTGCAATATGGTTATGTCGTCGTTCACATTCTGAGATTCTTTTCTCAACTGATCCTATATTCTCAATTTCAATTTTCTTTCGACGATCTCCTGGTTTAGGAAACAATCGCGTTATAATCTGGATAGCAACGACTCCAAAGGAGAAACAGTCAATCTTGTCAGTGTACACTGGCTTCTCCTTGACGGCTTCTGGAGGCATGTATACATCTGTTCCAGGACACACGGTGAAGGTAAGATGCTGAGAAGACAGGGAACTGATGTCTCCCAATCTTGCCATTCCAAAATCACTCACCTTTGCTCTAATGTTGTTAAACATAAGAACATTGTTGCTGGATAAATCTCTATGGACAATATCATTTGAGTGGAGAAATGAGAGAGCCATGGCTACGTCGTGACAAAGATTGACTTGAATATGATATGGGAGCGGCTGTAGAGAATTTTCTAGAAAATGGGTTAAGCTATCATCCATGAGTTCCATCAGAAGCACTGGTAGGTGAGTGTAGGGATCTTGATACAGACCGAGATACTGGACAATATTGGGATGTCTGATCGTACTCAAAAACTCGCATTCCTGCTCAAATCTCCTCATTGGTAAACTTTGTTCCCCTTCAGGTACCTTTAACTGCGCAGCTGCAGTCGAGCTAAAGAGAGTTTCATGCATGAGCTTAGCAGCGCAGAGGAGATCATCACATTTAGCTTTGCAAACTTTTCCGTATGCTCCAATACCAAGAAAATCATCTCTTAAAAGTCGAATATCTTTGAATTGAAATTTTCTCTCCTGCTTTCCAGTCATAATACTGTGTACAATGGAAACCAAGGGACCCTTACGTAATACAATATTCAATCTACTCTCTATTGCAGCGCTAGCATTAGTATAACATCACTACAATGTCATGCTAATCTGAGAAGTAAACATGCACTGTAAAATACCACAACTTGTCTTATTTTTAGCTGATACTAATCATCAAGATCCTGTTTCTATGATTTACTTAGCCATGTATACGTATACACAAACATGATTAACTTGGGATAGCAATGCTCTATACTATGATGACATCAAATTTTGCGCCTCATAGTACTAACAATTTATATCAACTGTTAAGTTCATAAAGTAGCTAGTGCCTGTAGTGAGAATTGACTAGGATTCAGTAAACTTTTAAGAGTCCCAAGAGAATATAGAAATCTGCAGTTATTTGAGTATCACTGAAAAAGCCCACAACCTTAATTCACACAATATAATATTCACTCTATCATGTATTTTAACATTGATCCTGCATAATATTAACCTGAGATAGGAAATAATATTGTTTAATATACTGAGTCATACTTTTGCTATTAATAACCTGTAGAGAATTGATCATCATGATCCTGTTCTGTTATCGAAACAACCTCAAACAGTTAATTGAGCCTTGTATACATAAACTTGGAGGTTATCAAACTTTGCACCTCGATTTGTGTTAACTGTTAAGTTGACAAAGTAATGCATATTGATTAATCTTGTGTTGACATCGCCTCGATTTGTGTTAACTATTAAGTTGATAAAGTAGCACATATTGATTAATTATTGTGTTGACATCAAAGTTTGCACCTTAACTGTTAAGTTGACAAAGTGATACATATTGATTATTAATCTTGTGTTGACATCACCTCAATTTGTATTGTTGATAAAGTAGCACATAATAATTATTAGCTATTGTGTTGACATCAAATTTTGCACCTCGATTCATGATAGCTAACTATGAAGTTGACAAAGTATCACATATTAATTTTTAATTATTTTTGTGTTGACGTTAAAGTTTGCACCTCAATTTGTGTTAACTATTAAGTTGACAAAGTAGCGCATATTGAATTGATTGAGATTTAATAAACTGTTACCTTATTCAACACTGCCAACAGAATAGAGCAAGGGTGAAGAATAGGTAGCAAAAGTGTGTGGGGGGGGGGGGGGGGGGAGGGGGGCTCAGACCTTTGACTGTGTACTGTGACAACAGTTAGGCTGTGGGCATATGCCCACAGCCCACCTAGGGGGGTGTAGGGGCATGCTCCCCCAGAAGTTTTGGAATTTCGACTCTCTGAGAGTGTTTCTGATGCATTCTGGCAGCAGGTTTTGGACTGATTTAATATCTATTTTTACTCGAGCACTCTTTTGCAAACACCCAGAAGTATGTGCTGTAATTTTATAGTATGGGCATGTGATAAAATATGGGGGGGAGGGGGGGCTGAAGCCCCCCCTGCCCCCCCTTTCTCCGCCCATGTAGAGAAGCATGATTAATTTGGAAATATCACTGATCAAAGGTTTGATGATGAAATTCAAGTTTGTCGATTAGCATAAGAGTCATCAGAGCTGTACAAGTGCAATATTAGTTTCAAAATTGGCCATGGAACACAAAGGAACTGAGTACATAAGAGCAAGTCCTAGGTAATAATACATCAGATTCTGCATATTCTAGGGGTTTGAAAGTCTGTCTTGCAGACTGAACCTTTACCTCCTAGACTTTGCCTCTAGTTACTTGCAATATCGGGATCAAAGTATACACAGGAATATTGTTTGAAGTAGAAAAAAAACTTTCAAATCTTCCCCTGAAAATATGCAGGTGTGAAAAGTCTTCTATTTCTACTTAGTGTACAATTTTTAACATTAATTATGCACTGCAAATATAACTATAATATATTATGTAGTCTAACACCTCGATACTGATATAAATTCGAAAGGATTCTCAATGTTGATACAAACTTGATTGATTTATGATAGTAGCATAAGCAAAACAATAATACAAGTACTGTTTATACAAGATAAAATAACAATAATATTATTAACGTAATCAAGTGAGGTGACAAAATTAATAATGTCTACAACTGTAGTATATTAGTGTATCAATTATAATAATGAGGCTAACTCTACAATATCGGTGACACCTTGTTCAGTCTGACCTCCAACAACCATCAGCTGGTTATCAGAGAGAACGGCAGCATAGCAATCGTGTCGTGGTGTGCTCATGTGACCTATAACTTCCCAACATTTAGCAGATGGGTTGTACATGTGAATGGTTGCTGTAAACTTGTGGTATGCATCTACACCACCAACTGCAAGCAGCTTACCATGTACAGAAACACATGCTGAGAACAAAATTGGGAGCTGATACTTCTGTTCCATACAGTGGCTAGGGTCGTTTGTGAGAAAGCCCTTGAGAGCCTAGTACCGATTGATCTCGTAAAGCAACTGTTAAGAAGGGAAGAAATCGAACATGTGTATACCGACTTCCTACCGTACCAAGATATGTCGTATCCCCCAAGTAGGTATATATCATCTTCACCAACTTGAACCAGAGAGGATGTATGCACTGGTTTTGGTAAATCGGTAGCAGTGAACCACTGCTGTGTTTCAATATCCATCACTTCGATAGTTGCTAGAAGAGTGTTCTGAATTCCAACTCCCCCAGCCACAATCAGGGATGTCCCAGTCGACAAAGCAGATGATCCATATCGTTTGGTTGGCATAGATGGAAAATACTTAGTCCACTTTCTTTCACTGCCCTCTTCAGTGAGACTGAATAGCCTATTAGTTATGCTACCAGCAAATTCACCACCAATGAGGGTTAGGATGCTGTTGATAATGACTGAAGGACACTTGATGGATACACACTGAGGGAGTTGAAGCCAAGTGTGAGCATCTATTTTGTAGCCATACATATGATAACCAGCTCGTAGGTATGCCGTACTGGTGTTGTTATCTACCACAGCATTAAATGAGCTTTTCATCTCACATGGAGCTCTTGGATCTTCTAGCCATCTTAATTGGCAAATTTTGCTAGCCTCAGGTTTATCAATTTGCTGCTGTTCAAGCTGCTTCTGAAGTTCAACAATTTGCTTCTCCAAACTAGTAATAATTTGTGTACTTGTTTTAACTTTCATCTCAAGCATTTCTTTCGTATTTCTCTCCAGTTGTTCTTGCTTTTGTTTCAGCTTTTGAATCTCCTGCAGTCCAGCTGCAACAGCCTGATCTTTGACAGTGATGCTTCGATCTTTTCCCTCTAATCGCACTGCTTGTGATTGAATAATGAGCTGAAGATCTCTAATCTGCTCAGCATACTGTGATTGTGTAATTGATTCAGGATCTCCGTGGGTGGTGCAATCTTCTCCGGATGTATTTTTCTCTTGAACTGTACTTTCACTATACTCAGAACTATTCTTTAAAGCCAACATTCTCCGGCATAGTATATGAGCTGTTGGACGTTGAACATCAATATCTTTCAAACAGCTGAGAATGATAGACAAGAGGGGATTGCTTACATTAACCATGCTGATATGATTATGCCTGCGTTCGATTTTGATATGCACATTTCAACTACTTCTTCAGATTCCACAGTGATTTCCTGCCATCTCTTAGCAGGCTGAGGAAACTCTCTAGTCAATATCTGTAGCGTAATCACTCCAAATGAGAAGCAATCAATCTTCTCTGTGTATACAGGTTTGTCTTGAACAGCTTCGGGAGGCATGTAGACATCTGTACCAGGACACTGAGTGAAGGTGAAGTGATGATTGTGATCACCCAGTCTTGCCATTCCAAAATCAGTTACCTTGGCTTTTACATTTCCAATCATTAACACATTATTGCTAGAGAGATCTCTGTGGATGATGTCATTGGAGTGAAGGAATGAAAGAGCCACGCTAATATCGTGACAGATATTGACTTGAACATGATAAGGAAGCGACTGCGTAGCACTTTCCAGGAAGTGTGTCAGACTATCATCCATCAGCTCCATCAAAAGCACTGGCAACTGAGTGTCAGGATCTCGCAATATGCCCAGAAATTGGACAATATTAGGGTGTTTAATCGTGCTCAAGAACTCACACTCTTGTTCGAATCTCCTCATTGGTAGCCAATGCTCTCTTTGAGATTCTATGGACTTTTCTGCTGTTGGGTCAAAGGGAGTTTCATGAATAATTTTTGCGGCACATAGTAGATCATCGCATTTAGCTTTGCAAACTTTTCCATACGATCCAATGCCAAGAATTTGATCCTTGCAAAGATGAATATCTTTGAATCCAATTTTCCTGTCCTGTTGCAGAAAAGCCATTGTTATGATGGCTATATACTTAAATTTGAATCTGTGATCTGTAAGTCAATTATCGTTTAGAATCAGTGTGCACGCACAGCTGTCGTGCACACACAGCTATCATGCACTTTAATATGTATGAGCTTCCGGTAAATTGCAATTGTTGTTGTTGTGACTCGTGCATCCTTTCCTGATCCATGAGAAGTGTTATATGATCTTAATATGCTGTAATTTAGCCTATAGTAATACTATACGTACCATAGTTGTGTAAACTATTGATCATGTGGACTTTAAATTATAATAATCTACAATAAGCCACTGCCAAGGAAGTTCTTCATTGTGATCGGATGTATATAATACGTACAACGTTATCCCATTATTATCATCACCTAAAGTACATGCATGATGGTATAGGTAAACCTTTACCATCAGTTTAGCTAAGTAAATCAATTATTAAGTCTGATTTACAGTATTAATTCACACTATTACAGTAATTATCTATTACAGTATGTAAGACTTATAGTGTTACAGCTGCTAGTAGCTATACTTAGTTACACCTGTAGAGGATAAAACTAACTACTGGTCTTAATGTAGGTGTTTTGTAAATCCTGATAGAGGTAGGCAGCCTCAGAGAGTTGACCTCCAAGCTGACCTGCCACACTACGATCATCTCCAGTCCACTGTAGCAAAGTGTTACTGGATGCATTCAAAGTGGCAGATATCTTGGAGAACGGGGGACGCTGGGAGTGAGTGGGATTCCTATGGAATGGAAAGTGGATCATGACAATTAAATACTGATAAATATATACTATACCAGCAGTCGACCATGAGTTGGTAGAGGGGTCTGGGAGTTCCAGGAGGTGGAGGCTGACAGTAACCTGAATTAATCTTCTTTAAAACTTCTTTGTTAGTAATCTGAGAGAACGGTTTCTTCCCAACTGACCAGATCTCAAACAGTACCATACCATAGCTCCATACATCACTGTCAGTGGAATACTTTTTGTAGAAGAGGGCCTATAGTATGGTACAATAATGGTTGTTAGCATATGTTATGGGAGCACTTGGTTAACTACATCATACTTCCGGTGCAGTCCACTTCACAGGAATCTTGCCACCCTTTGACTGAACAGTGTAGTATGTGTCATCATCAAGATCCCTCGCCATTCCAAAGTCACTGATCTACAATTAATTACGGATAAAATTATCTGATTCAGCTTTCACATTATAATATTGTATCAGTAGTGTGGCATCATTGTGATTGCTGCTGCACCGTAATGTGTAACTTAATAATTATGTTTTCAATCATGCAATTTATGAACCATTGATGGGTAGCTCTACTACCTTGCAAGTCAATGTCCCATCCAGGAGAATGTTCCTTGCTGCTAGATCCCTGTGGACAAATGCCTTTTTGGAGAGATAGGCCATGCCTGAGGCTATTTGTCTTGAAAATCTCAGCAGTTGCAATTCAAGGTGTTCGCTACAATAATAGTAAGGCTTACATTACTGCAGGGAATCTTACAAGGTCTGTGTATGTATAGTAGATAGAAAAATTTTCACTTATCATCAATACAAACATGCAAACTTACTTTGAGTTCACAGTCTCAAGGTAACCTCTTAGATCACCGTTTGCCATTAGCTCAATACATATCATGATCTAAATGCAGAAACAGCTGTGATATTGTACAATTTCACAAGTATGCATAATAATATAAATAATTATTATGCTCACGGGGTCTCCAACTGTTACAACGCCATAGAGCTTCACAACGTGTGGGTGATTGAACTGTCCCATGATGGCTGCCTCTTGTAGGAATCGTACTCTGTCATTCTCTGATGAGCCTGGTTTCAGAGTTTTAACAGCCACCTCTTTTGTAGACCCAGAGATGGACCACACAGCCTTGTACACATTCCCAAATTCACCCGATCCAAGTGCTTTTAGAATCCTATGAAAATTATGATATTAACAATCTCACCCACAGTGTTCATATATAATATTATTGTCATCACTAATAATTATTATTATCATGAAATTCCTGTAGCTACATAATAATAATTATTATTATGATTATTATTAATAAGAACCTAATTAACCTCGCTGCAAAACGTAGGCGGAGGGTTACTGCAATCGTTTGGCGATTTTTGTCTTGCTAAATGGTAAGGATCATCATAGAGACCGTACGTATACGTGGCATAAAGGAAGCTTATAAGAGTGCATGGTCATCCCCAGTGGAGTAGTATGTTGCAACTTGCCAGTCAGTGTTTACATGGCACCTACCTGAACTACATGACTGCATGATTGCCATTCTGTGCTTTGCTGGCCAGTTGTCAATGCAGTGATAGTGCAACAGGTAGTGGCTCTCAAGTATGCTTTCAGTTGATATAATATATAATATAGTGACATAGCCAGGTGCCTTCCTCCAACTATTGGATAGTACCAGAACCCTGTTTAGGTGCAGGGTATGTATATATAGTTCAATAGTACCAGAACCCTGTTCAGGTGCAGGGTATGTAGTTCAATACTCTTGATATTGAGCATGCATAGTATTAGCAGGGACTACACTGATGATGTATCTGATTATACACAGTGAGCCATGCTATATGCATGCATGTAACAGTGAGGGTTCTGTACAGTACTCCTATGCATTCATTAACTTTAGTTAGCATACCAGTATTTCAGAGTAATAATATCACTAATAACATTAAATTTTAATATTGAGTTCTGTGCATGTGGACTATAGTAGAGCAATAACTCAGAACAATGGTGATAAAATGAGCTGCTTCAATCTCCAATTGCAAGTACCACAGTTGATGCATGCATGACAGTAGCTACATAATATCATGCAGCTAGTAGCTAGTTTAATTTTGCTGTATTGTAGTACTGGTATAAAATATATGCACAGGAAGTCTACTGTGTGCTGATACTGAAAGTTCAAAGTTGGTGGAATGCTGCCATACTCATTAACAACCTTTACGGACAATCAGACTCCAGTTTGGGGATAGGGTTTCTGGTGATTGTCCAGTTATCATAGTAGGCTACTGTGGCATTTTGTTTATCCAACCATGAAAGCTTGAATTGATAGCTAGACAATAACAACATTGGTGACTGTGATCTGATTGACCAAACTATAGTCCATATCAAGAGTGTGAAATAGTGCAAATATTGTGGAGTACTAAGTCTTACTTAATTTGCTTCCTTGGTATCTCTCGATACTTCTTTGAAGCAAGCTGAGAATAGAGATCAGAGGTCGTTGATGCGGGAGCCCAGTAGATCTGATCTTCTACGAAGAATTCTAGTTTACTGTAAACCTATGCAGTGGTGTATCCAGGATTTAATAAAGGAGGGTGCTTGATGATCTGCGCGCGAAGCGCGCGCGAAAATTTGGAAGCCACGCCCACTTTGTTGACCACACCCACCATTTTCGCCCGTTATTGGGTGTGCATTATTAAGAATCGCCCACGCTTTTAACTCTTCAAGGGGTGGTCACATATATACTTGCTGTACTGACACCCGCGACCGGGATCAAAATTTGATTGGAGCCATTTTTGGACCTTGATCGCTTGATCGCACCGCTAAAAGAGCCTTGACCCTTGATTGCCAACCGGGGGTGGGCGGGGTGTGGGTGGAGTCAAAGGATAGGACCCATCTTGACCTTGATTTGAGCAGCGCAAACGGACGTCTTGATCGCTTGATCGTCCCCAATTTTACAGCTTGACTGCTTGATCTCACTTTGATCCCGGTCGCGGGTGTCAGTACAGCAGGTATATACATGACCACCCCTTGCTCTTCACCGCTCAAAAACCATGAAAACCGTTCAGGTGAGCAGCTACTAATGAACTAGCTAGCGATTTTGAAGCTTTAATAGAGAGTTTTATCTAGCAAAATGCTAGTAACATTTATTGATATAAACTAAGGCATGTTAGCACTAATTAATTAGTAGCTATGCCTCTGAGCCTAAGGGGGGTGCTCGAGCACCCTGAGCACCCCCCCTGGATACGCTAGTGCCTATGTAGCAGTAGATCATTAAATTTTTATTCTAACAATATTAACAATCTGATACCTCTAGTTGTAAATTATATTGTAACACATGATTTATAATTATCATTACTATGATCAGTATAGCTAACTGCATAATAATTTTTATTACTTACATGTTTATTGAAATTTTGTGTTCCATAATCATCTCCCAACCTCTCATCCTAAATAATAATAATATTATTATTATGACACCATGATACATGCATGGAAAGGTAAATTTTAATCTGTATACATGGGGGACATAGTCATGATAATGCAGCTTATTGTATGCATGAAGTAATGTAGTGTAGTCCAATCTGCTCTCTTTGTGCCTATGCACTGATTCAAGTATAGCTACAATAATAATAATAATAATAATAATTATACTCACTGCTATATTATTTCAATGTAAGTTTAACTTGTCATGATAAAATTTGATCATGATCCTTCTAGGATTCTTCCCCCAAAATGATCTCGTTTTCATAGCAGGTCACACTAGATAAAAACTCAAATTTCATGCATGTAGGAAATATGTAGGATAGGGCAAAATTTTCTACACATTTCATTTAAATTCTGCGAACATATGTGTCGGAAGCTCATGTTTTGGTATAAGCACGACATAAATGAAATCTTATTTTTGGTCCCAAATTTAATGTTGAATAGCTAAGGACTAGTACTTACAGCTGTGGGTACATGCAGTCCAGAGGTATCAAATAACCCATCTACTGGAGTTTCATAAACAACAGCTTCCTATACAGTGCAGATATAGGTATAATAATATATAATAAATATCACACATATCATGCATTACTATAGAGATCTTACTTTTGTATCAGGGTTTTCATAAACACAGCATTCAGTATCCATTCCTTCCAATTTATAAGAAGTCGTATCATGTTTACATGCACCATTTCTGAGTGGATCTCCGACATAAACATGTGAGCTTCTTATTCTGGAAGCATCAGGACCCATGGAATGATACGGCACTGCTTCTGTGTATGTGGCCTCAATTCCTCTATAAAAAATGCTTAATCTTAGTGTTAGACTATTCATGCATGATTGTGTCATACTTTATGTCAGGGGAACTGTCTGGATATTCATAAGTTTTGCTAATGTTGTCCGTCTCTGGTGTACCTATGAAAATTGGGCTGGATTTTTATTACCACTGTCAACCACATGCACTAACAGTGACACCATGCCATGCACTTAGTATAATAAAAATACACATTTTATGTGTTTAGGATTTGTTTGGATAACTACTATAAGTGTGATATCACAAAACACATAGGGTATACTTAACTCACCATAAATTTGATTTGACAGTGTTATACCAGTAGCCACATGCAATGTTTTCTTGCTGCGTTGCTTGATAATTATAGTGGCAGTAATTATCACAATGGTAGATATAAAGACAAAAATCACAGTCACCAGAACTCCAGATATTAGACCACTATGACTACTTGTTGTTGGAGCTAGTGTCTGTCGTGGCATAGAGCTCGAGGCTACTGAAGTTGGAGCACCTGTATTATGATATTAATGCATGCCGGAGTAATCATGGATAATGTGCACACTGAGAAATACATACTAGATGACAGAACTCTGAGACTCATTGCAGAGGGTAGTGTGGGATCCATTGAATGGGGAATGATTGAAGATGGCACATAATTGACCAGCGTGGGAAAAGTTTGATGACAAGGGTATGTTGTTGTAGCAATTGAGATGACAGGTGCTCCATGTGTTAAACTTTTGAGCACTCCACTGCTTCCAACTGTATAGGGGCAGCTGCCAGACTGGGAGGTCCGAGCTGTGGCATCAATACTGCCATACCACACTGATTCACTGTACGAATTGCTGTTGGACCTCCAGTTCTGATATTGGAGCACCACTACTCCATTGTCATGATCACTAGTACCACTATGACTCTCCACATAGAAACCAAGTACATCACCAACTTGAAATTGGAGTTCTTGAGCCGCTGATGAAGTCGACACTACAGCCACACCTGGTCCATTGCTGTTTACAGAAAGGCTTGTGCTAATAAAGTCATCAACCAGGCTGTAGCATCCAGTATCATCTACATGAGGTGATGGCCTCCATATTTGAAGAATGAAGGTAAAATTACTATCTGCGCCATTTGGATTCAGATCCACTCCCCACTCCGTGATACTCCCACAGCAGTTGAACTTGTAGCTTGGGATGATGGCTTGATTCCGATGATGGATTCTTCTATTAGGTCTCCCAGGACAGCTACCACAGTGTGCATATCCTTGAAAATTTGGCAATCCTTGACCATTAGTTTTCAGACAATCGCTAATCTGACCTACTGGAATCACAAAAAATTATATATAGCTAATATTGCGGCTCGAAACACTATTCAGTCCAATACTAACCGGCTATATTCCCTAGAGCTGAGAGAGTAATAAAGCCAAGGAAAAATAGCAAAATAGACTGCATGATAACGTTAGTTAGTCTCGCAAATGATATTCAGCGACCTCAGTGGCCGATCAATAGGAGGATTCCATGTACGCGAGCTAGCGTAAAGTGAAGTGACTCAGATGCAAATTTAAATTAATGATATTATATTCAACGACCTTTCAGGAAGTTCCTGTCACGCCCGTTTAATAGTGGGAATCGGGAATCATGCTCTGTAGATGGCATGCATTCATCGCAGTACATAGCTACAGCTTCCTGGCACCTTGAGTTTGTAACAACCATAAAACTAGCAGTAGCTAGTACCATGGCCACCTACCTTTTCATCTTTTGCAGCAAATTAAGTGCTGCATCTGGAATAGGCCTATGAATAGCATTTACATTATAACTGTGTTCATTTATAGCATGGATTTGGATAGAGGAGGAGACTCTTATTTCTTGTAGTAACCATGTACGTTGGCCTTGCTGCTGCTGCTACATATACCCATAATATTATTATTATGGTTCTCCGTTTAGAATAATTGATACAGTTACTGTAAACCCTGGCATGGGGGGGGGGGGGGGGGGGGGACAACCATTCTATGTTAATTTTGACTGACTTTGCCCCCCCCCTCCCCCCCAAAATTGAACTACCCTCAGCCACCTCTAGTCTGTACCAATACAGACTCCCTTTTCACAAACGTTATGCGTGGTCTCACAATGCACATTAACATTGCATGCATATGTGCATGCAGAAGTAAATAATGATTTTAGTATACGTATTAGCCAACTCTAGTTTGACTGCTACTATTAATATCAATCATTGGTATCAATAATAAAACTGTGCAATTCTGATGTTACATGAGCCGAAGGTATCCGTTTTCGTCCTCATTCTCCACAGCAGCTGATTTATACTTATTTGCTGGATTCCGAGCTGCTTGAGTGACTTGCTTCTTCTTGTCAAATCTGATCGATGCATATTGGACTCTCCTCCCTCTAGGAATCTCAGTATAGGGACTAGACAGATGATTTGCAGCTTGAACCTCAGGAGATTGTACTGCTTCATAAATCTGAACCTGGTATTCCCTTTCATAATCACTGTATGCAAAAATAATATATATAAGCACCATGTATAATAATATTATATAGACATCAGTACCTTGATGAATCGTTGATAAGTTGTTCTTGTTTATTCTTTGATTTGACAGCCTTGCAAATCAGGATTGTGATTATGACTGCTATCAATAGCAGCAACAATAGCAAGAGAGCCCCCGCCACTCCAACAATCAATGCTAGTTTATCATTCTCTTGAACGGCATTATCAGACTTTGTTGTTATCCTTATTCCTTTAAGGAAAGTATGGGATTATTAGTGTGGTACACATGAATCATATAATGCTGGCGGCCAGGTATATTAATTTTATCATTGACAGTCAATTAGTCTTGTTATGATTGCACATCATAGAGAATAGAACAACTATTATCAGATACAGTGAAAGCTATAGAGTACGAGTCTCCCACCACCCTTCAGAGCAGCTCACTATAATGCACCTGACTCTAGCTATAGCTTCTGAGGCACAATGTCATGCAATTGGGTTAGAATATTACTTACAGCTGTGAGGTTACATACCTGGATCATTTACATTAGGGTTGTAAGTCACACACTTGGTCTTTGTGTTTGGTGCTGACACACAGCACATCACTGTCCTGTTCATGTCTAGCCGAAGTGTTGTGTCTGTGCCTGTTATGTTTGTGTTCAAGATGCCATTTTGGTAGGCATTGGAGCAGCTAAGTGTAACTCCCTCAGGTACACTTGAATGATTCCGTGTTGGAACACTCCATTTTATAGAGAAAGTTTCTGTGCCATTGCTAACAAAAGTGACTGCAATAGGCACTGGTTCTAGAGGGATCATTAAAGATAATTATAATCATTAAGCTCTTATTGTTATGCATAATACCTATGCAGCCATGTTGATCATCATCAAGGGTGTACTGTCCAATACAACTGCAAACATATGATCCTTGAGTGTTTGTACAAGTCTGATTGCAGCCTCCATTGTCAGTGAGACATTCATTAACATCTGAATAACAATTGTGATGAAGTACATCAACTGCTTGTTGTCATGTGCATGCATACATGGATGATGATTAATTTGTTTACTGTTCTAACTACCCACTGACAACAAAATGAATCAACCTTTGTTGACTGCTTATTACTTCTATCTCTCTCTCTCCCTCTCTCTCTCCCTCTCTCTCCCTCTCTCTCTCTCCCTCTCTCTCTCTCTCCCTCTCTCTCTCCCTCTCTCTCTCTCCCTCTCTCTTTCTCTCTCGTACACACATGTATATGCATGCACACATGCATTTCACACCCACTTTACAAATCATCTATGATACATACCTAGAGAGCAACTATCTCCACTCCAACCAGGAGGACAGATACACATATTATGAGGTTCAACACACATTTTGGGACTTGAACAGTTTTCACAATATGCTGAGCATGTGATGTGTAAAATAAAACAAGATTTTGTATACCTGGCTACCTTTGGGAAGATTCAATAGTAGTCATTTATAATAATTTTACTGCTTATTTATTAATGATAATGCGCTACTTAATAGATGCTTTTACTATTGTTATTTCAATGAGGATAGATTATTGTAATGCTTACGTATACAAATTCCTTCAGTAGAGTTAACGTAACCAGGACAACACATACTAACAGCTGGTTTCAGTACGTAAAGTGTGACTGACTCTCTTTGAGACAAAGTCCTGTATGGCATTATACATACATCAGATATCAGATCCATTAATTTTATCTTAACTGATCTGTGATAGTACGTATGCATGAGTGTCTGTGAGTGAGTGTGTGACTGTGTGTATAGCTAGCTATCTTGTGTGCCATCAAAGGCTAACTTAGCTCAGCACCAAGAGTGTACTCTTGGTGTCTGCCGTACTTATGTGCAAGTGCCAAAGTCATGTGAGTGAACCACATGCTGCATGGTTTCATCCAGTCAGGGAATGGGGGGAAGCGTTCCCCCCCCCCTCAAGGAATAAGAGAAAGAAAAGGAGGGAAAGGAGAGAGGAGGTGGGACGTGTAATTACAATCAAGTGATCAGTATTCCCCTATAGTTAACAGCTATTAATTTTATTAAGAGCACTAGATAATATCTCAGTGATACCCGAAAACCGACTAATTCATATCATTGGTCAATGGAATGAAGGGGAAAACGGTGCATGAAACTACCATGCCCACTCCCCCCCCCCCCCCCCCCCCCCCCCCCACACACACACAATTTTTTAATCATGCAGAGCCTGATCACTACTAACCTACATATGTTTTATATTTACGTATACCTTTAGCTAAACTTTACCTTCGACATCGAGACCAACCCCACCACCCACATGAGTAACTTCTGGTATAGTATCGCTGTCTGTAGCCAGAAGTTGAAACTGGTTTTGCCGGCTCAGTACATATCCTACAGCATCATATCCTCAATACTCTTGATTTCTTGCTAATACATCTCATACTGTGTACATACCAATTTGGATTGGGAGATCCTGAATGATTGCAGAATGCTGACTCCAAAGAATAATGCTACTGTAACAGTAGCCACTACAAACTCAAAGAATTTGATTCTGAGTTCCTGCTTCATCACGGCTGATGTAGCATTATTACCGGTATAAGTTATAACTCCACAGGTGAGACGATTCTCTGTTTTCTGTAACCAGGTTGTACTGCTAGTCCCAAAATACCATCAGAGCACAACTGATGATAATCATGATAAGTTGCTATAGATATTATTAAAGTAATAATTTTTCTACAACAAAAATAATATTATGCTGGTAATAACTGTTTATGCTTCAATGTTTTGGGAGCATCTTATAACTTAGTCTTTCAGTTTGCTCAGTATACATCCTCCAGCAATAAGACATAACATTGCCAGTATCTTTCAGCAGAATCTGATAGCAACTGTTATTATTAATTTTGATATCCAATCCCGCTCCAAGTCAACAGATACTTATTGTCGCCGCCCCAGCTTTGACGTGGGCGGGTGTCTGGAAATGGTCATTGATTTTACAAGTCACAAATTGGTGGGAATGGTCGTCAACACCATGAGTTCGGCAGTCAAGCGGAATGAATACATGCGGGCGGAAATTAAAAACAACTGGAGTGGTCTTATAAGGTTGCAGTGCTGAACTTTTCTCATGTGTAGCTAATATTATGTTCTTGTTCGTCAAGCTTTTTAGCACTGTAGAGCGCATGCCAGTACCCCACTGCACTCCAGGGAGGTGGGAGTGGGGGGGGGGGGGGGGGGGGGGGGGGGGTGTAGTGAAGGCTTACTGACATTATAGATTCTATGTACAAGCTTATTAGCCGTGGGTATCTATTTGATTGACTTTGCGCCCCCCCCCCCCCCCCCCCAAACTGAACTACCCTCAGCTGCCTCTGCACTCGCTGCATCATGATCAGATTCTGCATAATAATAATATTATTGGAGTGCCAGTGTATATTTAAATATTTAATATATTATAATGTGCCTATTGAGGATCTTCACCTACATAATAGTGTCCCCATATGAATTAGCAAGGGTCAGTATGGGTAAGTGGTGAGGAAAGGGGGATCCCTGCTATTCCAGCTAATCGGGGAAAACTTGATAATACCCCTGGAATTGCCCGGGAGTCCCATACATCTATTATGTAAGTAGAAGAGGCCAGTTAGCTACACTCTGACTCTGGAAAGTGTGAAGTAATTTTAATGAGATGCAATCTTGATATTAATTATGTGCTTATAATTTATAGTACTGTACCCATACGCGTACCCTTAATAATTGTCAGGGTGGAGGAGATTCGAAAATTAATAATTATGGTGTCACAGTCACTATACGTACTGTACGTATCAAATCTCCCATCATCAACACAATCTCAAGAATCTAATCATGTACTGCTATGCAAAAATTATTACAGTGCATCCCCCACTGAAGTGTCTAAGTATATCAAATTCCACACTTGGCATGCATGACATTGTGATTAAAAAATATCTTGATCAAGGATGGGAGGAGTGCGTATTGTGTATTTAATATAGTATTTAAGGTGTGCAAATGGTTTTAGATATATAATACCATGCAATCAACTGACTTTAATTATTATTGACAGTGAGAAATATGGCAGCATTCACAAGCAATGGCAAGAGTGCATTAATAATGATGAAAAAGCAGAGATAGAATAGAAAATTTCACTATAGTGGCTAAAGTTGAAAATTTGATGAGATATAAGAAATCAAGAATAAATCTAATTGGTGGTGGTACTCGGTTTTAAAAATCTGATACAAATAAATAAACCCTTTGATATGTAAGTTGACATAATGGTGATGTAATAGGATAGCGACCAAATAAAATGGATTTGGGGTTTAAATGGAACCTGTATTTACTCCAAACACAACCAAAATGCCATAGGATAAAGAAACTGACTTGGATATAATATATCAAACCACAGCTGTAATAATGCAAGTGAATACTAAAGGGGAAAGCCAGCTAGCTAAAGAGCCATATCAAAGACTGGGAGAGGAAGGAAACACTGCACAAGATGAAATGAGAACAGCACACTGGTAAGTAGCTACTCAGTAGCCAGTGGGTGCACTCCAATGTGCCTGAGTCTGCTGGGGTTGAGTGCCATGAGCCGGAACATGAGAGGAGTGAGAAGTAATTGTGTCGGGGGGTGAGTAAATGGGTAGTGTCTGCTGTACTGTTCCTGTGACGGGGGGAATTGTGGGAAGCTGCTGTGGCTGCGTATAGACAGGGGCACTCGTACTGATTACTGGACTATACCCTACGTTATAGTTAGGTGTCACTGTCACTGAGGGTTGGATTTGAAGTGTGCCTGGTTGGGGTAGGTACTGAAGGTTCATTGTTTGGCTGTAGCCGGCGCCAGCGGATCGACTAGAGAAGGAATGAGACCCATGTGACGCCACACTGTGGCCGTGAGGGTGATGAACTCCTCCTGCATTTGCGATGTAGTGGAACTGACTCGACTGTGCGGACGGGACGTGAGAGAGAGGCTGTAGTGTCCCTGCAGTGGTTGCAGCTGCAGCACTCAGAGCTCCCGATGGTGCAGCGAGGCCAGCATAGCCACTGGCTACCGTGCTGTATGAACCAAGTCTGCTGCCGGACAGTTGACTGGTGTGGACTGGTCTTCCAGAGTGATATGCAGCTGCTAAGGTCTCCGTTGGATAGAGTAGTGGCTGAGCACCTGAATGGATGAAACATATTGATGATCATTACCTAACACATGTATCAGTATTGGTAAGGGTCGTCGCTATTACATGCTCATCTCCATTAATGAAACGCTGTTTGTGGTAGGGGATACTTGTGCACTTCCCAAAATCCTGGCAAGAACACTGCCATCATACATAATCTGCACTGGAGGGGGGCCAGAGGGGGGGCAGTGGTGCTGTTACCATGCATGAGAAGCACACATGAAAATTTATAGCTGTTCCTAGGCAGAGAATCAGTTCACAAACTCTACAAGTAGGACATGCAGAAACATGAGAAACAAGCAGCAATATTGAAATTGGCAGGTTTTAAGTCTTGCAGGCAGGCAAAGTGAGCATAATATTATACAGATGAATAGGTAGCAAAGCATAAAGCCTTTAGTGATGGGATACATTTCAGCTAACGTCTATCTTGAGAAACGTAGGGGTGTTATGGTAATCTATCTCCCTCGTTCTTATGCCAAAGATAATTTTTACCACATCTGAGCTACAGGGTATGTACCCACCTAGCTACATGCCATCTGCAATATTCAGCCATGGACATATTATGTAGTTTAAGCTGGCTAGGTATAGCTAAACGTAAGCTGCGTAACAGTGACGTAGGACGACACAGGATTCGACTCATGCAATTATTTAGAGACCTGTTCCAGCTAATAGCCAACTAATAGAGTACACGATATCAGGTATACACAGCAAAGGACGTTTACTTTGACAATTTTTGTTGACCATTTCACTGTTTACACTGACACCTTACTGTGAGTTTGCAACCCCTATTTACACCTACTGGCTGCCACAATAAGGGGGTTTCCCTTTGATGTGGACAACTGCAGTTCTCTTGACACCAAAAGCTTATGAATTAGTTTATGGGGGAAGATTGCTAGCAACTACTGCAGGGATGATTAGCTAGCTAGCTATAGCTAAACCACAAAATCAACATGCCAGCAAGGTAGCATCAGCAGTGACGTCCCCAGCATAAAATTGAAGACATTGGACACCTTACTAACAGCCTATCACACTATATGAAGTAAATGATTATGGTATCAAAGAATACGTACCATTAATTTTTTTGTGCCCAATTTTATTTCTTATGGGAATATGACTTTGTACAACTCAGCCTGACAGTTTTAAAGCAAAGTATAAAGCTGAGATATGTGCACCTTTTGAGATGTTTAGCTACTTTTCTACTTTTGTACTGTCAAGTATAGGAGATGCTGAATATTCACTATTTCGACGTTCACTAAGTGTGCCCAAGGGCTTATACAAGAAGCGTAGATTGACAAGAGTAATGCTGCGGTGCTCTTCAAGGGACATCACTGAATAGAAACATTTACCATAAGGCTACAATTATTTGCGGGTACAAAGTTTAGTAGATTTCGGAAATAGCGCATTTAGCGGGTACTCATTTTAGCAATTTTTTCAAAATTATTAATTTTATTCGAAAAATTTAATATTCGCGGGTACAATTTTTAGCGAAAATTAGGCAAATCGCTAATTTCACTAAATTTAGTACCCACAAACAAAAGTGTCCTTAAGGTATAATTATTATAATACTATTCTGTTGTAGTGAGCTATACACAGTAACCACAGCCAGCTAATGCTGTATATACCATAATATTATGTCGTTCATGAAAGAGCAACATTACTGGCACTCAACATATACAGTCATAAATGACACACTGCCATCACAGGATTCTTGCTAGTAATAATACCGTAATTCGCATTAATTTCATTCGCAAAATTTTTATGTTAAATATTTGTGTAACAATATTTTTGTCAACTTCAAGCGCGTGCCATAATAATATTATATTCGCTATATAAGTTAGTACAGGTAAACTATTTTCGTGCAAAAAATTTTTGTCACTTCGTGCAAAACGAAAATTTTTAATTTTTGCGAATTATGGTGCTGTAAAAACTTTAGCTATAGCTATGTAAGAGCTGTATGTCATGTATTCACATTATATACGAACTATGAGCCAGTAAGAATGACCATATAAATCCAAGCCATTATTAAGCATTGGAAGAATTTTAAAGGTTAGTGGGCTATTACTGATATAAAATTAATGTTTAATCATGACTGCTAATTAGCTAGAAACAAGTTGGTGACCTTATCAATATTGCTATCAAACAGACAAGTAGCACAATTAGTTTTTTTACCCATAACTAAAAACAGACTTGTAGCTAGCTATAATATTATTATGTATGAGCCTTTTGTGATGATGTAGGCCATATTATAATCACAATTAATGATTATCCATACCTGCATGGAGTGGTGATTGAAAGCTGACAGTATCCTGAGAGATCCAGTGCATGGGACGATCTACATATGTTGCAGTACTGTCAAAGGGAGGAGGACTCGAGGTTGAACTAGACCTGTATGCATAAAAATTAATTAATAGATACTATGTCTTAATCACAATAAAATAACTATCAAATATAGCTAGTTATGCATGAGTAGCATATAATGATCAGTGGTTTACTGAAGCTACTGATCCTTCTGTCCCTCAGTAACCCCCATCCCTCCCCCCCCCCCCCCCCCCCCACACACACACACACACATATTATGACAGCTCTCCACCCTCTTCAGCATCCAGGATGGCAGGATTGGAATCAGCATGACCTACATGTAGTAGGATAGGGAGCACATGCCCACACTTATATAAGCAGCCCCAGCTGCTATAATATTATAAGAACAGCTTAGTACCAACCTCCTAAACCTCAAATTTAGTTAGCTAATTCAATTATGCATAATATGAGCATACAGGTGCTGTACTGTACTATAGGCCATAGTTTTGACCAGAGTGGTCAAAAAACTAACCCAAACCTGGTGTCTCAATGGGATGGATCTGAGCTTCCTAATAATGTAACACTACAGGGCCTGCTTGCCCTTGTCATATCTGATGCCCACTAGCACCCATCCTACCTATAGGAGTTCCCAGTATTAACGCAATTATGGCAAATACCAGAGCAACCAGCAATACTATCACAGCCCCCCAATTTGAGCAGGAAGATTTGATGTGCATATAACTACAGCAGGAAGTGCAGACAGTGTAGAGTGTGTATGTGTGTTCTAGTGTGTGTGTGTGTGTGTGACAAGTGCAGCTATCTTACCTTCTATTGCCACACAAGTCAGAGCCTCTGAAACCTTTGGCGAATGGATTATACTTGATCTTGAGCTGGGTGATCTAATAGCAAACAAAAGAGTCAATGCACTGACTATACATACATAATAACAACATCTATACTACATAGCTATACATAATTTAACGTTGTAAGCTGAATAAAGTGAAGCATAATAGCTGACTATAATGCCTATGGCTAGGCGTGCCATTGCAACATAATTTCCTGGATTACCCCCAGGTCCCTACAGGCTAAAATGCTTGCTTTCAGTGTGGCCACAGTCAGCTTTGTTTCAGAAAAGGTGTAGGTATATAGGTTGGCATGCCATATCAGTCAATGTACCTGTTGGTTTTGATATGCTGTCACACCCATAAACTGAGTTTCGTCAAATATATGAGTGCTGAAGCTGTCGTTGTTCTTCTCGAAGTGCTGCAGTGCCGCTGCATATGGCTGGTCTTTATTACACTTCACGATGTGAATCCTTGGTTGATATTTATGCATTGAATTTAATATTACCTGCATAACCGAAGTGTAAATAATTTTAGGAGAGTTGTAATCATGTTTTATGCACTATAAATGAAGGGGGAATTATACCGTATTCGCTCGATCAGACACTGCTCTCAATTAGTCGCCGCTCTCGAATAGTCGCCGCACCTCCGGAAGTGCTGAAAGAAATAGTCGCCACTCTCGAATAGTAGCCGTGCCACGCCCACTATTCGAGAACACCAGCACATGGTAGGTACACGATAAACAGTCTAGAACAAGTTCTATCCTCCTTCTACATCAGCAAAGGGGCCAGAATCTCTTATGATCATTGGTGTCAATCGACCGTTTCTCTAAGGATTGCCTCTCTGGCAGCTACTGGTATTAATAAATGCCTCTCTCGAATAGTCGCCGCTCTCGAATAAATACCACACAAACTCAGACGTTGAAATAAAATAGTAGCCACGGCGTCTGATCGAGTGAATACAGTAATATTGGTTTTGATAGCAGAGGGCATAATCTAACGTCATGTCCAACCTCTTCTGGCATACAGTTATGACTACCCCCAGGGCACTATGGCTTAAAACTGTCAGAGATATCTTCATAACTAAGTATCTTTTCAGCCACTCTCTGCCTTTGTAGCTACAATGACCATGATCACAATCATGTGACTAAACATACTATGGAACCGGAAGTATGTATATATCATCCGGCTATCGCACTAAACGTACCTAGTAGTTGGACTACCTGAGATGAGGTCTATTTCTTATGTGATCATGGTATTATGTGATTTCATAATACCAGTCCCTCCAAATCATTAGGTAATTAGCAGTAACGTCATCCTGTTCTTGTCTCCTTGAAGTACAATATCTCAGTACTTCAAGCTCTTATTATTACCACTGTGAATCATGCAATCAGACACAATCAAAAAATGTATTAACAATATTCTTCATTTTGTATTCAGTAATTCCAAGTTGGTCCTGGATTCTTCCAAGGACAGGAGGTGGGCAATAAATCAATACTAGCTACTGTGGTCACCAATTCAGACTATGCAAAAAAATTGCCAAAATTAATTTTCAAGGATGTGGACCAGAAACAGAAGTATGACGTATGAGTGCCCTTAGTAGAGCTGAATATTACCAAGACTACTCTTGGTAATATTAGCTTAGCCATGTATAATAAGAATCATAAGAACCTTGCATTAATCTCAGTTGAGAAACAGTTAACACCAGCCAATCTCGGAATTAGACAAATTCTCAGTTGTTTGTGTAGCAGAAGCTGCTTGTCAACAACTGAACCTTGGGGAATTCAATAAGCCATACCTTATAATAATTACCATCACAGACCTAGCTGCCTTCTCTTCCTTGGAATCGACATTTTAGCTAAAACTTGAGCCAGAAAGTTTAGACACATTGCATACAAAGAGGAGAAGGAGTAGGGCTGCTAACTGAAGTTCAAACACAGTACCTGTATCCCTCTGATCAAAGGTATTTAGGTCCAATTAGCACCCCAGGTGATATAAACATTGAGGGGAGCATGACATATCTCCTTGCCTCACTAGCTGAAGTGTATCAATGACAAGTCCACATACAAAAGAGAGGTTCATTCAACCAGCTACATAGTTTGCTAACACCTTTAAGTAGTTTAGGGAGGGTACAACTTGTTCATTAGCCACTGACTAATACAGCAGTGACATCCAAGTAGCTATAGATTCATTAAAAGCCTGAGTGGAGCTATGCAGGTATTATATGCCTGGGGCCACCTGGTGCTTCACAATGCATTGTAGAATAGTGAAATTTGGATATAGGCCCTCTGTTATCTCTGATAGGTTGTTTAAAGGACCCGCGCCAGGAGTGACCTAGCTACATGTACGTGTACATGTATAGTATAATAATTTGTAGCCACACTGTAAAGTTCTTAACACCTCTCCCAGTACTTAATAGTCTTCCAGGATATATGAAACTTAGCTCCTTCAGCTGATTACAAAACAGAGTAGAAGTGATTTTGAAACACTCAGGTGGTTATGCTATACCAAACCTATAGCCACAACAACCAAGTCAAGTTTATACGATGTAATGAGACGTATCCATCCAGATACTGCTCTATGATATTATAACAGCTAGTTCTGAATCATTATGTCCAGATTAAAGGAGGCTCCCTCATCATTATAATAATATTATTATTCATATTGTCTTGAACCAAGTCAAGTTATTATAAAAATCGCCAAACGATTGCAGTAACCCTCTGCCTACGCTTTGCGACGAGGGTCAATAATAATATCCGCTAATAAAATAACCTGTGTTGCCAAGCACCAATGCCTACAAATAATTATTGCTATCCAGGAGGAAAAAAATGACTTGTACCTAGCGACATGTAGCCCAAAGGCATGATCAATGCATGTAGCTACATTTATAGATACATGTACCCTCTAAGCTTGAGGAAATATATCTGATCAAGAATTAGCTGCATCCTCTAACCTGAAAGTGTTCTTTGAATTATATCCAAACATGCAGCAATCTAACCATGGTAAAAACAATAGCAGTAGATATAAAAATGCGGCACATTAAATTCTGATGAGTTATTATTTGCATGTGGGCAGCTTAAAATGTGACAATGTTAGCTTTGGTCAGGAAAGCATTGATAACGTGCATATTTCAGCAGAGTTTGTTGTTGCGCTAAAAGAAACTAAACAAACCTTGTCACCTTCCTCCAAATTACTCCGACATTGAGCTAATCATGCTTTCCTGATATAGTATGTATGATTATGCATTGCATTGCCAGTGATGATTGAAATGTCTCAAGAATGATACATTTGCCTGCTATGTACACCAAACTCTAAGCCAAAAAATATCAACCTTTATTCAGAAGAACATAACATCTACAAAGGTGAACACGCCCGATTTGCATGCAAAAAAAACTCAAACTGCTATCCAACCATGCACAGAGATAAAACAATTTTATCTGGAATGGCATAATATTAAATTGCACTTACATATCCTAATTGATCTAGATGGTTGTTGGTGATCTTGCACTTTTGAAAGGTGATGATCTGTTTCTCCCAAGATGCACCAGTTGCAGGGCTGTCAGGGTGAACAAAAAGTCTGCCCTTTTCCGATCCCATAGGCTCAGCCTTGCCCGTAACTACCCACTCAGAATCGTGAAACTTATATCTGTTGTCGCCAACTGGCACAATATCCATCACTACAGCATATAGTGCGTCTGGTTCAAGACCCGATATGCTCGCTTTAACCACTGGAAACATCCTCCTGTAGGAGAACGAAATGCATTATTGCATAGTTTAATCCCGTGGAAAGTTATTACATTACAAGTTGACTAGGATATTTTCCAGTCAACTAGCTATAAGTGTTTTAATCATGCAGGTGCAATAATAATTTTAATGACTGCAATAAAAATAGCCAACTAAAGGTATGAATTCCCTCTTCCCCACCCTTGTTATAAGATAATTATTCCTGATTGTAAAAAAAAATTGGTATCTAAGGAGAGCTAGCTACTAAGAAGGATCAGGCATCTTCATTTCATATTTAGATTAAACCACATCAATGAGTAAGCTATCCTTATAAAATCTCCCATCAAAAGTTGTCAAAAGGACCACACACCAAGATCAAGCATGATTATTCACCAGTTTCCCTATTCATACACATGTGGGGACATGTTCCCACAGCATATTGTGACCTTACTGGGAAGATTGACATGCCATGCAGCAACGCTTCACAATGAATAAAAGGGCCAGCATTCACTTTACCCATCCATCCTCCCACCCATGAACGCTAACAAGCCTAAAAGCTTGACCTTCCTACCCCCATGCTTTTGATCATGTACTAGAGGGGCACTTTCTCTTTGTTCTTTATCCCCTCCGTTTATATTTGGCAATAGGTGACAATTGGTGCTAACTAGTGGTTAGCTACAACAGTTGTCCTCCCTCTAGACCCACCAGTCAGGGCCACTCACTCCTTGTGGCTTACCTTCCAGCCTTGGTGATAATCATCTCCGTGGTACATTTGTGAAACTCCGCCCAAAGATCCCTGCCGTGTAAAGTGACCTTTGTGCCATTGGGAGCCACAGATTCTGCCGTATTCATGTAGAATGTCACTGTACAACCAGTCTCTTTCACGATCTCTGAGGATCCCAACTCTACAACCAAGATTAATAATAACAATACTGTACAACCATGACTAAATTATACCTTCAGGATGACAATAATAATGTAGCTAGCTACCCAGCACAAACATAAGCATTAATAAGAGGTGGGTTTGGACTGTATTATGTCTTACTTAGTGTGTTGTGGTTGGAGAAACAAAGTTTCTCACAATGAAAAACAAACAAGGACAATTAACCAACAACTCTGCACATGTGTTCATGCTGATGTCACATTATACCTCGTATCCACATGCTACATGTACAGGTGCGGGCCTGCATGGGGGCCCCATAGCTGCAGGTGGTGCACTCTCGCTCCAGACATAGAAGATAGGTACAACCAGATTCCCTTGTTGGCATACAATCATCCACCGCTTCCCATACTACCCTTCCCATACTACCGAAGAAACCCCCACATGCCCTAGTACACATCCATTCTGGGGTAGGAGTCAACAAGGGCCAGGAACATGTGCACCAATCCCCAGCCAGAAATAAGTGCATTCCAGAATTCCCCACATGTCTGGATGTGTGATTTGGTGGAAATTATCTGAATCTGATGTACCAAAGAAAACTGGATTTGATGCTCACCCATGTCTGCCAAACAGTACATTGCTCAGATGTGGTCAACAACAACTCTGCCATGGAGTAGATTTTGAACAGCGTGTAATAAACAAATTGCCTTATGGTATGCTACTTAACTCAAATCTAATTTAGAGATAGCTGGGCGGTTTGGATATGTCTTGGAAAATAGGTTCTCATCACATGCATGATTGCCTAAGGCTACATGCAGCAGGTGCTGGTAACAGAAGTTGCTGGGTAAGTCTAGTCAGAGAGACTACAGAAGCTGCACCTGATGAGTTTTAAATGAGATGGTATGGATGGCAGAGTATTCCTCTCCCTCACTCTCCCCCATAAACAATCTCAAGTTTCTACTTGGGGTAGCTTGTATACTCCCACGGGGTTTTTCAGAACAATGAACATGAACTCATAATGAATCCATTAACTATCTGTCATTTCATCCATAGCTAATGAAACCATCATGCTTTGAAGTGATCTATGTACAATATTTTAATGTGTCGAGACTCTGATCGGAAAACCCTGCTACAACATCCTATCAATTATAATTTTGCATGTATCAGAGAATATGACCCTCAAATTAATTTTGAGCAATTTATTTGTTCTTGTGTGCCAACCTGCAACGTTATAGCACGCCGCATATTAATATTTATAATGAGCTTGTATATATTTAATGCCACCATACTAAATCTTCACTATTGAACATAAGTGCAGGCCAGATCCTTCAAATAGTTTAGCCAGGTGAAAGAGAAAAAAACCCAGAGCAGCCACTGGGGAATCGAACCCATGGCCTCCTACTTTAGCTATAGGTGCTCGACCACTTCATGAGCCGTGGCCACCACTGCCACCTAAGAATTCATCTTCAGCTTAAACTGGTAGACAACCCTATACCCAAGCTCAGGCTGGTGCTTAAGGAACTTAATAATAATTATTGACAGTGCCAGAAGATTCAGAAGTGGTGATTAAATTTTTTTATTGTCTATGCTGTATGCCTCTTCTGATTTATCTCAGTCGTTAAATTCTTGATTGCTATACTATTGGTTCATATGAATTTTGGATATTAGTTATCAGCTACATCTGCAGTATATCCTCTACAGTGGGTCAAAGATCTGATGATACGTAGCTATATCCAAGGCCATTGTACATGCACAGGTATGTTTTATGAGTGAAAGGAGCTCTCCCAGAGGGATCAAAAGCAAAGACCATTCACCAAATTGGGTATACATTCATACATCTAAATTTTAGGACTTAGCTACTACGTCTTGCACAGATAGAAGCTAGAGATCTATGGATAGTATAATAACACCTGAAATGCACTACTACATGAGCTTGAATTGAATGCCTGCACATGCCTTGCCTTGGCTTGAATACCTCCACATGCTATAGTCATTTCATCGTCCTTTATAGCCACTACAAGCTATCTCAAAGCTGGATACATGTGGCATTGCACATTCATTCAAGACAATATTAAATAAATGTTCCTGTCACAATACATTATAGCATTACGATAATATACTTCCTCTAACTCCACAATTCACAATGTATACAGACTAGACTAACATTTCACAAGAAAATCTATATGGAGAACCCGAAGGAACACACAGCATTACTTGAGACAGCAAAGGTGTAGCAGAAGTTGACAAAATCAACCGACTATCTTGCCAAAGGTAACACAAGTGGGCCAGAGTAAGGTAGCTATAATATTATGGCAACCCTCAAACAACAACCTCAACTGACAGGATAGTGGCTATATCCATCTTAACTGGCCATTCAATACACCATAGAGAACCTACTAATAGCTATATACACTGTTCTACCGTCTGACTGCCACAAACTGAGAAGAGATTTCCTTTCTAGTGGTAGGGCAAACTAACAGGGTGAATCACTAATTCCTCTTACAAGTTAGCTAGTCCCACACTAGCCTTCAAGCACTGTAGACAGGGCTATAGGGGCATGTTTGACCACTGGGACACTCTTGATCCCTGCCTGGGAAGCCCAGCGCTAGGCGTAGAACCAAGATAACAAAGGTTTTCAAACAGGGAACTCTCTCTATCCCCAACATCCTCACATCAACCATCAAAATCAATCCACACTTCATGCTCATTAACCTTTGAAGGAGTATAGATAGCCAAATGAACCAATCAACACATCACTCAAAAATCAAATTTAGCAGCAAGCTTTGGCTTCAGTATAGAATGGTGTATTAGCGCTTTCTTTTTTATAAGCTATATAAGCTCACTCCTAATCCCATGGTAAATGATGGCATATCCTCCAATGATACTACTGCCTATGAATCACTTCCCAGGGGCTTTGGCCTACTAATGAACAATCACTTGCCATGGTAGTCATTGTCACTGTTAGCTACCTTTGTGTATTTTCCAAGCAAAAATGTGTTTACTAACAACAGGGAAGAAAAATCAATATAACTGCATGTAAGTTGAGGAATTGATCCAGAGGACTCAGTTGGAAGAAAAGCCAAGCCTTCAATGAACTGAAGGGGCTCAGGTGAGCTAGAAAGCCCATGACATCAACCAAAACGCATGTGGGAATGAAACCAGTTAATGTAATTAGCTTTGATCCAGCTAAACCATCTGGCATGATCAAAGTGAACTGGAAGCCAACATAATATTCTGAATTTCATTCTGTAATGAGGTCACATCACCATGAGTAAAGGGAGCTGAATGTAGCTCAAGGTATATTATTATAGCTAGAAAGCTTCATCATAATTATGCGTTACAAGTGATTGTTGATTTTGGACTACAAAGGAAGCTGTATATTACTTTTGTTTTCCTGTCTCTCTAGCATACAAGTTGATGATCTCATTATGAAAAATTAATGTAAATTCTTCAATCAATCTGTGCATGCCTGTCTCTGTGGACTACTTAAGCACATAGAGTAGTTAGGTATAGGTGCCGTCAAGTGGCCAGCACTACTACAGAGAGAGAGAGGGGGGGGAGAGAGAGGGGGGGGAGAGAAAGAGAGAGAGAGAGAGAGAGAGAGAGAGAGAGAGAGAGAGAGAGAGAGAGAGAGAGAGAGAGAGAGAGAGAGAGAGAGAGAGAGAGAGAGAGAGAGAGAGAGAGAGAGAGAGAGAGAGAGAGAGAGAGAGAGAGAGAGAGAGAGAGAGAGAGAGAGAGAGAGAGAGAGAGAGAGAGAGAGAGAGAGAGAGAGAGAGAGAGAGAGAGAGAGAGAGAGAGAGAGAGAGAGAGAGTGGGACGGAGGGAGGGAGGGAGGGAGGGGAGAGAGAGATTCAGCCTTAGCTAGCATATTTTACCTATCCACTCATAGCTAGTGGTGACACAACGTTCCTCTGTAGGTGATGTAGCTATTAACATTATTATTGAGAAATGAAATCTGCTTGCAGAGGAGACTGTAACTGCATGGCATGGCTATGTCCAAGAATTTTGGGGGGAATCAGTCAAATAGGATATTGGTTTGTGAGCTGCATGGTTAATTTTACCTGGCCCAGACAGGCTAATGGGAACTGACTAGTCAATAAGACTCTATAGCAGTCAGTGAATTCTGGATCAGCTGGAGTGTCCATAATTATAATAAAGAAATCACAGATTTATACACCAGCACTAAGGTAAGCATTATAGCATCAAGGATGACGCTTACTTTGTCCAAATGCATGGCTACTTACACTATAGAAGCTACGTAGGTACGCAACGGTAACTACGTACATGTAACTGCCACTTAGTAATAGCTAAATCTGGAGGAAAATGTTATGATAACACATAGTCTTTTCGGATGAATGATACCTTCCCCAGTGTGACTGCAACTAGAAAATCTATGAATTTACCACCATGATGGATAGCTATATAGTGTGTTACAGTACCAGGAGCAATAAAGCAATCAATGAAGCAACTGACTAACCAATTAGAAATTAACCATAAAATTTGACAACAATTTGCTACAGGATACTAAGTAAATAAATATGTATACAATCTACGACAAGTGAATAACCTCACTAAATAAGATAGCTACACATTACAGACTCGCTGACTCACCCCTCTCCTTGTAGGTGGATGCACTTCCAGCGCCCGCAGCTCCCGATCCTTCTGAACCATCCTCACTGGATCTCACAGACGGAGGACCCTCGGCTCCTGACGATTCTCCTGACTTGGGCTCTAATAATAATTATGATATTGTGTATTCAATTAGCACATAGTTATTAACAATTAATTAGAGTAGCTGCAGCAGCCTCAGCTTCTTTCTGTACATATGGCTTGGCTGTATATTATGCACCACAATAATACTATACTATTGCAGTTTCAGTGAAGAGAACGTAGGGAGAATGTATATGATTGCATGTATTACTATGTAGGCTATGCTTGGCCACAATACCCGCACTAATAGCTAACTACTACAAACGAATGGACAATTCTCAATTGTCTCTAGAGACCCATTCACTGCAGCAAATTGTGGAATACAAAGTTACAGAAGGTTAGTAGCCCTATACATGCATCATATAGGTATCCTTTAGCTTATGCATGCATGCATGGGTCTGTTGGCTCTAGAGTATCTTGCTTAGCCGCCAAACAGTCCACCTACTTTTGCAAATTTGACCACTACAATTCAATTTTAATATGACTGATTAGAATTCTGTACCACCTCTTCATAATAGCCCACCAGCCAGTCCTATAGGAGTCTAATCACCAATTCCACTCTGTACCGTCAATGCACGTTGGGGTGCGTAAATCTAACAGCACCACAACAACAAACCTGCTCACACAACAAAGCTGATCTGTACCTAATGCAAACGTGTGCATTGGGCATCTGTACACACTTGTCTGCAGCAGGTTTCGTAGCAAACCGTGCCTAATCTGCTATCTGCACCTCTCCATGAGGCGATTAGCAGCTGATCATCGTGGCTCTCACCTCCAACGTGTTCCATCGTCGAATCCAGTAGCTATATAGTATATAGCCAGTTCTCCGTCGATTGTAGAGCACAGAGGTAGGGGGAACTTCCGTGGATGTCACGACTTCTCCGTCTCTCAGGACGACTCGAAGAGCGTTCTCCAGACTTTTGTCGCCTTCACAAATGGCTACCTGTAAATTAGGATAATATGGAGGAATCGATCGCCGTGGTATCAACACAAAAGCGGGTGTGTTATGTTGAGCGCGTCATGACATCGATATCCCAATTACATTGTGATCGTGAGGCAAATACCGCAATTACCGCCAATTGATCATGATTGCATGTATAGTACGTGCATCGCCACCAACCTGTGATATCCTCTACAGAAGCTCGCTGCTGCTTCGGGACAGAGACTTAGCGCCAGAGCTCGCTCAACGTGTTGGAGCTGGATCGGAGAGCTACTGCTGCATAAATAGCCCAGCATCGGAATCAGTATTTTCCCGGTGAGCTGTGTGTTTTTTAGCTTACACACTGGAAGACACATCACACCAGCCCCGCCCACACAAATTAACTCTAAAGTGAAAGTGTAATGTTTTGCCACCCCATGACCTGTACCTTGTATACTTAAGCACCTACGTACCTAGCTACAAGCCTGGCTCTTGCAAGACATGGCATAGTTTCCATCTTTATAAAATTTATTAGCTACTGTACGTTGCCTGTGGTATTCGTGTTCTAGCATGTTGTGCAGGCATACATACAATCACTACCCATTAGTTAAAGATACTGTCCCAAAATTTAATGTGATTGTATTATTATTGAGTGTTTATATCTCTCTCTCCTCAAGGAGTGTAATAATTTGGTACGTTACAGCACATGCATGCTTACTGATTGACCCTTATGGACGATGTTAATGGGTAAAAGCTGTAGGGTGGTGCCAGCAGCTTTTTGGCAGTCCATGTGACTCAACCGACATGCAACATTGTTCTAGTACTGTATGCATTCAATTAGTGGACATGTCCATGTACAGGCAGGCCTTAATCCTCTGTGTACATGAGCGCTTGAGAATAAGCCTTTGAAACTTTTAATAATAAGTAACTCACGGAATGTGTATACAGCCATGCATGACATCATTGATCTTAGCTACCAAATAATATTATTGAATACATGTACCTGTATCAGCTGTTGTAACCCTTAATTAGTGTTAATTACTGCAATAGTCAGTGATCAGTCAGTGGTTCTATAGCTAGTCTCCTCTTCTTAAGCCATAATAATAATTATTATGTGCAACATTGTGAATTAGATAGCTTGATCGAAACCATCGATCGACAGGCACATGCATGGGAATGAATTTGAACAGTGGATAAACCATGTACGCCGTACCAGTATGATAACAGAATTATACCGAACATGCAGGAACTAGATTGATCACAACCTTAATTATTTTGCATGCACAGTATATACAGGTATGCATTCCTTGCCAGCCAAAATTGTAGCTTTTCTCAACAAAAGCTATAACAAAGTTTACTTTGGCTTCAATAAACACGTATCATACAGTGCCTACAATACCAAAAGTCTTGGGGCTAGCGTAAGCTTTCAACTTCCCCTGCACATGCATGCCTAATAAAGTACAGCACCACGCTAATGTGACGGCCCATGACAACACTTAAACTCAATTTTTACTTTCCACAGTCTAAAAAGAGAGATAGAAATGTTGGTACAATGAAACAATTAAAGAAAATCATTAACTCTGTTACAGAACAGAAGCTGTGAAAAGTAGACAGATACAGCGCTGAATAGCAACCTCTTTGTGGTCCACAAAACTTATCTCAAAATGCATCTACTTTTAGACAAAGAACTGAAAAGATTCACTAAACATTTCTTTCTGTTTGAGGGCCAGGTGATTGTCGGGAGACTATTGTAGATCTACTCTGCTTTGGACCAGTACTGAGTGTAGTTTGAGTGTCCGTGCTAGTACTTCTCTGATATCGTTTTGAAAATCCAAATGGTTTCCGTCTACTGGTTTCCTCAGGCTTAGGTTTTCCAGGAAGAGCAAAGCTTGCTTCCCCAGTCAGTAAGCGCACGTCGTACATTGCTCTTTTAGGAGGGTTGGTTTTTAGCTCCGTCAGGTGACTGGCAAATCCTTCTGAAATGTACTGTGAATGGAATGGTGGTAGGAAATAAGAACTACTCCATAATGATAGGGATTCCCTGAATCCCAGACACATCTTTAATCAGGATACTGCCCAGGATCTCTTTCAGATAATCATAAGCACATGCAGCCCTATTAACCCCTCTACATACAATGTCATAGGCCTAGGATATCTCACTAAAACTAGGATACTTTTACTGTTCCAAGGATGCCAAAAATAGACGAGTTTCAATACTGGAACAATGCAACATTGCAATCTCCCATTGTACAGCATGCAAACGCCTCTCCCTGCCCATGTGTGTGTTGCTAAACTCTTGGTTATCACCCTATCAAACTTTGTTAGCACCTTTTTGCAGAGTATAAACCATTTCCCAGTGGGTATACCTGGCAGAGGCGCTTTGAAGTGGATCTGTGCTTCCTGCTTATGATGTAGATCTGATCTGGTTGCAGACCTAACTCCATGTAGACGCTCAAATGCCTCTGGGATCCATACGCTGCATGAATGATCATCTTTGCCTGTATGGGAGTGTACAAAAATACCGTTCAGTCAATTAACTGGTGTGGGGCAAACATTTGGATTCTCTGGTGTAATAGCAGACACATAGGTGAAGTTTGTATTTGTATTGTGCTAATCCTCTGAGACAAGGCTCACTACTAAAACACCGCTACACTTCTGTCTTGTTTTTGTAAATTAAGTCGAAAGCATCCATAAATGGCAGTCGGTTGTCCACAGTTGAATACAGGCTGTCTGTACTGGATGCATTGTGGTGTATGTTAGTATTTATTCAAAGAATGGGGTATCCATGGAAACTTGAAATGGAACTTTTGGTGTATTGAGCATAAGATCTCTTATTGTTGTATAAACTCAAGCCTTACCCAAACACATACACACACATAGTATGCATCACTGCCAATTTAATTTAGAGTGACTAAGAAATAGTCAGTTGCCATCTCATAGTTTCTATTATGTTATGTTACTAACTGAAGCAAGTGTTAAGTGGTATAGTATGCAAAGAATGAGCCAATACAAAATTGTGACCCTCACAGTATCAACTATGACAAAGGATGGCAACAATGGCTGCACAGGAAAGCTATAGCTGGGGAACTTTGGTTGTATGTAATTAAGTACACATTTTCATGCATCTTTTTAGCCTATAGTATGAAAACTGAAAACGCTAGTTTAACCACATGCTCACATGCTAGTAGCTCAAGTGTTTACCAAACATTGATCGCATTATCCGTCTCCCATTTTAGTGGTTACTCGTATACAAAGCGTACACACTATCTTGCTATAAGTACACAAATAATATTCAGCCAAGCATATACAAGACAGAGATTAAGTAGTTGCAGAAAGCTTCAAGTGTCCAAAATTTACAGTTTTTGATAGAGTAAGAGATTGCTGATGCGCCACGAGGTGAGGCGATTAAGATACAATGACAGCACAGATAATGCATATATGGGACAATTACAGTAAGGTAAACTGTGGCCAGATCGGGTGCAACACCTTCACCTGCGAAAAAGAAACCAACACGACTTGTTAGGAAAGCACATACACAGTGTGCGCAGAGGGACACTTTGGTAAGTTTTCAACTTGGCACGGCATTCACAGACACACACACACACACACTAGCCGACAGTTGTTTTGTTGGTATTAGAGAATGTGGCTCTTTTAGCACATCATTCACACTCTCACATGCTTGAGCCGCTTCCCCCCTACACACACAAGTTCATCGATAGACAGTGAGATGCGCACAGTGTGTGTTTGTTCGATATTGAAAGTGGTTACATATCCCTGTGTAATCATTTCTCTTGGATGGAAGTCACACCTTGGTCAGCAAAGTTGGCATTTCCACAGCTGTGGATACTGATAAGTGTTCTTTAGCTGCCTAACCAAGCATTCCCTCCTCCGTACAGCTACATCATAACTTTGTCAGAATTACTCGCATCTGCAGCATACCATAACCGTTATAGAGCTCTCATGCGCACACAGCCAACAATAACCACTTGCCTGAATGTCCTGCATCCTCACTGCATGTGTTTATCACTATACTACTCATACGTTTGATACACTACTCATAGGTTTGACAAACCTTATAGACGTAGTTACAATGATAAGTGCTTTTAATGATTTACTGTTTCTGGTGAGTGAGTGATAGTGTTGAAGGAATGGTGTCATGAGGTGTTTACTGCTGAAGGTTAGTGCTAAAACTAGGCCGCCTTTAGTGAAAGAAAACATTTAGCACATATGGGTTAAGAGGGTGAGGGATTATTAACACCATAACAATTCCCATCTTTCGATGTCCATCGAGATCATTAGCTTATTAATAAGTGTTTATGCATCGATAAGAATGAAATTTATAATAATCATATAGGGTTCGTGCGCCCTCATCTCATGCAGTTATAGGTTCATAAATGATAAAGTTGCAGCAATGTACTTGAGACATTAATTAGGAACATGCGGCGCTTTGTGAAAGTGCGATCAGCTCTAATGACAAGGTGCTGCACATCTCCCAATCTGTCAACAATGGATGCATTATTCATAACCATTTGGAGCATGTGATCGGGTGCATTAGTGTTCCAAACACAGCCTGCATTGATTGAGATCAAATGCATAGTCAAGCCTCTGCCCATATCAGGCGCTGTAGCTCATTCAGCGTTAATTCCCTGCGCTTACGAAGACCACAGCAATCAAGGCACAGGACCCTATTGACAATTTGTTGTCACATGCTTTTTTCTATGCTGTCACTCAGCACTCTCTTTGTTTGGGCCTCACTTCAATGGATAAGACAATTTATAGAATTCCAAAGATAGTTCCATTTTTTAATCCATATGCTGAATCCCTCAGATATAAATTGCAATTGAAACCAATAATGATATTTTATGAGCGTCCCATGATGAAATTTTAACTTATTGGCATCGCCACACAGTACAATAATATAACAATATGAGATTTGGACAATATCTTACATCATTAGCACCTAGCTGAAAATTGTGTCTGTCATGGAGAAAATTTTCTAGTTATTTCCCAGAAGTCATCCCCATATAAGGTGTGTAGAACTAACCCTAGACAATTGAGGTGAGTGTGGTAAATTAAGCCTGAGAAACAGTATGACTTAGCAGGCAGGTGCCCCACCTATCACCAGCCAGCCATCTGGGACTATACATAATATATCATCTTGGGAACATTGCATACTCACTATGAAACAACCTAATACTCAATCAGCAAATTGGGAGAAAAAATAGTTCTAGTTCTTGCTGCTGAATGATAAACCACTTTGCAATTTCAATAAAGCATGCAGAAGTCAAAATATATTATGTAACTGTTAAGTAGGAGGGTACAGAGAGGACAATTCCAAGAACTGGAGCACGTTTCCTAGGGGATGGGAGCTGGGGCCCAAGTCCTCATTTAATCTTAACAGTGAGATCAGTTTTCAAGTATCTGAACTTCTTCCCATGAGCACAATATTATGCTAAACAACACCTGGCCAATTCCAAACATGCCTCTGGCCCACAACAAAGACATTACAATCAAGCCTACCTGAGCCCCATGAAAGCTAACCCAATCAACACCCTCCCTATATACAGTAGCGATGTAGTGATAGGCCAAAGCTTAGAAGCTTAGAAGCCCAAGTGGCTGCACCTCAGCTCAGCTCAGGTGGGCAGGGAGGTGAGGTTTGGGATGACATCACAGGAAGTTCCCTCAATAGGTGTTGGTGTAATTCTGACTAAAAATGCATATCCTGACTGCCATTAATCTGTATGTTGATCCACAGCATCTAGTCTAGCAGGCGGCCAATCTAGTCTGACCTCAAGATTCCTTGTGACCTTAACCCTTACACTGCATACATCACAAACTATGCAGGGCTAATTGTTGTACACTGGCACACACACTCCCCAAGGTTCGACTATGCTTATTTCATACATAATATATTATATATAGGTACTATAAATAATATTATTACATGATAAGGTGTTCGCTATAGATTTCTCAAGGCTTCCCGCCCACAGCTAGCTACCGGCTGTCCACTTGCCCGCCCTAGTAATGGATACACCTATAGGTACACATGTAGTCACATCTTCCAAGCTTTAATAGGAACCCTATACACATACGGCGCACATATGCATATTTATGTCTGTCTTTTTCGTTTGACTGAGGTTTGAGATAAGGTACTATACATCTTTTGAAATGGTTTTTATCGATTTTTGATGTCGCTCTAATTGATTCTTTTGATACCACTTAATCCATAAGCCTGGCAACCTTTACTGTGGTTTTTGCACACTCCAGTTGGCTATTTCTTATCTAAGAAATTAATCAAATGATGGTGTAAGTGGATTTGTGGCCTACATGGGTTCCTGCAACTCCAGTGAGCATTGACTAGCTGATGAGCAGTTGATCATCTTACCCACTTCAAAGCGCTCCCTCACACTTGACAACTTTGTAGTCCCATTCTCCAACACAGCCAGGCATTCAAAATGAAGCATAAAGAAGGCCCACCAAGCCAAGAGCCAAAAAGCTCAAGGATATACGATCTTGTTTACCATAAGCCTTACTTCAAAGCATTTCACCACCAGCAAACCTATCATGGGATTAGAAGCACCCACACCACTAGGCATCCTCATCAAGACAAAGAGGCTATGCCATCCTTCGTGCATACCCCAAACAGCAGGCAAATGCCCTGTAGCCACGGAATGTATACTGAACACCAGCCTGCACTTACATGTAAATCAGTGTGCACTATACTATTACGACCAGGAAGTGAGGTAATTGTCGAGCTGATGGGTCCACTAATCTTCATGCACTAATTCCCTCAGTTTAGGTGAATGTGTGTAAACACAGGCACCTGATGCAGCCCATACAGGAAGTCATCTACAGGCAAGTCAGTTTACTAGTCCACTTGCACATGGCAACACCAGATGGAGCTATAACTTGACAAGGCTGCCAGCTGGAGTCATCTAAAAATTCCCTTCAACATTGATAAGCCTACCAGCTGCCATACAGCTCATGCACATAATGTATAATAAACCTGGATTCTCCATATATGACCGCTTGCATTTTGTAGGCTGCCCGAGATTAAACAACTGAAAACCACCCCTCTTTTGAGAAACAACCATACAGCTACTCACTGACTTATAGCTATATATATATATATACAATTGTCATGCTCTGCAGATGTTGACTGTTAGAAATTGCTTATGTCAGCATAAATTGTGTGAAACTGCACCTATTGTACTCCCACAACTGCAGTGGTTGTTGCATTGTACATGTATGTTGTGAGTAGGAGTGAGAAATATAGGGGGGCATACAGCGAAAAGAAATCAGCAGATCTAGAGAGTTCAAGCAAGGTCTGGAAACAGGCATGTGAACAGCAACATCAAAAGTGAGCAAAAACGCCGACTTAGCATTCTCACTGCCTACCTGATATTCTCACGCCAAAATTAACTACATAAAGTCCTATTTTCCATATACAATGTAGCACAGCATAATAATATAATACGCTCTGAAATCGAAACTGTGAAAATGTGTGCATGAGTTCTCGTGCTAAAAGGAAGTGCTGTCTTTTCCAAGTTGTTAAGTGAGTCAATTGAGGGGATAGTGTACAATACACCAGTCTAACACCACACTAAATCTGAGAAACAAAAAGTGGGACTCGACAATTTCCTGATTAACACCAGCCTTAAGATACCTGCTTTGGACCGTTAAGCAATCATGGCAATTGAATGAGGTCTTTGTAGAGATGTGGACACAGGAGAGGCACTTTATGTGAAAGAAAGCACGACACATCAGCCCACAACAACCTCTGATCTTCGAAAGAAACCAAGCTAGATTATTTTTACTGTCCAGCAACTTGAAACTAGAAAAACCATAGACATTGTTCAGATCACTTGAGATGTGTACTTAGGATGTGTTTGACTAGCTGATGAAACAGTCCCTGACTACCAAGAAAAGAGGATAATAAAATAACAGTTCTGATTTAGGTAGCTATAAAGCCAAAATGATAATTATATTTGCTGCATAGGCAACAAAATTTGTGACCAGTCAGCAAATGCAGATTAAGCAAACAGAAAGGTGGCGAAAAGCAAGTGTCCATCAGGGCTATCTTGGCCACCAAACTGAGCTATCTGCAAGCAAGCTACGTACCCTGTTGTGCAATAGTCACATACTCAGTTATGAAGTGTTCAAAACTTGCTAAGTACAGTATCTTTCCTTGCTCTTTCTCTCTCCTGGTCTCCCTCTCTCTCTCCGTCCCTCCCTTTCCCTCTCACACACCAGTACTCTTCAGTCCTCAATCCTACCTTGCTTCTACCATTTAGCCATAATAAAGCGCGATAACATTAGCGGCAGACATAGTAGCCACGGTACAGTAAGGGCATGCAGGGATTACTCAGATTTGGTCAGGTATGGTTAGCGTAGGTAGTAGAGTCAACATTCCCATGGGCACATAGACCAAACTGGTCAACCTGCGTCACTGGACCTCCCCGTGCAGATTGGTAACCCTAACCCAAACACAGATGGTCATAGAAGCTAGTATACTGTAACATCGCCACAATGGCACTAATGCCCACACACATGTGCATGCATGCACATGTAGCGAGCCTGAGTGACTATTATATATAGCTGAGAGCAAGAAAGAAGTTGTTGGCCTACTCTAAGCCACATCAGAGACAGTTTATGCAAGCAGACCACACTTGGCTGGTCATTGGCTCATTAATCCACCCAGCAGTCACACAGGCACAACAACCTAACCTAGTTATGCAATCACCCACTCCCAACAAGGCATCCAATTACACAAGAGAAGCCACAAAAGTGTCAGATTTTTCTCAGACTAACAATGATTGCATATCTTCTAGTAGCACTCCAGCTCTTTTCAGTCACCAAGTTGCCTGGCAACCTGCCAACATGGGAATCTGCTTACAAGTACACATTCCTTTACTCTTTCAATAGATTCTTTTGAGAGGGCATGTGTGTGTGAGCTTGTAGTGTATGTGGCTGTTTTCTTTGATAATTGCATCATGGTTTAAGGTTACACCATAATTAATAAAACCCTAAGATTAACTGTTAGAAGATTATGATTACCAAAAGAGAGACATGCCTGCATCGCCAGTATTAGGAACCATACTATGACTGCATGGGTTACACTTCAATAACATGCTTCATCTATACAATTTCTGCAAAATGCGTAACTGTGTGTTGTAGGAATGACCTATTGAGATAGAAACTCAAAACATTCTTCACAAGCATAGGTTTTGTAACCACCAATGGAAAAATTAATTATTAATGGTTAACACTTCCGGATATCTAGCAGTTGCATACCGATAGTTTGATGCTGGCATTCCACTGATGTCAACAGTCATATCCTTGGCTACAATAATAAGTACATTACTATACCAAGTGCTAATTTTTGCAAACTCTCACACGACAATAAGACACAACTTGCCTCTTTAATGAGCCTAGCCAGGAAGAGGGTCTTCAAGGTCTGAGAGTCTGCGCTCAGAGTCTCCGCACATGAAACAACACCTACATGTACATGCACAAAGGGATCATGCAGTCAATGATTCATGTGTAACTCACATCCAGCAAACAACCGGATAATATTATTTGCAGGTGACAACAGGTAATTGGTGATTACTCACTCACTGGTAGCTGATGAGTAAACACTTTACTGTGTGTATGACAACACTGCTTGCACAACAGCAAATTCGATGATGCAAAGTCAGCATAAATCTTGCAGTAGGCCCTTGCCAACTTCGTGGATTTTATAGGAAATTGTTTAATTGGGATATCAATCCATACATGGCTTGGGCAGTCTCTATTCATTGGGACTGGAATACTGGACTCAATTTCACTCCCAAATAGTGCATAATTTATTATAATGGTTAACCAGCAGCTAGGGTGTCTATATGTAAGTCACAGTGAGCGTTGAGAAAGTTCTGATTGCACATTGCATGATTTTGTAAAGATCGATCAGAGCTGAGTCCAGTGCTCCAGTCCGCATTCAAGTCTAAATCGACACTGGCATTAGTTAGTACTCTTACCGAGAGGGAACCCATGTGCTCCTAGGAAGGAGAGCACTGACTCCTTCTGGACATCAGGCCGACCAGTGATGTAGACAATCAGATAACCAAGCTCCTGCCAATAACTGAATGAAAGAAAAAAAAAGAATATTCATTCGCGAATTGTAATGCTTGCCCCCTCAATTATCATACTATAGCAATACCCTATAGTAATACTATACAGTGTAGCAAAGCTCAAATCACAGTATACTATTACTAGTTACAGTCTCAAGACACAGTACAGTATCCACTATGTCAACCTGCCTAGCAAGTGAGGGGTGAGTTTTATCAATATTAAGGGTGAAACTGGAAGCTGGATGATTACAGTTTAAGCCAAGGGCGGTGCTCTCAAATATCACAGAGAGCTCCATCTCTGGCTTCCAAACAAACCCCTATAAACCATTCCTCCTACACTCTCAAATTCACCATGTTATTATGACAATGTCAGGTAGCACAGATCAATATAAGGCATTGGTTATGTAATACTTACATAATTTTTATTTACAATGTGGCTAAGATACTGGTTCATGACCCCAGTTACCATGGCAATTAGCTTTGATGTTGGGCTAATGTGACCCCAAATTGGAAATCTGATTACTCAAATTTTGCTAATTAAGTTTAATCCTGTCTAGTATCTGAGATGCATCCTGTTGTCCCTGGCATAGCACATCAGAGCCATTAAGAGCATTCATTGCTAACCACTATCTCTCCACTAACTTGATTGCTGTTCTGGTTTACACAGAAGGGTGGATACTACTCCTATACACAACATGTACTAAGGGTATGTAGCTGGCGCCCAGGGCCAAAGCTTAAGCTTATGTAAGTGTGTTAATGGTTTGTAGTATAAAGCCGCAAGATTGGATGCCTACAGCCAGCCACAAACCCAGAATCCAACCAATTCAGACAGTCTAGATAGCACGCTAGATCAAAGTCGGAACCAACCACCACCTACATGGTATTGAATACAGGGATGTGCTTGCTTAAAAACCAGGGTAGGTAGTTTGTGCTGTTCACCACTATGCACAGTAATAGCTGAATTTGGTCTGATAGGGTAAAATGTTCCCTCCAGTTGCTAAGCCATGTGCAACAAACACAATAATATTAGTACCTCAAAGACAATTAAAACAACAAAAGAAAAATGTATTTTTACAAGTCAATTTATTTTGTAACGTTATACAATCTTATGCAATCGTGCAATAACCACAATTCATGACACACCCTCTCCATTGTTGTTTTCTTTCCTTTCCCTCCCTCTAGCCTCTCAATCCAACCCCTCCCTCCTTCATTCTCTCCTACACAGTCCTTCCCTTGGAAGAAGGTTACCCTTTAGGGGGGGTGTCTAGGTTCCCTCTTAATCCTTATTCCATACACTACCCGGCCACACCGCCCCTTCTACAATAGTAATATTATTATAATATTGCTAGATCCACAGTCAAGAGTGTTTGATTACTGTGGTCAATTCCTTTCCCTAATCTGGACTTAGCAAGCACTCCAGATCCATTACAATTATTTTCTTGCCCTCCTACATGTACATGTATAATACCTGTTAAGTGCATGTGGAACATAAAAGGTAGCTGTACATAATAATATATCCATTGCACAGAGTCTCTCTGTGTGTGCTGTGATGACTTAACACAATGATTACACTGCGTACGTGACAATTTCTGGAATTCATGTCCACATGTACATGCAGTATCCAACAACGGCTTTGTCATGTCAAGAGATACACATGTGTACATGTACGTACATGCACCGAACAAGATCTCCTATAGGATCATTACTGTAGTGGTCGGTGAACACATTCAGTGTTACAGTAGCAGTGTAGATAAATAAGGTTGTAACTATAACTAAGTACAGCGCCTGCACAAATGACTCCAGCTACTCCCACACACTGAGCCAGTTGTTTTTCACTGAACAACAACCACTGGCCATATAGTTGGCCAAAAATCTTCTCCATGGAAATGGATTTTTAAACAGCTACGTTGCTCATACTGGTTGATCCTGGAAGCTCACAGTAAGTGGTATATAATTAACCACCATGCACCTTTGTTGCCAGAATGACGGTCTAGAATGTACATGTACATGTACAAGGACCCCCGTATTCAAAGGATAATCAAATTATCGGGGATTAGGGGTTAGGGGTGGGTTGGGAAAAAGAGCATTTGAGAATGAAATGTGTGGTCTGTGAGAGTTTGGGTATCCTTCCACTACCAGCTAAAGTGACTGGAGTGTAGCTAAGTGCCAGTTTCCCACACATAGACAGGCTGCATGCGCTGTAGGGAGGCTCACCAACAAACACACATCAAAGCACAGGCTACATGAGGTATACAGCAATTATGCCGTTTGTATTGTCTAGATGTGAAGGCAGGACAGGCCTAGAAACAGGGAGACTTGGACAGCTCAGGGGGGAAAGCTTGATTGGTACATGTAGTCTGCATGTAGGGTGGCCTATTGTGGACCTTGAGAGTATATAACCACGCACAATGAGAACCTTGTTAGCCACACGCTCTTTGTTGCTTTCATTGTTGCTTTCATACCTTCCAACTTGGTCGCTTGCATGTCTTTTTTTTCTCTTTTCTCTCTCCCTTCTCCCTCCCTCCCTCTTCCCCTCCTCCCTCCCCCCATCTCTTACTTCCTCTCTCCTCCCTTCTCTCTCCCATAATCATCGCCCCAGTCACCACTTGTAAGTTTAATTTCATTACGAGTCTGGACAGGAAGGGTAAACATTGGACCTCTACCAGACCCAAGTGGGTAATAACCAGCACAACCTCCAAGGATGGGCTTAATTGAATATGGGAAACATTTCCAATATCTCAAGCCTAAACAATGACTTATCAACTAATTTGCACATAATAATTGATAATTATCAGCATAGATATTTGTCATATTTACACTTGTAGTCTAGTATTGGCTTGGCTCAGTCTTCTGCATCTGAATATGTCAGAGCAGGCACTGGTTACTTTACATGCAAAAAGGAGACGGGAGGTGGGCTATTCTGAGAGCGGGATAATGAATTCAAATGATTGCTTTTTGCACAACAAAGGGGGCAGTTGAAGCATTGCTGTAGCACCTACAGTATAGGTTGGCCCTAGGGCATGCTAATGACCAACTCTGATCATTTACCTACTGTATAGTTATTTGATGGCCGACTCAACTTCATGAAACGACTTGCAAAACCGAATAAAATTTTCAAGATTATAGAACTTAATACCTGTTGAGCTAAAATTGCCAAAAGTTTCTACTAGGAAGCTGCCATGCATGGCTACTATTCTGAGCCTCCACCCACCTTTATATCTCATATCTAGGCTCCTGGTTGCTGAATACTACTCTCGTCGCCTTTGTTGTGTGTACTGTTGTGGAAGAGACATGCAATGTAGCATGCATTATCGGAATTGCTCCATCAGCAGATTTTTGATGGGGTGACCATTTCCATCTCCTGTAACGAGGAGCAGCGTTTCTGGCGACAATTGATGGGCCATGCTAACAGGGAGTCCACGGCTATATACTGTATCCTACAGCATAGGCATCGTGGGCACTAGCTGTCTGTTTGTAGGAGGCGGCAGACCTGAAAGATTGACGGAATTGCCTTGGCCTGCTTTACCTTATAAGCCTAAGATTGGTTGTAATAAGATAAACTTCCTGGCTATTCACTCAGTCAGGAAAGACATGCATATACATGTCTTGATTGTGTGTGGTACAGTGCTACATGTATACACGCACACAGTTCTGATATGCAACCTGAACTCTAGTTCAACCACAGAAAAGTCATTCATCATAGAAATCCTAATAAAAGAGATTGGGAAAGTAGCCCAATTATTGAATTCCAAAATAGGAGTGCAGTCAAATTTCCACACAATGCTACATGCATAGCTATAGCATTGCAATGGTGCTAAATCTATAATCATTCTTCCTCCACGGTCAGTGCTCACTATAGACCCTGTTCCAAATGCAAGATTCTCACCTACATTGCCATGGAGAAGGTTGGCCCATAACCACTTTTTAGCCGTTCCTTACACCACTCACAAGAAAATATTATACAGATATAAAATGCCACTTCAGGTGTAACTGCATGTGTTCTTGCAAAAAGCATAGCACCAGGGAGGCCACCATTCAGAAATTTTGGGCAGAAACACAGTAAGTTAGCACGCTTAAGCTTGCACGCTGATGCTCGCAAAATCGCAGTCACTGACCCTGCATGACTAGCAGATCACAATCTAATCTAAGCTGAAGCATTTGACTACCTACACAGATAAACATGTACTGTATAGTAAATGTAGCTTAAAAGTAAATCTTTGATTTTACTGTATTACTGTGTTGTTTCAGGCCAATTACATCTGAGAGGTCAACACTGTACTTATGCTATTGATAGCTGAAGTTTTCATGATAAATGTATGTCCATAATACACTTGTAATTGCATGTGTGCGATATATGCCACTGCATGTCTATAACATTACGCTAGGTACCATCTACGCTACACATACCGTGCAACCTCCACAGCACTCTGCTTTAGTCGAATGTCCTTAGCACTGAGGGAGAAATTTGAGGCCAGAGCTCCATCCACAGACAAGACCACTGCCTCAGTGTGAGGAGGAACTACAAACAAGTTAGAACTGGCAGTAGTGTGGTCTCCCCTGTGTGTGTGTGAGAGAGAGAGAGAAAGGAGGGACAGAGAGAGGGAGGGAGGGAGGGGAAAAGGCGAGAGAAAGAGAGGGAGAAAAGAGAGTATATGTGTATGTAAATAGTTTTGTGTTGGTGTTGTGTGGCAGTGTGAGTGTTAACAGGAGTCCAAGTGGTGAGACAGCATGTCTCAATTAATTAAAGGAGTTAACACCTACTCCAAGTACAACCTGCTATACCAGCAATTAGTACTAGAGCCCAAGGCCATTTACAATAACTCGGCTATGTAGCTCTCCATATCGAAGATAGTTAGCTTAGCTATATATATGCACAATGTAGCCAATTTCAGAATGCATGTAAATCGCATGTCTTTATCTTGACATACCCTACATTGAAAATCAAATTGGTACTCCATGCACTTCCACTGAGATAATTAACCCCTGCAACAGTGGACCTAAAGAATGCTGACTCAGCTATTTTGCATGATGATGATGTGGCATGGCTGAATTGCAGCTAGTGTATGGAGAGGGGTACCTGACTAAACTTGGTGATGTAAACATAAACAAACACAAATAAACCAGAGGTGACAGTGGTTTTCAGGTTTGCTATCCAATTTCCCCCCATATTACACAATAACTAGTAGTGTACTACATGCCTGCACTAAAAATTAAAATTTAGCAATGATACCCAATTGCCCTATGAAGTCGAGTGTAGTGTCTATTAATAAGCTTTGCAAACCAGCATGATCTCTGGTAAGTTAACCTATTGGATATTCAACCCTTCTCCCCTCTGTGCTGGTGAAGGTGGTAAGGGTTTGGTCAGGTATGCAACCTAGGTCAATTGCATGTATCCTTCTGGAACACACATTACTATGCACAATACCTAGGTGCTAATTATAATACTACAGCCATTGGTTGAACTTTAGTCATGCACCAGGCAAAGGACTAGCTGTGAATCCTCAATCCCCAAACATGTGACGTTGTGTGAGCTAGTGCCAATCAGCCTGCACTGCTGGTGTGAATATCCAACCCTTACAAACTAACCGCATCTACATGTACATGTATAGTATTATTTTGTAATATGGGACATCCATCAGTGCATCTAGGCACAATATCCACTAATTAGAAACTGCTAAACCAGATCAAATTAAGTGGCTTCCAAAAAAAATTTTTTTTAGATGTTTACTTGACTAGAAACTTGAGTGGGTATAGTCCAGGGGGCAGCCTCTTCTCCTCTGGCAGGGTGAACATCAGCCTCCCGTGCTTGTCCGTCAGATCAGAGCCGATCGACTGCCACATGCTCTTACGACCTTGACCCAGCAGATATACCTCAACCTGTACGGGCAGGAAAGAGAGAGGGGGGAGGGGGGGAGGGGGGATGGAGTTGCAGTGAAGTGTTGAATTCAATCTAAGGGCTATATTATATTTATAAGGTGGATGCATGGTAATGCTTGAAATATGTCACTAAAGTCGTACAGCATTGGGTTAATGAACATGCACTCATGAAAAGGTGCTTGCAGCTTCTCAGCTCTAAAATTGGGCGAGGCTTATTTGCACCTCTAATTATTATTCGATATCCTAGCTTTACCAAAATATGGAACATGCATGTGCATGCATGTAGCTTCCACTTTTTGGCAAAGGTGAGTGGTGTAGAAAATTAAACAAGCTTCATGCACCCGTAAAAAGTTAAGTACCAGTGGCGGATCCAGAGGGGGATCCAGGGGTGCACAGGAATCCCCCTTTGGGCTGCACCTAGCACTAAGAAGTATACTGATCCCCTTTTTCTGGCTACAGCACTAAGAAAACTGCTGCTATGGCTCACCTTAGAATGCTTTAGAAGAAATTCGTTCTAAAACAGATCGATTGGACTGGTAGGGCTGGTAGTTGGTCTCAAAGACGATCGAAATGGGCGTGGTTCAGCCCAAAAGTGGGCGTGGCTTCTAAAATTTGCGCGCAACAGTAAATCAGAACCCCCCTTCTAGAAATCCTGGATCCGCCACTGAGTACACACGCACTCTATTTCTGTTCTAGCTAGTCGAAGAAGAAATATACAATATGACACAATCAGGGTCAAAAATATTGATCAGGATACAATCACTACCGTAAATCGCAAACATTAAAATAATACTTCAAACAGCCTAGCTTAGGCGAAAATTAAATGTGTGAAATACACGCGCAATATTATTAATGATGATGTGGTACAGGGTCGTTTGTCCGAAAATTATTTAACGTGAAAAATTATCACATGAAATATTTTAGACACGAAATATTTGCGATTTATGGTACTTTTAAATTACCACACTCTTTTCACATACAGTACTGCACAACAGTAATCAGAAAAAAGGTGGACCATCTAAGACTTACTCACCAATTCCTTGGAGAGAGATGCCATGTCCAGTGGTCCATACTGGAACTTGGCTGTGACAATGGTTGGCATGGGACTAGACTCCACTATGACCAGGTCATGGGCACGATGGTTGGAGCTCAGGTGCTGCATGTGTGTGAGGTGTGGGGAGGGCGGAGGGGGGTATTAGGTAGTGGGTGGAGCATACGGTGCACACAGGGGAGGAGCATAAGGAGAGAGTGGGTGGAGCACACAGCGAGTGAAATGGGATAGCATCAGATTATGAGTGGGAGGGGTATAGTGGAAAAGTAGGAGGGGCAATGTATGCACAAGGAGAGATAGTCTCATTCCCAGACCCCATCACGCACTTGAGGAAAGGGTCTGGGGATACTACAGGCCTTTTCTTGCTCTTGCACATCATCACGTGATTGCACATGCTCCAATACAGACCTATGCAAATAATCACAAGACTACTGAGCTTTCAGAACCAAGAATCAGCACCAGTGTCCCCAGACCGTTTCCTCCTTTTGGGGGTGGGGTCTGGGGACGAGACTAAAAGAGAGAGAGAGAGAGGGAGAGACAGCAACGACTAATAAGGGACTGCAATTTCGCGCCCACTTAGCTATTGTCATTAGTGGTTTAATCTTTCCTCATTAGTGTCCTGTTACGGACTCTCCGGACCAGCTCAACCAACTAGTGCACAGGAGTAACTGACATTCCAAAAACTTACAAACGTCATGGTTGTATAATTATTGCTAGTTATTTCCTACATTCCAAGTGTGCATGTGATCGGAGTCTAAGGACGTGGTTTCATTCATAAGCTGTCGAATGAAAAATGATAGCCTTAACTTATAATCTCATGAACAATCTGTTTCAAATGCTCAGCCTATAGCTACGTATTTCCTATTAACAAAGTGTACCATAATTAAACCACATTCATAGTTGTGAATAATAATAAGTCTCCAATAATTAATGACCTCTAGATCTATTATATAGTTAGGTATCCATATCACATTGCAGGGAGGTTGGATTAGAACAGCATTACATAATTAGCTAGTGATACTAAATTCTCATTTCTCCCATGGCCAGAGACTATAATCATGAAACACTAATCAGAGGATTATGATGAATTATTACGCCATTGTTTATCGCTCACTAAACCATTTCCTTCACTCTTGCACAATGTGGAGGGAAATTGTGTGAGACACCTGTCAATAAGCCTAACTCATTACCAAACAGACTGCATGCACTAATCACATGTGTGTTAAATATTTGCCCTGTGCTTTGCTAACTAGCGTGCGAAGCAGCGTGTACTGGCGCCACATATAAGGTACGCCTTAGTAAAGCTCACTGAAATAGAAGCCAGGACACCACGGGACAAATTATCAACCACTCACGTCACGGAATATCACTAATGCCAGCTGTGGGGTCTGGGGTTCAGTGTATGACCCCGAGAAACAATATGATATTTTGCTTTTTTTATGATATACCACATGAAAAATATTGTACGTCACTAGCTTTTAACACATCCACAAAACTTAATATTTCCTTACTTGAATCTTGATAGCCGTTCTTTTCTTGTTCCATTTGATAACGCTCTCCTGAGGCAGGAAGGGAGTCTCTTCCTCACTGTCTCGATTCTTAAGAACGAACACAGAATCATGGTGGAGAACCTGAGTGCAAATGGTACACATTATCACAGACATCTATCACATACACACTCTCCCTCTCTCCCTCCCTCCCTCCCTTCCACCTCCACCCTTTCCCCCTCCTCCCATCCTTTTGTCTCTCTGTCCCTCCATCTCTTCAATCTCTTGTCTCCCTCCCCCTCCCACCCCCTCCCACTCATCCACCCACTAACAGCAGTTGACTGGCACCACCCTGCTGTACACAGCCAACCTGCCTTCAGTTCAAATTCAAAGTGGACAAACATGAAAGCCACATTTAAATTCAATACCCTTGATAGCTAACACAAGCTCGTAGTGGACAAGAGAGTGGGAGTGTTCAGGCATCCGTCCACAGCCACTCTTCACATGATGTATGGCTACGCGGCGATGAAAGCCAACCCGGTGATGTCATAAAGGAAAGAACACGCTCAAGTAATCCAATTTGGCATGCACTGGCGGCTTAATCGAATACCCGACTTAACTGCAGTGCTTTTTCCCTCTAATGAGGCGTAGACAACAACCACTGACCTCAGACATAATCACCGCTTAGTACATTACTCTAATTGTCTATTTTCCGAACAAAAAAAACATTGACAATATGACACTATATACCCTCCAGCAAGAGTAGATTCAGTAGATTCTACTCTTGCCTCCAGCTATACACGTGTAGTCCCTCCCACAGTCTACAACATGAAGCTTAGTACTAACGCTATTTTGATATTCTATACTGCATACTGATTTGGAAGCTACATGTACATGTACATGTACATGTAGGTAATCACATATTTGTTTCCAGTCAGTGGTTTTCAGTGTGTGGGAAAGGATCTGTTGCCTGGCAACCATAATTAATTTCCAATTAACCCATAGCCATATTATGCATCTATAGTACCAATCCCAGCTGTACGTACATGTACATGTACATATACACTATTACAGTACATGTAGTCACATGCATGTACATGTACATGTAGGTATAGCGGGGAGGGACCCAGTGACGTGGAAAACCACACTGATATGACAAACATCCACTAATGAGGCCTGATTATGTATATGTAACGTATATCGTGGGATGTGCCTTAAGGCAGCTCTGGACTAGCATTATAAGAATGTCCCTAGTTTACATAATCACAGTGATGTCATCGCATAATTGGGGTACGTATGCTGGAATGAGCAAAATATCTGACGATCATTACAACAAACCACTTGCTTTACATCATGCACATGTACATGTACATGTACATGCGTATGACATAACCACTTGGAAATTAAATTCATGTGTCTGTGTTATCTGATGACCATTACCTTATCTTATGGCGTACATGCATGGACCATGCATGCAGCAGAAACACACATGTACATTGCATGTCAGCTGCACACACACACAAGTGCTAGCTGTTTACATGTGCAGCTAGGGTAATATGCACACGTGCGGTTTACATAAATTATGCTTATCCGACATAATCATGCCTAATGATAACTGATTTCTGTAGCTACACATGTAAGCTACGGCCTAACACCTGTACCTACGTACCCTTGATCTCTCCCAGCATACGTATGTACAGTATATGTACAGTGTATAATTATGTACAGTGTATAGTGTACATACATGTACGTATATGTCTACAGCAATAGGAATCTTGAAAAGAATTATTATGATTATTTGTTAATTCCTTCGATATGGCATTGCTTGTAACCTTAAGCTGTCACAATTACTTTTCTGGCATACCGTAGACTCTGGTTAATAAGCGCATGCGCTTATAGCGGTAAACGGAATGACAGTATGCGCTTAATAAAGGATATGCGCTTATACGGCACATAACCACGCCCACAAGCGTTTGGGCACGTGATGGATGCGAGGCCTGGGCCTGGCTAGAGCTAGCTATAGCTAGCACTAGCGCTCGATCGATCGATCGAGCACTTTAACGTTTACAGTTGCCGCTCGAGCTGACGAGTGCTGGCGATTAGTCGATCTTCTTGCATGATAACGTTATTCGTGGCCATCATTTCTCCAAAGATAGCTGGAGTCCAACTACTTTCCAGCCGGTCAAGGTCAGCTTCATAGAATGCCACGCCTATTAAGCGCATGCGCTTAATAAACAATAGCTTATGACAAGAAGAGGGCATGCGCTTAATAAATAATGTGCGCTTAATAGCGAGGTGCGCTTAATAACCAGAGTTTACGGTACATGTCATATATATTATTGTAGACTCATTGCAGCTGAGTAGTGTAATCAACTTTGATCATAGCAGACACATTAACATGTGCACTCAGTATGTTTCGTGGTGGGGGGTCTTCTTCCGCTGATAATAAACACAGGAAGCACAACCATGTTATGAAAGAACACGGGTCTACGAAGTTAAAATGTACTGGTTGTGTGTGTTGATTACCATAATACAGCGGGTAACCCTGGTGAGCATTAAATTTGGTGAAATGGCTCTCTACTGGTATTGGTAAAGATTAAATTTGGCGATCTGAATGCTTACCACCATAGGCACGCATGCATTAAGTTCTTTTTAATTTGGTGATCTACTGGAATTCACCAGGTCGCCAAATTAAAAACCTTGCCAAAGTTTCCCGCTTTACGGTAATCTGCTACGATCAAGGTTGATTAATGGTTCACATGTACGCTTTCATCACTCACAAGATTTCATGAAATCATACCATAAAAAAATGAATGTCTTACTTGTCTGAGTATGAAGGAGACTAGCTCCTTGGCCTCCCAGTACCGAGAATGGATGACATGAGAGAAAGCAGGGAGGGGGAGGAGGGTACCACTGTCTAAATCTCGAGGAGCTTCCAGGGAGTAGTCTATTCGATTAGAAGACCACCACACTGAGAACGGCTTGATTTCTAAAGCAATCGAGGGAGGGAAGGAGAGGGAGAGGGAGAGAAAGGGAGGGAGGGAGAGAGATTGAATGTAGACAGATGCACATGTACATGTAAGCCACACAGATGTACTGCAATGTACATGTAGTGTACTACAATATGCATGTTCAGATGCATATATATTTCAGTTACATGCATGTGCACAAGATACAAGATTCGGTCTTGCATGCATGCATGTGCATATACATCAGCACAAACCTTCTCTACTCTCTCTTGAAGGAGTTGTGTTCCCTCCAGTGATGAGATGCAGACATTCGCTGGAGATGGCCTTCTTTCGATTGAGTGCTCCTGTCCCAGTCTCATCTCCTCCTCCCTCTCCCCCCGCTCCTCCCCCACGCAGTCCCCCCTCTCCTCCCACGGCCACTGGTGGGCCAACCAGGTAGGAGCTAGGCACCGAGAGACCCTGGCTACCAAACAAGTAGGGATACTTGACCACCGTCTCCTTCAGCGAGTCGGCCTTAGCCATACCTACAGTGCATGGGGGCATTAGTGAACACATGGAAAGACGCATGTACTACTGTAACGTGTGTATACTACGCATGCATGTATGAAAGAAAATTTTGGTAGCTATGATTAATAGTAAATTATTAATCGATGATGCACTATAAGATTTATAATAATATTATGTTTACGTACATGAACGCTGCATTCAAAATTTCAGTCTTTGATGTGTGTCCCAACTTATTCCATGTTGAAAATTTTGGTATAAATACTTTATCGTATACTTATTGGCTAACACATGCCTAGCAGACTAAGAATACAGAGCAATCTAACATCTAAATAAACTATACAGAACAAGTTTCAGGCTTTTCACAAAAGGAAACTATTTCTAGGCTACGATTGTTGAGCAAAAGAGCCAAGAAGAGTGCACATGGCATTGCATGTATAGGAAAGATGGACATGTACAATTATAATAATTATGTAGATTGTGGCTGCATGGACAGGAATCTGATAATGTCTATGGCAAAATTTAATCTTATGAGCAAACTCCATTCAGGTGTGTATCCCCCCCAGTGTGAAAGCACAACCACCAGCTAGCCATCCCATATCAGTGTAGGCCACTCCTCCTAAGGCACAACTGATGTCTCCCATCCCAGCCAGCATAGGGATAAATTGTCTGACACTGAGGTGGTCTTTCTCAACCCCCAAAGCTGGTGATACCCACAGCCTTAGTCACTGTGATACTCATGATATTCAGCTAGAATATCCACAGCCAATAATAAAATAATGCAATTAGTTGTGCATTTGGACATGGCCTAGTCAGACTGCCAGCTACCAGAGGGGTATGGGTGATCATAGGGTAGGCCAATGATGAGAGGGGGTCAACCTACTGTAGTGTCCCTGGTAAGCGCCCATGGATGCTTAAATATAATGGCCTGCAAGGGTGCTTAACTGGGATATATACATGTACATTAAATGTTATGTTTGTATAGAAGCTATACAGAAATGTATATATGGCATGCGATTTTTCATGCTACAGTTGTATTTTTAGAACGATATGCATTGTTGCACGATCGTTGCGACGACAACGAAACGTTAACTTTTTATTGACCGCTACTGTAGCTGCTACATGTACATTGACTCTTAAAAATGTGGTACATGGGCGTTTATCCGGGAGTGGCCGCTTGCATGGACACTATGGTAGTTGCAAGACCTTAACTGAGATGCATTCGACCCTGCATCTAGTCTCATGCATCCCAACTAAGGTCTTGCATCTATAATGTATACAATAAATGTACTGTGGATACTCACCAGTAGGGTATAGTGTGTATGTTGGTACTGAGATGGGCCCAATTTTAGCAAACCTCTCATCGAGCAGTGGCTCAAGCCGGCTGGCCACCGGGTCAATGTTATAAAACAGATTGTAGAATGTAGTGCAGTTTGGGCGAGGTGGAGAGCCTGGGAGGAAGGGAGAGGGAGAGAGGGAAGGAGAGGGAGAAAGAGAAAGAGGGAAGGAGAGAGAGGAAGGGAGAGGGAAGGAGGGAAAAAAGAGAGAGAGAAAGGAGAGGAGGGAGAGAGAAAGAGGGGTGAGAGAGAAAAAGAGAGGGAGGGAGAGAGGATAAGCAGATTGTTACTAAGTGGGTGTGAGTGTGTACATGTTAGTCTGTCGCTATAGTGAGTCATAACATCATGCTTAACCTAACCAGAGAGATTATATACTGTGTTAAATTCACTTTCATGTGTTCATACAAACGTACACTTGTATAAATCAGCAAAACCCACCCTAGCATAGCTTTCTATTAAGCTTTGAAAACCCGAGAATGGTAAAGCAATCAAAGAACTCAAAATAAACCTTAAACCAACATTTCCATATTAATTCCTATACTCACTCCTTAACACCCACACGCTATATGTAATTATAACAACTTCAAAATTAATAATCTCTCCCGTTCTTTCTCTCTTCCACCTCTCTCTCTCTCCTTCTCCCTCTAAGACTTTCTCTCCCTCCTTTTCTCTCACTGCCCTCCTCCCCATCTTCCCTCTCTTTCCTCTAAATCTCCTCCTCTGACTTACGTCCTTCTCTTGCCCTGTTCCTGGCCCTCCTGCTAGCCAGCACCAGTCCCAGCGGAGACCCAAAAGCAAAGAAGTCAGACACGGTGAACGAGAATCTGAGGGTTTGTTCGTCCGAGTCTGTGATATTGATGGATGTATTTGAGGAGGAGAGGCTGGCACTGTCCAGAGAGTAGTCTCTGTTCTTTGACTCAACCAGAGCTGATCTACGGGCCACAGCAAGCTGCAAGTCATGATTCATTGTTCTTGTTCAAAAACAAGCTTGCAAATGCATGTGCATGTAGATTTGCAAATCTGAACTGATGGCCACTCATATAAACATAATGCTAATACCATCAATAATATATTCATAGTGCACATGCATATGGGTCAGTAAACTTCAAGTAATACATGTACATGTACATGTATGTAGTTGCAAGACCTTAATTGAGGTGTCGTATGAGATACAGTACACCACAATAAAGGTATAGCAGCTATCTTGTTGGCCCATGACCCCTAGCTGTAAGCATGATTGTGCACTAGTACTAGTATTGATGTTTACCTTTTGTGCATGCAGCTTGCTGCTGGCTGGGGTGGTGGCAGGGAACTTTCTCCGAATCTCTACGGTCATAGAGGCGGCACCGTGGTTGGGGCCAGTGGATGAACCCATGGTGCGGGTGGGAGGGGGAGGGGGAGAGTGAGACGGGGAGGGGGAGTGGGAGGAGGGGGAGAGGGGAGAGGGGGAGGGACAGGACTGCATCGACGTCAGAATGTCGTAGGCCAACACTGACCCCATACAGTCCCCTAGGATACACACCTGCAGTCGACAAAAACAGAAAAAAACAACATAATATAATTTTTTGGCTGGGAAAGCTAGAGCTAATATTGTCCCAAATCCACATTAGCTCCCAAATTTTACTTTAACAGGAGTTGTCCGGGGAAAAGGGTCTGGAGACAAAGGCTAGCAAAATCAACTCATCTGTACACACAACATACATTGTACGTAAATACATGAACTTGGTCACTTTCCATACTCAAATAATTGTAACCGTAAATATACTGTTACAATTCACACAAACTATAAATGAAAGTGGGTGTCAATAAATATATTTTTTTCTCGAGCAAGTGAATTAAGGTCCATGCGACTAATAAGAGTCCCACCACCAGAGAGGCTAAACCGTAGCTACCTGGAAACGCCACTCAGCAAAACTTCAATTTACCCTTTAACAGTACACATTGCAGCATGCGTGTGTGTGTCTGTCTGTCTGTTTGTCAGTGTGTGTGTTTTTAGGCCAGTCTGTATGCACAAGACAATAGCTGCAGGAACAACAGTAGCGTAGCACGACTTCTGCCCACTAAGTGTTTATCATATTGTTTGTTAGATGGTCGGGAGGAGATAGGCACAGTTCCCCATAAGTTACTACAAATTCCCTGCCTACAATCTATCACTGATAACCAACTAAAAAACTGAAACCGCTCTCCATACATGCGCTGCACAAAGGGAATAATTAAAGTAAATTACACTTGTAGCTGTTGGTTGCAAAACCTGCACTTTATTGCAGCCAGTAGAACCTGCACTTACTAACCAGTATTACACAATAAAAACTACGCCAATGAATCTTTGGGCTACAGTTTGGGATTACTACCTCAATTGATAATTGTATTCCCTAACCAAAATAATAAGTTTAGAATTCTGGGCTCATACTTCTCTACTTATATAAATAATATTATTATATCATAATAATAATATCATACATTAATTTTTGTACGTACACAAAATGCATGCAAGCACCAACGAATCTTAATCTTTCTCCCTAAGCCAGCCATGTCATCATGCACTACCATCAGCTAAGATATGCAGGGAGTGATATTAATTATCTGCAGTTCTTTGATCAGTATGGGCAAGTCAGTCGGATTCTAGTTCCTAAAAATTTACCAGGGAGAAGAAATTAACCTCTGAGCCAGTGGTGGGAAATCCTAGTGTTCAAGATCCTCACACTAATCCCATGTACCCCAGAAAATACGTAAGTATGCGATAACGTACATCAACCAGCGAATGAAGCATAATATTATAGCAGACCCTCATTGCTACTTGCTTGCTGTTAAGCATTATATTATATTAATAATAATAATTATAAGCACACTACGGTTCTGTGCGGGTTTTACCACTCTCTACAAGCCATGCACCCATATGTTTGACAATTGACCCTGATAGTCGCTAGAGTGGAGGAACTTCAACAAATACGCTCTCTGCTATTCACTTTTCATCCATTTTGAATTCATGCCTTCAAGACACCTTTATTGCTGGACCCTATTGTGTTTTAACCTATTCATGTACATAATTATTTTTTTATTTCCTTGTTGCCACAAGTCATAAGCACCTACATGTATGCTTAATAACCAACATTTATGGTAATATATTATGCATTTTACATGCAAGCACCTGTCCAGTGAAGCTCCTTCCCTCGTCGGACTTGAGGAAGTCTTTGTAGACCTGATTAGCCTTTGAAGCCACCTTCTTCAACACTTCCCCATAGTCGTGGAACTCCGTAGCCAGCAAGGGGATGGCCCCCAGTGGGATGCTGTACGAATAATCCCTCTCAGGGGGGACCTGGTCAAATTTCTTGCTTGTCCGGTAGGTGTGACGTCCCTGGGGGTCAGTGGGAAGAACCCCCTCACCATAATGCTGCTGGGACACTGGGATAGGACTAAGCTGTGTGTGTGTGAGAGTGTGGGGGGTGGGGGGAGGAATGGAAAGAAGGGAGGGAAAGAAAGAGAGCGAGAGTGATACAACGTACATGTACATGTACATGCATATTAATCCAATCTTCTACTAATAATCAGTGTTGTGCTTGTGTTCCTGACCACATGCTTTTTAAGCTACAGTATAGACAATAGCTCTTCAAATAGCATGTGGTCAGGCCTGGTACAGGCTATACAGAGTGGAGTTGCACATGTTACTGTATATATACGATGTGTATGCACATGTACATGTACATGCATTGTAAGCCTTTGAACCTGGAGATGATTCTCATGCTAACTGCTCTATCAGTGAGGCAGTACATGACTTTCCTTACTTGTACACAATGTACTTTTATAATAAAAGAATACTTTTTGCATGTACCATATAATATTATGTTAATTTCTTAAGCACACAAAAGAATAAGCTCCTCACAATAATGATATCATACATGCATGACATTGTTCATGTAGATCGTCTAAGTATAAATTTTTGTAGACTCTTCTCTGTACAAGTTGCACATTTGATGTATACAACGTTGTCAATCAATAGTTGTATTGACGACCCCTTACCTGACATAGGGTTTTGTGTGCAGAGTTGCAGATGCTGGGGCAGGGTATGAGGCGCAGTGCTACTCGCCCTGTGGCTGAGTGGTAGTGTAGCTCAGTGACATTGCTGAGGTGACTCTTGAGCGTTTGAAAGTCGAGTGTCTTGTTGACCTTGTCCAGCTGTGAGACAAGCGTGGAGCCTCCGTGGAAGACAAGGAAGAGAAAGTCGACAGTGGCAGAGGGAGGGCTTCTTGAACCATCCATGTGATCTGCAGAAAATGAGAGAGAGATATCACTAAACATGCACACAACCTTTTTTCCTTCGTATTGTGCCTCAAAGGTTAGAGTGGTGAACACATCACCTCATTGTGATGACGACCCTTTATCATATGCACATTGGGGTTTGTTAACCCTCGGCGCATGCGCGAGGGTTACGGTAGTTGGTTTGTCTGTCTGTCCTTCTGTCTGTCTGTTACCGCGCTAGCTGCTACATACCTCGTTTGCGAGTCCAATTTGCAGAGTTGCAAGGTTCCTTATGGCATTCCCAATTCATGATTTGTGTGGATTTCTCCGAAAACGCTTTGTTCGCCAGTTTTGGCGTCATATGCCGATTCTAAGCTTCTTGACTTTGCTCGAGAGCTCGAGCTAGCAATTGCATGACTTAACGTATAAATAGGTTGCGCACTATATACGGTATGTACGTCTATAACCCTCAGCGCATGCGCATATGCCCGGTTGCATCAATCCCGCCCCTCAGTCCACCAGCGAGCTTTTGACGATCGTGGCTTCTTTTCAATTCTAAGCGGCTTAGCTGCCTGTATTCTTGTGGTACCATTTGACTCTCTGGCTTGTATGCATGCATGGATTTACAGTGCTTGAAACCAAGTGAGTTCAATGTGCGACAATATTGGACATGCAATATTGCTCAGTGTACTTCAGTCTTGTGCCAAGGCTTTGTATCATAGTCCTTCTAGTTAAGATGTAGCTAGCTAAGTCCCCAAGAATTGGAGATTAGCCTACAGTGAGGAAGGTTGAGTTGACGACAACACCACAGTGTGGAGTTCTAGCCTCGTCCCCAGCCTCCCCGATCTTTATTCATGGTTGAACAAAGATCGGGAGGCTGGGGACGAGGCTAGTGGAGTTCGATGCAACGTGCTAGGGAATTGTTGCTGCTAGCTATATGAGCTGTTGAACCGTCTTGAATAACACAGCTATGCAAGTAACATTAGCATCATCGGGCCTGTCTCACCCTGGCCCCAGCCCTTTAGCTGCACCCTTTTCTGCATGCAACTGTTGAAGAATGTAGCTAATGCCATGCAGCGCGCCGAGGGTTTTGTGCTCGAGAGAGCTCTAGTTTTCAAAGCAACAATTCGTAGAAGAAAATAATTGGTACTAGCACTATAATATACCGTGTTTATGCTAATAGAATGCATGATCCAATTACCGCCAGAAAATTCAATTCCAGGAATTGTTTGTATTCTATTAGAACGGAAGCGACTGTCTGTAATTATTTTCTATGAATCCAATTAGCGCAATAGTGCTAAGGTGAGGCTATTACGCATGCTCAAACCGCGTGCTGCACGGTTAAACCACACCTGCTTAGTAATAAACCGTTCCATATTATATCTCGCTCTGTCTCTCGGACTCGTTGCTAGCTATAGTTAACCAAATCGCAAGTGTCATTTATCGTTCATGAGGGTACTAAACTACACTCGGGACTGACCTTAGTTGGAACTGCACTAAGTCCAGCAGCCAGGGCCTCAGGCTGCGATCAGCACGATTCAGTGGCATCGCTAACTATGCGGCGCGGCTGTCAGAAGGCCTTTTTTAGGCTACCCTCGTGATGATCGGGGCCAGGGGCACAGGTACGATACCATCGATAGCCACTATTCGTCGTCGCTCAAAGCTATGCTAATTGTTCTATTACAACGCAACATCTAATTAACACAAGAAAATTCACTTCCTGGAATTGTTTTGACTCTAATTGTGCGCAAACCAGATTTGAAATTTTTTTTTTTTGCTTGCGTTCTATTAGAATAAACACGGTACATGTAGTTCAAGTTGCACATGCACCGGGCCTCCCCTCACTCAAAGCTTCAAGTAGACTGCAGCTACAAATTCCTCCCTCAAATGCTTCTTGTGATACCAAGAGTAATCTTGATACTAATTGCATGCTGCCTGAAATTGAAATTGCATGTATCTGAATGGATTAATTCTCATTGCAATTGGTACTAATTACAATGTATTTTATTGTTTGCCATTTCAAGGAACATCGTAGCAGATCTATCGCACCATCCAGAAACTACTACACTTTCAATGGAGATAATCACAATGTAGTTTGCAGTTCTGCATGTGCAAATTGAGCTACTGGTACTGTACAGGTACATGTGCCCACAGTCTCATTGCAAATTGGCTAACTAGGAAACCAATACCCAATATACGTGTACATGTACATTGTATACACTCTAAACTTCATGGAAAAAGAAAGTTCCACATAATGTTATACAATGTAACTGAAAGATTAAGTTGGCACATACACAGTAGTTGATCTTATTCCTACATTTTACATGTAATTCAGCACTATACTTGTCTTACCAAACACAGCTGGAGTGCCTCCTTCATCCCCCGACAGGTCAAATGAGTTTGATGTGACCGAGGCCCACTTGCTCCTCTGCGTCCTAGGGCTGGTAGCCTCAGGTCTATCACTGCTACCCACGGAGAGCCTTGTCCTGTCCCCGCCCCCACTTCCACTGCTGCTGCTGTTGGACTGCTGGGATGAGTTTGAAGTAGCTGTACGTGGTGGAGGATGGGATTTGAGATCCGTGGGAAGGGTGGAGGGAGGGGCCATGCGCCGATGGGTGGGTGGAGTCATAAAGTTGTCGGAGATTGTTGGGAGCTCAGGGATAGATGTTTCTTCATCATCACTCATATGCTCTGCACAATTGTTACATGTACGTACATGTATAATTATTATGTACCATAGTTTGTGTTAATTTCATTCATAAAAATAAATATTTGTGTGATAAATATTTTCGTCAACTTAAAGCGAGCGCCATATATTTGCTGTATAAATATTATTAGTACAGTAACTATTTTCGTGTAAAAAAATGTCCTCACTTCGCGCAAAATGAAAATTTTTTAACGATGAAATTTCCGTGAATTACGGCACATTACATTTCATGGGCACATGCAGAGAGAGAGAGAGAGAGAGAAATGTAAGTATACAGAGCATACATGTACATGTATGTCAAATATAATATTATGTTCGTGTGTGCATGCACATTAAAGATCACATGTGAATTTATACATGAATATATAATACTAACCTTTAGCATCAAAGAATTCTAGGTCTGAGTCGCTATCTGACTGCATGGCAATCTGATCGAAGCCCCACTCTGGTCTTGACGTGGAGTAGTACACATTCCCCTCATCGTCTGACTCATAGCCAGTCGACACCGTTCTCAGCACTGTCATGCTGGCCTTCCTTCGCTGAGCATCGAAAGATCCACCACTACCAACCCGAAGAATTCGATCCTCCACCGATCCCTTCCTCATGCTGTTGTCAGAGCCCGGGTGAGAGTGTGTCCCTATCTTAGAGTTGGGTCTGGTACCCGAGCGGACCCTCCTGAAACTCCCTACCCTCCATTCTCCTCCTCCAGTTGGAGTGTTGTAGCCTGTCGGTGTGTTATAGCCTGTTGGAGTGTTGTAGCCATTGTCTGCAGAGCCTTGGCTCCTCAGGCTGGCAGCCTTGGTCAGTTTAGAGTGTTTTGCAGCTCGGCTTGAGGGGGCAGTGGAGGAGGTGGTGGGAACCACAGGTGGAGCCTCCAGCGACGAGTTAGGTGTAGGAGTGTCACTGTCAGTTCTGGTTTGTTTTAGTTCAGGCTTGGAGGATTTAGTTGACATCTCTTTCTCCCCTTCATCTCCATTTCCTTCCGGTTCTTCTTCAACAATGTTTTCATCTTCCACTACTATCCCAAGCTTCCGCTGCAGGATTAGCTGAGGTGGTAGAGTACAAGGGAAGCATGGTAAAGGTCGTCAACAACACAAATCATTTGGTAATGGTCAATGCATGCACAAACTAGAGCTCTGTAGAGCACATACCCCGTGCGCACATTGTGCAATCTATAGAATTGCTTTTGTATGCATGGCTATGTTTGTGAACTTCAGAAAATTAGTGGAAGTGCTGCTTAATTGTATGTAGCTACCAGAGGTCCCGGTGACAAAAAGTACTCTCTCTGCACCAGATCTAGACTACTAGGAGATATCAGGGGCTGATCCAGGGGGGTGGATGGGGTGGCTAGCCACCCCCCTTCACCAGTCTTTTATGCAACGTAGTATAGGAGATGTCCACCATTATTAACTAGCCACCCCCTTTGCACCAGTATAGTTTACTATGGGTAGCCACCCCGTCAGCCACCTTCCATGAAAATTTTCTGGATCAGCGCCTGGATATGAACTGATACTACTAACACCATAGAAACTGGTTGTTAAGCGCTGCTCGCTGTTAAGCATATACTTTTTATTAAGCGCATAGTTTAGTGCGAGCTTTACCGCTCTTTGTTAGGCACATATGCCCAGCAAGCCAGCTGAATGATGAGCGATCGGTTACATGAACCAAGAAAGAAGGCTAGAAGTGGGCTGGAGAAGAAAACGTCGAGAATTACGCTCTCTGGTCGCTTCTTGGCCACCGTTGTAGGCCTTTCTACCCTTGACACGTTCTTTACGCACGCCCCACCTACCGTGTTTTAGCACTTTTAATTAAGCACATGCTTCCTGTTAAGCGCATATTTTCTTGCTGCCGTGTGTTATAAGCGCATGCACTTAACAACCAGTTTCTACGGTATTTTGTTGTAATAGTATAGCCATAGGGCCTGCAGATTTCAGCTCCATCAGCGGATGCGGATGGACTATAGATTTCACGAGCATTATTAATGTCGACGATCTTTACCAGTCATATTCTTGGCTACTGAGTTATGCGCATGAGCAAAAAACACAATGGGCATGCATTATGCATTGAGTAGGCATTGTCAATAGGCGTGGCTACGTTAGCCAACAAAAAAAGCACGATTTGTGACGCCCGTGGACCGTGTCCATTGATTTGAAGCACACTGAAGCTAGTTTTGCGCTGAATTCGATTGATTCCTTGTGCTTACGAGTCGCTTAGATGCCTACATCTTGAAATATGGCGATTTTTGTGCTCACGACGACAACGACGACAACAATAACGACAACGACACAACCAATTACTTTACCCCTTGTGCATGCGCGCGGGGTAATCATCCTTGAGATGATGATACCTTCATGATACATTATACCTTGATGTACCGTAAAGTGACATTTTTCTACGCAAGTTTTATTTATGCGAATTATGCGAGTCAAGCGGCGGTCGCATAAATTTGTATCCGCATAAATATTATCGTGCCATATGTTTGCAATGCTTAAACGCATAAACAAAAATCGTGTAAATTTTTCAAGAGGCCCGTTTTGACCGATTCGCATAATTTTTTCATGCGCAGAAAAATGTACCTTTATGGTATTTTATATTCTCATGCAGGTAACAAACCTGTGTTTCTCTTTCTAGTCTCCTGATGTCATCCATGGTTAGCCCCACCCACTCATCTTGCCACGCCCACGCCTGGCGGTGGGCACGGAGCATGACCCGCCGCAGTCCATAGTCATGGATGAATCGCTCCACCTTAGATTGAAGACCCCAGTAACGAAAGTCAACCTGAAAGAAAAGGTATATACATGTACATGTTTGTATTAGATCTGGGAATGATTTAATTGCAAACTGCAAGAGGGCTCTAAAACTATTGCAAGTGGGCAGACTACATGTAGATGCTTATCTGGTAAAGGGTCATCAAGTTTATATACCTGTAAAAGGCAGGCCACATTCATATCTTTTTCCTTGTAAAGACAACATGTAGTTTCTTCACACACACATACACTGTACTCCATGTAAACAGCTAGAACTATCAGGTGGTAGGGTGGCCGAGCGGTCTAAGGCGCTGGTTTAAGGCACCAGTCATTTCGATGGCGTGGGTTCGAATCCCACCCCTGCCAACAGCTACCTCTTTTTCTTTTTCTCTCTCCCTCATTCAAAATAGTAGTGATCAATAAAAAAAATTGCTGCACATGCATCACGCTTTTTTTAGCATCTGTACATATCATGTTCATATAATGTACATTATTGTATAATTGCTGTTAGGAATGGATTTGGGCATCAAGATAATGAAATAATAATGATCAGGAATATTGGAGAGGGGGGCCTCTTGGACACACCACTGCACCTAGGGACCTAGGGACCTTGGTGACCAGATTACTGAGACATTATACATGTACTTTCTAATACATACATGTATTATACATGTGTACCTTAATCAGTTTGTAAGAGCACATGATGACCCCATCTGGAGGGTTAGTGATCCAGTCGTCAGGAAGTGCGCCCCTGCCTGTCTTCTCGCTAACATAATGACGAGGGTCCTCCTCTTTCTTGTAGTCACTGCCAGAGAGCTGGTCATTAACAATGTCAATGACATCTACATGTACATGTACATGTACATACATTTAAGACCAGTTAAAAAGTAGGGAATCTAACACACTCCATATGTATACATGTACTGTCGTCATTACTTTTTCTCATATTAAATAATTATATATAATACAACGAAAAATATTTTTCAGACGATCAATTTTCTTATATAGTCCGTGTCCTAACCTGGAGGGCATGGATACGCGACTTGGATGCGCCCGGTTGCTATGAACGAGCCGCACTACAAGGCTCAGGATTGGTCAGAACTGTAGGGCCGTGTGCACAAAGAAGTAACGTGTGCACAAAGAAGAGTAGCCCTCGGGCCATAGCTACAGCTAGCAACGCATTGTCGATCGAACGATCGGCGCGAAGCGCCGCGCGTTTCGAAAGGCCTGCTAAGCAGGCGCTGGCGCTAGCCACCGAGCCTCGAGCGAAGCGAGAGACGAGGTCTGTTCATACCTGTCAGTAGTCGGTAGCAACGTTCGAGCAGAGCGAGAACGTTGCCATAGCACACTTGCTTGCTTTGCCAAGGGGTGTGGCCTCCGCAACCGCTTCCATCTGCGCATGCGCACGGTACCAATGGACAATCTTGCCCAGGCAGGATACTGTTTGTGCATGAACTATGTAGCTACTGTTAATAGATGATCATGCATGCTAGCCACACTATCTCATGATTGTGACATTAAACATACTTGTATTATGTACAATATAAGATACATATAATATTATTATATGTATACATGTACCTAGCTAACAATTGTAATATTTTGTGCCCATAACTCCACATGTAACATACAGCTCTGGAGTAAATGCATTTATTTGTTGGTAGTTGCTTAGCAACCAAAGTTTTTATAGGCAATTTACCGCCTATGGGAAGGGATTGGGTCATCATAAAGTAGGCCAATGATGAACAGAGGTCAACTACCAACAAAATAGTCATCTGCCGATAATTGGGATGCATTCGATCATGCATCTCATGCACCCCAATTACTGGCAGATAACTATTATATGCCGTATGCTCTTAAACCAAGCTTTACAGATCACTTTACTAACTTAATGACACTTATACTCTTATTGAGCTGGATCATGGCATGTAGGGTAATACACGTAAGCTACTTGCGTATTTACTGCCTATCAGACTTCAGGTAGTGTATGCGCAATTAGTGACCCAACCAAGTAGTAACCAAAGCTATCAGATGGTAGGGTGGCCGAGCGGTCTAAGGCGCTGGTTTAAGGCACCAGTCATTTCGATGGCGTGGGTTCGAATCCCACCCCTGCCAATAATCATTTTTTTTCTTTTTTTCCCCATCTAGTTTTGTACATGTACATGTACAAGGACTCACCAAGTTCCCTTTGCCGCAGTTCTGATGGTTTAAGCTTGAAGATGTTGGCCTGTGTGAAGCAAGTCGGTTGGCATGTCATTACATAATACATATCCAGCATACCACATAGTGTCAAAGGTCACTAGTAATTCTAGCCATAATAATTGTAAGTACTGATATCCCTGTGTCATCTGGGGTTCAAAGTATGCTGATTATATGTACATGCATGTACATGCATGCCCATGAGCATGCATCAGAGGGCTTCAGTTCACTGGTGTAAGTGAAGCTCTTTATACACACCTACATGTACGTTCTACAACCCCACTTTACACAAGTGAAATTAGAAGCTAGTCTATACAGAAGCCACAGATGCCTACCTGTGAGTGACCCTCGGGTTCTATGTACACGGAGTCAATGTACTACATACATGTAGTGCTCTCTAGAGACCCCCACCCCCCAACCTGCGTATTGCATCCACGTATCTACAGCTCTAGAGAACTGCAACAATAATTGATCAAACAGCCAGAGAAACTGCAGAGATCATACATCCACATTATATAGAATTTGTCGGTCAGTAATGCAGTCTTGCAGAAATATTATCATTGTCCCGCTAACAAGCCCCTCCCCTATTTTGCCCAATGCTAGCATGCAGAAGGGGGGCATACTTGTGGGATTCTACAATACTATAGTATATTTATAAGTACATACATGTTACCTGTGAGCCACCGTCGGGTTCAAAGTACGTTTCCACCTCCAAAGAGAACTTATCGACGAAGGGCACACTAAACTTGGTCTTGGTATAGGGGTAGGCATTCCACGACTCCTCATGAACTTCCAAAGCCGTTTTCGGAGCAATGCTTCGAAACCAGCTTGGCAAGTGCCGGCCAATGTGGTAGATCTTGTAGGTGTACTGGCCGGAGCCGTTAGGGCCATCAGTGTAGGGGCGGTTCTCAATTATCTCCACACCACTGCTGCGACCCTCACTCTCCTCACGACTCTTTTTCTGCATGGACAAAAGTACACCACAGTTAGAGTGGACACCTTAACTTGGCGAGCATCTATTTTTTAGATACAGCGCCAGAATATTCTTTTTTAGTGAAATTTTAGCATAATTTATAATATTGGCAATCTGAATGTTCATTGATCATTATTAGGCATGCAAGAGTAAAATTGAGAATTTGGTGGCGAATATTCACCAGACTATCACCATAAAAATTTGGCAGAACTTCCCACAAGTCTTATAGTACGTGTACATGTTAATACATGCACACCTACGTACGTGCATGATTGCACGATATGCTTTGCTGCCATACACATGTACACAGTATAGAGAGGTCAGAACCAATAACTACACTTGCACACAAATTACCTATTTGTGTGCATATGCACCATCCTACAGTCACAAACAATTCCATGAAATGCATCATATGTGGATCTATACAATCATTCACTCCTTCACAAACAACCCCTTTCATCATCAGGCGCTACAACATGATCACCTGTACAGTGTACATGTACACTTATCATCCCATAGCTGATGATATGACTTGCCTATAAGAACTACATGTATATACATGTACTATAATATACATGTACACGGTAGGTGACTATAAACAGTGATATACGATAGTGGCAGTTGATCGACACTTGAAGTATCAGTAGCCATATATCATAAACAATAATATAATGTACATGTACATGTATGCTGTTATTCGGTGAAGAGGGATAAGATTTAGATATTGTATGACTCAATACGGGAACCAAGTGCTGCATGCAAGGCCAATGTTACGTATATTTATGAATACAGTTCAAGAATCTTAAAATACATCTACATGTATATGTAACAGAGAAGATTCATAATAACAATTCTGGTGAGTTCAAACACATGATACAGGTATTGGGATGGTTTCTTACATGTGCAAGTACATGTATGTCAGCTGGTTTTGAGGTGGAAGCCTAACGCTCAAGCAAACAAAGACTGTAGGCTATACATACTATACTGAGAAGAATTTCTGTGTTTGTGTTAGTGATGGAACAATCATAAACAGCATCTGCACGCTCTCTCTTCCCCCATGCCTGGAAGCTATCTAGTACAGCCACTGAGCTGAGAAGGCAACATGTGGATGCATGGAGCCAAAACATGTAGTATGAACTAGCTGCTGAAATGTCTCATCCCCAGATACCACCACTGAACCAAAGGTATCGAGGCATTTGTCTGGTTCATGCTATTGCTTATATTTTCCACAATCAAGAAACTGCTTTTAATTATACCTCACCAGATCTCTCCAGGTACATGTAAAAATTAATTCCGTCTATACAATGCATACAGATTGACTGTTCATACATCTTCACTGCCTTTTTATTTTAATGGTAAAATATTACTGTACAACTTTAAAGACATGCAGCTTCATATCCACTCTGTTTCCATTAATTACCTTTAGAGCCTGGGAACTACGTAGCCATAGCTACTGTATAATTGTCATCGATGTCAAGGAGGGTTAGCTAACTGAAGAGTATGTACAAATACTGACAGATGACGGATAGATGTTGCAATAGCATGCTAGACCAATACAACATACAGTATCTACATGCATGTACATGTATATGTCAATCACAGCTAGCATTTTAATTGTATACGTACATGTATTTGCATATCAATAAGATTATTCCTGATATCAGCCGATCGTGATATGAACTGTAACAGTATTTATAGCAATGCTATCACCAGAGTGTGTTGTTTGTGTTCCGTAGGTGGTTTGTGACTGTCTAAGCTGTCCACTGCCTGTTTAAAAGCTGTTGGCAACAACTGTCACACACTACTTAATCATGTATGTACGTACATGCATGGTGTACACGTATAGATGAGCAGAGCCTCCTAGTCTATAGTAGAAGGCTATAGATTTTTCCTGGGAACATACCTTCAATTCCCCTACTCCAGACATGCAGTGGCATATCTGGGATCTTAGGTAAGGACTGGGGGTACTGAAGTAAGTGCGCATAAATTTTAGCCACATCCACTAATGAAATGGAAAGGTTGAAGTTCAAATTATCACGGAGAATATGTTCTGAACTAGCTTAGCTAGTGAGCTAGCTCAAGCCTATAGTAATGTGTATGAATTTGGGCCAAGAAACTACATGATTAGGGATCAGGCACCAGCTATAGCCAGCTCTCAAAGCCTGCCCAGCTCCTATAGGCTATGGCACCAACGAAATGTGGTCAGTCAGTGGTATGACCCCCCTCCCCAAGATTCCTACACTTACAGGTGTACATCGTATGTACGATACTCTAAACACACGAAACTAATGCCTGTTGATAGGACTACCATAAACATATGAATACGGCCATTTAGACTGGAGGCTTCCAGTATGAATATGAATAAGCTACAGTGTATGTGGGGGTTCACTCTAGCCAGCAGTGGCTGGTGGACATTGTCTGAACCAAGGGGATTCCTTCCCTTTGGGTCTCAATAATCATAATATTGTGTCCTTATCAATCAAATTGAAACCACTTGTGCTGCTGTGCTAGTAAATAAACATCCCCCATAAGGTTGCCCTCTTAATTATTAGTACCACCCCCAAGAGCATGCTGCCCACAAATATGCCACACTTGAGTGCCATGGAGGTCAATCCACTTGTGATTCATGGAATTCTAGGCAACATGCATCTATAAACAGATAGCTTATAATGGGCTATGGATGGAGTGTACTTACAAAATAATTAATGTTGGTACACAGCTGGCTAATATTATGACTCATTATAATTTCATGGCTTCATATTCTTCATGTGCGCAGTTTCACACTATCAGTGCTATAACACACACTCTCTGTATATCCAACCCAGCAGTGCCTTTACATCTACATAACTACATCATCACTTTACACAGCTACAATCATGTACATGTACAATGTATAACATACACTGTATATCCAACCCAGTAGAGCCTTTACATCTACATAACTACATCATCACTGTTACTCCCTTCACACAGCTACATGTTTTTATAGGCAATTTGCCTAACTATTATGTATAATGTCATCATCATTGCATACAGAGAAGTCAAAACTTAATATTTGGCATTAATGCTAATAAAAGAGTGAAGTACAGACAACTATGTTTGAGCAGTTATGAGCTATATAATTATAGTCTGCATCCAAATTGAGGCTACTTAAACATGCTTTGGTTGACATGGCAGCATGCAGTTAGTTGACTAACTCGGAGAGTTGAAACGCAGGTACCTACATGTTCAGCAGTTGGGTAGGACACTACACTAGTCAGTAGTTACATACATGCATGTACCTGTTGCATACCTAATGCAAAGAGGTTATTATTCTTATATAATAGTTATCTGACAGTAATTGGGGTGCATGAGATACATGGTCGAATGCACCCCAATTATTGTCAGATAACTATTTTGTTGGTAATTCACCTCTGTTCAACCAACCCCTTCCCATAGCCGGCAAATTGCCCATAAAAATTTGGTTGCTAGGCAACTACCAACAAATGGTGATACACTCCACTCCAAGATGGCAGAGGAATTCCTGAGCATGCCATGCATGCACGGGTAGTGAATAACATGGAGTCAGCCAGCCTACTAGAGAGTGGAGGATTAGAGGTCACAGGTCAATCAGCAATCTCTAGAGAGGCCTTGCTGCCATAATGTCACTTACATGTACAGTACATGCTTGATGTGGCTGATGAGCAATTAAATCACAGTTGCCATTTAATAAGGTATGTACTCTAAGGATTGTACAAAATTAATGCATTGCTTAGGGCGTATGGAGTCCTAAGCTCTGGATATCGTATACAGCCACAATTATGGGATTCATGCAGACTGCCATAGGAAGTTATGTGACAGCTACAGCGTCAGACTGCATGGATGCACAACATGACAGTGATTTGTAGAGTTTCCGTCAAATTGACTGCAATAAAGAGAGAGACACAATAGCTTCCTGAAATCTACGCGTACGTACAATCATTGATAGTCAATCTTCCTCTGAAATGAATCCCAAACGGACACTAACAACATACAGACAGACAGACAGACATACAGCTGCTTCCTGGATCCTGGATGTGTAGGTACATGTACACGTAGATATACATATATAGCCTGAGCAGTAGTGCACATCCATAGCTACAAATGAGGAGGCAATGCTTTGTTTCAGTAACTGAGGTAACTTTACCATTCACCAAACATCATTAGTGATTAGCTAGGGTAGGTGCTAATAGGTGGGTATCACCCATGCGCATATTATATTAGATGAAGAACCACACAAACACATGTTTAAGTGTTAATCCCATCTGTGAATGAGCAGATGTTTTAATTGACGGTCCACATATATGTACATTGTACTATGTATGCACCTCTTACGATTTCAATCCTAACACTCCTGGGAATTAAAACTTATAATGTCCAGCCTAATCATATTTGGCATAGTAGAGTTAAGTTGCACATTGTACATGCATGACATGATCATTATGCAAGTACATGTACAGGCACAATTACAATTATTATGCAAGTAATAAACATTGCATAGTAGCTACTGCAAGCATTGCAAGCGTCAACCTTCTTCACAGATCATGGGACACAATATCATTAAAATTGTTTCTCAAACACTATGATTTGATTAGAAAACACCAGCATACCCCTGGAGTGGGGGAATGAGGCTATCATCAGTAAACATAAGAAGGAGAGCCTTCACACACACCCACCACGCTCAAACCTGTACACACGTACAACCACCCCATAAACACGTACAGGTATAGGTGCATTCAATTATCTCCCTGGAAACCAAGGAACAGAAATAAATACACATACCTACAGATTACTAGTAAGCACAAAAAAGCCAGAGAGAACATGACACCCCTTCATTTGATGAAACCCTAGTTCCACTGTATAGTTTAAAGTAAACCCTTGAGTTTGGATGACAAATGGATCAGGTGGGAAGATATCAGGAAATACGATATTGTATATATATCAAGGAAGCTTCAAAAGTAATGTGATACTGAAGCTGATATGGCTAAGTATGACAACCTCCCATCGATTCATTGCACTAGGAGCACATGGCTGCATGGTTCCAAAGAATAGCATCATACCCCATATTCACAGCAAGTTTATAGCTCTTAAATCCTATAGTATTGAGTGTATGCAGCAGTCCCAGCATTAACCAACATGGGTTAGAGTAGTCATTTAGTTTCGACAATGTGATCTCGACTCACAGTGAGCCCTATAAATCTAAAGATCAGGCGGTTACTGTTAAGACCACAGCAACAACAACCAAACAATTCTCTTCTAATTAATCACCACTTCAAGTAGATGCACACTGAGGTGAAGATGAGCTGCATCCCAGAATGAAAATGAGTGTGCATGGCTAAGATAATGAATGGTGTGGGTGAGGTCGTGGGATGACTAAAAAGCTTCCAGCTTCAACCAACATCTCCCAAGATAAAGGAATTGCTTTCAAAATCAACGCTAAGACAAGCTTAATCCATCCACCCACACTGTACCAACAACAACCAGCTGGGGAGGAACATGTATATAGCCACATCTATGTATATTTACCCCGCGCGCATGCGCAAGGGGTAAAGCAATCGGTTTGTCCGTCTGTCGTTGTCGTTGTCGTTGTTGTTGTCGTCGGCACGAAAATCGTCAGATCTCGAGTTCTAGGCGTCTGTGCGTGCTATAAGCATATCCAATCGATAGATATCGATGAAAAACTGGTTTGTACAGGCTTCGAATTGCTCAAAAAGGCTTACTAGTGCTACAAATCGTGCATTTTCTGTTCAACATGCCTGTGGTTTATCGACCACACCCACCTTTTAGCACGCTGATGCGACTGCGCATGCTCAAGCTCAGTGTTGGAAAGGGTCGTCAGGTCATGAAACAGCTCTGCTGCAGAGTGTTGCAGTACTACGCTCTTGTGGCTACAGAGCGCGCGGGGTATGTGCTCTACAGAGCTCTGTGTTTGGATTGGGACATTTCAGAACTGTCCCAGCAGTGGTAGTCCAAGACATTCAGGCTGGATAAACATCAGCATTGGGGTCAATTTGTGGCCATTTTAGAGCAATTAGAGAGTCTGAAGACGGGGAAATGCACCCACAACTGACTAAACATTGCCAGTGCACTATATAGCAGGCTCCCTGGTCATATAAAAACGATACACCCTGGGAATGACTATACATGTACACTACTATTATACTGGATGAAAATTCTTTAAACCACAGAAATGGCCCAGACCTCAGATACTGTCATATCCTAGCACACAAAGGATTAAGGTGCTGTAGCCATTTAATCTGAACAGTACCTTAATCTCATGGATTATCAACACTAGCACGAATGATAGTGTGAGCTCCGGTATCTTGAGATTTAATAGAGCGGCTACTGCATGCGTGGTATAAAACTACGATGACTTACTTGTATCATGTAAAGCTGTGCGATGCGATACTCCTCCACTGTGAGTGGCAGTGGGATACGGTACTCCTTGATCAACATCGCTGCATGTATAGATCACACAGTATGGGGGCAATCGCTGATCTCCAGGCTAGACACTAGCAGCCTGGCAGAGAGCTCTCAGCCTGTGAAACACAGTCAGGTTCTGAAACTTCTGCTGGAGAGTCACAGACACAGAGCAGTGTTTAATGCTGTAAAGTGTGGAGATTATCATGAGGTGCACACTTGTAGCATGTCACCATAAACTGGTACATCATGATAGTATTTTGATTAAGAACACCAGAATAATACACAAATTCAAATTAATGCAGCTATTCCAGAGAGAGATTGATCACAGCCTACAGGCTGACTTGATATCGATCTCACAGTGACCTCTCCGAGCAAGCCTAAACCATCCTACACACACACACACACACACACACACACACACGACCTCAGGAGTGAGGACTAGCTAGCCAATTGAATTTTGGCACAGTCCTTTTCAATTGATTAGAGATAAAGTATAGCTAGCTACTGATGTACTTACCGAATAGTTCAGCTTGGTCAGAAAAGGTAGTCCACTCACAGCACAGTCATCGATCGCTCATGAATTTGTCAATAGTGCACTCCCTGATCCGAGTGTTTTTGATTACCCACGAACCAGGAAATGACGTCATTAGAAATGCGGGCATATCGCATGCATTATTATTATGCGTGCGCATACGCTGATATTGTTTGTAAGACTGTAGTCCAGTTTTAGGGCATCTCCTGACAGGAAGTTTGTAGGCACTACAAGTGCCACTGAATCAGGATGTTGATAGCAACAACATTAAATATATAAGAAAATATAAGGTGATAAAATTTAATATCACTGCATGTCTATAGGTGCTTCTTGGAGCGGACAACATTCTAGTACAGCAGTAATAGTAGCTTGACACTGCACACATAGCTACTTGATATATAGCAGTGGCATACCGAGGATGCAGCAGAGTGAGGCTCTTGCCACAACTTGCAAGATAGATCCTTCTACAATAAAGAACAATAATTATTTGTTTCGTAGGAGGGTCTGGCATGGCTGGCGAGAATAGATAGCTGATACTTCCCAATTATGCTGAATATGGACTATACAAGAGCCACCATATTATATGCATTAATTATTGCTTCTGAGTTTTAGTTGAGACACCTCTGGAATACCAATAGTGTATATATACTCATGGGTTAGCTACACTGGCCCTGCTGATAGCCTGAGTTCATAAACACTAAGTCCTACTGTTACAGTACTGTATTTATTTGTAAACTTCTTGTTGTTATCATACTAAAAATTTAATGGTAGAGGAAAGGAATCAACCTATTGCGAATTCAAATGTGATGCATATTATGGCTACGTATAACCGTTTCCTTGATGGTCATGCAAGCCAAGAGTCAGAGGAGGTTGATCATGATTTTCGCGGAATGTGCACTTTATTATCACGCATCATAATATTATGTAATGTATTGTTTTGCTGACTCAGTACTAGTGGGTTGACCTGGATTGCGTGGCGTACATTGCATCCTATGGCAAATGCACTCTAATTAGAATCCGTTACAACTTATATACAAAATAAGTAATATTAATTTTGTTATTATATCTGCGGCTGCAACTGAAACCTTTCACTTTATAAAAATTTAATTAGTAGCTATAGGCTGTTATAACATAATTACTTTGTACTAGCTCTGTCTTCAAGTTATTATTACCATTGCAGAAGAAAGAACATTACCCTACTGCAGGGGAGATGTGGTCGAGTATGGTTTCTCACAGGTTACACTCTGCAATCTACTGCTCTAACTAGTGATAGTTCGACGTCCGTACGAGATGCGCATGCGCAAAATTTAGTAAGACCGGTACAGGGTCGTTAGCCCACCCAGAAGCGAGACTCGAGAGAGAGGAAGGTATGTACATAGATAGCAGTTCCTATTTTTAATTTCATGATTGAGATTGAGGCAACACTCAGATTCTTATCATTTTTTTTTATGGATAGTATCTCGGTGGGCGCGGCACTCTAGAGTCAATTTTACCGGATGTGCTATATTTTATGACGTAATTGCAAGGGTCTATAATATAAGCTATAGCTGGTCTCGGAAATCACTTAGTTGCAGAGGTCCGTTGCAGAGTCACTGTAACAGTTGTTTGCCAAAATCATTGCGATAATTTTTTGGTGTTCGCCTTACTTGCTCAGAGCACTGCAAATAGCTAGCTACAGCACAAACTGCTAGCTACTATGGCCGAAGCAAGCCTGCTAAAGTCCGTTTCCATCAAAAGGGGGAAAGATGCTCCAGACTCAGGAATGTGGAGGGGCTCAGCTGCAGCAGCTGGTGACAAGTGCTACTTCCTGCCTTACAATAGCACAAACATACGGGTTTACGACACCGCGAAAGATGATTGGCTGGCACTCCGTCCATCTCTTTACACTCATGCAGGCTTAGCTGTCATCGATGGTCTACTTACTACGATAGGAGGACAAACACCTGAAACCTCTTTTCCTGAACCGACCAATGTTCTGCAGAGTCAATCCAACAGAAGGTGGATAGAGAAATTCCCACCCATGACGATTCTGGATGTGGATAACAAGAAGGCCGAGATGGCTGTGGTGCAGACTGGAAATTCAGTGATTGTGATTGGTGGAGAGCACCACGGTCAGAGGGTGGACATGCTGGACACCACAACATCTGTGTGGTCAGCTCTTCATGAGATACCAGGCTACTGTGATAGGGGGGCCAGTGCAGCTGTTTGTGGAGATGAGCTCTACGTGCAAAACGAAAATGATGACGTATTCCAATGCTTTCTAGACGAGCTCAAGGATGATAGCAAGCCAGAGGGCAGTGTGTGGACAAAACCAGCGAAACTACCGTACTCGGATGCTACACTGGGTTCTCTCTGTGGGCAGGCAGTCGCTGTTGGTGGTTAATAATTATTATATAGCTCTTAGCTCCCAACCCCTTTAAGTTATCAAAAATCATCTCGAGTCCCTCCCTTAAAATAATATCTCTATACCATTACATAATGTAGCTATAGACCAACAACAATACATCCAAAAGTGCATGTTCACACGCCAAGTTAAGTTTGCACATGCTTATAGAAACAGTGCTTCCTTCTGTATTTCCATCACACAATGCCTGTGATGATTTCGGTTATGATCACGTCGCCTTCACTTGAACCTACGACTACCAGTTTGTCCTCAGACAGTTGAGCAACCAGTGGTCTTTGGCGATTAACAGCAATCTTGCCAATCTCATACCAACAATCTTTGTTGGGATCGTATGCCTGGATGGAGCACTTAGAATTCCATGTCATGTAGCTATCCTCATAATTATTATGAATTACATTGGATTGTACCTCTAAACCACAGATCTATATCCAACCCCAGTGTCGCTGATATTAAGGTTCCCTGCATAACAATAATAATTAATATATACATGCAACTCTCAGGCTACAGATATACCGGTATAGATTGCTTCAAAATTGCAATTACCCAATGTGTAACTTTTAGTAACTGTTAATATTCAAGTTACAAGATGACTCATGCATTCTTAGACTGTAGTATCTATCATCCATCTCATTCTGCTTGTCTCATATAGACACATATTGTATTGTTATCTTATTGACAAGCATTATGAAAGTACAAACTATCAAACTATTGTTCTTATAATTTATTATTATCATTTATATTGTGCATGCTTCGGCGGCTCATATGCTCCTGTTAAACTAGTGTCAGTGACCAAGGGTATTTCCATACAGTCATGCCATTATAGCTATGCTTGATTTTTGCACCCCAGTTTCTGTATCCTAGCAACATTGTAGCTACTTCCTTCAGCCTATAGTTCAAGATTTCATCATTGAATGTATGATCAAGGGTTCAATTCGCGCATGCGCAGTACATCAAAGGTACGTTTCACAAAATCTTTCCTGGGGAGACTCAGAGAGAAAGAGAGAGCTAATCAGCAAGATGCATGTACAAGGGTATTGTGCTATGCATGGTATTATTAACTAATAACAACCGAAACGAGTTGGCTAATTTGCCATGATATTAATTTTTGATCGAGATGCGCAAATTTGCGTTGTGGGCGTGGCATTCCTGACATCAACGAAAGCGGGTGTTCTAACTGGTCTTAAGCAGTTTTACTGTTATTTGCCGACTACTGATATAAAAATTGGTGTTCGCCTTGGTCGCTCCTTTCGTTCTGCATCTGCATACAGCTATGGCCGAAGCAAGCTTGCTAAAATCAGTTTCCATCAAAAGGGGTAAAAACGCTCCTGAAGCAATGATCAGGGGCTCAGCTGCAGCAGCTGGTGACAAGTGCTACTTTCTACCTTATGGTGGCACGAGCATACGGGTTTACGACGTCGCGAAAGATGATTGGCTAGCACTCCGTGCGTCCCTTTATACGCATGCAGGTTTAGCTGTCATTGGTGGTTTGGTTACTACAATAGGAGGACAAACACCTGATGCCTCTTTTCCTGAACCGACCAATGTTCTGCAGAGTCAATCCAACAGAAGGTGGACAGAAAGGTTCCCACCTATGACGATTCTGGATGTAGATAACAAGAAGTTCGATATGGCTGTGGTGCAGACTGGAAATTCAGTGATTGTGATTGGTGGAGAGCACCACGGTCAGAGGGTGGACATGCTGGAGACCACAACATCTGTGTGGTCAGCTCTTCATGAGATACCAGGCTACTGTGATAGGGGGGCCAGTGCAGCAATTTGTGGAGATGAGCTCTATGTGCAAAACAAAGATGGTGACGTATTTCAATGCTTTCTAGACGAGCTCAAGGATGATAGCAAGCCAGAGGGCAGTGTGTGGACAGAAGCAGCAACAGTACCATACTCAGATCCTACGCTGGGTTCTCTCTGTGGGCAGGCAGTTGCCATTGGTGGTGGGGATTCTCGCTCAATCCAGGCATACGACCCAAATAAGCAATGTTGGCATGAGATTGGCAAGATGGCTGTTGGACGCACAAAACCGCTGGTTGCTCAACTGTCTAAGGACAAGCTGGTGGTCGTAGGTGGGAGCACTGGAGTTAGTGGTGTTGCCAATGTGACCATAACTGAAATCATCACAGGCGTTGTGTGATGGAAGTACCAGTAGCTACAGAGAAATCAATGTGTGAACATGTACTTTCAAATAATTAATGTTAGCGTAATGATAGCTACTTAACTATAAATATAGATATAATGTCGTAAATTTTTGGTGTGCATCAATAATAATTAACATTTGATAAACTGAAGACACCGACAGTGTAGTATAACTCATACATGCAAGAATAACACTAGTCATGGTTGCCTTTGCATGCTAGAGCAATAATTACGTATGAGAACAATGTCATACCAGTCAACATACATTGTACATGTGCAATAGTAGTTATCTGCCACCTCATTACTAATTATTATGTTTGTCGCATTGTGTTGTTATCTTATGAAAGTGCATGTACCAATGTATTAATAACTGTTATTCTTTACCATAATTATTATATGCATGGTGACAGTGTGCAGATGTACAGGGTCATTAATCAATCGTTCCATTCCATCATTCTTCCCAGTTCCATTGAATGTGATCAGACTCACACATCCAGGAGAATGTGCACGCAGGTTCATTGGTCCCCGGCCACTCACTGACAAGTCTTAGGACCTTTTCCAAGAAAAAGTTTTGAGACTTGCATGCTACTGCTTTAATACTAAAATTAAGCGAACATATACTGCTGTGCCATAGTCATAGTGAATGATACTGTGGCCTGGCAGTAGATAAGCCACAATAGCAACAGGTCTGGTGCATAATGTACATTGTTATTATAGTCTGTGGACTTGCAGTTGCTGGTCGTTTTGAGATGTAAGCTTACCACATCCTCCTTGAATGTGCATCATGAAAGTGCACATGGGGTTATCAGTGTGTGAACAGAGTAGTCCCAACTATGGTGAGTAGGATGCAATATCACTATGATAGAGTATTCGATTATAATAATAGCACCTATTAAGAAATAATTATGATCCGGAGGGTATTTCCGTACATGGCCATGACATGTGCCATGGCAGGATAGGGCTGCATGTAGACCCTATAGGGGTGGTACACTGGACACCGTCACCATGATAAAGAACAATAGAACAATAGTTTGATAGTTAGGGGACACTTTCACTGAGATAATAATACAATGCGTGAGACAAGCAAAATGAGATGGCAGATAACTAAGAATGTACAAATCATCTTGCAAGGTGGCACATGGGCAATTTTGAACCTCATGCAGGCACAATAATAATCTCAGTATTATTTAGCCTAAGAGCTGTCAGTGTTTCATCGGGGGGGGGGGGGGGGGGGGGGGGGGGGTGGATTCCCTACCAAGGAAAGGAGAGAGAGAGAGAGAGAGAGTGGGGAAGAGGAGTGTATTGTTGTTTTTTGCGCTGCTGTGCAAGCGATCAGTAGCTAATCCCAGGCCTTAGTAAATAGCTTAGATTATTTAAGAGCACTAGATAAAACCATGTACTACCTCAGTGGCAGCCAAAAATACATATCAACAGTTAATGGGGTGGGATCTACCACACAAAAAATGGATGAAACCCTCATGCCTTTATGCAGGAAACCTTAATATTATCAGCACACAAGGTTACCGGTGCAGAATAGCTTCATAGAGGCACGCTCAAATTCTTTTACTACAATGCATATGGGCACTGATCTTTAATAGATGCCAATCTATTTGTATTATAATATATTATTATTATGAAAAATCAATAATTCTTTAGACAATTATTTAAATTATTGTAGACTAATACTATGATAAAAAAAATACTGCAGTCCAAAAGTTCACACGCCAAGTTTGCACACGCTTACATGTAGCTATAGAAACAATGTTAATTCTCTCTGTATTTCCATCACACTACACCTGTGATGATTTCGGTTATGGTCACATTGCCTTCACTTGAACCTACAACCACCAGTTTGTCCTCAGACAGTTGAGCAACCAGCGGTCTTTGGCGATCAACAGCCATCTTGCCAATCTCATACCAACAATCTTTGTTTGGGTCAAACGCCTGGATCGAACGCTTAGAATTCCAACCACCAATGGCAACTACTTGCCCACAGAGAGAACCCAGCGTGGGTTCTGAGTACGGTACTTTCGCTACTTCTGTCCACACACTGCCCTCTGGCTTGCTATCATCCTTAAGCTCATCTAAAAAGCATTGGAATACGTTACCATCTCTGTTTAACACATAGAGCTCATCTCCACAAATTGCTGCACTGTTCCCCCGTTCAGAGTAGCCTGTCAGCTTGTGAAGAGCTGACCACACAGATGTTGTGGTGTCCAGCATGTCCACCCTCTTACCGTAGTGATCTCCACCAATCACAATCACTGAATTTCCAGTCTGCACCACAGCCATCTCGGCCTTCTTGTTATCCACATCCAGAATCGTCATGGGTGGGAATTTCTCTATCCACCTTCTGTTGGATTGACTCTGTAGAACATTGGTCGGTTCAGGAAAAGAGGTTTCAGGTGTTCGTCCTCCTATCGTAGTAAGTAGACCATCGATGACAGCTAAGCCTGCATGAGTGTAAAGAGATGGACGGAGTGCCAGCCAATCGTCTTTCGCGGTGTCATAAACCCGTATGTTTGTGCTATTGTAAGGCAGGAAGTAGCACTTGTCACCAGCTGCTGCAGCTGAGCCCCTCCACATTCTCGAATCTGGAGCATCTTTCCCCCTTTTGATCGAAACGGACTTTAGCAGGCTTGCTTCGGCCATAGCGCTAGTATGATCTCACGGTTCCCGTGTTTTGTTTATTAAAGGATGAATACCAGTCTAGTTCAAGTAGTTCACAGAGCAAGAAAACGCACTCGTTTCAAATGAAAAAGTGATTCAGCGAGACCGACTTATGTACCCACAGCACGTCCGGTTTGACGGGATACTACCTTACCCGCATGCCCGAGTCGAAACCACGCAATTTCAAAAACATAATAGATCTATAAAATTAACGCTGTGTCTATAGTGCCGGTACCGGCACCGCAATCGCAATTTAAGCGTTACAGTGCCGGTAAGTCCATATAAAATACTGTACTCTTACGTAGCCCTAGTCCCCGCCCCCTCCTGCATATGGCAATATAAATAATTTATACCGTATAGCGGGAAATTGTCGAGGGAGAAAACTTTCGCGGATCGGAGCATTTCGCGATGAAAACTTTCGCGGAACGTTAAAATTGATCGCATAGGGTAATGGGTGTGGCATGCTTAGAATTTCGTGGAGAAAACTTTCGCGGATGGCTGAAAAATCGCGAAATTCGTGAAAGTTTTCTCCCTCGAAAATTTCCCGCTATACGGTACATAAATTTGCCGACACTCTAGACATTGCGTAAAACTAATAGTCCTTGTATTATTTAATGGTCAATCAAATTCAGAATAGCTAGTGAAAGAGAACAGAATGCTCTTCTGCCTTTCTTACAATAATATTACAGGGCCAATCAGGTAATTTCAAGTGGGCGTGGCATAATAATGCGCGCATGCGCTAAGTTTCCCTAGGATTCTTAGACCTTCTGAGGCCGTTACTGATTCATTCTGAAGGCGAAAGTGAGATCTAAATGGCAATCTCTATTATAGTATGATCTGAATATCCAGGCACAGTTGATGTCCAGTACGATTGCCAGCAGACTCCACCCATTTGAATGATTGAGGTCGGTAAGCTAGCTTGGAGAAAAAGTGGTCAGGTAGATACCTAAATACCACTACACCCCTGTATTATTACTGGTATAATGATCGATGATCATGAGGACGTCATTTATGTCCCGAATTTAAATGTGCGAGGATTTCATTTGGTGTATATATTCGGTATAGATCGCCAAATTAGCTGAATTCATGGGCGCCTATGGCGGTAAGCATCCAGCAGCCTAATTAATTAAAACCTTGCCAATACCTATAGAGAGCCATTTTGCCAAATTTAACGCTCCCTAAAGTTACCCACTATACGGCATTCATCCTTCTGTTGGGATCATATCTTCAACCAAAAAGAAATGGACTGTAATTAATCAAAATTATATCTACAGGCTCAGATAAAATTAATGGTATAAAATTACCAATATATTATATGTGAAGTTTATTAGTACGAGTCTAACACTGGTCACCTAATTTGGATTGCTGCACCACAACTTATAACACATGAAACGTAAAAACAATTTTCCAAGAGCCAAGTTGCAGAAATTATGACATTACAATGTCAATGGGTGATGTAGATCATTCACTACCACTGCTCAAATGAAAGTCTTAATCACTGCTATAATAATATAATAAGACACTCTTGATGTCATGAATATTATTAGTAGTGGCAAAACATTGAAAAGGTAAGATACACAATGTCGTATGTAGTCATTACATAGGGCTTCCAAAGGCCCCTGGGCTGGCTAGAGTCCCTGGGGAGTGTTCAGGTGAGTCAGACACAGTATTGCGGAACTTTTCAGACAGTTTAGCATTGAAGAAGGGTAGGAGATCTGGCTCATACTTCTTGGAGACAGCAAGAGGAGTGCGACCTGGGGACCTAGGGAAGAGACATGCAACCAAAGGATAATAATAGTGCTTTTTAGGATCAACCATTGGTTGATTGCTTCAAGATTCTATAATAATAATTATTAGTGATTTGTGATATCTAGCCGATGTAGTCAAATGGCAAGGATTCTGCACCCAGTGATTTAAGAGTATATACCTGGTTATTTACCTTCTGGCTGTCTTTCTCAGCCTCTTTCTGCACTCGGAGCTCTTCAGCTGTTGTAAGAGCTGGTCATGAGATTTTGAACTGCAGTAGTAGATGCAGACAATGCTACAATCACTGATAGCACTCATAGGACTAATTTAGACACTACCACTCTATATTATATCAAGCGATGGATAGCTTCTTTGATTTCTTGCTGAACTATTGGCCATCTACCTCCTCCAAGTTAGTATATGAGTCTCAACTCGTCAAGTCCGTTTAATGGGAATCAAAATTGAATATGCACTTCACCAGACTCTTTCTGCGTGTGATAGGCTGGACTGGAATACTCTCCCCCCCCCCCCCCCACCACGATTAAATTATGCTAGTAATGCACACTGAACATTACCTGGTCTGCTTCTTTTCAATTTTACTGATGTTCTTTTCTTGTCTTTCAGTGAGCGGTCGTCGCTAAACACATAATGGGAATAAGGGCATCCATAACATTATGTATCCATGACGGATATAAATAATTACCCCGTGTGCATGCGCAAGGGGGTAAAGTAATCAGTCATATCGTCGTCGTTGATGTCGTCATTGTCGTTGTTGTTGTCGTTAGCACAAAAATCGCCATATTTCGAGGTCCAGGCACCTGACAGTCTGCACGCAGGGGTCAATATTTCTTTACCCGATTACGTCATCATAAATTGACAATGCGAGTGTGCAAGAAATGGAGTAGCTACAGTATCAGCATGTTTTTTCTTCACAAGAACGGCTCTGAAGGGTGGATAAGTGCTTCGAGGTAAGAAGTAAGATTATATTTTCGTATGATGTTCAGTATTTCTGTAAATTTTTATTCTTTCCCCGATTTTTCATGGGAAATGCTGAATTAGCAATTTGGCCAACTTTGATTTTTGCTCGTTTTTGGGCAAAGGTAGCTGAAGCTGTTTTAGCTGGATGTAACTTTAGTTAAGCATGTAAAGAAGTGTGTATGACTGAATAACCTTGACTTCTTACAGATAGTGAGATACAGCACCCTCGATTATCGAAAAATCGGCGATTTTTCGCGGCCATGCTACTCTTGCTAAACAGAGGCCTGGAGCTCCAACACAGGACAGATGAAGACTACTGGACCCCATGAAGATACAAAACATTTCTCAGTTTCATACCCTGTATAGTTTTGTTGTTGTGTAATAAAGTTTATACCCCTATTTTTGATAATTTGTGTTTACTGCCAACTTTGATTTTTGCTCGTTTTTGGGCAAAGCCACTCCCACCCTTCTAACTCTCCGTATACTTACCTTACCACCAGTACTACAGTATGTGGCCCTGGGGTAGTATATCTCCGTGCAGAAAGGAAGAAAAATCAACTTGAAGATTGGATTTTGTTCACTCTGGACTGGATTCTGGCGGGTACAGTGCCCATTCCCGGCAAAACAATTAGTTATCGCGCGTGCGGTAAGAGCGCTCCGTACACAGTCAATGGGAATACTAATTGAACTTAATTAACCACTCCTGCTGACATCATAATTGAGCGTGGGCGCTGCGGCGCGCGTGCATGTAAAGAAATCAGGCCAAATCTATACCCCTGCGTGCAGACTGTGAGGGACTAGTAAGTACAATGAATCAGTCGCATTTGGCAAAAAACGGGCTTCAGCATGCTTCAAATTGAGGGACATGGTCCACGAGCGTCGCAAATAGTGCCTTTTTGTTAGCCTTCATAACCACGCCTATTGACAGTGCCCACTCAATGCATTATGCATACAGGCCTTGTGCTTTCTGCTCATGCGCATGGCATTGAATAAAAATGGATGGTAAAGGTCGTCAATAATGCTAGTGGCACACATTTGGCTGGTGGCTATCCGCGGATTGGAATGCAAAGCCCCATCGAATCAGAATGTAAGATACCTATATCTACCTAGTCTAGATCTGATGCAGAGAGAGATTCAATGATGTTTTGGCTGATATTGCCAAGAGCCCTATATTATACAACCAGGGACTTATGGGGTCTATAAGTCCTCGATACAACCAAGCAACAACAAAAGCAGACCTATAGATCGCGCAATGTGCGCGTGGGGTATGTGTTCTATAGAGCTCTAGTATTATTATAGTGATAATCCACTAAAGATATCCCATGATAATTAAAATTTTGCACAATCATAGGACATCTACTGTAATTTAGATCCTACTTGTAACAAATACTGTGATCTGATTGGTTGAACTGAAGTATCTATCCTTCATAGAAAATCATATAAGCTCTGTAGAAAATCATGTACCGTAAATCGCGAATATTTCGTTTCTAAAATATTTCATGCGATAATTTTTCGCATTAAATAATTTTCGGACAAACGACCCTGTACCACATTGTCGTTAATATTGCACATGTATTGCGTGCATTTAATTTCCGCTGCTGTCCGAAAATATTTTAACATCGAAATATTTGCGATTTACGGTAAATTTTCTTGCCTATTATGTAGGCTTGTCCACAGGTGCCAAGCACAACAAATTGCCATTAGGATTGCCTGAGGCATGCACACAATACATTGCACTCATTTGCTTACTGTGAGAGGTTCACGTTTTACTGGAGTTGATTGAGCAGAAGAGGAGAGGGGCGGAGGGGGAGGAGGTGCCGGGGGAGGGGGAAGTGGAGCATCAACAAGACGAGCCAGCTGGGGAGACTGGTTTTCTTGGTTTAGCTGAGACCTCAGCTGCCTCCTCATTTCCCTTTCGGCTAGTCGCCTGGAGTACCGCCTTCCCTTCGACTCTGGACACAATGAACAACTGATAATTTTCTACACTTCAGATTTCTTTACACACCTTGCCACTTCCCAGTGTCTGATTAGCCCCCAGCATAAACAGGAGGGTAGGGTAGTCATTCTATGTGTGTCTGTTACCAAGCTAGCTAGTACACCTGCCTTATGCCGTAAATTGTGAATATTTCGTTGTAACAAAAATTAAATGGACCAAAGTACATACGCAATATTAACGATAATGCAGTACAGGGTCATTTGTCCAAAAGTTACTCAACACAAAAAATTATTGCATGAAATATTCATGATTTACGGTACATGTATACTGAAACAAGGTACCGTTAGGCCTTCAACTATGTGTACATCAGCTAATCCATTTGGCATGCTTCTCTTCACAACCGATAACAGAAAGTGTGGAAATTAGTACTCCATAATTAAAATATCAGTTAAAAGGATCCTGGATGCCAACTGAATAAGCTATCGATCAATAGGAGTTCTGCTGATCCATGCAGGAATAGAACTCCATTGAAGAGGTAGAATTTGAACTCCACCCTCCCCTTCAATGTAGAATCATAATTATCCCATAGAGAATCATGTAGACTCCGTTATTGCTAGGGAGCTTATGATAAGCACACATACACACACACACACATCTAACCATCATCTATCACCAGATTATGAAATCCATATCAGTCCTGATACTAGGATGATATAGCTATATGTAAGACCTTCCACCACCTGCAATACTATTATAGCCTTACAGACCTTGTGCGTAGTTGAATGCCTTCATCATGTCTATCTTGAGGCTCTCCAGCTTCTGCTGACACTCATCGTCAGACACCACAGCATCTCCTTTAAACAATGTCATCAGCTTCATCTGCAGACAGTGAGCATGGACACAAAACGTTACAAAACATAGAGCATCATACATGTACCCCTTATGTAAGGCCACTCCAAATTAATTCATTGTTTCTCATCCCCCCCGAGCCAAAAAACTGATGCGGGCGGGCGGCTGGAAATGGTCGTTTAATCACAAGTTTGATGGGAAATGGTTGTAAAAATCGTAAGTTCAGCGGTCCAAAAAATCGAGGCAGTATACTTTGTATTGTGCTGGTGCTGATGGAAATACATGCGGGCGGAAATCAAGGGGGGATGAGAAATAACTAATTGATTTGGAGTGGCCTAATAGCTGTACAAACAATGATGTGCAATGAGCATCATACATGTACCCTTTGTGTAATAGCTGTACAAACAATGATGTTTCGTCACTGGGTGAAATTATGCACGTTGATTAAAAGGGTGTAGAAGATAATTGTGGTATCAAGAAGAGCCATAAGTAATAGTTATTGACCAACTCCTGAGGTTTGTATGCAGTACAGAAGCACAAATCCCGAGGGCAAAGCCCGAGGGATGAGTGCTTCTATACACTGGACTAGCCTTTGACCCCAAAAATAGCTATATACCACACAAAAGTCTTAATTAATTTTAGCCTCCTATAGCTTGGTGGGGCAAGTATTAATATTGTTTCGAGCCTGACCTATTTCAGTACTGTGGTAGCCTCAGCTGCAGGTGCCTATGCCTACATGTATGCCTGAGTGATTGTAGATAGTAGAAGGGGGTTGGGTTCAGTGTAATGGTCTGCATGAGATTAAACACCAAACTTCAGCCACTATGCTGTGGGTAGTTGCCACTATTAAAGTAGTTATGACAAATCCAGCCAGCTGGATCAACCTAGTCTTAAGGTTACGGGATAGTGTTCCACAAATACATGTAATTCGTGACCCTCTCAGCAAAGACGGGCTTCACACAGAGAATTCACGCTAGTTAGCTCTACTGGAGTGCCTACATAAGATTGCAGCCACAGATTAAGTCACAATGCCCCCCTCCCCCCATGTTACGATTTGCCCAAAGGCCATGGAAGAATACTAGCATAATATTTAATATGCCTCTAGTAACTATTATCCATGTTGGAGAAGACCAGATACTCGGATGTGGACAACAGTTGTGTAGCGTGAGGTAGCTAGCTATAAACAGTGAGGTGACAAAACTGCAGGAGCAATGAAATGCTACATCCCCTAAAGTAAGCAGTATTAGTCTGTAGATATTGAAGAGAGCAGGTGTGGTCAGCCCAGGGAGAGCCATGAAGAATTCACTTGTTCGAGTTAAGATAGACTAAACTGATTGAAATTGATGACCCAATATAATTAGAAAGCCCACTGCATGTACATGCATGAACTGACATAGTTATAGGTAGCCTCGTCCCCAGGCCATCCCACGTTTTCAATGTTACATGCGTGGGATGGCCTGGGGGACGAGGCTAGTTATAGGGTCATAACTGCAATTTAGGGATATCAAAACTGAAAAATGCCCATTAATTCTAAGTTGGTATTTTGGGGTCAAAGGTGAGTCCAGTATTTCAGTCCAATGGTCCAGTCCACTGAATAGAGACTGCCACTTAGTCATGACGCAGTGCCAAAATTCAATTCTATGACGCAAAAATCCTCCGTTTTCAAAAAATCAATTAGTTGTAATTACAGATAATTGCTAGGTCCTCCCTCTTTTGAGATTTTGGAGGTGTGGCTTGCGAGAATAGACTAGGGATATCTCTGTAGCCCCGTACCATCCCAAATGACCTTATTATATATATACACACAACTTGGATATCTTAATACCTTGACAAAGGACCATATTCCCTTTTCTTCCTCGGCATCCTTCCTTCTCTTGCTGAGGACAGCTTTGAGGTCGTCTGGATTGTCGTCGAGATGGTCCATCAGCTCCTCGAGGGCTCTCTTGGTACAGCTAGACGCCTCTTCCTCATACTCCTCTAAGCTTAGCCGAGAACAAAAGGTCCCCTTCAAGGGAGTAGCATCGTCAAACTCTTCAAGAACTCCCGCCATTCTCGGCTGGAACATGTACCGAGAGGTCGCAGTGCGCGGGCAGAGGTCAAAATTAGCGCCAAAATGATTTGAATGCTCACACTTTGACCAATCAGATTGCAGAAGTGTTGCGTCATCTTCATGCGCGGCAGCTGAACCTCACGTCATCCGTGTCCACAAAACATGTCCGACTGGAGTTGTTCTCTCTGAAAGTCGCAGAAGCGTTTCTCGCCATTTTCAGTGGCTCCCTCGCCACTTTAAAGTCTCAACGCGTGCTCTGAGGAGTGGAGAAGCTCTCCGTGCTCTTAGGAAGGAGTTTTCAAGATAATTACGACGAATTTTAGTGTTTGCTCACCTGAGAATTTGAAATTATTGACGAGGTAAACTAAATCTTCACACTTTTAGAAGGTTACCTACCGTACAAGACTGATAGAGCCTCACTACTATCTTTGAAAAAATTTCATCTCTAACTCTTTTTCAACCCAATTTTTGTCATAACCAAAGACAATCATTATCTGATTTATCGTCGTTAGAACTTCAACATGGCGTGCATTTAAACCAATGGAGAAGTGGAAAGCAAGATTTGGTAGCATTGCAATTCGAGGCAGTGCCTACCAATACCCATTCGGACCCAACTCAAGACAAACAAGCAACGGCTTCGAACTCGATTCGCGACCCCGAAGTGTGTGTGACCAACGTGTCCACACACTCCCACCGTCCCCCAATCCCTACTCTCGACCCAACTACGACCTTGTCAACGATTTCTACTCCATCCCAACAACCTTTACTCAACTCGGCGTCGAAAATGAGCGACAAAATTCAAAGCTTCCGGGAGCCCGGCATATGTATGGAGACGGGCAATTGGCGCTCGGCTGACCCTAGCCCACGACCAACGCAGAAACAATTCTATAGTAGCAGTAGTAGTGGTAGCAGTAATGGTAGGAAGCAGCAAAATAAAAACAAAGGAAACTATGGTAGCAGTAAAGGTACGTATGTGTGTGTACACTTGGGTGTATTCTGGTTAGAGAATGTGGTACACTTGGATGTTTTCAAATCAGGAAATATGTGTGTGGGTGGTCTATGCGTAATTTAGTATTCATCGTACAAGTGCTCTCATAGGATATGCATATTATTTAGATCCATAGAGATAGGAGTAATGGTATTTGTGTGTGGGTACAGAGAAGGGTAGAACTAGAGCACATGTGCACTGAATGCCATTGGAGTACACTGGCATTAGAGCCACATTCAGTATAGTCTATTTATGAATTGACAACCCATACCCTATAACGAGATCACTTGAAACAGATCGACATACTTACATGTGTGGTATTATACAGGCATGACCAAACAAATACATGATTTGTAGCATTCGTGGCCTTGATCAAGTACCTAAACGAAAATTGGTCAATCTAACTATTTGACATACAGTAGTGGCCAATAAAAAGTTAACGTTCCGTTTCCTACTCTACGATAGTTGAACGGTGTGAAAATGAGAACGAAACGGTAGCTGAATGGTACGGACAAAAAGGTGACAAGCGTTCATTTGGTAGGTGAGAAACGTTCAGAGCGAGCACAGTGCGTATTAAGACAGCCTTAGTCGCTTGCTGCGCTGGCTTATACGATCGCTAGGCAGCTCTACTCAGCCGCTTGCTGGAAGCCAAGCTGATAGCTTCTTTAGCTCGAGGCGATCGAACTAATCGCTCGAAACGTACCTGACGATCAATAAGACACAAAGCTACAGCTTTTTTTCGATGTCTGCTACATTATCGAGTCCGTACGAGGGTTGCCTGTGCTTCTCCGTCCCTCACGGCTTCCCGAAAGCTCGTTTCTTCCACGCGGCATCCAGAACGGTCAATTATTGAAGTACGGTCACGCCTTCCAATTAAGCGTTTGCACGAACGTAAAAACGATGGATGCACGCGCGTGCGTACTTCCCCGTACCGCGGAACGGTGTGAAAACGGAAACGTTCTCACCTCAAAACGATCGTACAACGGAACTGACCGTTAACTTTTTATTGGCCGCTACTGTAATGACAGTTCTTGGTGAGAGCTGATGATTTCAGTGTGGACAACAAATCACAAAACTGATTGCTTTATCTTTTGCGCATGTGCATGCTGGGTAATGGATACATGAGTACTGTGGAAACATGAGAGTGCCCCATACATGTACATGTATAATGTGGGTATACAGTTGAATATCGACATCCTGCTTCTTTGTCCCTTCCCGCCTCTCTCTCTCTTTCTCTTTCTTTATCCTCTCTCTCTCCTAGATAAGAGGCAGCATCACCCTCGATCTGGTCCCGGTGCTCCTGTGCAGCATCCAGGGGTTGGTGGTCCATCCTGTCAGGGATCTACTAAGGCAGCTCGCTACCATGGAGATCGGAGATGGTCTGGTCAGAGAAACAAGAGTCCTAGACAGGACAATGGCAGAGATCGGCTGAAGGAAACAGAGAATGTGTGTAGCTGTGTGTTTGTGTGTTTGCATGTGTGTGTGTGTATGTGTGAGAGTGTGAGTGTGAAGCTAACACCACTGCAAATTGAATAGCTATTGATTGGGCTACCTTGGTAAAAAAAAAACAAGGATCCATAGGATTGCAAACAAAGCCATCTTTTCTATCCTTTGTATGTCGGTTATTAGATGAATTATAAACGGAAAACAGAAAAAAAAAAGTAGGGTCAGTTGGGACCGATAAGTATACAGTATAGTACTCATACACGTGTCAAGTGTACTGTAGGATTGCACCATCAGTTGTAACAGATGTACATACATGTATGTCATTCCTGTGCCTTAGGTCTCATCCAAGTTTCCTGGTGTTAGTGGATCTCCAGTCAGTCGACCAGGCAGTGCTGATGGAGGAAGGAGAAAGTCCACACCTGTCTCACTAAATCACTTACTCAATTTCACAGTGGCCCCCACAGAGAGGAGGAATTCTGCCAGTGGAGGGGGCATGAGCTCAATCCCCCTCAGGAGGAGGAGGGCTAGGCTCGGACATTCCTACAACAAAGAGCAATTCTTACAAGCAAAGTGAGTGTTGGGAGTGGAGTTGATGCCTCCCTCCATCAGCTTATGTGTAGCAAGTATGTATTGTGAGTACAAAGTGATAAATTATTTAGATGCATAGTTTATATACATAATCGTGTTGTTCATAATTGTGATCTTGTGTGATGTGCATGTGTACTGCAGCTGTCAGTTTGTGGTGTCTGCCTCTGGCGACTACTCCATTCACTCTGGTGATCCTGATAGACTCGTTGAATGGGACAGAATCCAGCAAGTGGTGAGAAAAATCACTGTATACTATTAGTATGTGTGGGTTTGATGTGCATTCAAATTGGGTAATGATAAAGGGGTCATGGATGATGCAAACTCCTAGTTATGTAGCTGTATTTGGTCATTGATGTCATCCCCTCCTCCCCTTCGTTAAGGTCTTGTGATTGATATTTGTATTAATTTTGTATGTTCCATTTTCCTGTGATCATAATTTGTTTTATCTTAATTTCCATTTAGCGACTATTCTGTCATCAGATTCCCTCCTGTCCCATTTGTCTCTACCCACCAACTGCAGGTAAGTACCAACACTTCTCATGATTCAATAACAATGCCATCTTTGTCTATTTTTTCTTCCTCCACCCTCCAATTATAGCCAAGATCACTCGCTGTGGTCATGTATACTGTTGGTCTTGTGTACTACACTATCTTGCACTGGTAAGTAGTTTTGAGTGTGCATGTATATAAGTTAACTTGAAATTATTTTTTGCTGTGCAGGGAGAGAAGAAATGGAGAAAGTGTCCTATATGCTACGAGTCTATATACAAACAGGACTTGAAAAGGTACATTGTACATGTACTGTACATGTACATATACGGCAAATTTCGATTCCGCTTCTTTCTCTCCATCTCCAAGTTTGGAGTGATACTAGAGTTACTATAATGGTTTATTCTCTTGCAGTGTGATTGCACTATCCAACCCCCAATTCAAAGTGGGCGACACCATAACCATGAAGCTCATGATGAGAGAAAAGGTTTATTCCCCTATGTATTCAGTCTTTCCTTTTTATCGTGGCTATCTCTACGCACTGTATAGGGTACTACTGTGGTATGCCCCAAAACTGAGTGGTCAGATCGAAAGTCCTCCCTACTCACCCTCACAGGTACATCTCAATTGTGTGTGTGTGTGTGTGTGTATGTGTACCTTCCTATAATACCTTTGTGGAATTACATGTAGTTGGGGTTGCATTATGGAAATTTATGTTTGAAAGTGACTGTAGTATTGCTCCCTGTTGCATGATTTCTGTGCAGATGGTTCCTCCATTCGTCAGTTTGTCAAGTTGTTGTCAGCCACGCCCACGGAGACGCTGGAGCTGATCACTGGTGCTGAGAGGTGTGAGCTAGAGGCCCAGATGAGGGGACTGGGGGAGGATGGTGCGTCAGAGAGATGCTTCGTTGAGGCAGCACTCGAGGAACTCAAGGTGTGTGTCAGCAACGTAGGGTGTACAACACATGATATAGCATTTTAGCACATGCGCATGTACAGGGATTAATGTTGGGATGGGGCACGTTGGAATAAAAGTTGCCAAATATACTTATACCCATTGCAGGTCAGGGAGGCAGCTCTGAAACAAGCTGAGGCTCTTGGGAAAGAAGTGGACTCCATCACACAAGGTCAGTGGTCATTAGCTCTATGTACATGTATTTGAAAATGTGTTAGTGGTTAAATTTGACCATGATCATTAGTGGTAATGGTCATTGCATTTCAGTATACTAAAACCCTATGCCGGTAGTGACTTTCTCCTATCAGACAATTCCCATTTTACTATCTTATCATTGTAGTTCCACAAAAGAGTGGTGAGATGAAGCCCTGCCCAGTCTCTGGCCCTGCTGAGAGTGACCCTCCCACGGACTTGTCGGGGCCGGTGTGGACAACCTATGCTGACAGTAACTTTGAGGGAGAGTTCACAGCACCTTTCTCTGATCTGGAAGAAGAGGCAGCTGAGGAAGGCGAGACCACGTCTAGTGGAAGCAGTGAAACGGCTTCACTGGAGGACAACCCTTCAATTACTGAGGATAAACAACCATCAGTTGAAGCGAGTGTTCAATTAGTGATAAATGAGGGGTGTATTGATGGTAACGGTGGTCAGGTGTCTCAGGAGCAGCAGCAACAGCACCTGATTCCCAAGTCAGTGGAGTCAGAGAGCCCCCTCAGTGTTAGCTCAACAGGATCACCAGAGCGTAGCACTTCTACGGGAAGCTCACAACTGGAAAGGTTAGTAGTAGAAGTGTACATGTAGCATGATATTTGATGGAAGTATGGTTGGGTGATGCACCAGCCTATTGCCTCTCATGCAAGCTCCAACAGTGTGAGTGGTCAGTTTCGGTGCTAGAGCAAACTTATAACTGCCTTACTGTTGGGCACTTCATGACTGGTTGAGTGTCTTTCTATCCAAAAGTTAAACATTAAGGTTTATGTGTATATATGTGTATGTACAGATTACTTGAATTTGTGTGCTCATTGGAAGCAATTGTTCCTTATACCATAATACGGTGCCTTTAATAACCCGAACTTATGGTATTTTATCTCACTGCAGTACTGAGAGTTCGCCTCAAAAGGATCCGTTGGTTATCAGTTCCAGTGGAGACTCTCCTCGCCTACAAACCTCTGGAGATATCATCTACTTTTATCAAGGTATAGGATATCTTCTTGATGTGTAAATTTTCACTACAGTTGTGGAATCATTGGTTGCCCTTATCATGGCACTGTTTCACCTTTCTCCACAGCTGCTGATGGTCAGCACCTCTACATCCACCCTATAAATGCAAAATGTTTGGCAAAGGTAGATTATATTTAAATAAGAGCATTATTATTGCACCTATGCCACTATGCATACGACTATTTAGTGTGTAATAATATCATTCACTGACTCTTTCCCCCAGGAGTATGGAGGTCTTGAGAATGCCCCCGAGGAGATCAAGGCTACTGTAGTGGAGATGGAACAACTCACTATGTCCGAGGCAAGTCACACTAATTATTCCCTTGGGTAAAGGGTCGTCTGTGAGGGCCACTATAAAGCTCACATCTAGCTATAATGACCCTTTACCTAAATCAACGTCTCCGCATGATTAAATTCCAACCTTTGAATGCAAGAAGATGTACAGCTGTGTGTCCCACTCTCCTGAGCGGTCCATTGGCACCTGTACTATATTTCCCCTAGCCATCAGATTCTGATTTCTGTGCTATCCTGATGCTTTCTTGAGGCGGCAGAATGCCTTGCATATTCTTCAAGGTCTTGCATATCTTGTTAACACTGCCAATAAACGAGACTTGGTGGTACACTCCTTCCACCAAGTACAAGATGTTCAGATGGCCGCTACTGTCAGGCTCTATTTTTGTATTTCACCATACTGGATATGGTCTTTAAAAAAATGATTTACCATAAATTGGATTTGAGGATAAAATTAATGATGTTGTGGCTTTTGAAATTTATGTACATATAACTCTGATGATGTCTTTTTTTCATATTGGTTAACAATTCATTGCTAACACAGGATGTGCGTTGTCGTTACCGTTATCTGAGCCACCTTCCTCTGACGTGTGAGTTTGTCCTGTGTGAGCTGGATCTGAAGCCTCCCATACTCTCCCAAGATACACTCAAGGTCTTCTCAGATGACCTGCAGAAAAGAAAACAAAAGAGGATCAAGAAAAAGAGAGAGGAGAGAAGGAGAGAAAGAAAATGTGAACCAAGCTCAGGTAAGAGCTATACCGTAAATCTGGAAATTTTCGTTGTAAAAATATTTTCGTAGTCTATGGCAGCTACAAAAATTAATCTTACGAAAATTAGCATGCACTATTAACGCTAATGCGGTAAGGGGTCGTTCCTACGAAAAAAATTTTTACACGAAAATTTATCATACGAAAGTTTCTTTACACGAAAATTTCCAGATCTACAGTAAGTAGGGATGGCCCGGATATGCCATATATGTAATACATTACAAAAACATTAATAACTCAGAGCAACTTAAATTTTAAGATTTTTAACTTTCATATTCATAATCTGTGCCAGAATATCTATCTAGCAAGCCCCAAAACATCCATAGAAACAATCGGGTACACCTGAACCATCTGTTTTTAACTTTGTAAAAAAAGTGCAATTTCTCAATCTTTTATTCTCCAGGGCTAACTCAAGACTCCCTGGACCGCTCACCTTGATTCGAGTATAAATCCGCTCCATTTTATAGCAGGCACGTCTGTGGCACGCTAGTTTCGTGTTATCAGGACAGCGATTCAATCGTGGGTGTGTTCAGCACGTTTTACGAGTGGGTGTGTCTTATTCGCCATTTTGTCATATAATGCGCATGCTCATATTGTGTTAGTAACCATGGTGAAGTCATGTGACAGGAGTCGCTGGCATGGCGCCATGCGCGCGCGACCGCATCGCATATCGATCGTGTGCACGCGAGCAGAGCTGACAGAAGGCGCTCGCGCTAGGCCGTGAAAAACTTCTGTTTAGGGAGCAAATCTTAGAAGCCAGTAAGTTTATTGTTGATAGTAACTTCTCTGGGCCTGGGGACGAGGACAGTCACTGAGCTGACTGTTCAAATTAGAGCTGAGGGGCTGCGGTAAGCAGTCTGCACGAAGGGGTCACGTTTTCCATATACTTTCTTATTTGTACAGGAAGTACGTTGTTTACTTTGGTTGCCAGGCGCATGCGCCTAGGGCTATCGCATTGCGCGAGCGCCAAACGTATGCGCATTCATGATAATATATTGCGCACACGTTGCATGAACGTGATTGTATACGGTTGCGCGCATTTTTACGATTAATATTAGCGCCACCACCAGAAAGGTCAGCGGGCCAGGCAGGGGTCAAGGGAGCCAAGTGCACCATATTACAAAAATCAGGATTTGATACCAAAAAATCTCTTACAAATAGAAACAATCAAGATTCAGCTATAACAAATGTTAAACTACTGGTTGTAATGTATCTACACTGGTGTTTTTGAAAGATTGGCTGCTTGTCTTCACCATGTTCAAAAATTCTGAAAATGCTCCAGACACAAAAATCTCCAAATGTGTTGTACAAAATAGACCATCACTCGAAAATTGTAGTGAATTGGAATACGGGGTTGGTTCTACTGTAGAGTGTTAGGACAGAATCTCAAGACCATCCATTTAATCCAGCCATCAGCGTTGGGTAGGCTCTGACTGGGGGCCTTGAGTATAGTGGAAATTTTCGGTTTTATGCACCTCACAGATCCCAACTAGGGCCAACCTGTATCTCTTGAAGAAAGTATGTTGTAGATATTATGGTATTGAAGACCTGTACCAAGTTTTAGGTCCATCGCAGGCGTGCAAGTATATGTTCAAAAATTCTGAAATATGTTGAAATGAGGATCACTGCAGATAGTGGCAGCAGCAGGAGAGCTGTTTTACACAACCTACCTCAGGACAACTCTTGAAACGACGGCGTGTAGCTCATAATATAGTTGTTTCAACCAGTGCTTGGCTCAAAACCCTTCGCACCGACGTTGCTGACACGTACCGTCGACTCGAGTTGACCGCCTGTTCTGTCAGCCATGTTGGAATTCGCCCATACAAAATCCCCATAGTGTAAATTAACTTCCGGGTGCGTGATTCACTTCCGCGCGAATAAGAAATTTGACCCCTTCGTGCAGACTGAAGGCTAGTTAAACGACGAACTAATGAGGGGCGTGGCTAAGACTGTTACCTCATCCTGGAATCAAGATAGAGTGGAGTTGGCATATTTTGAACAGCTAAGGAAAGATAGTGCTATATCAGTAACAAAACGAACAGCACTAAATCGCAAATATGCAGCAAGTAGTCTACCTGCATGTGGCTCCACCCACCTCCAATTGTGCAGGGTGCAAGTATAGTCTCGTGCCCAGCCCCCTTTCACGCAAGGGGGCTGGACACGAGACTAGTGCAAGTATTGCATGCTGGTTCTGGAGGTAGAGAGCGGACAATGGTGCATGTCATTACCGGACGAGGGTGAAAAAGAAAATACTGCTGCTATCATGAATAAAAGACTCATAAATGATGTCAGATAGCATCGATGAATTGTCCTAAAGAGGCATAAAAAAGCAACAGGAACAAGTATAAAAAACAATGAAATTGAAGGATGAAGTAGGGATGGCAGGGTCAAAAAGTACACAAACAAGATTTGTAGTGATAATCACATTCACTATACATCCCTACGCTTGCTTTTTGAGTAGGTGCAGGAATTAACTAACCATGCAGGGACGATAGAAGCTGATTAACCCCCCACCCCTCTATGAGCATAGTGGATAAGATGAATTTCTCCCACATGCATAGGATTCAAACTAAGGATATAGCACCAATGGGTCACCATGAACAGGTGCATGATAATCGAAAAAAAAAAAAGCAAGCTTAGGGATGTATAGTGAATGTGATTATCACTACAAATCTTGTTTGTGTACTTTTTGACCCTGCCATCCCTACTTCATCCTTCAATTTCATTGTTTTTTATACTTGTATATGCTAGTATCTGACCAATATCTTTCAACAAAGACCACCTGCATCTATTTACTCTACTACTACTAACAGCTAATTTGTGGCAGTAGAGTCACAATTTAGTGTATGTTGCTTCTGGCGCTCTCCATTCATGTAGCCAAATCAAAGCTTGTCCGGGACTCCAGTAATTCCATTGTACATGTCATGTATGTGTATATAGTAATGTATTGTAGTAGGATAACATTTGTGTTGTGAAGAACATGTTTACTTTCAGATCCAGTGTTTCATGTTCCTACGGAAGCCACTGAGATGACTCCAGAAAGATTTCATGATTTTCTGTCATTGGCGTCGTCCCCTCCCCTCCCGTCATCCTTCCCACCACGCCCCCTTCCCTCTACACCTCCCAGCCGGCACTCACTGACTGAGCAAGAGAGAGGAGCACTGGCTAATGGTGATGGTGGGAGCGCTCATGAGCTGAGTATGGAGAGTGACAGCCTTCAGTCAGCTCCCTCATTTGCTCAGGTTGGCAAATTGGCTGTGTGCAGTGAACCACTACTGCCTTAAAGTCACGTAGAATAAGGGGGTGTCATAATTTCACCTGCACCTTGCAGCAAAGGTACATGTATCATTTGACCACTGATAGTTCGTTATCAATAGTGATGGAATACATGTACATGGAAAAGCATTGTTTCTAGATACATTTTTTATATTAAATTGAAAATTTGATGAAGTAATGTGTGAAGTTCCCCTTTTGTCAAATCTGTTACATGTACAAATGCAGTATAATCTTATTGCATGACATTATATGTTTTCAATTTTTCTGCTCTCTCAGGCACTTCGAGGGAAACCAACACCAGTTTGGCCAATAAAGCAATCACAAAAGCCTCAAGGTTTGTTTACAATATGTCCGTATATTAATTATATTCTTAGCCTACTGTACATGTGTATGTGCGTGTTGGCAAAAGAAAAGTGCACATGAAACGCAAATCATGTTTGTCTATGTGAAAGTGGCCATGGTTTACAATAGTGTGCTATATCGAGTCCCCTCTGCGACCCACCCTTGCCCCTCCTAGTGGCCTCGAGTGGTACTATTCAGGGGAGACAAGTACCCCGCGCACATGCGCAAGGGGTAAAGCAATCAGTTTGTCTGTCTGTCTGTCATCGTCATTGCCGTCGTCGGCACAAAAATCAGCATTCCTAGGTATCTGTGTGTGCTGTAAGCATAACCAATCGGTAGATATCGGTGAAAAACTGGTTTGTACGCCCTTCAAAGTGCTCAAACAGGCTTACTAGTGCTACAAATCGTGCATTTTCTGGTGAGCATGCCTGTGGTTTATCGACCACACCCACTCCTTTAGCATGTTGATGCGACTGCGCATGCTCAAGCTCTGGTATCTCTGTCTACTTCTTAATCTACTCTCGCTTGCCAACGGTAAATCTCTTGGTATACTATACTACCTTGCACATGGTAGATCTAGCTAGACATAGATACTCTAACATGGCCGACTCTTGCCCGTCCCTCTGATAGACCTCTACATGTACCTTCCGCCGCTTGCTAAAGACCTTCCAGCTCCAATCCTTGAGCCTTTTATGGACTGATCGCTTTCCGCTACCGCGAACTATAACCATTTGGCTGCCAGATTCAATTTAATGGGCGCGGTTATATCATGTGTGATACTAATGTACTAAATATTATATTATTGTAGTCTCAATGACATGTACATGTACCTCATACAGCAGATGTACAGCTGCTGAGTCACTGTGGTCAGTGTAGTTGGTGGGTGCTATGTAAGCCCACCCAAGCCAGCCATAGTTGACACAGTGACAGCTGCTACGTACAGTGCAGCCTAAGCTAGTCAACAGGGTGTTAGTATTTGAGTGCTGCATTGATAATCAAGTGAATGGCAGGACGTACTGGCTATTTTTCCGACTGTTATCATAAGGTCTGTTGTTGAACAGCCGTGTAGGCATTATAATGTTGAGAGGAGCCACTTCACACTAAGATTCTTCTAACTGTCACTATTCTAACGCCTCAAGAGCACAAGGCTTCAAGCATATTTCAAAATCCCTTGTGCATTATACACAGCAGGAGGGTAGAAGGATACTTACGAGAAATAAGCATCTTCAAATAAAATTTGTAGTATAGCCTGAAGTGGTCAGGTCCTATCAGATTTGGGAAAACCTTCTGTATGGGATGTGTGCAATAGCACAATGCACGTTTTTAGTAGTTCATTTTCCCCACCGGATCCATTCTATTTACCCTCGAATAAGCCACTGGCCAAACTAATTTTAACATTGAACGACGATAATATTATATTTTTGGCCGTTTGGATAATTAGAGCGAGTATGATACATCGAACTTGGCTCCAGAAAGATCCCACACGGAGGGTTTTGGTCATAGATATACATCATAATTTTGTTGTATACATTCTTCTAATCAAGGTATACAGTCGAGCCTCCAAACAAAGGACACGGGCCTTTTGTCCTTTGTTCGGAGGTTGTCCTTATCTCAGAGGTTTGGCCTTAAATAATCTTTAATAGGGCAGAGATTCATTGAAATGTATAAATGTACTAACTATGACAATTGAATGTTCAAAGCCTAATAATATGTGTTGTGAGTAAATCATTGCATGACATGATTGCATGTTACTAGTCATGCAGTGTCGCTTGTCTTGAGGATGCATGCTTTAAGTTAAGGTTACGGGATAGTATTCAACGCGCTATTTATAAATGATTGTGCACGGACACAATTCACGTATGTTTTAATGTGGTTTTGTCAGAAACGCGAACGAGTGTCGACCATTTCCAGAAATAAACAAAAGTCCGAATTTCTGCGTCAACTTTTGAAGACCAGAGACTCGAACGAACTGACTTTGCTGTCGTTCACGCTAGTCCATCGATCGGAGCAGTGCCAAGTATAGCGCTTTTTCGAAAACTCTAAGATGGTGAGTCGTCAGACAAGGTTTTGTCCTGGAGGGCCGCCATTAAGCGAGTCACATCGCAGCTGAGCAGTAAATTTTTATGTTCACTTTCTGTTCGTGTAACTCGATAGAGTTCAAACGCTATACTTGGCCCTGTAGAAACTCGTAAGCTATCGTTTCGTTTGTATGTCAATACATAGAGGCTGTTTACCTTGGCAAAAACTGACGCAGAAAATTGCAATACTTACCCGAGCTTGCAGACAGACAGTGGCAGGTTTGCTTTTCGTTTTTGTGGACCATGGGGCAGGCATCAGGAGAGCTACTTACCTGTGCCTTGACTGTGCAAAGAACGTGGACAAAAACTGGAATATAACTGTCTCATTTATTATTCATGTGAACTTTGACCATGCGTGGGCAGAACACTATCCCGTAACCTTAATAATTTTGTCAATATTTAAAATGACGGACAAGGTTTCATATCCATATCCTTTATAGCTACTCAAAATTTAAAAGTAGCACACACCTTCCAAAACAGTTATAGCTAGCTTCCTTGTAAGTTATCAATCTTGTAGTGGCCAGTAGCTATCATGTAGGTATATTTGCATCAGCGCTTTGATAGTGTGGGCATGGCACATTTTTGAGGCGTGGTTTCCTGGTGTCCGTTATATAGAAGCAAATTTGTATTGGAAAGTCACATTGGAGCTGGACTTTTGTCCGCTGTCCGGAAGAGGTTGCATAAGTACTACAATCATGCTAAATCCAATGACGCTTGTCCATTGTAGAGAGTTTGTCCTCGCTGAGGGTCCATTATCAAAGGCTCGACTGTATAATATTATATTCTGTCACTCCTTTTTTGGCTCCTACACCTGTAATGTTATACTTTATTTCTGTGATTGTCACTGCTACAGAGTCTCCTAGGGGAGCTGTTGATATTGGTCATAGGGGGAGGCTTTCTGCGGAGGAAGATGAAAAAGATGGAGAGGGTCATGTAATCCCTTCCTTCCAGAATGCCTTCAACGAGGCTCTTCTCTCGGCATCAGTTTCTGTGCTAGCAGCTCAATCTGGTGAGTCTTTACTGCTCATACGATTACTATCATTACTATTGTTATATTTTGCAGCATCTGGCGGGAAGCCTGGTAGCAAGACTGCAAGGAAAGGTCGAAAGAAGCTTGTGCTATTCTCCACAGGAGGCATGAGGGGTGTAAACTAGTGTAATCAGATTCTGATAGAAGGAATACATTGTAGTATCAAAATCAAAGTGTACTGACTATTAGCTAATAATATCCTTTTTGAGCACCTTGAGTTGTTAGTCATTCATTATTAATTATAGCACCAATTCCTGTCTAATAGATCTCCAGTAGTATAGATGTTTTAGTTTTTGTCTTGGAGTATATAACTTTGTTATTGTACAGTAGCATTGTGGTCATAAATTTATTAAGCAGATTGCGCGTGCGGGGTCGCGGGGGACAAGCTCCGCCTACTGCTTTACAAAAGTGCTCTTCGATCCGACCTTTTGTAGGCCATCAAAATAAGTCGTTCAACAGGACACGCACTAGATGGCATTCATTTGCAACAAGAGATTCTCAATCATTGACCTGTTCGACATCATAATAATTTTATTATCATCACGGATCATCATGATGTATGGTAAGGAAAGACGATACCAATTCACCGGTATGTGATACACAAATTACCTGCAATATCATGCATGCATGCAGCTCAGGAAAGCTGTCTGACGACTAATGGAAGTAGGTTGCCTGTATTTCAAGGCTATGATGATGACGAAGGTCAGGCTGGGGAACCAGACAGAAGAATCCATCATCAGCATCAAGCCATCATCCCCACCTACAAGTTTAGCTGCTGTGGAAATATCACAGCGTGGGGAGTGGATCTGAATCCAGATGGAGATGGGTCAGGTAAAACGTTTGACTTCATCCTTCAAGTGTGGAGGCCATTCCCTACCCTACAAACTGACTCATGCTACAGTTTAGTTAATGATTATAGCATTACATCAACAGTCATTGGCAATGGACATGTAGCAACAGTGACCCCTCTACCACAGAACCAGCTGCAATTTGAACCTGGAGATGTGCTTGGGTTTTATGTGGAGAGTCATGGATTTAGTTCAAATGATGATAATGGTGTTGTTGCGCTCAATGAGAGTAGCCACATGAATGAATTGGTGTGGCATGGTAGGATCACCTCCCTGACCTCCCGGTCTGGCAGCTGCCCCTATCCAGTTGGAACCAGTGGAGTACTCAGTACATCAACACACGCAGCACCTGTCATCTCAATATCTGCTGTAATGGCTAAAACCTGTTTCAGGTCAAGTTACATGCATTCCTCTCTTCTTGATTCCGTAACTTCAACTACTTTGCTTAATCCTACAAGGACTAGTACTATATTTTTATCTCCGTCCAGAAGGCCAAACCATGCCACAATACCTGGATCCAGTGATGGTACTATATTTTTATCTCCGTCCAGAAGGCCAAACCATGCCACAATACCTGGATCCAGTGATGGAACCATAATTACAGGAATTGTCGCTGCCATTATTGTAGTTGCGAGCATTATCGGTGCTGTAATAATAGCTATTGTCATGATTATAAGGAAACAGAGCAGGATAAAACAAGCCAACAATACTGGGATGGCACACTCAAATCAACTTTATGGTGAGCAGCATAATTAATGTGCACTGCATCTAATAATAGTACTGGTATTCCTATTTTGACTAGATACTCTTAAGAGGGATCAAGTCTCTGCTGCTTATGAATGCTCTAACAGCCAGTTAAGGTATAATAATTATAGTTTGTCACTCCTACTCTGACAGTAACAGTTAATTAATTCTTGTACTTTGTTTATGTTGTGCACACCTTTAGACCTACCAATGGTGATAATGGCTTGTATGCAGTAAACAAACTAAATCCGCATTATGCTGAAATTGAGAGCCAATACACTGAAATTGGCGAAAAAGGGCAAATAAAAGAAGTGCCTGTTAGGAACAATGATTCAAGTCATACCGAAGTAAGCATGCAGTTTTAGTTTCATCATGTAATACACAATACATGATAGTTAGTCATGATATTTTTCTACAAGAGTCGGGAAACTATTGCCAGTGAGATTGTAAGAGATGAGCTGTTTGGAGTGGCTGGTGTCTACGTGCCCACAACTGTAAGTATGACCACATAAGTATTGAACTACATGGGAAAGTTAACATAGTGCAAAATTTCTATCTATGGAAGCTAGAGACTAACAGTTGGGTATGATCTTGCCTAAGCATAAAACTGATTTAATTTAATTTTGAAACACCGAAATTTCCTTCGAACATTCTGAAATGTTCGGGAGGGGGCAAGTCCGTGGAATTTTGCACCAGCAAAATTTCCTGTTAGCTATATTATTATGATTATGGTATGGCAATCCAAACGTGACAAAACTATCAAAATTCAAACTCAAGGGTGTAAAAGCACAAATTTTGCATATGGAAGGATGCAAAAGGTCAAAGCTGCAAACTCAAAAGCTGTGGATGGCACATTAAGCTATTATTATAAAGTACAAAATCAAAAGTACAGTATTAATAGTTCCTTGAATTTACAGGTTTGACCTTTTGCACCCTGCCATATGTAGCTCTGTACTTTTGCACCCTTGAGTTTGCAGGTTTGACCTTTTGCACCCTTCCATATGCAGCTCTGTACTTTTGTACCCTTGAGTTTGAATTTTGATAATTTTGTCACATTTGGATTGCCATAATATTATAGTTATCATTATAGGAACAGCACTCTAACCAGGAAGGTCACTATGAGATGCAGAGTGTGAATAATCACGTAAGTATGTACATAAATTTAGGTTGCTATTGCATTATATGACATGTTTTGGATTAGATTTACAATAAGCTGACCTTCTTTGTGGAAGATCAGACCTACTGGGCTCCCGCATCAACGACCTCTGACCTCTATTCTCAGCTTGCTTCAAAGAAATACAGAGAAATCCCAAGGGAACAGTTAAAGTATGTTATAAAAATAGTGGTCAGTGATGTCAATCAGCATTATAATTATTAGAACGTCAACTAAACTTGGATCGGGGGAATTTGGGAATGTGTACAAGGCTGTGTGGTCCATCTCTGGGTCTACAAAGGAGCTGGCTGTTAAAACTCTGAAACCAGGCTCATCAGAGAATGACAGAGTACGATTCCTACAAGAGGCAGCCATCATGGGACAGTTCAATCACCCACATGTTGTGAGGCTTTATGGTGTTGTAACCATGGAAGACCCAGTGAGTCACCTCTAGATCTAGTAGCTATTGCTTCATTTCATTGGCATTATCATCAAGGCCGATGGATGCTATTAGCTGTTCCTAATTAGGTATCTGTTACCATATCCATGTTTATCTTTCTACAGATAATGATCTGTTTTGAGTTGATGGTTAATGGAAATCTCGGAGATTTTCTTGGGACACTTTCTCCAAAGTAAGTCTACAAATTAAATTCGTCCATATAGGCCCCTCCCAATACGGGGCCTGGAGACAAGGCTAATAATAATAATACTATACTGTTTTGGAAGTGCTCATTAATGACAATCCTGTACTGACCACTTTTTATTAGAAATAATATTATAGATTTAGTGCCTCCAAAATGGACCTGAAAAGGTGCAGTATATACAGAAACTAAACCAGCAATTGTATACTTTACAATTGGGCTGCCTATTTAACTGCTGGGAACATTCACTAGCTATGCAGCTAGTGTAGCGTGCCACAATGGCTCCGTGCGACGTGCTGGAATGGCCATAGGGAGGCGTGCGCAACAATGGTTCATTCATGTATACTAATAATATAATTATGTATACACAGTATGGATGGGAGGGGCTGGGGGATTTGGGGATGGGTTGCCAATGGTTAGCAGGGTTAGTCTCTAGGATTTGTCTATGATGGGGGGAATAATGATTGGCAGCAGCGACAACAGTGGTGGTGTAGTGGTTGTATGGAACAGTCGCTTTATGCTTTGATTTTTTATTCACTTGTTGAAATTTTTCTCGCGAGCCATTCCAGCACGGAGCCAATAATATTATAGCACGCTGCAGCTAGCTATGCACGCACCCACTTCAATTGTTTTGAGACAAACTACAGCCCTACCAATCCAATCGATCATCACTACTTCTTAGTGCTCGATGCAGCCCAAAAAGGGATTCCTGTGCTCCCCTGGATACCCCTCTGGATCCGCCACTGCTATACATGTGACTATAATAATATTATTATAGAGAAACTTAACAGTTACTATGGGATGTCATTTGTGCATTACTGGAGTCATAATTTTAGAAAACACGTACTGTAGGGATTTCACAATGAATTCGAACATTGATATGAATCACGGAAGATGCTTAGAAGTGCTGTGGGGATTATGAAAGTAGTGAATATTAAATTTTATTACTTTCACTAGCCTGGTAGACTTACGTAGCAGATGTTTACTATATTATAGTTTGTGGCAAAATTCAGGGGGTTATGTGCCCTTGGAGCTGAAATGGGGCAGGCAATACCTATAGAGCCTGTTGCTATAATTGTCCTTGCAAGTGTGTCACCAGGGGGATCAATTCATGATATTTAAAATTATTTACCCAGTATTATTTATCCCTATACTCTATACCGTTTCAGTCTGAGGTGTAATCATCATCATAGTAATATTAAATTATTAATTTTTATCAGCGTGCATCTGGCACACAAACTATCTAGAGATGCTACTGAACGAAACTTTACAAGCTTATAGTAATCTCAAACTGTAGTAAATTTAGAACAGTGCAACAAGTACAGAGCCAGAGATCTAGAGATGCAATAATAATGTAGATTCCTGTGGCTGTATTGAAAATGCATGTGAGTAAACAATATATAGTGCAACAGATACAAGGAATCGTAGGTTCCTGTTTCTGTATTGTAAATGGGGATTTATCTGTAATAATATTTATGGGCTATACAGATAAACAACAAATTTTTGGCATGAGCGCATCTAAACTGTCAATGTTATGTATCGACCCCCTGGTGACACAACAACAAGAGGTTCTTAGCAATTGCCTAGCCTCATCCCTGGCTCTTGAGGGAGGAGTATACAGCCCTAAAGCTAGGTGGAAAAGAATTAATAAAACACTTGATATGATGCCAGTCTCAGGTTATAATATTAGCTATAACTGGAGCAAAGCAGTATAGTAGGCATGGTTAATAGGGGTAGGTAAATTATGCCAGCATAATTTTGAGCATAATAGGTGTGTGTAAGCATTTGAGAATTATGCTATATAGCATTATAGGCATCAACTGGCATAATTTTGAGAATTTTAGAGTGCACAATTGTGAGTAGCTGTTAAGTGACCTTTGTCATAATGCCCGGACTACATATTATGGACTCATGAAGGATTGATCAATCAGCTGGTACCCAATTTTGAATCCAAACACAATGTCATGTAAAATTGAAATGGCTGCACTCTATGATAGAGTAACTGAGTCTCCTCATGTCTTATATCGATTTTTGTTAACATTATAGTCGGTTCAACTGGAGCATAATGGGCAATGTATTGGGAATTATAGGTGCATTTCTGGAGCATTATTAGGGATTTCTTGAGCATTTGAGAATAGCATTATAGGGAAAAAATTAGCATAATTTACCTACCCCTAACATTGGTTAATAGGCGGGCCAGATAAAAGGTATCGTTGAGTTAAAGATAAAAATTAAATGTACTGTTTTTGAATTACTATGCAGACTGCATGCTATGATTAATCATTCTAATAGTAGCTACAACTGCATGCACAAAGGCTTGAGGCTCCACCGGACGGTAACAATATCTTCCCTGGCTATAGTATGTGACCTAGCTGCTATGAGAAAAGGGACAATTTGGGGGAGATGGCAGCTGGTATGAAATAAAATCAACTTAATAATGACCAACTTGCATTCTACAGTGTAGTAGTTAGTTTATTTATAATCTAAGCAGTAGCTACAATATTGTTTTTAATTAGGTACTACCAAGACTATGATACTATAGACAAACAAAAATCCCAATTAATGGTTCTTATTTTGTCATAGCTGGTCACGTATTTGTTTGTGCATGATCTTGCATGGCAACAACTTTCTTATTGTACATACTCAATTTAATATCATGACTAAGCCTTGTATCCTAGGTAACAGCCATGGTATAACTCCCATATACCCCAGCCCTCAGGCATTATAACTCCCTACCCCTGACAATAGTCTAGTAACTTAATACAGTTGCACTGGCATGCCAAGTTTGTGTTGTAGCTACTAGCTTTTCACTAGCTATAGCCAGTAGCTCCTACACATAATACAATCACTAGGAGGGTTCCAGCTTGATGACTAACTATTGTACAGATAGAATCTATAGCTACCTACTACTCCAACTCTTCAAGTTTCAAATATAAAAAGTAAACAGTCTGCTGATGACACTGACGAATCACGGTCAAGATATTAAACAGATAAACTATGGTTGCCCAGGATACACCATTCATATACCACCTTTGCTCTCGGGCTACGCCCTCGAGCTCAGGGTGGTATATGAACGGTATATCCTGGGCAACCATAGTTTATCTATTACTAATACCACACTGTGTTAGACTGTGACTGGTAAGGGTTATCATTTGACATCATCACAATCAAACGTTTGACTCGTGGCTAACTACTTAAATGAAGCACTATAGTGCAAAACCCTCGGCGCGCAAGCACTGAGCAGTACTGCATTAGTGCAGATGCTTACATCCATCTTATAGGCCTATGGGCTTCCTAGGACAATGTCAGAGTAACCACAAGAATGCACATTGCATGCGATTGCGTAATATCCAGTAGTATCACGTGTATAATGCTGTGTCAGCATTTTCAGTGTAGCATGCAGAGATAGCCAAGAAGCTTCTCTGCCAGTGTAGTACGATCAGTGATGAACCAGTCGTGTTGTTGGATCTATAACTAACCATATATACTTTTCGAGCTGAAAAGAAGCCATCGCTGTCTCGTTTGGCCGTCGAAAGTTCGCCAGGGAGCGAGGAAGGAAGCGGTGACCAGCAAATGACGCCATAACTCTTGAACGAAGCGTTTTCAGGGAAAGCCAAACGGTAAAAACGTTGAAAACGCCACAAAGAACCCTATAAACCTTTGTTTGCGACGTAAAAACGAGGTAGGCAGCTGATTTCGTGGTAACAGACAGATAGACAGACACACACACACACACAGAACGACTACCGTAACCCTGCGGCGCATGCGCCGAGGGTTAATTAATACAGTGCCGTGGCTCAGGGACAATAAAAATTGCATCAAGGACCATAATCAGACAACATTCAACCAGAATCACTTACTCATAGGCCTGGGACAAATATTCCTTTAAATTTGCCCATTATTCAGAAAGTTACCTATTATTCTTAAAAAAGCTGACAAAAATGCAAATGAAACATGAATATGACCAGAATAGACCCATTGCACGTGACATCATCATTGAGTTTTATTGCAGTATACGGAAAATTAACACCCATGGTTGGAGGACAACGCGGATTTTGTCTATGGCAAAATGTACAGAGGTCGTGTTTGCAGCTAGTTTGTCGACAAACGAAGGCTCCGCTCACTTGCGCCTTACAGTATGTTAAATAGTACCGGGTGCGCTATGACATATTTCTGTGATAGCTGGAACTCTGCTGGAGGGATGGCATAAACGGTGAGAAACACTGCTGATTAGTACAATCCTCCATAGTGGTTGTCCTCCAATGCGGCTTTTGCACGCGCCGCCGAGTAACGTAACCGGAGTTATACGGATTCGTGCAACGGGTCTATATACATATACATTTTGGCCAACAAGTGCTGGAAGTTATATGAAAATCTTCTCTTTATTGTAAATTCTGAGGCTAAAGGAACTTTTAGCACTCCCAAAAATGATCAACGACTAGTTATCTGAGCTGTTTGCTCAAGTGCTTCCTCTACTTGATCACAGACTCATGTCACATGACACAAAATTTTCTATTTTAAGCACACATTGTGTATGTGCACTACTTCCTTAAGCAGTTGAAAAGCCCATTATTCAGCTTCTTCAAGAAGCTGTCTAGCTATTATTCAAAAAATTATTCACGAATATTTGGCCCAGGCCTACTTACTCATCTCTGAGTCAATAATATTATGATTCATGTCTGAGCGTCAAAAATTGACATGAGTGTTTAAATTTATGGTATCATCAACCCCAGCACAAGCCTTCAAGCCTGTTTCCATTAATGATTTCCTCTGGATAGAGAGCTTGGGGCTGCTCCGTGCTTGGCACTGGTTGTTATGGGTAGGTAATTATGCCAGCATAATTTTGAGCATAATAGGTGTATGTAAGCATTGAAGGAGAATTATGCTAGCATTATAGGCATCAACTGGCATAATTTGAGAATTTTAGGGCGCACAATTGCAAGTAGCTGTTAATTGACCTTTGTCACAATGCCTGGACTACATATATGTGTAGTCCAGGCATTGTGACAAAGGTATTATAATATTATTATGGCCTTGTAAAGGGTTGATCAATTAGCTGATACCCGCTTTTGAATCCAAACACATGTAAAACTGAAATGGCTGCACTCTATGATAGCGTAACTGAGTCTCCTCATAATATTGGTTTTTGTTAACATTATAGTCAGTTCAACTTTAGCCAGGAGCGCATAATGTGCTCCTGCTTTAGCATAATGGGCAATGTATTGGGAATTATAGGTGCACTTCTGGAGCATTATTAGGGATTTTTTTAGCATTTGAGAATAGCATTATAGGTCTAAAAATTAGTATAATTTTCTACTGGCTCTTAAATTTCTGCCAAGCTGTGATAGTATACCGGTATAGCACTAACTACAGCATGAAAAACCTGGAGTACAGCTGATGCCATGAGCAAAGGCTTGATGGTATCATCTTCCTGTTAGTTTATACGGTAAACACCTTCAAGCCTGAAGAAAAATATTTTTCATGGAGTAGATTTTACAATCATTGTATTCGTCTATTATTCATTTTAGTAATTCCGCCTCAAAGAAATTGGATTTGCAGCTGTTAAGATTTTCAAGGGAAATAGCCTCGGGCATGGCCTATCTCTCCAAGAAGGCATTTGTCCACAGAGATCTAGCAGCAAGGAACATTCTCCTGGATGAGGCACTCACTTGCAAGGTATATTATGTAGCTAAAATAATGCCATGTCAATGATACTAAATTAATTTTAATGGTGATGAATCAGGGGCTATGCGTGCCCATTAAGATTGATAGGATTGGTTTCCATGTATAATAACATTATACTATATTATTATTATAGCTATGCATGCATGCATAGTTTCACTGGCCAGACCCAGTCCACATGAATATATAATAGTGCATGCATGCATGCATGTCACATGTGATACTGTGCAGCTTTAACCTATATCTGTGTTTACATGTACATTAAATTTTCACAATATTATTATCCATTGTTGGAATTGCTAGCATAAGAATTATTGTAATATCCACTAAATCACACAGACATTTAAATGTCTAATGAATACCAGTTAATATTATTACTGCATTGTATCTCATTCATAGATCAGTGACTTTGGAATGGCTAGAGACCTTGCCGATAGCACATACTACACTATTCAGTCAAAGGGTGGCAAGATTCCTGTGAAGTGGACTGCACCAGAAGTATAATAAAAATATTTTTATTATAGCTACATGGTTGAGTTCTCTCTTACTGGTAATAGATTTCATTATTAATTTTATTATTATAGGCCCTCTTCTACAAAAAGTATTCCACTGATAGTGATGTATGGAGCTACGGTATGGTGCTGTTTGAGATCTGGTCAGTTGGGAAGAAGCCATTCTCAGAGATGTCCAACCATGAAGTTATGAAGAAGATCAATTCAGGTTACTGTCAGCCTCCACCTCCTGGGACTCCCAGACCCATCTACCAACTCATGGTCAACTGCTGGTGAGTGAACAATGTATGATGTAACAATTCAGATAATATTATTATTGCTAAAATTGAATAAAACGAAGATTCTTTTCGGACAACTTAACTGTTCGGTAAAACTTGCCGACGTTTCGACTAGATGCTCTAGTCATCCTCAGGGCAAAAGTGAAGCGAGGTGCGAAAAAGCTGGTGCTCTTATAGGCATGGCTACTGCGCTCGCGCACCCATGCGGCCAGGTGCAGAGGGTGGAGCGCCGGCGCGATTAGCGCTAGCGTGGTTGCCCCCACCCCCTAGTTTCTTTATCGTCACGATCCAACAGCCTGGTAGCTCGTAGCCCCCGTCTCAATTAAGCCTGTTGTTTGCTGGGGTCCTCTCGATGTGCAAGGCTTCCTTGACCTTTCACTGGACAGGTCTGGCGGCCCTATCCAGCACTCTGGTTGCGTCCCAATCCACTTGGTGTTGCTGGTCCCACTGATGCTCGGCTATGATATGGCAGACTTCCACGTGTCCTCCTTGTTGCATGCATCCCGGTGCTCTTTGACTCACGTCTCTAGGCGCCTCTGCGTTTCTCCAACGTACACCTTACCACACTGGCAGGGGATCCGGTAGACCACACCTGCCAGTTTCTCCTTGGGGAGGGGGTCCTTCATTTTGGTGAACAGTGAGCGGAGAGTTGGGCCCAATTTGAAGACAACCCGTAGGTTGAACTTCTCACAGGCCTTCCTTTTTTTCGCACCTCACTTCACTTTTGCCCTGAGGATGATGACTAGAGCATCTAGTTGAAACGTCAGCAAGTTTTACCGAGCAGTTAAGTTGTCTGAAAGGAATATTCATTTTATTCATACAGATTGCAACTGAGAACGATATCACTTCATTGCTAAAATTAATAGTATTGGCATAGCTAAGTGAATTGCCCCAGTGTATATCATGGCTTAGATCAGCTTCTACCGTTGAACTGTGAATTCAATACTATTGTAGCTAGAAGTATTTGTCAGGAGAAAAGCTTATTAATTTGAAAAATTTTTCCTATAATTGCATGAAACAGATGTGGTGCCCTTTTAATATCGCATTGACAGATTTAAAGGTAGCTGGGCTTCCTATCCTCCCCATGAAGGTTTCGGTCCAGCTAGCCCTAAGCCTGCTAGCTGGGCTTCAAAGAGATTAACCAGCTAGATGCAAAACTCCCAGCTCTGGTCAATCTCTAGGCAGTATCATTTTGTAGATGAAACTTCCTCCACCTGGCATTCAACAGTCATCCTCATTGTTTGTGGCACCGTTTTGTGGTTGACATGTTTAGCAGTTTCTGGGCTCTCTCTTGATATGATGTGACATGGTTTTATACTGTACAATGTCATTAATTTTTGTCCTATCGGTGTCAAGATTTCTCTCTGATTGGCTACCTGAAGATCTTGGTACAATAATAACCTCGATCTCTATTGATCGGCACTGTACAAGAAAGGGGTTCAATATTTCACAAGGGGTACCACTGGGGAGACTGTATATCCTAAGGATGTTGCATGGAGAAGCAATACATTGAATCAAAGTATCATCAACTACTATGTCCAAAGCTAAGAAGTCCAAAGCCGTTTCTAAGTCTGGCAAGGCCGATACCGCTGCAGAGCAAGACACCATCTGCGACGGTTGCTGTACTTCGATAGAGGAAAACGAGCACGAGGCGATTCAATGTGAAGGAAGCTGTCAGAAGTGGTATCACCGACTCTGTGCCGGGGTCTCCAAGTATCACTATGACAAGCTAGCAGACAGTCCTAGCCCTTTCGTTTGCTGGCTATGTTCAGACAGTTTGCAAAAGGCCGTGATCCGCGAACTTCAACAAGAACTGGTTTCACTAAAGCACGAGTTCATGGCAAAACTTGACGCAAACCATTCAGCTATTGCAGCTCTGAAAGAGGAGAATGCTGCTTTGAAAGTCGCTCTTGGTCAGAATGGCTTGCAGCAACAGTCATCTCATGATATTTCGAACCCTGCTAGGAGCGGGAATGAATGGTCCCGAGTGAAGCCACGCTGCCGGAGAAAGCCGCAACAAGCTCCCCGTCCAAATTCGACCGCATCTGCTGTACAAACATCGCCTAAGCCTGAGGATGAAGAAAATGCCCCAACCGAGGACCAATCCACTACTCGGAAGCAGCGAACTCAAATCTCTGGTGCGAGAAAAATCTGGGGAACTCACTCTAGTGCTACCACTCGTGCTGTATCAAAGGCCATTGCTACACTCGCTAAAGTATCTGATTCTAATTTTACCATCAAAAGAAAATACAAAATGAGCCATTCTGGGTCAGCAGGAGGCAGATTAACACATTGGTGGTTTGTAATTAGGGCTAATGAAGAATTCCTAGGTCAGCTTGAACACAAGTGGAACCAAGTCCAACTACAAGTCAATTGGAAGCTGGAGCCCCTCTACACTTTTGCCGATCTAACCCAGCAGCCCAATGATAGTACCTCACACCCTCCGCTCGTAACTGATCCATCCCAGGCTGCAACTTCAACTTCTACCCAAGCTACCGAAATAAATTCTCCTGCTTCCGCAACAACCCATTCCAATCCTACCATTACCACTCCACAACCCTCTCCTCCCAGTGTTGATGCTCCTTTTTTAGGAGAATCAAACCCTATATCACTACCAGTCCGGTGAACACATCATCTTATTATACATCTAAGATAGGTGCTTTTTCTGTTTTTGTATTTCAATGCCCGTAGTTTACTTCCTAAGATTGATGAGCTCAGAGCCCTTACCTTAGTGCATAAGCCCCACCTCATATGCATTGTCGAATCATGGCTTGATAGCCAAATTTTAAATTCTGAAATTTGTATTGACAACTATCATATTGTTAGGCATGATAGAAACAGACAAGGTGGTGGTGTTTTGATTTTTATAATAAGTTCTTTTTCTCATAATGTTCTTTTCTCAGGGCCATCTGAGCTTGAATTTATCATTCTTTCTATTAATTCATTAAGTTCTCCAATCACTGTAGGTCTTTTTTATCGTCCTCCTTCTGCACCTGTCTGTATTTTTGATACATTACTTAATTGTATTTGTCTGCATGTTGATGAGTCTCTTTTGTCCAATTTTATTTTGGTGGGAGATTTCAATGTTAATTTATGTAACCCTCACTGCCCTTTATTACTTAAACTCCAGAGTTTTGCTTCTAGTTTATATCTCACCCAAGTTGTCTCCGAACCAACTCGTTGCTCATCCAGTTCCAATTCACTTATTGACTTAGTTTATTTATCGACTCCCACAAATCTCCTCAGTTGTGCAACCATCCCTGCACTGGCCAATTCAGATCATTTGGGCCTTTATGTTTCCATTGCAGCAGGTTCTTCCAAGAGCAATCCAAAGAGAACCCGACGTACCATCTGGAGATATTCACTCGCTAATTTTGAAAGAGCTTGTGAGTGCCTTGGCGAGACCGATTGGGACTCGCTGTTTGCTTCAAGAGACGTCAATCTCTGCTGGTCCAATTGGAAAGCTAGATTTCTGGAAGTGATGGTTGACTGTATTCCTCAGAGTACCCTTCGAGCGAGACGGAACTTACCCTGGCTCACTAAATCTATCACACAGGCAATCAGACGGCGTAACTCGTTGTTTAAGGCTCAGAAGCGGACCAAGAGTACCTCAATGCATCAGAAGTAACGAGCTGCCAGAAACCGAGTCACTGCTATGCTGCGTCTTAGTAAAACTAAGTACTTTCGCAAGTTGAGGTCTTGTAATTCCAAAGACTTCTGGAAATCCATCAAACTACTTAATAAAAAAGATTGCTCTATTCCAGCGTTGCTATCTAACGGTTCAGAAGTCTCCAACAACCGTGAAAAGGCATCTATATTGAACAATTTCTTCCATAGCTGCTTTAACACCAAGTCTCCTCCACTCGCTGTCACTCCATCGAACCTACCACCCTCTGATTGCCCCCCAGAACTGCTTTGCAATGAAGCCGAGGTGTATGATCTGATCATTGGTCTTGATTCCAACAAGTCTACTGGCCCAGATGGCATTTCTGCAAGGATGCTAAAGGAACTGTTGATGCTATAGTACCCAGTCTTACCACATTATTTAATCTATCTCTTACCACTGGATCATTTCCTGATTCATGGAAGCTTGCCCGTATTGTTCCAGTTCCCAAATCAGACGCTCTGACTGCTCCTTCCAACTATCGTCCTATTTCCATCTTGTCTGTTTTGAGCAAGCTCTTGGAGCGCCATGTCCATCAGATCTTACTCGACTTCCTGTGTATCAACCACCCCCTATCAATGCGTCAATGGGGATTCTTGCCAGGTAGATGTACCGCTTCTGCCCTACTAACTGTTATACACGACTGGTTGCAGCAGCTTGAAGTGGGGAATGACGTGTGCTCTGTCTTCTTTGATTTGAAGAAGGCATTCGACAGCGTTTCCCATCATCTTCTACTATATAGGCTTGAAGAGATCTCAATAGACCCATACATTGTTCAATGGATCCGAAGTTATCTTACCTGCCGTTTACAGATTGTTGTCGTTGGTGGTGAGGAGTCGTCCCCCCTGCCTGTTGTCTCTGGGGTGCCGCAGGGTTCCGTTCTTGGCCCATTATTATTTCTAATTTTCATCAATGAGATAGCCAACCAGGTCTCCATAGGCAGTCGGATTTCACTCTTTGCAGACGATATTGCTCTCTATAGACCCATCCTTACCGATGCAGACTACTGCACACTTCAGAGTGATGTCTCTGCAATTGTGTCGTGGATCAATAACTCCTTGCTTTCTCTGCAACCTGCAAAATGCTGCTCTATCCTCTTCACCAGGAAAAGGAATTCCAAACTCCCTCCTCCTTGCATTACAGTTGAAGGTACTCCTCTTGCAATAGTCTCATCAGTCAAGTACCTGGGGCTGCAGATCAATTCAGACCTTTCTTGGTCCCCCCATGTGGCCAAGTTGTGCGTTAAAGCTCGAAAGCTCGTTGGCCTTCTTCATCGTCGTTTCGGGAAACTTGCCGATACAGCCACTCTCCTCCAACTATACAAGTCCTTCATTCGTCCCAATCTTGAATATTGTTCAGTGGTTTGGGATCCCTACCACGTTGGAGACATCGAATTACTTGAAAAAGTTCAGAGATTCGCTCTTCGGGTTTGCTTAAAAAATTGGTCTTGCGATAGGGAAGAACTGTATATTCAGAGCAAAATTCCTGCCCTTGCTCAGAGGCGATCTTGTGCCAGGCTCCATCACATGTTTAAAATTGTCAATCGTCTCGTAGATTTCCCGGAGCCTCCACTCGAGTACAGGGCCATCCACTATAATAGATATTCCCACCCTCTGCAGTTCAGAAGCATCCCAGCAAGGACTACCCAGTTTCAGAACTCATTTTTCCCGGGCACTATACCCCTCTGGAACTCCCTGTCTTTTAGCACTGTCGCATCACCCTCACTTACTAATTTTATTTCTCACTTACCAGATTGAACGTGTCCTCTTTCTTTGGTTTCATGTTTAACTTAGCTTTTATGCTACTCATGTTACCGCTGTATTATATACAGAAATTATTATAGACATTAAACACTAAGTAGAAAAAAAAAGCAAATTTAAATAAATAATCTAATTCATGGGGGCTTTGGGAGCACTTGGGAGGACAATTTTTACATGGGCACGCAGAATGGGTCGAAATTAGAGATTTGATCCTGGGATTCACGCCTTAGAATTAAAGTTACGGCCCTTTGAAGTTACCCCCATATGTTTGTATAGGAAGCCATGCATTTGCAATGTTTTCCGCCCACGCGCTACGTGAGGGGCGGGGCCACGCGCGCACATCAACGTGACGACCACTACCCACTTTGGTCAAAATTGATGTATAGGCTGCCTGCTTGCATTGTATGGCTCTACTATGCATCCAGCTCGACTATGTGGTGGTTTTCGGACAATTTTTTTTCTGCTTAGTGTTCTGGTCGCCTTGAAAAAAAAAAATAATAATAATTATCCTAGGAATCTTGCTCAGTGGTACCAAATTGAAAGTAGGGATGTCAGAATTACTGTGATACATGTCATATTATTATTGTTTATGTTGATAATGTGTCTGTCTGTTTATACCTTATTAAAATCAAGGTGACACCAAAATTAATTATGATTTCCTTTTATAGTGTTTACCAAAACATGACACATATTTATCGGAGAATATGGCAGAATCTTTACTAACTTGAATGAAATGTGCAGAAAATTTGCCCCATCCTACACATTTCCTATCTGCACAAATCTTATCCATTGATCTAGTGTGCACAGTTCTATATAATTATGTTTTTTTGTCTCTTGGCTTTTGCTGAAAATGCTTTATTGAAAGTTCTGGGTGTCACTTGCTGATTTCCCAGCTTTTTGAGCTCTCGGTGGACAGAAGAGACTCTTATTAAAAGTATGTGTAGCTAGGTCTAGCTGGTAGGATCTGGTAATCTATCTATTAATGGTACATAAAAATGGATGTTACTCTCCTTATTATATTATACACGTACACACATTTTTCAATATAGGAATCCCACTCACTCCCAGCGTCCCCCGTTCTCCAAGATTTCTACCACTATGAATGAATCCAGTAGCACTTTGCTACAGTGGACTGGAGATGATCGTAGTGTGGCAGGTCAACTTGGAGGTCAACTCTCTGAGGCTCAGTTTCTCTATCAGGAGCTGCAAAACACCTATATGTACATAATGCAATAATGTCCGACTGAACTATCAACAGCAAGAAGATTGTATAATAATAATATTATTGTGCATGATATTGATTGTAATGGTCCAGGAGTATTAAATTGTGAAATTTGGTGCAGACATGGGTGAATATGGAAAATGGTTCTGTAAAATTAATAATAAAGTTCATCATCTGTTTTCATTTTCAAGTTATCCCACTTGAAAGCATTAAAATTTTTTTGATTACGTAACAATGCATAACTTCAGTATGCTACTTACATGTGTATTGATGCAACCCTTTACCATATACAATTTAGCTCTAGGATATGTGGTAATTACGTCCAGAGTCCCAATTAGAATTCGGCTCTCGTTATTACGTCCAGAGTCCCAATTAGAATTCGGCTCTCGCTATGATGAAATGATGATGAAACCTATGATGTAATTGCTGTGAAACTGTTTCAAAATGTTTAGCGCGCATAAAAGCTTGTTGGGGCCCAGAATTCGAGCCTAGCGTAGAAGAGATCGTGGACTATCCGATGATATCCTTATGGCGTTTCTCTCAGTTCGCTTTCTCTAGCGAGCTCGCTTTCAGGGCAGGGGGATTTCCCTATTCAGTCGAGCACGTGGCAGGTGAAGGTCAACCGGCTCAAGCCCTAGCCGTGCGCCCCAATGTTGTACGCGTATACGGAGCATGCGCACTTTGTCAATGTGTCCTAGTTCGAACTTATGGCGGCGTCTTCATGGACGTAGTCTCGAAGTTTTTCATTATCTCCCCAGTAACAATTTACTTTTCTGTGGTTATGAGGTAATTATAGTGTAATTATGATGAAACCTATAGTGTAATCTATGAGGTAATTATGAGAAAATTCAGGGCCTCGCTGGAGCCTTTCTGAGACTTGAAACTTCAAAGTCAGTAAATATGTAGAGTATCTTACGCGTGTATCCAGCGAATAGATTACAAGCTGAGCGCTACTTTCTCTGAAAAGTACTGTTGGTTGAACTTCACGTGTTTTCTTGGCTTACGTAATGCCATGGATAAATAAAGCTAGCCTTGCGCTATATATAGTACGCACAAGGGGCTGGCCCGCGCGCGACTGCAGCAGCGTGACCAACCTGAACTTCGGTAGGGTCCGCAAGGTGAAAATTTGACCTCCGAATTTCGGATAAATTATAATTGGCGCATCAAGAGCTCATCGATACTTAATCAACTGCACCTCAAATCCCCTCCTTACATCTTACGTTGAGGGAGAATTGCGTGATTTGCCGCCGATCTGAGAATAAAGTGGGCGTGGTCACGAGACAACACACCACAAATTTGTTCTAATTAAGCGAGCACCTAGCCTAGGTACTAGCGCTACAAATGCGCCCCTGTGAACCAGCAAAGCCCTTCGTTTTCGGTGCTGGCAGGGCTGTTTTATCTGTAGGTAAGTGAGAAATGGAGAGATCTGGGGGTGTTGCGGTTAAATGGGTGTGGCGTTTCGATCCCTACCACTTGCGTTTTATGGGATATGGTCCATATATTGCATGTAGCAGATGAGATGAGATTCGGTGAACCCTTGCCATCTGGCTGGGAGCACTCTAGTTCTGTCTATTGATAGCGATGTCTAACCAGCATTGAAACCTTAGAAATGCACTTCACTCACATCTCACAGAACCGAAAATTTCTGCAGATCATTTTAGTGAAAGTTTCATCTTCATATCTTCTTCCTGAGTGAAGTTATGACGCAAAGTTTACAATGAAATCTGGAATTTTATCACAGAACACCAATAGCAGGGACTCCTATAAAGAATTGACAAGGCCAGTTATGAGACTTCAACACATACTTCACATCATAACTTCACTCAGGAACAAGATATAAAGATGAAACTTTCACCAAAATGATCTGCAGAAATTTTTGGTTCTGTGAGATGCAAGAGTGAAATGCATTTCTAAGGTTTCAATGTTGGTTTAGTATCGCTATCAATAGACAGAACTAGAGTGCTCCCAGCCAGATGGCAAGGGTTAACTGAATCTCATTTCATCCACTACATGTAATGTGTGGACCATATCCCATAAAACGCAAGTGGTAGGGATCGCAAGACCACACCCATTTAACCGCAATGCCGCTAGATCTCTCCGTTTCTCACTTACCTACAGATAAAACAGCCCTACCAGTACCAGAAACGAAGGGCTTTGCAGGTACACAGGGGCGCATTTGAAGCGCTAGTACCTAGGCTAGCTGCTGGGTTAATTATAATAAATTTATGTTGCGCCGTCCTATGACCACGCCCACTTCAATCTCGGATCGGTGGCAAATCGTGCAATTCTCTCCCAAAGGAAGCACTAAGGAGGGGGATTGGGGTGCGGTTAATCAAGTACCGGTGAGCCCTTGATGCACCGGTTGTAATTTGTCCGAAATTCAGAGGTCGAATTTTCACTTTGCGGACCCTAACTTCGGAAGGAATACTGTGTTGTCGAGTTCGTCTCTGTGATTGAAGCATCGAAACCTGTCGCTATCAAGGTTGAGAGTCGATCTTAGGCGCCATCTCCATGATTTCTGGGGCCAGCATCGATCGATGTGTACGCATTCTATTGACGACCTTTTACCACATGTACCATTACACTGTGCAGTACTGGGGAGTAGTCTCGCGCGCCACACCCCCAATCCGAGGGAAAGAGGGGTCTGGTGACCGTGCATACAACGAGTTGTTCTGGCGCGGCGACAGGATTTGGTCGCGTCCAATCAGATTCGAGATTTGAATTTATCGCTTGGCAACGCTTTACACGCGGCGCGCGCACAATACAGTCGGCCCCGCGTTGTTTGCGGTTACCCGTGACGTGTTTTGTAATTACTGCATTCCGACGGAACAACTAGCTGTACGCATGGTCACCAGACCCTCTTTCGCTTGAGATTGAAGGGTGTGGCTAGCGAGACTATACTGGGGAGATGGTCAAGGGTTCATAAGGATAAGAATAATGCTATATGGCGTTTTAGGTGGTTACATTCAATGATTAATTTTTGTTGATCGAAACTAGCTAGATCTAGAGGTGATTAAATTCTGGATAATATTTAATGTTAATATTAAAGTTTTATAATTGTTAAGTTGCAATAACAATATCTGTATAAACTAAGATGAATCCAATAATACAAACAATAGCTATACAGCTGCAGTTCTGCCACTGATCCATGAGTGGGTGCATGCATAATATGTGACGGCTGATACCCTTATATTGAAATTCTAATGCAGCAGTGCTTCTATCCATCATTAATAATTATTAATATTATTATCCTAACTAATGAAACGATTACCACATCCTAGCAGCTTCATTGTATGTGGTAAAGGGTCACTATGTATGTAAGTAGCATACTTGAGTTATGGCAACGTTAAATTTCTACTAGGGATGTAATTACAATGATTGCAGCTGCTATTGTAATGCATATTGCAGAAACATGTATAAGGTATTAACAACCACGCTGGATTTTACCATCAGCTTACCAACTTGCCAAGTCTTACGTCAATGAACAACTGCCAACTTGAGAGAATACATAGCAGCAGGGTATAGTAGCTATAATAGGTGGCTATAGGTTTGTGTATGACTTGACACGTAGCTATGGTGGCAGGCCTGACCTTATATCGAGGGGGTGGGTACCGAGAGTATGACTAAACTTGGAAAAATCCATTCCTTAGTGGTGTAAGTAACAAGCCTTGAAAAAGGGCAAGACTCGTATTCTAGTATATTCTTAACTGAGCTTAAGGATATCCGCCAAAACATTGACTTGGACGATTACTTTATAAGGATGTTGCTGATTATGGAGGCAGGGCTAGTATTGGCACACTATCTAATATTCTGCATGTGGATCTACATCCTGTTACTTGAAGCAGCAGTGCCAATAATCCTCCCCAGGTTCACAAGGGCATCCTTATAGTTACTAGCATAATATATACTGTTATGAACACGCAACGGAGCCAAGTCTCTTAGCCAAGTTTTACCATGACTCTCACGCACCACGGAATAATGTAGCAGTAATTTTTTGCAATGTCATAGACCATGAATTAATGACAATGTAGCAAATCTTTTGCTTAAAAATAAGTACATTGATAAGATAACACATTGTTGCTTTCATTAGTGAGATTTACAGGTGAACATTAAAAAAAGCATTGTTTCCATCACAACTGTGAATAATGTTACTGAACCACCATCCTCCTGTGATTGACTGGATTATTTATAACATCACCTTGTTTTTCCATAGTGCCTGATCGTGAAGAAATGGCATAAGCTACATTATGTTTCGCTAGGATTAGGTGCGTAGAATCGATTGAATCATAATGTTCTTCACTTTGGGTAAAACGTCGCTCGTTATTTGGCCAGTACGTCTCAATATGTTTGACCGATCCCAAGGATGGATTAGTGGTATTTCGTAGCTTTCTGATCTTCACGTAAAGTACTATTATGACAATGATCCCCACAAGAATAACAACTCCGAACATCAACACCAAGGGTACAGCTATCTCCGCCACCAATATGGGGGATATACAAGACTGGGCACTCGACTGAGCTACATCTGGGCAACTGGTCCCTGAAGTGGAGCTGGAGTCTGATGGCTGTGATGGAGGAGAGGGTTGTGCTGGTGGGGTTGGTCGAGTTGGTGACCCAGATCGTGACCTTGTACTGGTCGAGAGAACAGAGCAATCGTACATTGTTGTGGATATCGAGATAACAGGTGCCGCACGTGTTGTTGAGTTGAGAATTCCATTACTTCCCACTGGGTAAGGACAGCTGCCAGACTGAGGAGGTTGGGATGTAACATCAATACTGGCAAAATGCACTAGTTCATTGGTATGGCTGCCATTGTTGAGCATAACTACACCATTGTCAAAGTCACTTGAAGTTCCATGACTCTCCACATAGAAACCAAGGACGTCGCCAGGTTGGAATTGCAGCTGATCTTGAGGCGAGGGAGTCACTCGAGCTACGTGATTGGCTTCTGGTGTGCCATTAATGATAAATGATCGGACAATGTAGTTGCCAACCAAACTATAGCATCCAGTCTCATTAACTGTTGGAGATGGCCGCCAAACTTGGAAGTCAATGTCGAAATTAGCACTTGAATCGGCAGGATTCACATCTAGTCCCCATGCAGTGATATTCCCGCAGCAGCTGAGCTGGTAGCTGGGGATGATGGCTTGATGTTCACTCTGGATTCTCCTTGAGGGGTTTCCAGCACTCCCTGTGTACCCTTGGAAGAACGGTAATCCAATATCACTATTCGTCTTCAAACAAGTGTTAATTTGAGCTGAAAAAAATCCATCACATAGATACATTATTACTGCTGCCTTTACTCAAGGTTTAGTGAGCAGACTTACACTGTGCAGTCATGATTTGTGACATAAAGACGGTTATTCCAATAGCATGCAGCCATAGATTGAATTGTGGGAAGACCATTGTAGCTGTTGCATAAGCCTGAGAGCCCCAGTGCCTTAGCTTGAATTTCCTGTACACTTATCTAGTGGTAATTGCCCGGAACTGCCGACAATGAATTAGTGCATGCGCTATGCAGCGTGCACCTATCGGTAATGAGCCCCTCCTAGCGCGCAGACACGTGACTGATGCTAGATTAATAGCGGTTCACGATCTTTACCAGCCTTGATTATTCACTTCTTCATAATGCCAATGTATACAAATCCTACCATCACACCATCATGCAATATGAACTATACAAATGGTTTAGTCCTCCTTTTATATTTAGCACATGTAAGGGTGAGACAGTGCAACCTGTCATAGTAAACGGCTGTCTACTTCTGGTTTTGGTCAACAACTCGACCAAAAACAGGTTACAAAGGTTCCTTATAGATTCATGCAGGGCCTTTGATAGCTCTACCTCATGGTGTCATGTGCATGCACAAGACTTATGCTACTATTGTTATGAATATGCAATTCAGATCAGTTAGCCATGGGAACCCAAAGCTCAGTATTAGCTAATTCTAATAGCACTGAGCCACTATAACGAAAAAATAAACAAGCTCTACACTGTACATGATTGAAGCAGTAGTTGAGAATATTAGCAGTATAATCTGAACCAGTAGAGTGAAATGGCTAGTTTGCTCGTCAACTGTAATGCGGCCCAGTGGTTGATCTGCCCTGAGAGTGTGGCTATCAATTTACGTACACCAATTAAGTACACATTAGCTACTGAGCTAGTATGGTTTTGTGAGTAAAGAGAAATCCTATAAAAGCCAGTAATATTATGATAATGTAAAAGCATTGAATCTCACAGACAGATGAACAAGACAGTAAGTGGATCAATAATACAAATAGCTGGACTATGCCACGGTTACTTTGCTACATCCTATTGTTGTTCCCTTGCTCAGTATGGATGTTTGATGTGCTGTAGGCTACATTCTTAACTAAATGTATTGAATTCATCACTGGTCTGTCATAAGTCTCTTCCCTTTGGATAATAATTGGTTCCATGTTTGGTCGAGATCTCCCCTCTGTTGAAAGTGATACCACCACTTTATGGAGTCTTCTAATCTTGCAGTACAACACTGCTACAATAGCAATCGTAATTGCATTGATAATTCCAAACAATGCCAAGGGCACGGCTATGCCTGCCACCATGGCACGGGATAAGCTTAGCTCATCTTCTGGATTAGGAAGTGTAGTGGGGTTCGGATTGATAGAATGCGTACATGAATATGTTGCAATCCCTACCGATATGACAGGTGCCGCATGTGTTAGTGAATTGAGGACTCCATTAACTCCAACTGGATAGGGGCAGCTGCCAGACTGGGAGGGACGCGCTGTCATGTCAACACTGGCAAACCATACCAACTCACTGGTGTAGCTGCCATTATTGAGCAACACTACTCCATTATCACCGTCGCTGGATGTGCCATCACTCTCCACATAAAATCCAAGCACATCTCCAGGTTGGAATTGTAGCCAGTCTTGAGGTGAGGGAGTTACTCTAGCCACATGATCACTCTCTGGTTGGATAGGGAGAGAAGTTGATTGAACGATGAAGTTGCTGACTAAGCTATAGCAGCCCGTCTGATTAACTGTGGGAGATGGCCGCCACACTTGAAAGTCAAAATTGAAAGTAACATTTTCTTCTACTGGATTCAGATCCACTCCCCACTCAGTGATACTCCCACAGCAGTTGAACTTGTAGCTTGGGATGATGGCTTGGTGTTGATGCTGGATTCTTCTATTGGGCCTCCCAGCACTACCTGTGTATCCTTGGAAGAAGGGCAGTCCATCTTCACTGTTAGTTTGCAAACAGGTATTTTCAGCTGAATAAAGGATATAAAACTAGAGTGACAGGCTGTCCAATAAAATTAATTTTAGAGCTATCATCAGAATCATTATTCATGATGAAGATAACTTACATTTGACAAAAAAGTGTTGGGAGATGAAGCTTGCACCGATAAGTACTACACTAAACTTTAATGATATCATAGTATACGTAGCTGAGTTTTTCTCGTGCGTGTAAATTATTTACTGTTAGCGTTATCCAGTTCTTGTATGGTGCATACGTACCAGTACAAAAGGGTAGACCGTGATGTCATGCGTCCGTGGGAAGACGCGCATGCGTATTAAGTTACCAGCCTATACATGCATCTGGAGCGACCCTTACCATGATATCTACTCTCCCTCCCTCCCTCTCCAGCATATTGTATCATCATTGGACATTATGCCATTATCTACCTCAGATAGCCATTCTGATAGCTACCTTCTAACTAGATCTACAATGTCATGTAATGATAGTCATTGGCTATAATAAATAATACTATTAAATATTAATAGCTCTCTAGCTATAATTATTAAAAAGCGCATACATTAATGATGGTACCAGCTCATTGATTAGATCATGATCACCAGTAGATTGGTTTCGTCAGATTCCTAGCATCTGCTCTGCACGAGTCTCTCCTCCCCCCTCCCTCCCTTCCATTACTAATGATTAATGTAGATGAGATGAAGGATCTGGTATCAGCACATGCATTACTTTTAGCTAAATTAAGGCCATTGAAAGGATCAGTGTGGTGCTATAGTGTTACTAAGTACAGTTTGTCTGCTACAGTATCACCACAAATGTTTATAATGAAGGTCTCCATTTAGCCAGCTATGTTAGGCTAAGTCTGTCAATCTGTGGTCTGTCAATGACTGTCATAGTATATAGGTCCATGATACCCGCAAATAATATTATGTACTCGGTTAGCTATGTACCCACACATAATAGACAGAATTTGACTCGGATTGAACAACAGATGTGCACACATGCACTGCTAATCATGCACACACATACATAAGTGTGGCCAGCATCGATGTTATAACTGTGCATGATCTGATATGCAGAACATGATGGAAGTTAGCTCTGTTCTTCATTGAGGAGGTATAGTCAGTTTTCACTTAATTCAAGTAGTGGTGGAAGTAAACAATTATTTACGGTAGCTTTCCCTTTTGATATTGAGGCAGCTACTGTAGTGTCCACCAGTACTATTTCTTAATTAGTAAGAGAAAATATTATTATTATCATGCATGATATTCAGGTTACTAGGCTAGACAAGGATTCGAAATTAATAGTGTCTTGGTACTAAATACGAGAGCTAATTTTCACAAAGAGTTACATTAATTAATTGGATCATTGCTTGAGTTTGCTTGCAATTCCTCAGTCTCTATATAATAATATGGTGAATCATAAGCAACATTTCTGATTAAACTTGTGTGTGTTGAACGCATATTGGGTAAGTCATAGATACCCTCTCTCTGTGATACCTTATTTGGTGGGCATTGGTTATTGTTTGACATAGAATCCACTGCACTGCGGAGCTTCCTTACCTTACAGTACAACATTATTACAATTATTACTGTAATGGCGTTTATAATCCCAAAGAGAGCAAGCAAGGGCACGGCTACTCCTACTAGCAAAGTGTTTGACACTTGTAGTCCATTACTGGATGGAGGTTGAGAAACAATGGTAGCTATAGGTTGGAGCTGAGATGTAGTTTGAGAGCAGCAATAGGTTGCTATGGATACTGAGATGACAGGTGCTGCACGGGTGAGAGAGTCCAGTACTCGATTGATTCCAACTGGGTAGGGGCAGCCGTCAGACTGTAGTTGAGAGTTCCGGGCCGAAGCATCAATACTGGCATACCATACCACTTCATTTATATGGCTGCCATTATTTAGCAGCACTACACCATTATCTCTGTCGCTTGTTGTATCATGACTTTCGACATAGAAGCCAAGCACATCTCCTGGTTGAAACTGTAGGTAATCTTGAGGCAAGGGAGTTATTCTAGCAACATGATCACTCTCTGGTAGATCAGGAGGTGAAAGAGATGTTGCAATTAAGTTGCTCACTAAGCTATAGCATCCAGTTTCATTCACTGTGGGAGATGGCCTCCATACTTGGAAGTCAAAGTCAAAAGTGCCATTCTCTTGTGCTGGACTTAGATCCACTCCCCACTCAGTGATGTTTCCACAACAGGTGAACTTGTAGCTTGGGATGATGGCTTGGTGCTGGTGTGTGATCCTTCTGTCAGGTCGTGCTCTGTTGCCCACGTAGCCTTGGAAATATGGTAGACCATCCTCACCATTAGTTTGGAGACAGTTATTCAAGGCTGTATAAAATAAAAATAAATTTAATAATGAACATCAGATTCCAATTTCTGCCGAATACCCACTGTAGTCAAGCACACTCACGCTGTACTAGCTGTGCAATAGACAACTGTGCTATGCCAAAGATACAGAGAAACTTTAGACATTCCATAGTCAAGAGCATGCACACACTATTATAGTACTGCTTCAGTGATGAGGCGTTTAGTAGTGAATTCGTAGGGCGTGGCTATTGTGATCAATATACGCATGCGCATATGCGTGTTCCATTGGGGTGGTACCGGTATAGGTCGTCACCAACACGCGCTCGATGGGCGTGGTCATTCCAAAAACTGTGCTGAGAGGATGGTCATCTGAATCACGATTGAGTTCATAGCTTGATCTAGCTATCATGGCCAGTTTCTCAACGTTCAGAATGAATACTTTCGGAGTGGCCATATGGGCGTTTCGATTTCTACTATTAATATCATTGCATTCCAGTCTTGTCAAGAGTGAAGTTCAAGTACTACATATTATACCTTCAGAAAAAGACGCATGCCCTAGTAAACCATGCCTTACTATTTCCAAGTTTGCTGCTGAATCCAGAAAGTTTGTTCAAGACAATGTGACACTAATCTTCCAACCGGGAAATCACATTTTAAACACAGACCTGATGGTAAGGAATATTGACATCTTCTCACTCCAGCTATTAAATTCTACTCTGGATCTTGTACGTGGCAATATGGTAGAGGTTGTGTGCAGCAAGTCAAAAAGATTTCATTTAAGCAGGATACACCTTGTTCATATTAGTGGCCTACACTTTAGAGGGTGTGGTGGAAACAAAGTTGACTCAGTGCACAAGCTGATGATAACAGATTCTAAATTTCAAGGAGAGAAAAATCATGATGGATCAGCATTGATATTAAATAGAACAATAGCAACCATTGTGGGAAGTTATTTTACTGAACACAATGGTAGTCAACTACAACCATTGAGTAAGTACAATGCTGGTGGGGCCGTATTCGTCAACAATAGCGAATTGAGTATTTTCAGTAGCACCTTTGAAGGAAACATTGCAACGTATGGTGGATCTATTTTTGGCTGCTATTACAGCAATATCACAATTATAAATTGCACATTCAATGGAACTGGTGCTACTATGAGCAAGTGGATAAAGTTTGGCGGCAGCATATATATTGATAGTGGGGTCACCATGGATATTAAGTTGTCTAACTTCGACAAATCTGTCGCAACAAAAAAGGGTGGTGGAGTATACGCCTGCGCTGGTAGTGAACCAGCAATCCTAAGCATTGTATCAAGTCACTTTCATATGTGTAGGAATGGCGCTGTATGTGCAGCAGTTAATTCTCAGTGTCACGAGGCTCATAAAAACCAGCTAGCAAATACAACGTTAACAGCATTCATGAAAATTGTAGAAAGCACTTTCACCAGCAATATCGGAGGTGCTTTATTGATTGACATTATGATTAAATGGTCATGTGATCCTATCTGGATGTAACTTCTTTTATAACGAGGCTGAAAAGGGTGGAGCCGTGTTTCTCCTTAGTAGTCAAAGTGGCAGTGAAATTAGTATATTTGAGTGTGTCTATGACAGTAATAAAGCCAACTTTGGTGGTGCTATGGTCATAGAGACTCAGGGTAGTTTCAGTGTGGACAAAAGCACCTTCAACAGCTGTCAATCAATGCGTGAAGGCAGCGCTATTTATTACATGCAGCTTGATAAAGGGAAAACTTCAAACGTTACACAGAGTAATTTTGTAAACAATACCTCAACATCTACTAGTGGTGGTAGTGGAGCTGTATTTCTGGGAAAGGGGACTTTGAATATCATCGAGTGCTTCTTTGATGGAAATACAGGATATTATGGTGGAGCACTATCCGTAAGTTCTGACTGTACAATTGTTATCATGGAAACCAACTTCACGAACAATTTGGCAAATTCCGGTGGGGCCTTATTAGCATCTGGTGATGAAGATGATGTGCTCAATATTATTATTTTAAGTAGTCATTTTATCAATAATACCGCAACTGACAAAGGAGGTGCTCTATGCTTGGAAACTTGTAGTATTAACAGTGCAAAAAATTATTTCTTCAATAATAGTGCTAAGACTGGTGCCGTTCTGTATCTCTTTGAGGGATCAGTATACACCAATCTGTCAGACATTCAAGCCTTCAAAAACACAGCCAAGCAAGGACTCTTTTATCTATACCAAAGTAAAGGAACCTTTTCCGGAAATAATACTCTTCGAAACAACTCTGGATCACTTTTTGCCTTTAACAGCCAAGTGAACCTCACTGAAAGCATCACCATTGAAAATGGGAAAACAAATCATACTACAGTGTCTGCTGCAATTGAAGGAGGTGCAATTACTGCTTTTCAAAGTGAAATCAATATATTTGGATCTTGCATACTGAAACACAACCAAGCTGTAAATGGGGGAGCAGTGTTAGCAACTGACAGTAAGTTATATGTACATGCGCATGCCTCCAGACATGGGAAGCATCACACGTTATTAATTCCAACATTGGAAGTCATCAACAACACAGCTGTGGATGTAGGAGGAGGACTTTATCTCTATCAGGGTGAGCTAAATTGTCTTGCTCAGAGTTACTGTAATGTAAAAATTTCGGGAAATTTTGCACTTAATGAAGGTGGAGGAATCTATGCAATTAGTTCCCTTATCATTATCTTTAACAAGGACAAAGGTGACTCAGATTATATATCAAACTATTTGTGCATTTCTGAAAATGTAGCAATGAGGGGAGGTGGGATTTATGTGGAATTGACATCAAAGCTATACATTCTTGAATATCAACCGAACTATTCTGAAAATAACCATATCAGAGATTCAGTATTGTTTGAGGCAAATTTTGCACTCTATGGAGGAGCTCTATATGTGGCTGATGAGACAAATGCTGGCACATGTAAGAGTGTTTCACCAGTCGTTTACTCATTTGCAACAGAATGTTTTATACAATCACTTATGGTCTACAATATCAATTATGGTGTTAAGAAGGATCGTGTTAACTTCTCTGCTATCAAGTTTCATGAGAATTATGCCTTAATTTCTGGTTCTGATCTATTTGGTGGCCTACTTGATAGGTGCACAGTGAGTCCATTTGCTGAAGTCTACTATAAAATTAAAGGGAAAGCTATAGGTGGACAAAGTTACTTTATAAATATAAGTACTTTTGATGAGCATGACCACAAGCACAGTCTTTCCATTAGCTCTCTTCCAGTCCAAGTGTGTTTGTGTAGAAATGGTAAACCATACCATGATGATCAATATCAATCCATTGAAGTACAAAAAGGAGAACTGTTCACAATAGAGATGGCAGCCATTGATCAATTACAAAATTTAGTACAGCTAATAAGTATTCACAGTATGCTGAATCACAGTGAAAGTAATTTAGTCACACATCAAGACTTAGTGAAAAATCAATCGAAAGGTTGTAAAGCCATAAGCTTCTCATCACCACCCCTTATGAGATTGAACAGCTTGATCTCTATGCAGAAGGTCCTTGCAAGAATGCTTACCTATCAACATTAAAAATACGTATTAACTTTAAACAGTGCTCCCGTTTGATAGGCTTCCAACCTAACTACGACAATGAAAACACTACTTGTGAGTGTGTTTGCGATCAGAGACTCTATCCATACATCACCAAGTGTCACTACAACAATAAGACTGTGGAGCGACACGGTAACTATTGGATTACAAATATCACCAGTCCTGCCATAAATAGATCCCGCAATTACTATTCAGTCTACCCTAACTGCCCGTATGATTACTGTGTCCCATCTAATGCCATTGTGTTTATCAACTTCACTCTAGCAAATGGTACGGATGCGCAATGTGCCAATGGTCGCAGTGGACTGCTCTGTGGGACATGCAAAACAGGTCTTAGTCTATCTCTTGGCAGTAGAAGATGTATAAAATGTTCATCTCACTGGCCTATAATAATGGCTTCAATCATCTTTGCTGCTATTATAGGTGGCATAGTCCTCGTTACCCTAGTGCTAGTACTTAACATGACAGTTGCAGTTGGCACCCTAAATGGAATAATCTTTTATGCTAATATTGTGGCTGCTGATGTTAGCACCCTTCTTTCTTCCACCACGACCAGATTCACCACTGTCTTTGTATCATGGTTAAATTTAGACATTGGAATCGACACTTGCTTCTTTGAGGGAATGGACACCTATTGGAAAGCTTTGCTACAGTTGGCATTTCCAATCTACCTTGTCTTTCTAGTTCTTCTTATTGTTTTGCTGAGCCAGTTATCTGATCGATTTGCACGACTAATTGGAAGGAAAAATCCAGTAGCTACCTCGGGTACCATCATACTCCTTTCCTATACAAAATTTCTTCAAACAGTGTTAGTAGTTGGAACACCAGCATTTGCTTCCATGACATATCCTGATGGCTCAGTAGCAAGGCAATGGCTTCCGCAAGCTTCTATCAAATACCTCAGTGGAAAACACATCATTATTTTTGTTATAGGTATTGCCATTCTCCTTATTGGTGGTACATACACAGTCCTCCTAACCTTTTGGCAGTGCCTTGTCAAGTGGATTAAAAGTCCAAGGCTCTGCAACTTTATAGAACAGTACCAAGCCCCTTACACTACTAAGCACCGCTACTGGACTGGAATGTTGCTTCTGGTTCGTGTTACTCTCTACATCATCATTTCAGTGGTGAATGTCACTAATGATCCAGCCATTAATCTTCTTGCCATTGGTTTAGCTATGACACTGCTAATAATTCATGCCCAAAGGTGCAATCCAATTTATAGGAGATCTCCACTCGAGATTCTTGAAATGCTCTGCTACATGAACTAACTTGTGCTATGCCTCATCACCTTCTACTCATTGAAGAAAGAAAACAAAACCGCTGAAATGTACATCTCCACAATTTTAGTGACCATCACGATTATTCTTCTTTTTGTGGTCCTATGCTACCATGGGTACACTGAAGTACTAATTAAAGTATCAAACTGGTTGAGAATGAGAGGAGAGAATGGAGTCCAGCATGCATGCCATACAGAATAATTTGCCTGGTACACCTGAACCAGAAGATGAGGTACTACTTCAAGCAGCTGATAGGGGCCGCAGAAATGATTCTAGTCAAAGGGTGGAGGTTGAAAATCACAATAATACGGTGACTTATTAATATATACTCAATTAATCGTCAGAGTTATTGTATAATGGGACTTTTCTAAACGTATGGTGGCTAGTTTGCTACCCTTTACCTGCAAAATTATTAATGACCTGGTGTTACGTTAATAAAGTATCTCGTTTGAATTGCATAATAATTATTATCATCAGTTACATTTCTTATAGATGTTAACTATATACATGCTTATCGTGACTATAGAGATATAATATTCAGGGTTTCATTTAGGATTTTCATCAAGGGGGGGGGGGGGCAAACACGACAATTGCAGAGTTAAGGGGGGCAAAGACTCTAGTATAATAATATTTTCCATCCATGAAGAATAACATTGTGCTCATTAACTTGATTATATTAGGGGGATCTGAAGGTATGCTCCCCCAGGGAAATTTTTTAATGTTTTAACCTCTAAGACTGTTTCTGGTGGCTTCTGAGCACTCGGATGGGGAAAGTCTATCAGTAATATCCACTGGTTCCCCTCTATTTCAAGTCAAATGTTGCAAAGATATGGGCTGTGTCTCATATACCACACGTAGCGCGAAGCTTCAGCTAATTTACGGGTTAAAAATGAGCAAAACTGCCACTTTGGACACTTTCACCGTTTAAACCTTATTGCATGTATGGATGGTGGCTACTCTCGGGGGGAGGGGGGGGGGCGAGTGCCCCCCTGCCCCCCTAAATGAAACCCTGATATTTTCTGAGTCAGAAAGCATCACCCACCATAGTTCTTAAGATATGTACCTGTAATTATTCTTAATAGGCATATTATAATAGCCATGCCTATTGAGAAAAGGCACTATTATTACATTAATATTTCTTAAACCAGTGTATGACCTTGCTACACAGTCTGCTCAAATTAGTGTCATGGTCCGAACCCCTCCACTACCCATTAACGTCACAATGACGCTAAACGTCCACAAATTCAATTAATGGCTTTGAAACACCTCACAATTTGTTTTGCACATGACAATTAAATTAATATAGGATAAGAAGTATTATGCTATAAGATTTCCCAAATGATGCAAGTTGTTTTACACGTGAGTGTGTAGTTCGAGTAATATGGTGCTTAACTTTCATGGATGCACTATAGCTCATAGCTAGATTGCCATAATAATATCTGTGAACTACAAGCTACTAATTTGATAGTCAAGTCACTAAATGATAGTTAGATGTTGGTTTTGCATATTCTACGAAGCGGCGAAGCCGTGAGTAGAATTGCAAAACCAACATCTAACTATTTTGGTAGCAGTCACTACTGACCCATTAATTATAACATACTAATAACCCTCTAGCACCTCTAACTAGCCCACAATTAATTTTGGTGTTAGAAATTATATTGCTATGGTAACTGCTACCAACTACTTATAGATACTTTAGACTATCAAATAAATTTCATGGTGCACGCAGCAGCATAATGGGGGTGCCCTCAAACTTATTAACAGTGGGTATAGGATGAAGTGCTGTATGTCTACTTTTAGTGAATGCTTAATTAAAAGTTCACATGTAATGACGAGTGAAAATTGGGAGTAGTACACAACGTCCAACTTATGCATTACTCTGGTCCAAGTAATGGTAGCAATTTGATAATACGTCAATCTGTTCCACCCTCCATTCTCTCTCTCAGTGCTTCCCTGAATCTATTCTCGAGTGAGCTTATCTCACTGATAAGGTCCGTGATAGCATTGGAGAGAGCTTCCTGAGGGCTATAGTCGGGGGTAGTCTGAACACAGAGGATAAATTTGTGCTCTAGAGGATGGGGTACCTTGTAGCTAGCAAATAACACTTGAGGATCACGAAGCAGCTGACTGCAGTAATAAAAAAGGAGCATGATATAAGGCTTAGTTCTATTCAAAAATACATACATGTATGCAGAGTAATGAGATAAGAATGGGAATGTTCGACAGAGCTAAACATGGGAGAGGGGGTGTTACGTCTTGTTAATGAAAAGATGTGGTACTGAATTGCATTGTCATGATACAATAAACATAATATTATTATACAAGAACAATGGGCCAGGCAAAAGGTCCAGCAAACTAACAATGCATGCACATACAAATTAATACATACATACACACTGATAAAAAGGTTCAAGTTTAAGTTCAAGTCTGATAATATACCATTTTTATGCTCGAGTTTTATTTTTGTAAATTTATGTGAGTCAAGTGTGGCGGTCACATAAATTTATATCGTATCACACATTGCAATGTTTACATGCATAACTTTAAATCATCAAGAGGCCCATTTTGACCAATTCATGTAATTTTTTATGCACATAAAAATATCGTTTTACGGTACAGGTCAATAGAAAGTTAATGTTCAATTCCGTTTACAATCGTTCCGTGTTGAAAACGTTTGTTTGTTTTGTGGTAAAAAAAGCTATCGGCCTGGCTTCCAGCGAGCAGCTGATTAGAGCTGCCTAGCTATTGTAAAAGCTAGCAGCTGCAAGCGACTAAGGCTATCTACTAAGGCTATGCACTATGCTCACTAAGGATGTTTCTAACCTCATTCTCATTTCTCACCATTCTATAATCATAGAATAGGAAATGGAACGTTAACTTTCTATTGACTGCTATTGGGGTGCATGCACCCATCATATTAAAAATCAGCAAGAAACTATGCTTAACCCTAGATTTCCCACTATATATAATAATTATAATCAAGTGCTTAGTTTTTCTGTGCGGTTCAGATGATAATTCTAGATACCAGAACAATGCAGACCACCACAAACTTAGCCAGAAATATGCAATCCAACCCCCCTCCCCCAGCAGTATTTTTTGTGGTGCAGTAGCGTGCCCACAACTCAGAACTGCCTGCAGAGAACCAGATATTCAGCTTATCATGTCATTCTGGTCTTTCTCCAACAACTGCAAGCATAATCAATGTAATACAGTAAAGTGGGAGGGGCTGAAGGTGGGTGCATTGACCACACCTCCAGCAATGGCATGGCACCCATAAATCGAACTATGACCTTCATTCCAGGCCATGTGCTGCAGTCTATTAAGGTACCATTTAATTGCGTGGGCGTGAGCGTCAGGAATGGCTAATTCAATTAGCGAATCGTGAAGGGGCGTGGCCGAAGAGGCCATACGAGTGCTTTTGGTCGAAGGTGGGCGTGTCCAGAATCGGCCAGGGATGATTATGCGCGTGTAATTAGCGACCGGAAGTGGCCCCTGAAGAAAAGGCCGGTAATTGCCCACATCAAAGCAAGATCAAAGCATTCTTTCTTAACTATTAACCGCAACGACTTAATTATACACTAAGAAAAAAAAAGCAAATTTAAATAAATAATCTAATTCATGGGGGGTTTGGGAGCACTTGGGGAGATAATTTTTACATGGGCACGCAGAATGGGTCGAAACTAGAGATTTGACCCTGGGGAATTTTGATTCACGCCTTAGAATTAAAGTTACGGCCCTTTGAAGTTACCCCATATGTTTGTATAGGAAGCCATGCATTTGCAATGTTTTCCGCCCACGCGCTACGTGAGGGGCGGGGCCACGCGCGCACATCAACGTGACGACCATTACCCACTTGGGTCAAAATTGATGTACAGGCTGCCTGCTTGCATTATATGGCTCTACTATGCATCCAGCTCAACTATGTGGTGGTTTTCGGACAATTTTTTTTTCTGCTTAGTGTTCTGGTCGCCTTGAAAAAAAAAAAAAAAAAAAAAAAAAAAGCTTATTAGGCCTAATTAAGCATGTGGGCGTGTTCCTGGCACTGTGTGGAGTGTGTGCGTGTGCGTTAATGCAGGTTTTATTGCTTCCGATTGGGCGTGGCTTCACGGGCCAGTGCTTGGACATCGGCGCCTGGGACTTGGCCTCGGCGATAGGTGGGCGTGTCCCGGAAGCGGTGGTGACCTTTGAACCCCGCGAGGAGGCTTTGGGGGCGTGGCAGGAGGTCAAAGGTGAGGCCATGTCTGTTAATGAGGCACTGTACGGCGGTGCGATCGAGGGGCCCGTACGGCTGGACGGAAGCTGACGATGGTTTGAAGCGGATGTGGTTGCGATGACGTGTTGTTACTCCGCCCACACAGGAAATGAGGTGAGCTCTTGCGTGGGCGGTGTGGCAGAACGGCCTCCAAGTGTTTGTGTGTGTTTTGGCCTTGAGGAAGCTGTGTGTTTTAATTGGGATTGATTGTGGGCTTCCGGTGGACATCCGGTGGTTAGTAGGCACTTGATTGAGAATGGTGGTCCTTGGGGAACAGGGTGGGGCTGTTTTGGGCGTGGCCTGGCCCCTCCCTTCCGGCTCGGCTTCCAGTCCATGGAGGATATTAAATGAACACTTCCGGCTCTAGCAGCCACACCCCTGAGACCTGTGCAATTAAAAGGGCGTGGTTACACAACATGCACCTCACTAATGACTTTGATGTGGTTTAGGTGTCATATCCCCACCTCACGCCCACGCAATTTAATGGTACCTTAATTGAAGCCCGATCGTGGCTGTACATGCTATAGACTACTCTACAGGTAGCAGGATGAGGAATAACACGTTTTTGGAGTGCTCAATGGTGTTCTTGTGAGAAAACATCCGAATACCTATCCTGACTTGCATGATTTTGTGGAAAGACTGGTTTAGCTACCTGCTATTAGCTTGCATTCAGAAGGGAAACAGACAGTCTCCTTTCTTCTGATCTGGATAAAAGTAAGTTAAGTGTCTAATATCAGATTAGTCCATGTAGCTATAGCTTCCAACTCATACAATCGACCACCATTCAGTACGCCATGTCACGCCCGTTCATTGACAAATTGGTTCAACACCATTCCTATACCCTTTCCTCCCTTGTATTTACGTTGTATAAGTAAATTCAGCCTACCTGGCTTCTCTAAAACCTCTGATTCATTCTTTGGGCATAAATGGAGCTCCACATCACCTTTGTAAATTTTTCGGTATGAACGCGTGAATGTCTGTAAAATTGTGGTCGATAATCAATGTGCGCTCGGCCAATAAACGAGGTCGGCTGGTACTCATGTGAACCCCAGAAAGCATTGCCGAAGTTAATAGTAGCATTTACACGTATATCATGCATTACCAATCATAAAATATATTGTATACAATGCGGTAATGATTATTCATAGCTCGTTTTCACTGAATCTCAGCAATGCTGCTTAAGAACGAGTTAATTGTAATTGGTAAAGGGTAATCAAACCTGCTGATTTCAGTACTGTCGACCAGGAGTGGTAATTTTTAACAGGTAAGAGTTGACAAGGCTCAGTTTGGCCAATAATTGTTGCATTGATGTGGTATGAGCGGCCGATAAAAAACGTCGTGGACGGTAATCAAGGCCTGACCATTGGGATTTGGAGGACTATAGCGTCATCTCTGATTGTCATATCGTCTTAATCTGCACATACTCGGTCTTATGCTACTTAGTATGGGTGAGGTAAAGGCAGCAGAAGTGGCAGGAATGATGATTAGAGAATGGAGAGATCCCGAGTGGTAAAGTAAGGTAAATACCGGCGAAGTGGAGTCTTATGGATGAATGAACAACTAAACAAGACAGTGCTCGACTACATTCGCAGCAATGCAAGTAGCAACTGGCCTTGGTGAACCTTCATCTGCAGGATTGGATCTTGTAGACATCGTTTCCCTGGCATCGTTGAGAAGTGAAGATGCAAAACTTCAAGAAGTGGTCGCAAATAGAGTCCATGCAGACGATCGAGTCAGGAAAGTACATAATATGGTTGAGAAGCCATGAAATAATTGATTGGAAGGAGGAGACTTGGGTAGCAAGGCTATTTTTACTGCCCAAAAGAGACAGCAATGCCAATATCAAGGGCAAGTTTCCTAGGGATGCTGGTTGGAAGGTCATCTGGATTTTAACTACAGCAGTTGTCATTCTGTGATACCAGATGATGTTCTGGTGGTATGAGAATGAACATCAATCCTGGAGGCAACAACCAATAATGAGGGATGGATGGTATGGTGGTAAGCAACTTCAATAGAAATGGATATCAGTCACATAAGAACTTCTCAGAATTATAGTCTTCTCAAGTAAAATCCACCTCCCGAAAACAAAAGCAACAGTATATAAAATGAAAACAAGAATGGATAAGAGCAATAATCCAGTAGCCTCAATGAATAGCCTCTTTGACTCTCCTCGCTAGCATGACCAAGTTGTATAAAAGCTTGATCACCTGGTGAATTGGAGGGTATTGGCTTGGCAGAGATTTGGGGTGAGAGCTCACTAGGAGGGCTCACTAGGCTTAGTTGAATCATTCGGTACATTTGGTTGCACAGAGAGTGGTAGGGGGTACATGTCATGTTGGAGGCTGCTTCATCCTCCACAGTAAGCATAATCATTAGGGGTAGGTAAATTATGCCAACATAATTTTGAGCATAATAATAGGTGTGTGTAAGCATTTATTGAGAAATATACTAGCATTATAGGCATCAACTGGCATAATCAATGGGCTCTTCCATTTAATAAGCATACACCCCCTATGGATGATTGCTAACGAATGTCCAGGGGGGTATTTTGAGGCTTGTCCAGGGGGGTAAAACACTGATTTTAATGAAGGGAAGGGGATATTTTGGTCAAATTTAATTATGTCTAGGGGTGAAACGATCACTAATTGTGGTGTCTAGGGGGGCACTTTGCTCCTTTAGGTGATTTCCCTTCCATAGATTAACGCATTAATTTGTGTCCAGGGGGAACAAAACTTGACTTGATTAATAATCCAGGGGGAGTAGTAATGTTCTTAATTATGCCTTGGGGGAACAGTGACCTAATTAACGACTGTCTAGGGGGATGGTTGCTAGTTAATTATGTCCAGGGGTTAAATTTTTCTCACTAGTCATCCATAGGGGGTGTATGGCTATTAAATGGAATAGCCCAATATTTTCTAGCGTACACAATTGCAAGTAGCTGTTTTAATATGAGTAAATTGACTTTTACTATAATGCTTAGACTACATACTATGGACTGGGAGAGGGTTGATCAGTCAGCTGGTACCCACTTTTGAACCCGAGTACAAGGTAAAACTGAAATGGTTGCTCTTGAGGTAGCATAACTGAGTCTCATATCGGTTTTGTTTAGCATTATAGCTAATCAGTTCAACTTGAGCATAATGGGCAATGTGAATTATAGGTACACTTCTTGAGCATTAATAGGCATTTTTTGAGCATTAATTTTGGGCCAAAAATTAGCATAATTATTATTTACCTACCCCTAAAATCATTTCCATTTATTTCTAACTTATCAGTGGGCAGTTATCACTCTTTTCTCCACCCCCTTCCTCTTGACTATTGATGTCTGATGGCTTGCAATTGATATTCACCTCTCTGGCTTAGTGTATCACTTCCAGGAGGCATAGTATACTACGTATACACTCTATTCTCATCCACACGCTCTACAACGCCATTCGTTTCAAAGATGAGGTCATCTTGAATCCCCAGCTCTCAGCACCAATTTAAGAAATGTTTAGTGTTTTCTTGAGCGTGGAAAGTGGCCTTCTTCACACCAAGACGATACTTTATCAGTTCCAGCGCAATTTTTAAACCAAGTTCCCCTCCAGTTTCTCTGAGCGCCTGTTCTTCCTTGGACTAACTCCACCATGGCCAGTTGGCTGAGCGCCACACCTGCATTTACTGCCTCCACGAAGCACTGGGGAGTGATATTAATGCCTTAATTTGTTCCCATGAGCAACTCAAGGTTTATCTTACTTAAATTAATCCACGAATAATTCATAGTGGTGATAGTGGCTTAAATTGAGTAACTCATGGAATTTTTCCCTTTTTTATCATTCTCTCTACAACCAGGCTCTAATTTATTCACAATTAAAAATCATGGCTGCTGATGGTTGTTGTAGTTGCCCCCAATTCAAGTGGGACAACAAAATGATGACAGTGCGCAGAGTGACTGCAGCAAAATACAACCTGGAATGTATGTGAGTGGCCATCAGAGGATCACCACTGCCATGAACACCATCTTACAATGATCACCATCTTAATTAGGCCTGGGCCAAATATTCGTGAATAATTTTTTGAATAATAGGCAGCTTCTTGAAGAAGTTGAATAGTAGGCTTTTCGACTGCTCAAGGAAGTAGTGCACATACACAATGTGTGCTTAAAATAGAAACCTTTGTGTCGTGTGACACAAGTCAGTGATCAAATGGAGGAAGCACTTGAGCAAACAGCTCAGATAACTAGTCGTTGATCATTTTTGGGAGTGCTAAAAGTTCCTTTAGCCTCAGAATTTACAATAAACAGAAAATTTTCATGTAATCTAGCACTTTTTGGTCAAAATGTACATGTACATTCTGGTCATAATATTATTCATGTTTCATTTGCATAATAATTATTGTCAGCTTTTTAAGAATAATGGGGTAGATAAATGAAAAATAATTATTTAAGTAATGGGCAAATTTAAATGAATATTTGGCCCAGGCCTAATCCTAACCCATTGTCTACCCTTTGATTATTATAGCACAATTAAAATTAACTTTATAGCAGGCTAGCTATCATAACATGCTGGATGCTTTAAGGCTAGCCAGAGATGATTGATTAATACGTCAATAATAATTATTAAAATTTTATGCTAATCACCATAGTTTAGCCAGTTACCAAAATTAATTCATTTTCACGCCCTAAGGAAGGAAGTGAAATTAATTATTAATAATTATACTATATACAATGAAAAATATTTTTCAGACGATCATTTTTCTCCAGCCCACATTCATCATTTGTAGCATACCCTTCTTTCATTCAGCCAAGGAGCTAGCCACACTGATAGTAGTTTAAATCACATAAATATGTGTACATTTGTATAAGGCTATAATAGACAATGAAAAATAAGATAGTGAGGGATTGAACCTGGGATCACACTCTTATGAAACCACTGCCTATTCTGATGGGCCAATGTACAACGTGCTATACTAGTAAGGATTGATGGTACTCGTCTCAGTGGCCTGCATCTCAGTGTTGGAAAGCTAGAACAGAAATCAGAATGTACCTATCTAGGCAATAAATCCAAGTTGTCATAGTTCTGAAAAGGCTGTCAATGAGTTCAAGCACGAGCTCACTGGCTGTCTATTGACAATAAACAGAAGAGTGTTGAATAATTGTGCAGGTACATGGAGATGATTCACGGTAGTTGATGTGTTGATAAAATACGAAGTAAAGGTGCCTAATTTTATAGCTAGCAAACTAGTGTGTGTAATAAACATTACAATAATATATCCCGTGGTAAGATGACCTAAACTCCTAGAAGGATCAATATTCTAGCTAAGGCCAAATAAAGGGCATGTGATCCTATTCCTACAAAACTGTGTTTAAATCCTGTCCTATACAAAACATAAAGACTACACCTATACTGGCTGATCCATCAGGATTGTGAAGCAATCAGGTGATAGACCAAATTGAACTAATTGAGCTAGTGTTCACTCCAAATAGAGTGACTGTCACACCCCAGTTTTTACAGTGCTAGCTATAGTATATATATATGATCTATACATGGGCAGTAACTCAAAAAATCTCATCAAACATAAATAGCTAGTGATTCTCTCAGGCATGAACAAGTTGGCTGATCTGTTAATACATGCAACTATTCAAAATGAATGCCATAATATCCCACCACTGTTTATCAATCACTAATAGACCTCATGCACCCATGCACTGTGGAGATGAGGCTGTGCAAACCTAGGCCATAATAATTATTGTAACATTGAAACTACGTCAATTGAATCTAATATCTGGCAGATAGAGCCATACCATAACAACAGCCTCGTTCCCAGTGTATCCTAATCTTTTGTACATTAAGGGAGCCTGGGTATGAGGCTAAATAGTGATTCTTGGTTCACTCTGCATGTAGCCAGGTTTATTGTTGACTTTGAAAATCATTGATTGAGCTATGTTAACATTATCTCATTATGGGTTTGCATAAGGAGGATGGATAAGGATGGGTTCATATTTGCAGATAGTATAGTGTGCAGCTGACACAAGGAGGAACCACACAGTGTCACCCTTTTCCATCCAAAAGTAAATGCATGCATGCATGCAGCAGAAAATTAATAATTGAGATTGTGCATAGGTTTGTCTTTAAGTTACTGCTATAGGCATTATCTAGGTAGTGCATGTGTGCATAATATAGTCTGGCCAGCTATTTAGACTCTTATCCCCCTCTCCAGATTATTTGAGTTTTACAGTCTAGGGGTAAATGCCCAGCAAATCTTGCAGCATTCTTTGTGTTCCTCAGCATCACAAACATACATGTGTGCAAAGGTGTGTGGCTACTGTGGTTGAGTGTTTGAAGTGTTAGGTAAACTCGACAATCAAAGTCAGGTGCATCATGTCACCTGCAGTCAGACTGCTATAGTTACATGTGTAGCTAAGTAAACTTCCATGTATTCCATAACTAATAATTAAGCGGACAGAATCTCCCCAGTGAGTTCTCACTAAATTTGTCAGTTCATTTATTATGTGCATGTGACAAAGTCAAGAGGATTAAAAAATGAAGCATAAATACACTATTTGTGTTTCTTTTGATTACACAAAAGTAATTATACACAACAGTAATTAAATTTAAAGAGTTTTCAGTTTTTTAGCATGTGTAGCATATCTCTTACTGAGTATGCTAATCAACAACCTTGTCGTCTGATCCAGTCATCTCCTTCAGTGAAGAAAAGAACTTTCCAATCAGGTGCATAGCTTCCTTTGATTCTTTGTTGCTTGGACTGATGAATTTAGCCACTGGTTCAATGAACGATTTTGCCTTCTCTATGTACTTGTTAGCTGTTTCCAGGGTTGTAGGATCTGGATCCCTAATTAGCCTAGAAATGATCATTGAAGCAATGTCATTAAAAGCTGGTGTAAGACGATCAATGTCAGGACCGAATACAGACTCTGGATCTTCAAGTTCATCCTTGACTTCTTGAAAAAGGCCATGAGTCTGAGTGTTTGTTCCAACTAGCATTGGAGCTGTATATGATGGGGTACTGAACATCGTTATTATTAGAGTTACTATAATGCCAACAAAGAACAACATATTGTAATCAAGTAATTATAAGAGTAACGCTTAGTTCAAGAAACGCTCAGATCAAGTATTATTCAGAGTGACAGGCTCACAGCCAGCTGCTAATGTTCTGAATGAGCTTTGTAGTCTGCTATCAGTCACAAACTGCCCCATGGGAATGTATTGGGTACAATAATGTGATATAGCAGAGATGTACACATGTTGAATAGGGAGTAAACTGCTGCTATATTGAAGTAGACAATATTAAAGATAACAATAACAATCAATTTGATGTACTCTCATTGTGCATCATATAATAGTTATCACTTTGTTCTTTAATACACTCCCAAAATTTTTGGATTGTGTATTTGATTACAAGTAACTTCAAGAAATCTCTGTGTTTTAAAACTTTTCCCCAAATCACACGATTTACTTAATAGCAAAAACTTTCCACCAGACTTAATTCACACTCTTCATTTCTTCAAGGTTGTCACAATGAAATTCATTTTTGTTGTAAGCACTTTGGCTCTGTGTTCACCATTAATGGTATGTTCAGTTCCAGTAAGTGTTGATAGTGATGTTCAAGTGCTCCAAAGCATCTTCAATGTTCAACGTCAAGAGAATGACAATCCTAATGGTAACAATAATAATGGAGATTGGCTCACTAATGCTTTAGATGGGATTGCCTCATTTGTCGTTTCAAAGCTCTCAGATCCCAACAACATCGAAGAAGAGAAAAAGTACTTAAAAATTTCAAGACTTTTTATTGAACCAGTTGTTGACTATCACGACAAGGCCAAGCCAAATGACAAAGTTGCAAATAAAATCTTGCATGCAATTAAATCATTCCTGTCTTCACTGGAGAAAAAAGTTAATAATCATCCGGAAAGTGATGTTGGACAACTGGTGTTTGCAGCCTGATGGCTGAGCTAATAATCATTGACATGGACAAAAATTAAGTAGCTATAAATATGAAACATAATTCAATGTAGACTTATTGTGGTTTTATAATTAGCCCTAAGAACATTATACAAGTCAGGATTTTTTACTTACACTGCTAGCTCATTTTAACTCATGAACGCACAATTCTTTGCTGCTTACGTATTACTGTATCTTATATATACTGTGCATATTGTTTCATAATTATTATCAATAGTGCATAGAAGCCTCTTAAAGTCCAAGTACGCAATGTCTCTGCTAGCTTGCAATATTAGGCCAGGATTATATTAATGCATGTTGTATTCTATCCACATTGTTACAGTGGCTATATAATTAGCGAAGGTTTAATCGAAGAACTTCTATTTTGCCAGATCAGGTAGTATTCCTCATCAATTTTTCCTACCTTTCAGATTTAACCTAGCTGACTAATTCTTTGTGATTCTATTGTGCATGTACTATGATACACTCATGGACTTAGAGAATAATGGAAGTACAGAATTGTAAATGATAAAGTATGTAGGTATCTATACCTCAAGAATGTGGGAACCAATATCAACACAAAGACTACCATTACAGAGTATATAATTATGTAGAGCAAGGTTGAATATTGCATTTTAGGATCAGTAGTGTTTGGGGGGGGGGGTGGGGGGTGGGGGAGAGAAGCAGCAACAGAACTGCCATAAAAGAGACAGAGTAAAAGTTGTATGTGATGTACTGTCCTCATTAGGGGTAGGTAAATTATGCTAGTTTTTGGCCCATAATGCTATTCCCAAATGCTCAAAAAATCCCTAATAATGCTCCAGAAGTGCACCTATAATTCCCAATACACTGCCCATTATGCTCAAGTTGAACCGACAATAATGTTAACAAAAACCGATGTAAGACATGAGGATACTCAGTTATACTACCATAGAGTGCAGCCATTTCAATTTTACATGTGTTTGGATTCGAAAGTGGGTACCAACTGATTGATCAACCTTTTACGAGTCCATAATTAGTAGTCCAGATATTGTGACACAGGTCAATTAACAGCTACTTACAATTGCGTGCCCTAAAATTCTCAAAAATTATGCCAGTCGATGCCTATAATGCTAGCATAATTCTCAAATGCTTACACACACCTATTATGCTCAAAATTATGCCAGTATAATTTACCTACCCCTAGTCCTCATGTAGCTGAATGTTGGGAAAACAAGTATTTACAAATTGTAGACTCAGATCATGGCACACTATCAGATAAGATCCTTGGCGTTCTGCATGCGATGGACACGAGTTTTCATTAGAGGTTACAAAAATGACCAGTAAACAAAACATTGATCATCAGGTTATATTATTGCTTAAACCAACATACAAAATTAATGCTTTTTCTTCTTGTGTATACTGGTACGTATACACTTAGTGTTAATGGCAACCTTTTGTTCATAATTAGTATACATAATTACATCTATGTCACACATTGAAAGTTTGGGAAAGCTTTTCTTATTGAGTCAGCGCTTTCCAAAGTATATCACTCTCAAGGTGTCCCTGATTGTTATCAACTTCAGTACAGAATCGACGGGACAGCCTGCAGCAATGCCATAATGATCACTTGTGAGCTTAAAATGTGAGTGCTGTTAATTGTTTTTAATTATTTCCTGAAGGTATTTCAATTTTAACCTTTAACTAGCATAATAATATGGATCCTATTGTTAAGGCAATCACTATAGCATAATCCTTACCCTAGGTACTTTATCTTTAAAAACTACCCACTTTGATTACAGGATTCGACAATCAGTTGTTCATAATTGAGAAATGACCTTACTGTACGTACTAGCTCTCCTCGTGTTTGTGACCTCCAGTATTCACTGCCACACATTGTTCTACAATATAATACCTGCATCAAGTGATGCTTGCCCAACTCAGCCGTGTTTCACTCTTTCTGAGATTACAAATAGCAGTATTAATATTAGCAGTTCCAACACCGTCACATTGAACTTTAATCCTGGAAACCACATCCTGGAATCTGAGCTCAGAATTGGTGATATTCAATCTTTAAACTTGGAAAAATCAAATCTATCTCTGGATACAAAGATCATATGTAAACAAACATCTGCATTCCACTTGTATAGAATATCTATGGTGCATATTAGTAAGCTAGTTTTTGTGAGCTGTGGTGGCAATAAAGTTAAAGAAATAGGCCAGATATTAATTCTAGGCACTTCCTTTCATGGACAAGGGAGTTCAAGCACAGCTCTGGAGCTTGTTAAAACTGCGGGAACTATTGAAGAGAGCACATTTCAGTTTCATTACAATACAAAAGGGAATTTGAAAAACTTGACGGTTAAATATTGGACATGGGAGAAAATACAAGCTTCACATGTCAGCGGAGCACTGTTTGTGGCAAAAAGCAACCTAACCATCATAAGAAGCTCATTCAAGCATAATGGAGCAGAAGTAGGCGGTGCTGTATTCTGTGAGCTGGAGAGCAGTATTGCCATCATCAACTCTACTTTTTCATTAAATCAGGCACTTAGTAGTACCAATCAATGTTATGGAGGTGCCATACTTTCTCAAGAAAGATGCAATATGATTATCATTAATTGCACCTTTTATAAGAATAGGGCATGTACTTCTAATGAACAAGGAGGAGGTGGAGCCATTGCTGCGTTGACAAGAACTCAAATAGACATAAAAGGGAGTCATTTTAGGTACAGCGAAGCAGTGTATGGTGGAGCTGTCCTAGCATGGAAAGCTGCTGTAGCTGTCAATGAGTCTGTTTTTCATAACAATGAAGCAATCAGTCAAGGTGGAGCTTTTTGTGTATGGAATAGCAATATATATGTCAGCACGAGTAGATTCAACAATAATAGAGCAATATATGTAGGTGGAGCACTTCAGGCAGAGACTACTACTGTGTACATTACCAGAAGTGAGTTTGTTCAAAATGATGGCTCTTCAGGAGGAGCGATTTCAGCATCAGATTGTCATGTAATGATTAGCTCAAGTACTTTCCTATTCAATGAGGGAGTCATAGATGGTGGAGCTATTAGTACACATCGTTGTGATCTAAAGATCAAGGGTAGTGAATTTAACAACAACAAAGCCAGTTGGGGTGGAGCAGTGAAGAATATAAAATGTACCACAGTGAATATTACAGGCAGTTTATTTTTTAGAAATGTGGCAGACCAAATGCACGGCGGAGCAATCAGTGTTTGGTCAATATCAGTAAAAATTAGCAGAAGTGGGTTTATTGGCAATGAAGCTTCTATCGAGGGGGGAGCAATTGAATCGAGGCAAAGTGGAACCATTAACATCGATTGGACTCTGTTCACTAATAATACAGCCACATTCAATGGTGGAGCAATTTATGCAAACCAGTTAAATGCCATTTACATGATATTTAAAGTCACTTTCACAAACTTTGAGAGCAATGTAGCACAAATTGATGGTGGTGCTATTAAGGTTAGACACAATACGACAACTGATGCCAATATTGAGATTTCTAATAGCACATTTAGACAAAATAGAGCAAAACACAACGGTGGTGCTATGAGCATTGTCAGCATTTCCACCCTATTAACAGTAGCAGTGGTGAGTGAGGGGGACTTTGACAATAATGAAGCAATGAATGGTGGAGCTATTCATACACAGTGGATTACTTTTTCACTAAATGACAGTTGCTTTAGTGAAAATACTGGAGAAACAGGAATTGTTTACACTACACAAAGTGCTGTATTTCTTTCAGGTGATATCTCCATGTGGAACAATACGGGTTCAGTGTTTTTATTTAGCAGCAATTTAACGCTTGTGGACAGAAGTAACACTAAAGTTTATAACAGTGTTCTGTCACTGCAAAACACAAGTGGCTTACAACAAGGAGGTGCAATCACTGCTGTACAGAGTATCATAGTGATATATGGTACGTGTACTTTAATGGAAAACTATGCTGAAGATGGTGGTGCAATACATGCAACAGAGAGCAAGATACGGATATACGGTCAAATTACTCTCACCAACAATACAGCAACAAACAGTGGAGGTGGCATCCATCTCTATCAGAGTGAATTGAAATGCAGCTTAAGTGGTAGCCTTAAAGTCTTAAAAAATTATGCCAATGATAAAGGTGGAGGGATTCATGCAATTAGCTCACAAATTATATCTGAACTGATGGAAAAATCTGGCACACTTGTCGTTTTAAGTGGAAACAGTGCTAGACAAGGAGGTGGCATCTGTATGGAGGTAAATTCCAAGATCTATATCCTGAAATTGCAGCATAGTACTAGAGAGCAAGTGTGGTGGAACCACCGCAGATTCATTCTCTCTGAAAACTCAGCAAACTATGGAGCAGCAATGTATGTTACTGATGACACAAACTTTGCAACTTGTACAAGTACCTCTTACAGACAGTATTCCACACTAACTGAGTGTTTTATCCAAGTGCTAGCCCTACATGATGAGTTACGGTCAGATCTCATACTAGATTATGTAAATTTTACAGACAACTTTGCCCAGTACTCTGGGTCAAATCTATTTGGTGGACTACTAGATCGATGCACTGTTAGCCCATATGCTGAAGTCTACAGTAAGTATAATCCTAACTTTCAGCAAAGGCCTGAAGATATCAATGGTTTGCGGTTCATCAAAGCTGTCAGTACAATTGTTAATGATACTATTGTCAGTATTAGTTCTGAACCAGTTCAGATTTGCTTCTGTGAAAATAATGAACCTAACTGTGATATGAAGCAAAAGGACATTGCTATAAAGAAAGGATATATGTTTACAATATCCCTTGTAGCAGTTGATCAAGTCAATCACACAGTCAATGCTACAATTCGTAGTTTTCTGTCATCAATTCGCGGTCGCTTAGACGAAGATCAGGCATCTCAAAGCATTAATGACTCATGCAGTACACTAAAGTTCAGTGTCTTCTCTCCTCATGAGTCTGAGAAGGTGATCATGTATGCTGAAGGTCCATGCAAAGATGCTGAACTGTCACAGAAACAAGTTAATGTCCAGTTTTTATCTTGTACCTGTCCTGTTGGGTTTCAAAGAAACAAGGAGATGGACACAAACTGTGTGTGTGAGTGTGATGCTACTCTTAGACCCATCATCACGAGTTGTTATGAAAAAAACAAGACTGTAGTAAGAGAGGGTACATTTTGGATCACCCACCTCAACACAAGTGATAATTCTAGCATCAACAAGTATTTAATTTACCCTTACTGTCCCTTAGACTATTGTCACCCGTCAACAGTTAAAGTGTACATTATCCTAAGTGAAATGAATGGCTCTGATGGTCAATGTAACTTCAATCGTTCAGGAATGTTATGTGGAAGATGTCAACCAGGCTTTAGCTTGTCTCTTGGAAGCACACATTGTGTTTCATGCTCAAAGCACTGGCCTGCTATTTGTGTAGCAATCCTTATTGCTGCTTCACTGGCAGGCATAGTATTAGTTGCTCTACTTTTAATGCTCAACTTAACTGTTGCTAGTGGAACAATAAATGGGATAATCTTCTATGCAAATGTGATTAATGCAAACTCTAGCACCTTTTTTCCATTTAAGGAGCCAAATCTCATCACAGTGTTTGTATCATGGCTCAATCTAGAGTTTGGATTTGACACTTGCTTTTTTGAAGGAATGGACACGTACTCAAAGACACTACTGCAGTTAGCCTTTCCTATCTATGTCATTGTGCTTGTTGTTATTGTTATCTTTGTTAGTGAACGCTCTACAAAATTTGCTCGCTTAATCGGTAGAAAGAACCCAGTGGCAACTCTGGCTACACTTGTCTTGCTTTCATACACCAGATTAATTCAAACAATCATTGCAGGACTCTCTTTTTCTATCCTGAAATATCCAGATCGCCCTCATGAATTAGTGTGGCTTTCTGATGGTAACGTGGGGTATCTAACTGGAAAGCACATTGTTCTTTTTGTGCTATCTATTGGCATTCTCTTGGCAGGTATTGCTTACACCACTCTTCTCTTCTCTTGGCAATGGCTGCTTTTTTATAGGCATAACAGGATTTTCAAGTGCCTATCTCTAAGCAGTAAGCTGATTTTGTTTCTTGAACCCTACCATGCACCCTACTTGTTTAAGCACCGTTACTGGACTGGCTTATTATTGATTGTACGTGTCGTCTTGTACCTAGCTTCAGCATTAAACGTCTCCAGAGCTCCTGGTGTTGACTTAGTAGTGACAGGAATTGTGATGATTGCTGTGTTCATGTTAAAGGCACACGTGAGTATTCGCAGTTGCATCTATAGGAGGCTACCTCTGGATATTCTGGAAAATACTTGCTACATGAATATAATACTTTTCTCAGTAGCTAGTTTGTATGTGCTGGAAGCAAAAGGTGACCAAATCACATTAGCCTACATCTCAGGAGCAATAACATTAATGTTGCTGTTAACAGTTCTTCTTTATCACATAACCTTTGAGCTTTGCTCTGCGTCAAAGCTATGGAACAGTTTGAAACAGCAACTAATTATGAAGAGACATAATGATGAAGTTTCACTAGTAGACTGTCGGGCAGCTGATGAGCTGAGAGAGAGGCTTAATCCAACAGTAACTTGGATTGATGCACCTTCAAACAAAGAAGGATCACTCTTACTTCACACCGAAACTCATACACTATCTAAATAGTATTAAAACCTATTAGTACAATAAATACAAAATAATTAGCAGCATTGCTTACATTGTGAACAAACTTATTTTCAATTGGTGTGGCTTTTGGTTTGTTACTCAAGCAAAAAAAGGTCCAAATCATGGTACATGCATTGGTTTCAACCATGTGTTAGACTCACTCTGCAGACTCACTCAGTGCCCCGTGCGGTGAATTGCATGACCTTACTGGTTTACTATCATAGATTGAGTTCAAATCAGTCCTAGAATATCATGGAACAGACTCACTGGGATGTGGCATCATGCACCTGTTCTGTTCACATGAAAGAGTACAGTCATTTACAATTAATGAAGAAAACTTACATAAGATTTGATACTATGGATGCTACTGGAGTTCCTCTAAGCAAGCAGCTCGTAATGTTTATATTGGGGAAATAATTATTGAGTTAAAGTCACAAAGTGAATACTCTTTCTGGTATTTGGTTATCCTTCTTACTTTCACAATAAACTCAAACCTGCTTTAGCTCTCCAAACTACCAATGAACAACCATTCAGAATAACTCTTGAGAATTAGGATTTTTGGAAATAAGATATAATTGGAATACAACCATGTATATAGCTATAGCTCATGACCTCAAACTGAAGCGGTGAATGTTATTTAAAACTTAATAAAAGAGAAGTCTCAGCAGACATGACCTAGTAAATTAAACTGTATTTGTCCGTCTGTCCGTCTGTCGCAACCCTCCTTTGTTAAATGGTATGTTATCTTCTACAACATCTCTTACAAACAGTTGTGACATCATCCCACCATTAGGTGCATCTGACCATAACGGAATCCTTGCAACTTTCAGAACACGTGCCGCTAAACGACCTCCTCAATATCCTAGATCAATATGGCGATATGACCATGCAGATTTCGAACTGGCAAATGAATTGCTATCTCAAGTTCATATGGACTCTATCCTAATAGAAGATGACACTACCACTTCTTGGGCAAGATGGGAAAAAATGTTCCTTGAAATAATGAAGCAATGCATACCACAAAGTGTCTTGCCTAAGAGAAAGAATCTACCATGGTTGTCAAAATCTATCATCCAGCTGATGCGAAAGCGTGATACCTTCCACAAAAAATCTCATAGATCTTCTTCTTACCAGCTGAAGTACAAACAATACCGTAATAGAGTGACCTATTTAATTCGATCTGCCAAAAACAAGTACCTCAGGCAGCTAAAGCCAACAAGTAAACATTTCTGGAAGGTAGTAAACAGCATGAACCAAAAGAACTCAAGTATACCAATGCTGATTAGTGATGATATTGAGATTACATTGCCTACTGATAAGGCCACGTTGCTCGGTGATAATTTCAAAAACAACTTCAATACTGCAATCGCTCCCCTTAATGCTGAGGACTTAATTACCGTGGATCCAATAAATTGCCCAGCTGATCTCTTGTGCTCTGAAGATGAGGTGCTCGACATCATACTCTCCCTCGATACCAATAAAGCCTCTGGCCTCGATGGAGTCTCTGCCAGAATGCTAAAGGAGACTGCTTACACTATATTACCAATGCTTTGTACCCTCTTCAATAAATCAATCTCTACTGGCACTGTGCCCAGTAGTTGGAAGGTTTCTTTGATTACTCCAGTTCCAAAACATGGTGAACCTTCGGATCCAAGCAATTACCGTCCTATATCATTACTCCCCATAGTAAGTAAGGTACTGGAGCGCATTATTTTCAAGAGAATTTGTGACCATCTGACTGTCTCTGACTGTCAATGGGGATTTTTAGCTGGAAGATCCACGACAGGTGCAATCCTTTCAGCTATGCACGAGTGGCATCTAAATCTGGAAAGAGGCGCTGAGATCCAGGCTGTTTTCTTTGACCTTCAGAAAGCATTTGATAGTGTTCCTCATAGGCTACTCCTTCAAAAGCTTGTCCAGCTTGATGTATGTCCCCACACTGTTGCTTGGATTAGCAGTTACCTTTACAACCGCTCTCAGATCGTAGGAGTAGAAGGGGCAAAGTCTACCTCTCAACATGCTATTTCTGGGGTCCCTCAAGGTTCTGTTTTGGGCCCACTGCTTTTCCTAATCTATATTGATGGTCTTGATGGTATCCGACTGAGTGGCGGAAGTCTGTCTATGTTTGCAGATGACTTGCTCCTGCATAAAACCATCTACTGTGTACAAGATTACCTTGACCTACAAGCTGATATCAATGCTCTAGCAATGTGGCTAGCTGACCACAAACTGACCCTCAATGTGAAAAAATGTAAATCTCTATTAATTTCAAGGAAAAGGAGTAGTTTTATTTCCAGTCTACCACCAATCTCCATTGATAACTCTGCACTCGATAAGGTCCAGAGCTACCGCTACCTAGGTGTGACAATTACAGCTGATTTATCATGGAGTGATCACATCAACTTGATCTGCACGAAAGCAAGGAAACAACTAGGATTTATTTATAGAAAGTTTTACGGTCATGCAATGCCCAGCACACTTAAAACACTTTATACTACCTTCGTAAGACCACATCTTGAGTATGCTGTTCCAGTTTGGAACCCCCATCTGAAAAAAGATATTCTGGCACTAGAGTCCGTACAGAAATTAGCCTCCAAGATCTGTACAAAATCATGGCATGGAGTAAGTTATGAAGACCGTCTAGACCAGTTGCACCTTACAACCCTTGAAAGCAGAAGGAGCTTCTTGAATCTTTGCTACCTATTCAAGCTACTGAATGGATTAATACACTTTCCCAACTCCCCTATTCATTCAATGTCCAACTCACATGAGTCACGCTCTCACTCTCAAACATTATGTGTCCCATTTGCAAGGACAAATTCATTTCAAAGCTTCTTTTTTTGTCAGACTCCAAATCTATGGAATAGTCTGCCCCAGCAAGTGGTATCATCTGAATCACTCAAGAGGTTCAAGCACCTGTTGAGAGAGTATTTAACTTAACTTATATTTATTAATCTTAATCTTACTGTTGTCTTTAATAATTAGTCAGGGTGTACACTTGTATTAGCATATATATTGCTATTTGTGCATCCGTTGTCATGTGACATAAACTGTTATATACAAAAAAAAAAAAAAAAAAAAAGGGTCGTAATACTAATAGATAAAGTACGCATGCATTCTACATATACGTAGCATCAAGAGTGTATTACACTCTTGGTAGCATAAATTAAGGAAGAGTGGTCACGTTAAGTCCTGCCCAGTGGAGTATAGTAGTGTGCAGCTGTTGCAACTTGCCAGTCTGTGTTTACATGGCACCTACCTCAACTACACGATTGATTGCCATTCTCAAATGCAATGCAGTGACAGTGTAAACAGGCAGTGGCTCTCAAGTCAGTGCACAATTCAGTTGAAGTATATATTATGTCACAGAGGTTTTCAGTTTATATTATAGTGGCATAGCCAGATGCCTTCCCCCAACTCTTATAGATCACTGACTCTAAGGAGAACAGTTAATACCAGAACCCTGTTCAGGTGCAGGGTATGTAGTTCAATATTGTACATGCATAGTATTATGCACATGCAGTGAGCCATGCTATCATAATATAATTATGCATGCATGTAGCAGTGAGGGTTCTGCACTCCTGTGCATTCATTATTTCAGTGCACTTGGTTATTCAAGTTTGTTTCAGAAAAGTTTCCTGATCGTCTCCTCTACATCAAAAGTAGATGTTAAACCAGAAGTGAGAGAAGTAGTGAAAGAAGTGAAGTTTTACATAGAGCCTGAAACAAATAATTTAAGGAATTGAAGAAAGAAGTGAAAACGGTTGATCCAATTAAGGTGTAAGGTGTGGAGGTGTAAAGAAATCCTTTATCAGTCGAGAAGATGTACTAATGATGAAGTATTCCCAAGCTGATGACATGGATGAAATAGGGGATCCATTCCAACATTCTTATCTTTAATTCTCTTTTCTAGCTTATGTTCGTACCAACAGATGACTTCCTTCATCTCCTGTGAATGCTTCAATGCACTAATCAAGGAGGTTGCAGAACGACATCAACAACTTTTGAACATTGCCGGGGGGGGGGGGGGGGGGGGGGTTGTCCATGGGTAAGGAGAAGGAAACAGTGGTGTTGATAGCTTACAAGGTCATGGCACACATAATGCATATTGGATGGATTTCCAGATGAATTTCTGGCTGCTAAGGATCTGATATCTCTTACAATTTTATAGATAGCTGAGATCCAAGTAAATTTAAAAAGCTAGCCATTTCAATAGTTCACATATTGTTTGTCAACACTTCAATGTACTGGCAACAGCAGTTACTGACACACACATACATCAAACATGAGCCTGTCTTATAGCACAGCTATTATTAGTACTGGGGTATTTACTGTAGTGAATGGTGGATGTTTTGTACATCGACAATTAATTAGTAGTACTGCCTTGCAAATAGCGTGGGAATACCGTACCTACTGACGATACTGTTCCAAACGTAGAATTCCTTACCCGTAATATCAGAATACTACTATAGAGCCGAGTGGCACATAGGAAATTCCTCACCCGTGGATTAGCTTTTAGATATCTGTGTTTGGACCTGATTGTGTGCTGCAATATACCAGGGGTACTGATTGCAGGACTACCACTTCATAGATCTACTCCCATGAATGGCAAAATTACTATATTATATTATGTTATTTGACACTATGAATGTATTTACAATCATTAGCCATATTGCTCACTAAGCACCATAATGCATTGGCATTCATCATACATACTGCAATGTCATGATGATAATTTAGTTGTCAGCGTGCTTCTTTTAATGTGGTCTTCAATGTACATTGGACTCAATTTGCCCCCTAGCAGTCAGCTTTTTCGGCTTTACTCTACTCTACTTAGAATGCTGGTTGCCTTCTTCAATGAGAGGAAAAGAAGGGGGAAAACAGTACAAAAGAGAAATAAATTCTCCCGTACTTTCCGAGTCTCAGTGGGCTAGAATGCTGGTAAGGGTGATCCCAAATTGTTAAGGTCAGTTAGCCTTCTGTATCATGAAGAGGATCTGCACTGTACTAACGATTAACAGGTATATAGGGAGAAGAAATTTTCTGTGAGCTTTAATACTATGAATAACTCATGCATGTTAGCCATTATTCCATGATTATAACATCAAACATACTTGTAATAATGTTATTATATTTTTCAGTTCAAGGTCAAAAATGTTTTCGCTGACAAGTGCATGGACAAAATAGACGTCAGCGATAGCCATGGGCGTGGATGAAGCAATAGGCGGGGGAAAAAAAACATTAATAGCACCTCTATATATAGACCTTATGAAGTGCGCATTAATGACACTCTATGTGCATGGGCTGTGACGGCTTTGAAACACCTCCATTTATACTATCATGACCACAAAAATTTAATAGTAGGGTTGGTTGGTCGGGTGGATGATAATTATTTAAACCAAAACTTTTAATTACAAGACTAGTGTCAGTGTTTCCTAGCTGTCGAGAGGCTTGTGCTATGTGGTAGCTTAAAAAAATACATTTTTAAGCCAGTCCTATTAGTCCGCATATACATGCTTGTAGTAAACTTGGCTATTAGATACTTTAAATTTTACAGTTGGTCAGGTTAGTTCAAACAAACATTTAACTCTGAGTGGCCTAACATGATCACAAGATTGATAATATTATTATTATGTAGCAACATGTGTGAACTTCAAGCTAGATACGCAGTTCCCAACCTGGAAGTAAAGTTTGTGTGAACTTCAAGCTAGATAGTTCCCAACTTGGAAGTAAAGTTACTGACCACTGTAACAGTAATAAATACTTTCAACTAAAAATTTAATTTCATGGTGCGCTAATGGGGGATGCCCTCAATCCTATTAATGGTGGGCATAGGTTGAAAGTCAATATCGTGCTGTAGGTCTTATAATGAATGCATAATCAAGGTTATAAAATTTACATGTAATGATGAGTGAAATTGGGAGTAGTATACAATGTCACAACTTATGCATTACTCTGGTCCAAGTATTGGTAGTACTTTGATATATGTCAATCCGTTCCACCCTCCATTCTTTCTCTCAGTCCTTCCCTGAATCTATTCTCGAGTGAGCTTATCTCACTGATAAGGTCCGTGATAGCATTGGAGAGAGCTTCCTGAGGGCTGTAGTCGGGGGTAGTCTGAACACGGAGGACAAATTTGTGCTCTAAAGGATGGGGCACCTTGTAGCCAGCAAATAACACTTGAGGATCACGAAGCAGCTGACTGCAATAATAAAATTAAAGGAAAATGATACAAGGCTTAATTCTATTATAAAAAAATACATACATGTATGCAGAATATTGAGGTTGAGATAAGGATGGGAAAAGTAAAAGAGCTAAACATGGGAGAGGGGATGATGTTACATCTTGTTGGTGGAAAGATATGGGACTGAACTGAATTGTCATGGTACGATAAAACAATACAATAGCACAGAGCAGGTATGGGTGGGCCGCTGGTGGCCAGCGCAACAGGATCAGGCAAAAGGTCCGGCCAACTAACAATGCATGTGCATACAAATTAATACATACATACACAATAGAAAGCTTCAAATTAAAGTTCAAGTCTGATAATATTATACAACAGGGGACTTAAGCTTGCTTTGTCTTTTATGCAGAAAAGGCAGATGAATATTGATTTGGGAAACCATTCAGGAAGAATCAGTCCACGGAGAGATTGCAAAGTCAAAAAAAAAGGATAGGGAGGGAGATGATGAAGATTTGCAGATATACATGTACTGTAAAGCAACTTTTTATGCTCAAGTTTTATTTATGCAAATTATGTGAGTCAAGTGGCAGTCACATAAATTTGTATCCTGCCACACATTGCAATGCATAAACTGTTTACACACAACTTTAAATTGTCAAGAAGCCCATTTTGACCGATTTACACACAACTTTTTCACGCACATAAAATGTCACTTTATGGTACCAGTTAACAGAAAGTTAATGATCGGTTCTGTCATACAATCATTCTGAGGTGAGAATGTTTGTTTTCATACCGTTCCATGGTAAAAAAGCCACTGGCTTGGCTTCCAGTGAGCAGCCGAGTAGAGCCGCCTATAGTGACTATGAAAGCTAGCGGAGCAGGCGCACTGTGCTCACTAAGAAAGTTTCTCACCTACCAAAAGACACTTGTCACCTTTTGTCTGTACTATTCACCTACCGTCTCGTTCTCATTTTCTTACCATTCCACGATTATAGAATAGGAAATGGAGCGTTAACTTCTTGATTTCTACTGTAGATGGGGGTCTTAAAGTATATGCATCATCATAAAATCAGCAAGAAACTGTGCTTAAATAGTAACTAAGGACCTAACTTAAAGGAGGATAGGGCATGTAGTAGGCATATAGACTCCTAAAGGGAGAAGGGGTCATGTAGTAGGCACCTGATAAATTCATATCTAGGCTAAAAATATTCAATAGCCATAGTGTACTCCAGACACCATCTGTTACAGTAACTATATTTAGGTTATAACCACTGTCTGATTTGAATTTTGCTAGGTAAACAGGATAGTATGGCAGTTACATGCCTCTCTTACCCTTAGGATTTATAACCCCTTGATAGTAAGCATCAAAACATAAGTACAAAGCTGACCACACCCAGGTGGGTACACTAATTAATAAACTACACTTTAGTGCAGTTTATTAACAATCATTGCACACAGTATCACTATCAAGAAAGCTTGACAAGAACAAGAGGGGAGTACTTGTTATAAATGCCTAAAATTATGCACAATCTGTGATATAACAAAAGTCCGCAACCTTGTTGTGAAATAAATCTTCGTTGTCGAATTATTTGAATCTTTGTGCTACAACTATGATGCCTCCCAAAACGAAAAGGCGGGAGCAGAGCCTGGAGAACGCAAGAGAAGCGAAAAGAAGGGAAACCAAGATGGCAACAAGAACGATGGCTTAACTCATGTTTTAGCTATGTCTGATAAAGTTCTGGACACTAAAGATGAGGACTTGGACTCGAACTTAAAGGAGGATAAAGACACACGGCACACATCACCGAGTGAAGATTGAGCCACCCATCTTGACAGCGATGATAGAGTCTCCCTGGATCTCTTTCTCTACTTTCAATTGACCAAGGTGCTAGTGAATCCAGCCTCAACCAGGAGAAACATGATAATATGATAAGAGCCTTGGTAAACAATTGTGATGGTGAAATATCGGAGGAGCAGCATGACAATTTTTACGAGTTGTTGGCACAGTAGGCAGATATTCTTGCTAGCTTGGATTCTGATACTGGTTGTATACAGGTCACCTCCATCACGAGATCAACACAGGGGGTGCACAGCCAGTCTGGCAGAGCGTGTGTAGGCTTTCCCCTCCTGGAAGGCAGGTAGTGCAGAAGCTGCTGAGCAATATTATGTTGGATAAGGACATAATTCTTCAGCCACCCAGTAGCCCTTGGGCCTCGCCCATTGAGCTGGTGAAGAAAGACGGTAGCTTCAGGTTTTATGTAGATTATAGGAAACTAAACAAAGTCACACACAAATATGCCTACTCCCTGCCTCGCATTGATGACACACTGAACACTGAACACTAGCAGGCTCCCAGTGGTTTTCCACATTAGATCTGCTCAGTGGGTACTGGCAGGTGGAGGTTGCTGACAAGGACAGACCAAAGACAGCATTCTGCACAATTGAAGGCCTTTTCGAATTCAAAGTGATGCTGTTTGGATTATGTAATGCACCGGCCACCTTCAAAGGTTGATGGACCTAGTGCTGGTAGGCCTGCAGTGGTCCCATTGCCTCGTTTATATTGATGTGGTGATCCTGGGTAGAAATTTTGAAAGCATCTGCAACACCTCCAGCAGGAGTTTGATAGGTTCTGAAAATGCCACTTCCTACAGATTATCTAGGTCATGTAGTTTTCAACAAAGGAATTGCCCCAGATCCAGCAAAAATCGAGAAGATAGCCTCCTGGCCAGTCCCTACTAGCCCTAAGGATGTGCAACAGTTTCTTGGGTTAGCTGGCTACTATCAACTGTTTATCTGGGATTTTGCGGAGGTAGCCAGGTCACTCCACCGCTTGACTGAGAGTAATCGGTCCTTTAAGTGGAGTACTGAGTGTCAGAAAGCCTTTGATGAACTGAAACATTTTCTTCGCTCTTCACCTATTCTGTGTTATCCTAATTTTTCCCGACTCTTCCTCCTCGATACAGATGCCAGCGATAGTGGCATGGGGGGGGGGGGGGGGGGGGGAAGTCCTCTCTCAATCAGATGATGAGGGCAGAGAGCATGTAGTTGCTTATGCTAGCAGATTGTTGAGTAAGCCTAAAAGACAATATTGTGTTACAAGGAGAGAGTTGCTAGCTGTGGTTGCCTTCACCTGCCATTTTAGACCATTCCTTCTGGGACGCAACTTCACACTTCGTACTGACCACGGCTTGAGAAATTTCAAAGCACGGCTTGAGAAATTTCAAAGAACTTGAGGGTCAGATGGCTAGGTGGCTCGAACAGTTACAAGACTTTTCAATTGTTCACAGGCAAGGTAGAAAGCACACTAATGCTGACGCACTATCATGACTTCTCTGCAAACAGTGTGGCCGCGAGACTCACACGAAGAGTTACAGCAGCTGTTGTCAGCCTAGCATTCACGTGGTTGAGAAACCATGGAGTAATCGATTGGAAGGAGTCTTGCTACTGGCCTGAAACAGCCAGCAATGCCAATATGAAGGGCATACCTAACCTGATAGAGAGTCAGTCTTGGGGTGGTTCGATTATACCGAGCCTCCATCTTTATGTACTAGTTAAAGCAAATGTAACTGTCTCAAACCACATCATTGTCAAGATAGCAAGGTGTATAAATGTGTTTAATATAAGTTCGGGGTGATTTGACTAGCTAGTTCAGGATTGTTCAAGTGCATTGAACCTTCTCAAACCACATCAATGCTGGTGTGTACAATTCTATAAAATGAGTTCGATTGTACCTAACTTTTCTAACTACATCTTTAGAGAAGCAAAGCGTTATGCACTAGTTTGGGGTATTTCAAGTGCATTGAACCTCCTTGGACTTTCTTGAACCTTCTTGAACCACATCATTACAGAGATGGCAAGGTGTGTGTAGTGTTCTTTAACACGAGTTCAGGGCGGTTTGACTGTACCGCAGATGCAGCACATGGTGGAACACAGTTCAATGGAGGAGGTGTGCACAAACGTGCTAAGAATAGCACTGGAATCAAAAGTTTCAGAAATGTCACTTGCCTTCAGGGAATAGCATACATAGTTGATCAAGAGAAAAACGTTGGCTATTTATCATCGCCCAAGTGCATCCATATGGTTGTTATCCAACAAGACTTGGGAATTATTCCGTCAATTGAGGACTGGCAAAGATTAGAATTATTGACATTGTTCATGCTGCAACACTGCAGGATCAAAAATGATCTTCTTTCAAACAAAGTTGGAGCTTGGATTTCCCAGAAAGATTTCAGGTGAATGGTACACAAATGGATGGTTTGAAGTTGTCATGAAGAAGAAAGGGACATTTGTGGATGGGCATGAATACAATGATGTTGTGGAATATCGAAAAAAGTTTCTCAGATGAATGGTATCATTGGGTTTCTAACTCTGATACTATTCCAACAGATGATGCAAAAAAGCACTTCCAACTGATATCATCTCTCTTTCTTCGAACATCATAAAAAAACTGTGTTTTGGTTTCATGATGAGACCACCTTTCAGGCTAATAAAGATCAACCCACTGTGTGGGTACCAAAAGGAATGATGGTTATCCGACGTAAGTCAAAAGAAGTGGGATCATGATTTCATATATGAGCAAAGCGGATATTTAGCATTAACTGACAATGAGTACAAGCAAGCCAATCAGCACAATCCCACCTTAAGAAATCATGCCAGGCAGTGGTTGGAGTATGGAGACGCCAAGGAAGGGTACTGGACTTCAGACAAGTTCATGAAGCAGATAAGAGAAGTAGCCAAGATTAAATTTCCTAGAGATGCTGGTTGGAAGGTCTTCTGGATTTTTGACCACAGTAGTTGCCACTCTGAATGAACGTCAATCCTGGAGGCAAACAATCGTGTACATGCTACCCAAGTACCACCGTGAACTGAATCCAATTGAGCGTATTTGGGGCCAGGTAAAGCGATATGCAAGGGCTTACTTCAAGTATAGTACCGTAAACCTTTGAAAAAGTTTAACACATGTACTGGAGTCTGATACAGTAGTGTAGAAACACTTTAGAAAAGTGAGACATTTGCCTAACTAGAGGGTGTTCCTGATAGATCAGAACTGAAAGAAATAGTTAAAAATTGAAATTAAGTCTCATAGGTGAATTTCTGAGATGCAGGAAGAATCTCTAAATAATTTATTTTGTTAATAATATTGTAAATATATATGTACATGTAGATTCAATTTTTCCTATTACAAGTTCAGATATTCCTGAGGATAACGTGTTGAGTTTGAAAATTTTGAGAATTACTAAATTTTAAAACCCTTGTATACCAGTATTAGCTTGTTACAGATGTTAAGTGAAATCATACGAAAGAGAATACGCCAAATATGGAAGTAATTAATGTATACTAAAATTAATCCAATCTCTTGTGGACTAATACTTTCATTCTCTGTCACTCTTTTCCTACAGTTAATATCAGTTCTCAACTCAGAAGTAGTGGAACTCATGAACGCTTATTATATCAGAAAAGTTGATGGTAAGTTGCATCTGCACCACTTGTTGATGACCACTTTGGCTCTCACATATACAGGAGAGAGGAAATTATTACTAAAAATGTATACCTACAGGTGACATCGTGGATTTAATCCCTGAAATGAAAGGGAGTAGCTACAGGTAAGAGTTCAAACACAATCAATGAGTGCTACATATTGTGTACATTTCATTCCATTCCTGTAGCTGAACTGTTCACAGTACATGAATTTTCCCAGAACTTTTAATATATGAAATATTAACAATTACAATAATTATAGCATTCTGAGCCCCACCCCTACATCATTCTTGAGCCTAGGCATTCATGACCTTGAGCACAAGCCTTTTAGCTCTCTACCAGTTTGAAATCGGTAATCACTGCCTGCCCACATGCAGTACTTTATGAATTTAATTTGTCCCACCAATAACGCATAGTGCAAACAATGAACATTTGGAGTAGTGGAATATTTTTCCATTTTAATAATTATTGAGCAAACCATTAATAATTTTATTCGTAGCTTATAAACCTCTGCAGTAACTACACCTCCCTCTCCAGAATCTGTTACCTAAGTCAAGGTAAGTATGTATTCCAGTGATACAGCAATGTCACATTGCTGAATGAATAAATTATACTCTCATGGATTATAATATACATGTAGCCTATTTTGCCAGAAACTGCTGTAAAAGACTAGCAGATGTTTCCTGGACTGATTTCCAGACTTCAATTAGAAAAATTCTCGCTCCTACACTTCCATTATGTACAAATGTACAGGCCCGCATACCTCAGAAACAGTACCATCACTACTGATTGATAAAAGGTATACAATGCCAGCATCAAAACTGTAATAATCGATATCATCACCCAAATTTAGGCGACAAAGATCCCTGAATCTTAATGGATTCAAGGAAGGAAAATCTACTTTGGATGGCAACTATTTATACAGTTCCATAAGCTCTGTTCTATTCAAGAGCTTAGATGAAAAAGAAACCCTCAATTTACGCTTACTGTCGCTACAAAACATTTGGATAAATGTACAAACATTTCCCCAGTACATATATGGTTGTCACACTAGATTGAATAATCGATGCTTGGTAACCATGTAAGATTTTTGCCACGCACAAGATTATAATATTATATAACAAAAAATATTTTTAGACAATCATGAATCTCTTTGATGCAAATACCATAAAATGGTCGAATCAATAATGTGTCACAGGTCTGTACCCAATACTCCCCTACATCCGTGGTCTTTTCATTGATGACCACCAAATTATCCAGGCAAACCAGATTATCTTATACCTTTTGCCTTTCGATTAGATTCCTTGACTGAATAAGAATCTCTTTCCCTTACTGAGCATATACCCGTCCTGTATGACAGAACCTGTAGCACTCCCATGCTAAAACACGGGCCATTCGCCTTCTGAAGACTCTAACCACTGTCCTTATTCTACCAGCCACTCATCGTTCTTAAATCGTCTAAGAACCTTGATAGCGTAGCGCTTCCATATGATAGCTGGTACACAGCGTAGGTATCCTCTTCTATAGTACAGTACAGGTAAAAATATTTGACACTACCTCCTGCAGTTTCAGACCACTCCATTAAAAAAACCCACTATTACTAGTATAGTAAGTTACCTGACAGTAGTGCCATACTGGTATGGCTTCTTGGGATAGTGAATTTGGCTGATGTAAGTACACAATTGTGCATCGTGTATCTGTCTCCAACTGAGCTGGAAGTTCCCAACATCAAGCAGAGCAGTGCACATTGGTGCATTCCTCATCCTTGTTCCTACTTCTCCCATCCTTAGGCTATCCCAACTTAATTGTTTGTTTGGGTTCGACCGACCACTCAAATTTTGCACGATAGGAGGAAAATTTTTAAATTTAAACTAGATTAATGACATCATCACAGTGACCACGTGATCGCGCATGCTGCCTAGGCGTGCCTATTCATGACTCAAGTGGACCTTCTGACATACAAGCTGATAGCTATCTCTTCAGAATTGTAGGTTAACTATTATTAGTTGGTAGCTATCCTTGTACTTACTGTGTATCATTTTCTCCTAGTCCCGTCATTAATTTTTCCAAAGTGCCTGGCTAGCTATTTAGTATACATAGCTGTCATGTGGGTCATTTGCAAGGCTAGTGCTTCCCGTATGCCAAGGGTGTACTAAAAGAGCCTGTAACCCGTGGGAAGTACAAGCACCCGACTTCAAGTAATTCGAAAGCATCAGCTTCTACGAAGGCACGACTGTCAGCATAACTCATTAATATTTTCATGTTGTTATTGTTATTAATGTGGTTAATTTTAATTCAATTACATGTGTATAGTTTAAGTTTTTTTCTTTAAATTAAGTTTTTTTCCTACCTACCTACTCAAATTCTGAAATGCCTTTTGACCCCAAACCAACATTTAATTTGGGGTGGCCTTAACAGTTTATTATACTATATACAATGAAAAATATTTTTCAGACGATCATTTTTCTTATATAGTCTGTGTCATTACATGAGGGCATGGATACGCATCTTGGATGCACCCGGTTGCTATGAACGTGCGGCGCGGGCGGAGAGACAGTCCGCAATACAAGACTCGGGATTGGTCAGAACTATAGGACCATGTGCACAAAGAGTGGCCTTAGTGCCTCGGGCCATAGCTACAGAACCTCGAGTGAAGCGAGAGGCGAGGTCTGTTCTTTGTCATACCTATCAGTAGTCCGGCAGCAGCGTTAGAACAGAGCAAGAACGTCGCCATTGCATACTTAGTTGGAGCCAGAGCAGTAGCTTGCTATGACCTCTGCAACCGCTTCAATCTGCGCATGCGCACTGTACTAATGGACAATCTTGCCCAGGCAGGATACTATGCATGAACTACACGTCTCTATGTTTGTGAGCAACTGTTATGCATGCTAGCCACAATATCCCATGATTGTGATATTAAACATACTTGTAATTCTATTGATAGATAAACATTATTTTGATTCAGGTACACCAGGAAATCTTTCAGTATCACCAAACATGACGGATCCCTCCAGCATTAATATTACACTTAATTGGTCACAGCCTCCCAATGATTATAGCATTTCATGCTATCCAGGACAAGCATCATGCCAGTGTGTGAGGACAGCTGAAGCTAGTATGTGAATGATATCGTATGCTTAGGTATCCGATCCTTAAAGCTAGTAGCTTACTCTACTGTCTATGGTTGTGCCATAATTACGTGCACAAGCCATTCTTATGCAGGCCTAAGGATAAATTTTGCATGATTGTTTGTGAGCAGTAATGAGAACTATTTTTAGCCCATATTATATATTGTATAATATTTCTAGCACTGGATCCTCCTACCAACTTAACTGCATATCGTGTGATGGAAAATCGCTTCTTGCTCACCTGGAAACCACCAGAGGCTCAGGAGTTCCAATATGGAATGATACAATCATATCACATTAAAATTAATGAGAAGGGAGGGAATTTAATATTTAACAAAACTACAGGAACTGCTGATCCTTTCTTTCTCATAGGTTCACTCAGTGCAAGATGCAACTACACATTTAGAGTAGCTGCTTACTCAATGACAAACAAGCTGGGGAGCATTTCCGATGAAATTGAATCAGATATTCCCTTGCCACAAGGTGAGTAGCTATACTATGAAACATTGCTATAAACTGACATGAATATTCTTCTTGTATGCCTAAGAAATATACATTACAGGGGCAAGTTGCTCTGGAATTACACTATCTGTAAGTGGGAGTACCACAATAAGTTAGGCGCAACTACAGCTACTTGCACCAGCAGTGTAAACCCCCAGCGGGTTAGTGGTCCCCTGTACGGGGAGGAATAGTATTTAAGAGAGCGGAGAAGAATCAACAAGTTGTGCTACTTGCCAATTCTATAGCAAAAAAGAGCAGCTTCAGCTCTGAGACGGAAGTGCATATGGATAAACATTCAAAAGCCTTAGCCTCTCCACGAAAGATGTCCCTGGGCAATGTAGCACAGTTTACTAAATTAGATTAAGTACGGTACTCATTAGTGCTGCCAAAATTAAACATTGATAAACCACAAGTATGCATATTTACCTCAAGACGTAGATAAACCACAAGTACGATTATATTTTACCCCAGTTGATGAACAACAAGTATGCTTCAAGATTTTACAGTTCACAAATCATAAGTATGCTTATTTACCTTACGATTTTATGGGTAGTACACATGTATTACAGTTATAGTTAGTATTAATGGCACCATTTTGGAAGCCATAAACAGTATGAGAAATTTACGTCCACTAAAAATGTACTTCCTATGAAGTTATCGAAGTTGAACAAAGTTTGAAAATTTTCTGGTAATTGTGGCGAAAATACAGCAAATTTTTTTGACCTGCTGTATTTCTCTTCTCATTGTCAACTTTCCTGGTAAACGTAAAGTCAAACCGTAGGTCGGGTTTTAATTGCGAGTATCTATTAATTGCAAATTGCGAGTTTTTCTACGTTTCGCAATTAATAGATTCGCAAACATAAACATGCACGTATACTACAGTACGGTACAGAGTCGTCCATCGCAATTATTGGATTCGCAATTTGGTCTGACTTGACTAGAACACAATTATTAAACTATGCATTTAAAATCTGTCCTACGGTAATCGAATCTGGAATCTAGAAGGGAACTGTCGGCATAATAATAGGTAGGCATTCCACCGCCACGCAGCCTAAGCACCAAATGGAGTGTGCTTTCTTGTTGAATGTTGTACTCTGTAAGTGTTCGATCATTTTCTAGTTGTGTACCGGCGAAAAGCAGCCTTTGTTGATCCAGGGGAATTCCTTCTTTGTCTTGCATCATATTTTTTATAATAGTACCAATGGCTATTGCTCCTTTGCAGATATGCATAGTTGTATTGAGCTTGTCTTCTGTAGACCAACCAATGTCATAGTGAATTGCATTCTATTGCATTACTCTCCCATCACTCCCATGCATTGCTATTTGAGTATAATAAAGCATATAGTGATGAAGAAGGTCGTGGTGATGAACGTAGTCTTGATATAGTGATCAAAGTGCAATACTAGTGATACTGTGGCCCTATCTCTCACCTCCCGAAATTTCCCACTACAAATGACTAGCGACAAAAAGCTGATCAATATCAAGTGCTTGGCAATAATCCCTATCCATAACTATGGAACATTCAAGCGTGGAAGAAAAGGCTGAAGCTAACAGATCACTAATGCCTATAGCAGCTGCCACTGTTACTTCGAAACTAGCTTCATGCTCAGGATCAAATTGATAAAAGTTAGCCGTACATTGTAGAGGTATATTTTCTGTCGTTTGAACAAAGTGAATTAGACGGAAAATAAGCTCTCTAGCGCTAGGGCTCTGCATGCAGAATTGGGGGCGGGGCTCGTGAGGGTGCATGTACATGTTGTGCATTCCAGAGTTGCCAGGTACAAGGTAGGTGGCTATTTAAAGCGGAAACTGCATGGTGGCAGTCCTCTCAAGCAAGAACAGCATCATCTGCTACCTGGAAATTTCAAACTTGCAAAATGGAGAACACAAGTTGTCAAGATTTATATCTGTGTTATGTAATAATATGGTACCTTAGACTATAGCGCATTTTCACATGCTCCCTTTTCTATCCTTGCAAGTCCCACCCCCATCCTGTGTTAACGAGCTCCCACTTAGGCAAGCTCCAAAGCTCTCTACCAAGGAGACTCCGGACGAAGATCAACATAGCTAGTCCTGGGATGCTATTTTAAGTTGGTTTTTTCCCCTCACAATTTTTCCTCACTGAGGTTTTTTTCCGTGGACATGCTGGCCACACGTCCTAAATAAATTATGTTTTCAGTTGGCTCATCCCAGTGTAGTTGTAGCGTATACCTGTGCCATAATAATATGTGCCCATGTACTCGCTGATCTTGTACCAGTTCTGTCACTTTCTGTTAGAGCTGTTGTGGCTATTTGTGTATTTCGTATGTTGTGCGAGTGACTCTGTGTGTTCTACATTTTCCTCTCTCGCTGTTCATTGCCCCACAATTCCCCAATTTATCCCAATTGAGAAATGTGTCCAATATCGCATGACGCATGATGCATGATGCATGATGCATGATGCATGCACACCTTTAGTGAGAGCCCCATATTCCAGCAGTATTTGAACTCAGCTGCACATTGCAGGGCCAACATTCACATTTTCATGCCAAAGCCACACTCACGATATTAAAAGCACATGCACATGTCTAAATGTTTTAGTACACATGAAGCGCAGTGCTGGAGGCCCTCGAGGAGCTGGAGAGCCTATATCTATAATTAATGTAAATGAAAATCTTCTCTAGCAAATGTGATGCAGGTCTCTAAGTCTGTGTGTGTCAGTGTAGCCTCTAGCTATCCAGCCTCACAAGTCTGCTGTCTGTACATACGTATAGCTAGGCAATGCCTCAAATTGGTGCCATTTTTTATTGATAACAGTGAAATTGCATGCACTCGGCCTGCTGACCCTCTACTATCGAGTGTGATGACTGGCTTAGAGACAGTAAATTGTGGAAAGTACACACATGGCTGTGGCCAGATAAGAATAGGATAGGAGGAGAGAATTAGGAGTAAGCAGCTGTTCTGGTGTCTGAAAGAGTGTAGGTATGTATTCCTTGAACTGTTCCATCATCCAGCATACCCACATGTAGGTACACGGTCCCTCCATGACCGTTATTTAAAATGAGCATGTATGCTTTTGTTAAGTGAAGTTTTGCTTGTTTTCGCTCCTGTACTGTGTGCTGGATGCAGCACGGTAAGGCCTGCTGTTTTGCAAGTGATTGTCACTCTTAAACTGACCTGCCTTCCAGGGTTTCTTTCAGGGGGGGGGGGGTGGGGAGGGGCATTCGCCCCCCCTTGGAACCACTTTGCCCCCCCTTGGCATTCTCACATCGTCAATTACAAATACTGTGACAGAGAAATAGGCAATGGCACAGGTAATTTTGGCTGTCAGATTGCGCCAGAAACGGTCTGAGAGGACCTAAATTCCAAAAATTTTCTGGGGGAGGTCCCCCAGACCCCCCTTTATGGCATCTTGTTTGATTCTACTTTGCCCGCCCCCCCCCCCCCCCCCAAATTTCACCAAACCCTGGTTTCGCCCCCTCTTGGGAAATTTTCTGAAAGAAACCCTGCCTTCCCTAGAGGATAGCCATAAGGAATCAGATTCTACTGTGGTGCATGTAGACCAGCATCAACTCAAAAGGAAAAAGCTGAGTGTACCTTCCAAGAAGACTCCAAAAAAGGGCAGTTCCCCCCAAAAGGACATTACCCCTAAAAAAGGATCCCCTAGTAGCTCAAGCGAAGGTACACCCAAAAAGAAGAGCACTCAAATGAAGGCAGTTGCGAGCAAGTCGCCAAACAAGTCCTTGCATGGCACCAAGAGGAAGAGAGATACCCCTGAAAAGCCATCCAGGACAGAGTCTGGTGAGTGTAAACATGTTAATTTGCTGTGCTAATTAGGTTACCTTATCAGCTGCCTTTAATTGGGGCGAGCCTGAGCGAGCCCCACATAGACGAGGCAAACGCTCGCAATCCAGATATTATTATGTTTATGTTTATTATAATATATGTATGGTACGTCCGTCACGCGCGAACCGCCATAGACATTGTACAGCGCTGCGCGGTATATTTCAAAAGGCCGCATGAAAACATTTGCGTCAGCATAGTCACGTGTTTTTTTGACACATTGAATTATTTCAATGAATTTCGCCACTTTTTTTGGCCACTTTATTACGACTATACTTGTTCTTTGCTACTGTTTTAGTATGAGTTCTACTAACACTCAATCTGCTGAAGCGAAGAGAGAGAAAAGGCTTCAAAGAAGGCGCGAAAGAGAGAGAGCGCATCGTGCGTCTGAAACAGCCGAACAACAGGAACAGTGGTTGAGCAGAAGGAGAATCAGAGACAGAGCTAGGCGTGAAGCCCAGTCAGTCGAACAAAGACAAACTCTTCTTCAACGTAGGCGGGAAAGACTAAGCGCTGAGTCTGGTGAAGAAAGGGATGTTAGACTGCAGCAAATGAGAGAAGTGTCAAGGGATAGAAGAGCTAACAAATTATCCCAGCAAAGAGCAGCCAGGCTACAGCAGATGAGAGAGCACTTGCGGGACCGCCTGGCTGACGAGTCAACAGAACAGACAGAGGCCAGGCTACAACAGATGAGGGATCGCCTGGCTAACGAGTCAGCAGAAGAGAGAGAGGCCAGGCTACAACAGATGAGGGACTGCCTGGCTAACGAGTCAGCAGAAGAGAGAGAGGCCAGGCTACAACAGATGAGGGACCGCCTGGCTAACGAGTCAGCAGAGCGGAGAGAGGCCAGGCTACAACAGAGGAGGGACCGCCTAGCTAACGAGTCAGCAGAGCAGAGAGAGGCCAGGCTACAACAGATGAGGGACCGCCTGGCTAACGAGTCAGCAGAAGAGAGAGAGGCCAGGCTACAACAGAGGAGGGACCGCCTGGCTAACGAGTCAGCAGAGCAGAGAGAGGCCAGGCTACAACAGATGAGGGACCGCCTGGCTAACGAGTCAGCAGAGCAGAGAGAGGCCAGGCTACAACAGATGAGGGACCGCCTGGCTAACGAGTCAGCAGAACAGAGAGAAGCCAGGCTACAGCGAATGAGTGATACTCAGCGTGAAAGAATGGCTGCTGAAACCATCGAAGAGAGAGAAGTTCGATTGCAACATGTTAGTGAAGGAGAACGAGAATGTCTTCAGAGTAGTGAACAACTTTTTAAGCAACGTTCAGTTCAGGTATACTTGCATATACTCTATTTCTGTTCTCCCAGTTTTATAACCTTTGCAGTCAACTAAAGTGATCCGGACCAGTTCAGCCGGCCTTCATCCGCATGCGCATATGCGCACATTTAATTCCCATTCCCATTCCATTCTGCACACGAGCTCAGGCTCGCCCCAAACCATGTTCTGCATGTCACTAGTAGTGTGGTTAAGGGTGAGCATGTTGGTACATATGTGGGTGCTCAGTAGGGTATATACTCTGAACATTGTTGTAGTGTAGTACAGTGCAGGAATATTCCTGCAGCACTGCAGTCAGGCATAATAGGATGGTCTGGTGTGGGTGGAGCCTGTAGCCACATCAAAGCTTTTGTGTTATCCCATTCCCACATCAAAGGCAAGAAGGGTTGTTGGGCTGATATGCCTTTGGTATGCTGGGGGGGGGTCTCATTACATGAATATGTATTACATGCATATGTACATGTACCCCATAAACCTTTAAATATCCTTACTCCTGTAATCCTCTAGATCATGCCTAGGATGGAATAGTGAGGCATCACACTCTTGGTGAGTTCCTTGGGTAATAATTTATATTTTAGTGTGCCTGGGAATCAATAATTAGGAACAACTGGACTTGGGTACATGTGGTGACGCTTTGTGCTAGCAGCTTAAACTAATCACATAAAACACTCTTGGTGGGGTCCCTTGGGTAGGAGATAAAACTGAATTGAGTTAATTGGAGGTATGGAGTTTGTAATTTGTATTGGGTACACATAATAAAGTCTTCCAATAGTCAGCTATTCACCCCAATGATATCCCACGTCTGTGTTTCTTGTCAGATTCAGTACAAGAGGAGGCTAGATACACACATTAAAATATTACCTCTAGAAGCCAAATTCTACAGCCCAAAGCATGAAGAATGAGTGCTGACTAAGTGAACTGCTTATTGTTGTTATTATTTTCAAATTTTAATGCATTGCATAATGGTTGGACAGTTAGCCTGAGGCTAGTGTTGAAGTCCTCCCACAGAACACAAAGGATAGACAAAACAAGACAAAATTTAAACACAAAATGTGCATAGGAGGGGGAGATGAAGGAGATTGGATAAGGGAAAATGTTAGGAGAGGGGCTGTTGACCACAAATGAAGATAGGGAGTTCCAGGTAGGGATAACAAAGAGCGACGATAAGAGAGAGTGGAAACAAAAGGTTGAGAAAGTATTCCATTGTGTTTATGACGGGGGGGACGGGCAAGGGTGAAATGTGAAGGTTGATTGTGGAATGCGGGAGTTGTTATTCAAGATGTTATAAAGGACCTTCAACTTGATATTCTGCCTGCGGACTTTCAAGGAGGTCCATCCCAGTGTTGTTAGTAAGTGACCCCATAAAATGTTAACGCTTCCTTGGGTTGATGGTCATGAAAATATTGTTATGATATGAACATGAAATTATTCATGGGAATTTCACAGCGATTTCATACAAATACGTCTACTAGTGTAGTTAGATACGGTTTTTAGAAGATCACCACAAGTTATGCCCTCTGGCTCTAGCAATACAGAACTATTTATATGATCTAAACTTATTGGACACTGTTTCTATGTGATTTAGAAGACCTCAGGGCTCTCATACATTCCTCACTTTGCTCGGGATTCCGAGTCCATCAGTCTTCTAAACCACATAGAAAACTGAACAATGTCTAACTAAGATATAGACAAGTGTGTGTGTGCATGTGTAGAACTATAGAGGCCATGCAGGGATACACAAACCAATTAAAAATTGAGGTCCCATAAATCCACACACCAATCCAATTAACCAATCAAATCATAGTATTTGTTATGATTACATGTATGTAGAAATCATGTACAACTGTTTGCCTATGATTAATTAGGTTTGTTGCTTAGGATCACCCTTCCACTGTTTTGATGGAGTTGAGCCGAGCTCAACAGGTAATGCTGATGTTCAATAATAATATTATTATCAATATTATGTTACTGTATGGCATGGTGATGCACATAATTTCTCTCTGCAGTACAAAGACAGGATATGGTGCTCAGTTGAGACGTTTTTTTCAGAAGGAAAGGGGGAGGACAGTGAAGAACTTCGAGGTTGAGAAAATCCTAGAGAGCTTCCAACATAGGTTTGAAGAGCGCGAGGGTCGTGCTGAGGATGATAAGGAGGGTATAATCATAGACCATGCCCTTTCTAGCTTGGAGCCCCCCCAAGACCTCCTCGAGGCCTGCTATTTTTATGGACGTCAAGATATACACAGAGGGCACTGCCCCAGGGCTAGCAAATTGCTTTTTTGTTACAAACGATAGCCATTTTTACGATTGTTGCAGAAAACAGGGTGGTGGAGGAGTTGTTTACACTTGCTGTACAAGAGACTCTGGGGGTGATGATGGTGCCCAAGATTACTCTCGCAGAGAGGGTTGTCAATAGAATGTAAGCTTACGTTAATAATAGTCGAGTAACAGCCAATCTTTATTTTGTACCGTTTATAGCAACACCCAAGGTGTTATAAATTTAATATTATTCATAAAATATAAATGTCTACTTTTGATACTAATAATATTACCACTCTTGATATTACATGTATGCTATTATTATACAATGCATGAAACTGCAAACAAACGCTGTTCATTGATGCTACTGAATTTAGAGGTAATGGTTTAATTTTTTGTACCTTCTAGAGTGTACGATTGATCTGGGTTGCTGCTGGATGGTAAATCTTGGAGTACAGCGTGTAGTACCTCCACCACCAAGAAGAAATGTATGTATGTAATGATATTAAATACCATGGATACAAACATACCAAGCTATGTCAACTGAAGGGGAAAAAAACTGAGGGGGTCATTTCACTTGCAGTCCAGGGTTTCATCCAGTGGGGGAAAGGAAACTTCCTCCCACCCCAATAAGGGGGGGGGGGGGGAACAGAGAGGAGGGAAACGTATTTATACTCATTTGGGTATTTTAGCAGAGAGGAGAAATATGTAATGGAGAAAAAAGACAAAAGGACCATGTCTGACCTGCCACCTTTAATTGCCTCATCCCTGCTCCGCTCTGCCCTGCTTATGCCCTTCTTTCCCTGATAGGCTATTACCTTGGCCAGCTGTGCACTCAGCTGCTCTGGCCTACTCACAGATCCCAGCTGCATTTAGCGCTAGCCCACCTAAACTAGGATTACACCATGTATAATTTCCTATAGTTATTATTTCACACATCTTGGCAGGGATCTGCTTCACACATAGGCTTGTCTAATGATTCCATCATGCACAAACTTATTGCCTAAAACTACTATTGATTTATTATTAATGTTATTAGGACATGCATGCATTTACTCCTCCTTATTTAGGCATACTGTCATTCACATTGCTGCCATCACCACCTCTGGTATCTGCACTGGGCTTGCCTACACTTTCCTCGCCCCCAACAGGTCCTCTTCTCCTGCCCTCCATTGTCTCCAGCTTACCAATAACCACTGCCCTTCCAGCCTCTCCCATCAGCAGTACTGTCAACATCACTCCAAAGCTTCCTACCGCACCAGGTGTAATATCAAATCCACTGGCCAATTTCCCCAGGAACGCCCACCGTTGCCACAAAAACTAGTTCAGAAAATCGTTAGTAGCGAATATTTTGATTTGGCTGATTTACTTCCAGATCAACTTTTAGCCTGGAACTGCTCCTGGTCTTTTATTTCACTTCAATGATAACACTCGCTTAACAAAAAGCAAAATCACTGCAAAATTCTGAGAACAGTTATCGATAGCGGTAGCAGGGATTAATTCCTTCCAAAGTTTATGCGGGACATAGTTTTAGGATAGGTGCTGCGCCTACAGAAGCTGCTAAAGGCATAGAAGATTCACCTATACAGAGGCTCGTATGGTGAAAAATCTCTGCATATCTCAAGTATATGCTGAGAATCTTGTAGCCCTCTCTCAGCTACTAGCAACACAAAGTTTGACTTGTACATGTACATTACCTAGCTAGCTATGTTTGAAGTATGCTGTGATTCTGTAGCTCAGTAATATTCAATGCACTGTACATGCTATCAATTCACTATAATTAATACTCCTACTCTTGGGGTATAGGACTTTGTCCCATGGACCAGTCCCTGGAGGCTCCGCCCCCAGTGGTATACCCCCAAAAGACTCCAATATGCAAATTATTACAGGGGTTGCTACTGTAATAAATACTCATAATCATCATGCTTCTATCCTGGCGCAAATCAGAGCAATGCAGGCTGCTGCTGCTGCCCACCTCCAGTGCCGGCTCACCCCCAAAAGGAAAGGCGGGTGGTATACATTGTTATGGCTACGACCAATTGCATGAAGAAATTGATACATATTACTTTGTGAGTATAAGCTATCCATTTATGTCATCAGATATGAATGAAAGAGAATTATTCATGTCTCAAGCCAAGCAATACTTTAGAGGCAATGAAATGAAGGGAGATTTTGTGCTCCAATGTGTAGAAACTGAAAACAGAACTAAACATAAATTTTTCTTATTTGAATTTGAAACCTCACGGGCAACAAGTAATGCCAAGGCAAATGACTTTGTGTATAGTGTCCAGAACGTAGACACCGATGAGATTTTGTGCAACATTTCAACACACTTGTGTATTGATTTCAGATTTACCACTACAAGTGCTGCAAATGCTGCTATCCATTCTGTCTATCAAGCGATGTTGAATCAAAGTAAAGACGATGATGGAATGGTGAGGCATCACACTCTTGGTGGGTCCCTTGTAAACCATGATATTTTAGTGTGCCTGGGAATCAATAATTAGGAACAACTGGACTTGGGTACGTGTGGTGCTAGCAGCTTCAACAAATCACATAAAACACTCTTGGCGGGATCCCTTGGGTAAACTAAGACATTTACTGTGCCTGGGAATCAATAATAAGAAACATCTGGACTTCCAGTACACATGGTGACAAGTTTGGGATGTCTACACTAGACTAGTAGACTGGACTGATAGATTTTCAGTCCACTAGCCCAGTTCACCGATTGCAGACAGTTGCCAAGTTTGCAATTGGTAGCCACTATCCTTCCCGCTGCTGTCTGATCACCACCTGACCTTCTGTAGTAGCGGTAAAAAAAAAACAGTGACGTTCTACACGCTGTTTGAATGAAAATTAAATGTCCATTCCGCCCTTGGATAACGATAGTAAGTCCAGGTGCGCACGTGCGTACAACGCAATGGGCACACACAAACGATAACAAAAAACGAAAATTAAATTAACAGCACCAGGTGTGGCGGTATGGCACTTCTTCTCAACAGCTGTCAAAAGGTTGTACATGTACATTTGTATAATACAATTTTTGCCTGTATAACATTAAACAGAACCTAGCCTGTCGCTGCACCTAACAGTGGATGAGAATTGCTCGATTGAGATATTTGGAAGAAGTAGTGATCAAGTTGAGGGCAGAAGGATGTACGTGTATATGGAATGATATATGATAATTTATTGTTAATTTATTATGCATCAGACATGGAGAAGTCCAGGAGACCACTGATGTTAGATGCTAGAGTGGCCAAATTGGAGTCGACACTTCTCCATGCCCTCTGATGGTACGCCTCCAATTCCACTAAAAGGACTGCCTCCCTCCCACAAAGGAACAGTTCTAATGGATGACGCCATGCCCCACAACACACAGCCCCCTGAACAACTCCCACCTCTGCTCTCTCCCGCTCCTAAACAGCATCCAGAGCTTCTCCATGCCTCACCATCACCACAGCATCCTCCACCTCAATTGTGGCAGCACCATGCATCCTTGGCCACCACTGTACCACCCTCCCCCTCCAGCCCCTCATCAGTACCACCCTCCAACTGAGAAGCCGCAGCACCACCTGTAGCCTCCACCATACCGCCCTCCCACTGAGCTGTGGCAGCACCATCCTCGGGCACCACCTTACCACCCTCCCGTTCATCCACCACAGCACCATCTGGATAAGCTGACCTTCCTATTGGACAAAACAATTGACCCCATCATGGACAAGTTTATGTCTAGATTGCCAGTGGCAATTCAGCAGCTTGAGCCCACGCCATTGAAAGGAAAGAAGTAGTTGCACTCAATGCCTGCCTAGGGAGTGACACACTTCCTAGATTTTCGGATCTATCTTGAGGCATGTAAGATTGCTCACGACTGCTGGCACTGTGACCTTCATCATCACACAGGACTACAAGTTTTTAAGACATTTATTAGGTTGGTGGATGTTGAGGAGTGTCTTGAGCACCTGGCGAGGGATTACGAGTGAAGTGTTCAGATATTGATTCCCTTAATGATCCCAAACATACTTCACATTATGCCCAAGATTTCATTACCGGCCAAGAAATCAACTGGTGGAAGATGCCAGCTGAATCACCGGATCTAAATCCTATAAAAGGTCTCTGTCATGAGATGAACTAGTTCATCAGAAGAGAGGTAAAGCCCACAACCAAGCAGGAGTTGATTGAGAGAATGTTTGGTTCTGGGCAGTGGGGAAATTGAACAAAAAAAATTCATCTCAGATCTCTACAAATTTGACATTGTAAGTTTAGACTTCTTCAAGCATCAGTAGGGTACAATATTATACAGTAGTTTCACTAACCACATGTAGTCTTCAATAACTTCTCCAACAAGCTGGACAGTCACAGCAGAGGGGATGCCCCGAGTGATTTTCGAGGGTCAACCTGATCCATCTTTTCTATCGATGGAGCCTGATTCATTGTAAGGCTTATAAACTTGTGCACACCAAATCTTGAGACTTTCAACCTTCCTCAACAAGTACTCTAGAAATCGCGTACGGTTTTAGGCCTTGAAAAAGGTGAAATAAGATACGAAGGTTCATTCGTAGCTGTAAGAATTATAAATCTCTGTAGTAACTACACCTCCCTCTCCAAAATCTGTTACCCAAGTCAAGGTAAGTATTCCGTATTCTGATGATACAGTACATTGCTGAATGAATGAATTATACTCTCATGGATTATAATATAGCCTATTTTGCCAGAAACTGCTCTAAAAAGACTAGCAGATGTTTCCTGGACTGATTTCAGACTTCAATTAGAAAAATTCCCGCTCCTACACTTCCATTACATACAGGCCCACATACCTCAGACACAGTGCCATCACTACTGATTGACAGAAGGTAAACAATGCCAGTATCAAAACTGTAATAATCGACATCGTTACCCAAATTTAGGCAACAAAGATCCATGAATCTTAATGGCTGCAAGGTAGGCAAATCTATCTTGGATTGCAACCATTTATATACCATAGATCTGGAAATTTTCGTGTAAAGAAACTTTCGTATGATAAATTTTCGTGTAAAAAAATTTTCGTAGGCACGACCCCTTACCGCATTAGCGTTAACAGTGCATGCTAATTTTCGTAAGATTAATTTTCGTAGCCGCCATCGACTACGAAAATATTTTTACAATGAAAATTTCCAGATTTACGGTAGTTCCATAAGCTCTGTTCTATTCAAGAACTTACTGTAGATAAAAAAAGCCCCTCAATTTTTGTCAATTGTACATGCTACAAAACTTTTGGATGAGTATATGGCTAAGGTAAGACCAGGAGCTTATTAGATTTGGAGAGTTTGAATGTGAATGTCATACATACATCTACAAATTCCTTGAACTGTTCCATCATCCAGCACATCTATATATAGGCACATGGTTCCTCCATGATCATTATTAAAAAGTAAAATTTTTTTAGCATGTATGCTTTTGTTACATAAGGTTTTGCTCGTTTTTGCTGCTGTACTGTGTGCTGGATACAGTATGGGTATCTCATTATATTTACATGTATAAGTACCCCCATAAACCTTTAAATGTCCTTATACCTGCAATCGTCAAAATTAATGGTTGTACACATTCTTGAAAAACTCCCACCTCTACTCTCTCCCCCTCCTAAACAGCACCCAGAGCTTCTCCATGCCTCACCATCACCACAGCATCCTCCAGTTCAATTGCAGCAGCACCATCCTCGGCCACCACCATACCACCCTTCCCTTCCTCAGCACCACCTTCCTGCTGAGCTGCCGCAGCATCACCTGCAGCCTCCACCATACCACCCTCCCGCCAAGCTGTGGCGGTACTATCCTTGACCACCATCCTACCACCCTCCCCCTCCTCAGCACCACCCTTCCGCTGAGGCGCCACAGCACCATCTGGACAAGCTGACCTTCCATAATAGACTGACACACAACTATAATATTGTACTACTATTCCTTACTTAATGGGTTCCTACGTAAATGTTCAAAATGCAACAATCACGTGCCCTGCTCACCCCTTGTTTTTTTTAATAATTACATGTAATAATGCCTGTTGTCTTGATAAATTCTATTAGTATTGCTGTCATAAGCAATATTCGTTATGAAGGGCACAAAATATCAATTTTCTTCTGCAGTTCTCAGATGGACTATGGCTCGACTATCCAAGTGAGGAGTGGAGTGGGCTGAGACTGGTTGAGTCATTAGACAAAAAGTATATGATTGACGACCCCATCATGGATAAGTTCATGTCCAGACTGCCAGTGGAAATTCAGCAGCTTGAGCCCACACCACTGAAAGGAAAGAGGGAGAACTATTTAGTTGCACTCAATGCCTGCCTAGGGAGTGACACACTTCCTAGATTTTCGGATCTATCTTGAGGTATGTAAGATTGCTCACGACTGCTGGCTTGTACGAGTTTTCTGTAATGCAATTTGGACTGAATAACACTCCAGCCACTTTCCAGAGGCTCATGGAGACAGTGCTTGCTGGCCTGAATAGAATCGTGTGCCTCGATTACCTTGACGATATCATTGTTACTGGAGCAACTATCCCAGAGCATTTGGCTAATCTACGATAAATGCTGCTGAGGCTACGCGAAGCAAGGCTCCAACTGAAACCACGGAAATGCTTCTTTGCATTAAGAAGGTGGAGTATTTGTGGTATTGCGTATTTGAACATGGTATCAGCGCAGATCCTGCCGAAGTCAAAGCAGTGAATGACTTCCCCCGCCCAAACGATTTGAGGTACGTTAGATCCTTTCTAGGATTAGCCTCATATTATCGTTGTTTCATCCACCAATATTCAAAAGTCGCTAGTCCCCTGTACACTCTCACGCATGAAGATGCATCATTCATTTGGACTGAGGCTTGCGAGAAATCTTTCACTTGGCTTAAGTCCTTATTGACCGAAGCTCCCATTCTTGCTTTCCCCAAATTCTCCCGAGACTTCTGCCTTGAAATAGACGCATCTGGGCTCGGGCTTGGTGCTGGTTTATTTTGCAGGAGCAGCCTGATGGGAGCATTTGACTACTTGCCTATGTGAGTCGCACACTTCAAACACACGAGCGTAACTACACAGTAACTGAGATGGAGGCCCTCAGGGTTGTATGGGCGGTAAAGCATTTTCAGCAGTACCTCTGTGGGCACCATTGCCAAGTTCACACAGACCATAAGGCATTAAAATCGCTCCTTAACAGCCCACACCCATCCGGTAAACTGGCGCGATCGGGCCTAGCCATCTAGCAACTCGATCTGATGATACACGGATGTTCTAATCAAAAAGCTGATGCCTTAACTAGAGCTCTGTGTAGCCCAGCAATGGCTGAAGGTGAATTTGAGCAAACTGTTGTTGCCAAAGTATCTGCCAGCCCCCAGTCTCCCACAAAGGGCAGGGACCGCTCTTTAGAGCTGCGCCAGTGTGAGGACCCTACCCTTGCACCGTACTTCACTTACCGGAGGGAGGTGTTCTTCCTGATGATGAAACTGCTGCACGGGAACTAGCCTAACTAAAAGATTGTGGATGATGTTTTGTATCGCGTGGAAAAGGACAAAACACTCCGAGTCATTCCCCTACCGTTGAGCCGAAAGGAGCTATTTGATGAAGTTCATAGCTCTTTTGGGCTTTTTCAACATTTTTCCTCGCTCTTTCCCAAACCTCATTTAAACTCTGGACTAGCTGTGAGTGATAATTCAGATAGCAACGGTCCACTAATTTCGAGAGTGGGAAGCAGGGGATCCCGCCTAGAAAGCATGTAAAATGGAGACTCGTGCGTCGACTCCTGCTGATATGCGGAGAGAACGTGTGGGAATCGGTCATCCCAGTCCAATCCTCCGAGCTGAGAGGTCTTGGCTAGCATAGATGTTAGAGTTCGATTAAAACATTCTATGAGCCCGTCTGTTTGGGGTGATATGCAGAGTCGAAACTTTATGGATTTCCATAAGACCATACACTTCTTGGAGCTGGTTGGAGAGAATAGCGGCTCCCCGATCAGAAAGAAGCTCGTTTGGCACCCCATGGCGGGTGTGCATACCGGCGCATACCACGCATATCCTTCAACCCCTTGATGTGGGAGGTTCAAACCATTTAAGGCAGCCTACAACAAAGCATGCAAGAAGTTGATGGCGGACCATCCGCACCGTGTAATTACCACAGATCAGATTGCTGGTCTTATAGGAATAGCTTGGCCCCAGTCTCTAACTCCTGTTAACATAATGTCAGGTTTCAAAAAGTGTGGCATATACCCACTGAACCCTGGAGTGGTTACGGATAGACAAATCGCCCCATCTGCTCTCTTCTCCGGTGCAAGTAGTGAATTAGATCCGTCGCCTGTTGCAAAGCCAGACAGTGAAAGGGATTCATTGTACAAGAGGCAGTACGATGAAGGGTACGATATCTAGGATGATGAATATTTGCGATGGATTCGTGAGAACAAGCCTACTAAAGGCTCCTCCTCTGGTTCATCAAAGGAAGTATGAGTAAGCGTATGTTCGACCCACTGTGGTGGGAGCACAGAAAGTTCGCTAAGTGAAATTCTTGTTTTGTGGCGCCTAAGAAGAAAAGACAAGCTGTGAATTCTACAGCTAGTTGTATCACAGATTCGCCAGTATTAAAGCATAAAAAGGAGGAGAAAGAAGTGAAGGAAAAGAGAAAAGAACCAAGATATTAGAGCGAGAGCAGAAAAAGAAAGAACAAGAGGAGAAAAAGAAAGAAAGAGAGAAAAAGAAGAAAGAACAAGTGAAGAAGAAAGAATGAGTAAAGCAGAAAGAACGAGGAGAGAGACAGGCTTCTAAAAGGCAGGCAAAACACACATGTAGGGGCAAGAAAGTAAAGACCACTGCTGTCAGAGTAACAAGGTCCAAATCTGGCAGTGTAAACACACTTGCAGGTCTAATATCAAATCTGGATTTCAATGGAACTGACTCTGAAGAAACCGATGGTGACGAAAGTGAGGCAGAATGCCCAGGAAGTGGTCTAGTTTATGGCAGCCTGGATGACTGTGAGAAGTGGGTACAGTGTGATGTGTGTGGAGCATGGTGGGACTTAAGTTGTACGTGCATAGAAGAAGAGAATATTGCAGAAGCTATATTTGTTTGTGATAATTGTTAAGCCTCAGATGAGAAAATTAAAGTCTATTTTATGTTATATTAGATATTATTGGTGTTCTTTGTGCTCAATATACTCCTATGCCTGTGGTGGATTAAAGAGCATAGTAGATTAAGTTGATTTCTGCTGAAGTGTATAATATAATGTAATACTGGTTATAGAATAAAATGCATATTTGTGGTCAATTATTAATTGTATTATTGGTTGTTCATTATCATTACCAATAATAATATTGTAACATGTGCCTGAACTTCAGTATGTGTGATCGTTTTCTGACTCACACCATCAGTGACTCAAAGCTGAATTTTATAGCATGCTGGATATAAAATGAGATTTAGGGTATATCGGAAAGGAATAGCTAAAAATGGAGTTGATTTTCAGAATCGCCATGTCCTCATTGTGCTATATCATGGTTTTTGCTAAACTCTACTTCTTTTCCTTGGAGAAAGTAGGGAACATGCTTAGATGCCTCATAATACCAACATCTACCTTAATTTCTATAATCGGCTACGAATGCGGGTTCAAGCTAGCAGAGCTGAGTTGAGACAACATGGACTACATATGGGTAACCTGGAAGGGGAACAATTCCCCAAAATATGATGGGAAGACCCATAGTGTACCAGTGTAAACTGTTGTTGATCCTCCTCCTGAGCTAACAGAGGGAACTCCCGTGACCATTTAACTGGTCACATGGAAAACGAAAGTACTGGCAGGGTATCATCGCTCCAAGCACAGGTAAGCTACAACCATAAAGCATGCTAAATACTCCTCCCTTAACTTTTAGTCCTGCATGGACAGACGGTACAGCTTAATGTATTGCAGATTGTATTATGTTTGCAGTGTCAGTAATTCCACATATTCTATCCTTTCTAACATTAGGGGGTTGGGGGGGGGGCATGCTCCCCAGGAAATTTACAATTGAGACTGTTTCTAATAATACAACACTTGGCAATTTTCGGGGGGGGGGGGGGGGATCTGGGGTGCCCCCGTCTATATTAATCCATACACTGGCCTTTGATACTTGTAAGAGTGCATGCACATGTACATGTATTTGCCCACAAGCAATGTACAGCCAAAGTAAAGCAATACTTGTATACTTATACACTGTGTGGTTAAAACCCAAATCAAAAACAAAATGTATGTGCTAACACATGCATATGTACCCCAAAGATTTACCTTTTTATGGGTACTAGTATTTCATGGTTCACAAAGTTTATTTGATTTATATTATATCTACATGCAGCTACCGATAAAGCACCCATAAATCTTGAGGCCAGATTGGCAAAAGTAGAGTCAATCTTGAGTAAACAACTAAGCCACTGGCAGCAAATCAATCCTCTACTCTTCATACCGCAGCTGGCTATCCAGCAGGTCCAATTGCTTCCGCCTCCCTCCTCGCAGCCGCCTCCCTCCTTGCAGCCGCCTATCCAGCACATCCAACAGCCTCCGCCCCCTTCCTCACAGCCACCTGTCCAGCCGCCTCCCTCCTTGTAGCCGCCTGCCCAGGACGTCCAACACCTTCCTCGCAGCCACTTCAGCATCTTTAGCCACAACTACCAGACCAGCAGCAGGCTCACTGTTTGAGTTCTTGCAATTTCATGCAACCGCACCAATCCCCTTCACTGAGTCTTCAACAGTGCCCCTCAAATGACAGCATGTTTCTGGATTATGACGTATTGAGCATCATATCAGATGAACTGGGAATACCAATTGGCATACAAGAGAGAACTCCCAGAGCCTGATCACACCTTTCAATTAGAGATAAGCCTGCCCTCAACTCCTCAAAATGAGAAGATTGATAAAACGCATTTTGTATGCTTATTAAAGTTACAGTAACATGCATAGCAAATGTAACAGGAGTAGCACATAACAGGTACCATAAATCTGGAAATTTTCGTTGTAAAAATATTTTCGTAGTCGATGGCGGCTACGAAAATTAATCTTACGAAAATTAGCATGCACTATTATCGCTAATGCGGTAAGGGGTCGTTCCTATGAAAATTTTTTTACACGAAAATTTATCATACGAAAGTTTCTTTACACGAAAATTTCCAGATCTACAGTATATGATATGCTTAAGCAACATCTTGTTGCAGAAAGTCATATATCATCAAAGGTGCCGCTACACCAATATACATGTATTTCGTGATGCTCAAGGTTAACATGCTAGCACAGGTCAAGTTTGTGAAAACACTCACTCTAGCGAGGCTTCCTTCATCCCATCTTCTAGCCGTCAGTGCAGTACTGTTGTACTATGACAGAACCAACCAACACCCCAGTGGACACGCCCCCTTCACCCCCGCACAATTAGCCTGGCTCCAGGGGATTTTCGCTTCTAATGAACATCCGGAGCTGGCCCAACTCCCATCACCCACCAACACCGACCTTGGCATCAGTGCTACCTGGCTTAGGTCAGACCATCACCACCGCAGCCTCGACACAGGCTCAGCTGCCAATCTTTACGCCCTCAACACCAGGGCTCGACCTCTCGCAGCTGCCACTACAGCAACCAACCCCCATCCACTTACCCTGGCCATCCTACCACCCATCTCGGCTGCAGGTCCTTACAACCCCGAGGCCTGCCTATCACCCAAGGTGGTCAAGATGATCCTAGACCTCAACTTTGTTGAGATGTCTGAGATTTCTATCTCAGATGAAACTCCTCAAGCCCCTGGCCGCCCCCTCATTACCCACCCCCCCCCCCCCCCCCCCGTCCAGGACATCTCCCAATGGATGGAGTGTTTCTCGCTGATGGTAGCGGTGGTCACACGCTTTCCGGAAAAGGTCCCCAAACTGTGGGCGTATCAAGCCACAATCATACTCGCCGAGCGTAAATACGAAGGAAAGTGGTGGGTAACGTATGATAGGCAATATAGGAGACGATCATTGGCGAGGAAGAACCTGAATTGGTCAGTCACTGACCCCCGTCTGTATAAGAATTCACCAGGCGAGCACTCTCCCTCACAGAATACCATACGGCAATCCACTGCCCACACAACCCAAACCGCCCATACTTCGCGCTGGTTTCCTGACCCGGTAGCATGGCTGGCATACCTCCCACCCTCCCATCCACAGCAAATCAGACCACCGGCTCAGGTCCAGGAGATCTGCCGCCACTTCAACGAAGGCAGATGCAAATATCAGAAATGCAAGTATCGCCATGTTTGCAGCACGTGCCAAGGAGCACACACGGCTATCGACTGCCCTGGGCCAAGGAACAGGGAGAAGCAGCTCCCTGCTATGACCTCAGTGAGAGGCACAATGAGCCAGCTGGCTCCGCGCTACTGACTCGTCCACACTGCTACCCCAGCTGCTGACTGCAGAACATTAACCCCTTACTAGAGGAACATCATATCACATTATCAATATTATCGCAATAGTATACTCAGTATTATTATACATGTACCACCAATTATAGAGCATCAAAGGGTACGGGAATCAATATGGGAATAATGAATGGATCATTGCACACACTTAAATAATAATAATAATAATAACAATTACTGTAAATTAGTATGATTCCACCCAGGAGGTGTGACGGCCTGCTTCGGCCACTATAAAGTTTCAGTCACTAACCTGAACAGTAGATTATATATTCCCGTCCCGGGATTGGAAACGCGTCATATGTACAATAATTTAACTTTTCTGAACACTGTTGGCCATGATCATACTGTAAAGTCTGGTTAATAAGCGCACATGCTTATTAAGCGCATATTTTTTAACTAGTGGTGATGAAAATCATCTGTGCGGTGCGAGCCTTCGCCAAAGTCACAAGATTTGCTTGAAAGCACACAGGTATGCGTGTGCACATGGGGTTGGTACCCCAATAGCTAGGACTGAGAAGCTACCACGATAGTGAAAGTATCACAGATTGCTAGTATAATAGCTATAAATAGTCCAATAATATTGATAGTCTACATGCTATGACCATGAGTCCAAGTACCTGTAGCCAGGCCCTGAGGGGATAAGCCTCCATGCCGTCATCTTCATGCTCAGGGAAGTGGAGTCTACCAGTGATGTTAATCGTGGACCTGAGCCTTGCCAGAGTGGTACAGCACTCACCTTTCCCAGTTTTATGCCTTGCCTACACTCGAGTTGTCTCTCAGATCGATGGTGCAGTGCAGGCGTATGCGCATGTGTATGATGACCATTACCTTACGCGTTCAAAATTTAACTCTCTCCTCACTGAAATGATCACCCACAAACATACATATATATACATATAAAACCGCTTCCTGTACCTCGTGTATTTGGGGCTCGCTCAGGCTCAGCGCATGCTTCCTTCCTGTTATTAAGTATTGTCTAATAAGCGCATGCGCCCAATAAAGACAACAGTAAATATTAAATCATCGTTCAATCAAGAGTGTTCCATGCTCTACATGGCTAGAATTAATCTACCAACCTATTTTCGGAGAGCCAGCTGCACAAGATCGACTATACTCAACACTGTGATGTTCCACTGAGACAGGTTTGGACTCTTGATCTTGACCAAAGTGAGTCTCGCCAAAGAAGTTGGCTATTTTTCCACGGCTTTCTTCCAGCGATGGCTTCCGATCATACTCCCGTGAACTATTACAGAGCTTATTCCAAGAATTGCTGTGTTCATAACTTGCTAGCGTTGTGATTGAGCGCTCAAACGTGCTGGCAGTGGGTGGGACCAAAATTTCACTCTCTATTAAGCGCACGGGGGGGGGGGGGGGGGGGGGGAATCCCAGTGCGCTCCCCCCCCCCCCTATGCAATCTTGTATTTGGTTGTGGGTGTCAGTCGTGATCAATTTTGCTTATACATTTAATAATTTAAAAATTAATGTTTGTTGAGTGCAGTGTGTACAGTGCAACCTTGATTGATCTGGACCCTTTTGTCCACAGGCTGATCGCTGCCATACCGGATAAGTGAAATGTCTGGATAACTGAAGTGCCTACATTTCTCACCTGCTTTATGATACCTATCCCATAAACGATACCTGTGCAGTACCGTAAAGTCCGGTTAATAAACGCATGCGCTTATCACTCTCGGTGGTAAGGAAGCATGCGCCTATTAGCGATGTCCCCCAGAATTCCATGATAATATAATATAATATTGTACAGTAGGAGGCATAAAAACGGTGACATTTCCGTTCCGTTCCGTTGAAACGGAATACGCATTCTGCACTTGCCGTTCTATCACCTGCACACGACCGGCGTATTTCCGTTCCGTTTCCGTTCTGTTCTGTTTGGGCCCGCTCCAGCCGCTCGCACAATCACGCAAGCCAAGCCCATGCCCGTGGCTAGGTTCGATCGAGGGGCCGCTTATTGATCGAAGTGTCAAAAGAAGTCTAGTGAGATTGCCTACCTGCCAAGCTGTTTATCACTGGAGACTGCTCCGTGTACTTGATCGAACTGTCCATTGCTAGGGGTTGCTCCGTGTAGTTGACCTCTCGGGAAACTGTTTGTTGCTGGGGGCTGCTACGTGGAGCTATCAGACTGCTCGAGAAACTCTGCTCTACCTCAGACTGAAATCGTACCATCGTTCAAACGCTTGCTTAGCCAGTAGCTGTACTTCATTCTGTGTCCTGGTCCAGACATCAAGTTCTAAGCTTATTGCTACCCAGCCTGAAACTACTACTGAAGGTAAGGACAGTAGTGTCAATAATATTTTATACTACATGTGTATGCTTGTAAATTTTAATATTCTCAAAAAATTAGATGGCGTACTCCAATTATGTAAAGTTAAGAATACTCCACATCACCTTCCATTGCCAAGGCACTGAAAATAGAAGGAATCCAAGTGTCATGATTTGGTGTACATGTACATAAATTTATCATCATGTACATTGAGACTGGATCGATAGATCGACGTCCAGGCTCAGGTCGCATTTCAAAAGTAACTGGTCGTGTGAAAACACTTGTCGAGGAGCAAATGATGAGACGACTGCACATCAAATCCATTAAATGCTATTAGAATATGGTGTCAACATTTCTTTCAAAACCATCCTACGTTGCCGAACTCTACTTGGATGGACATTTTGTAACAGTGCCTACTGCCAACTAATAAGAGAGGCAAACAAAACAAAGCATCTGGAGTGGTATGAGCGATACAAAGACGATAACTTCGATGATGTGATCTGGACCGATGAATCAATAATTCAGTTGGAAGGACATCGGTGGTTTTGCTGCCTCAAACAAGGACAAGCTCCCAGGCCAAAACCACGGTAAGTGTTTTCAGTATGTCAAGTGCATATACATGTAGATTATATAATGTGCCATACATGTATACCCTACAAGAATGTGCTTTCATTGTGCTATTCTATTACCGTTATAGGGCTAAGCACCCTGTGAAAGTCGATGTATGGGCAGGCATTTCAAGAAAGGGCCGCACTGGAATCTGCATATTTGAAGGGATTATGGACTGATTCCTATTCACAGAGATCTTAGACCAGACGCTTGTTCCATTCATCCAAGCAGAATTTCCCACCTCACATCGTTTCATACAGGATAATGATCCTAAGCATACTTCCAATTTTGCTAAGGATTTCATCGCTGATAAGGGGATCAACTGGTGGAAAACACCTGATTTAAACCCAATAGAGACCATGTGGCACGAACTCAAGGAATTCAGCAGGAGAGAAGTCAAGCCTAAAATAAAGCAGGAATTAATCGACGGAATTGTGTAGTTTTGGGAAACTGTATATATGTGTTGAAAAATGCAATAAGTACATAAACCATCTGAAGAAGGTTGTACCACGTGTCACTGAATGCTTACTAGGAATCCTCCAAGACCAATAGCCATGATCAGGAGTGTAACATTTAGCACCATTTTGTTAATGCTATGGTAACTTTGACTGAAATATTATTATGCTGAAATGGAGCATATTGTTGATAACACTGCTGCAATCCACGAGATACAAAATAGTGGTACACACCACTTTGTATCGAACATGCATAATGCATTGAGTAGGCACTGTCAATAGGCGCAGCTACGTTAGCCAACAAAAAGGCACTATTTGTGACGCCCGTGGACCGTGTCCATCGATTTGAGGCACACTGAAGCCAGTTTTCGCCGAATTCGTTGCGCTTACACGAGTCGCTTAGATGCCTACATCTCGAGATATGGCAATTTTTGTACTCACGACAATGACAACGACATGACCGCCCTTGCGCATGCGCGCAAGGTAATAACATTATGAGGTTGCATATGTTACTGTAATTTGCATGACCATTACCTCTTGACGCACACATCCACACTGTTGACTTCATCATTTGATAGCCTCATGAAGCAGATAACTTTCAGGGGAATTTAAAGCAGACTGATCAAAGCCTAGGAACCACACCTAGCAGTGTCACTACGCTTGACTCTACTAGCTCTCAGTCAAAAGGAGATTCCGCCCATTTATCAGTAGCTGGCAGTACACAGTACTCCAGAGCAACGAATACAAGCATACCCACAGTTATGTAGCCACACAGGAGGGGACCTGGGTGTAAAAGAAGTGGGGGAGGAGTTCCCCCGAACTCAGGGGCGGATCTGGAGGCAAGGGGATTATGAGGGCAGATGATTGTTTTCAAGGCTGCAACTTGTGCATGTACTATATTCATTAAAATTTACTAATGATGACGGTAATGGCAACAATCTGGTTTCATAATTTTTCAACTAAAGAGGAAACGCTTGGAAAAATATCTCTGGTACATACGAATATTTTTATCAGCTTGAGCAATATATGACTAACTTTGTTGCTTTTACTTGTGTCAAGTTGACGGAGAAAGCATTACATTCAATAGCAGCATCCTGTATGTGGAGTTTTCCTCTTTCTCCAAACATTTTAATCAATCCCCTCAGGGCCTGCAGTTAGTCAACATCCAGGCTAGAATCAACCAGTTTTATAATTCTTTCTTTCCAAAAACCATTGTTCTCTGGAAATCTCTTCCCTCATCACTTCTGTCATCTCTCTCCCTCAATTCTTTTAAATCAGGCCTCAGTCAGCATTTTAATTTTTAACTCATAGTTATTTGCACTCTCTCCATAGGTTACATGCTAGTTTTAGCTATCTCCAGCTAATCATGTTAACCTGTTTTTGAGCAGAAATTAAATAAAATCATTCTCCTGTACATGAGGATTGCTGTAGCTACTTCTCATCCAATTCTTTGTCATTTCTAGTTCAGTGCCAAAGTGAGTGATTATTAGGCCGAAATAGCTGAACTAGCTAGGTTCTGGCTACCAACTCTTCGTCTTGAGTACTTTCTTCGTAATAGTTCAACTCGCTCCTCCATTTTTCGATCTTCTCTGGCTGAATGGAACTTTGAATTGGGGGCAAATCAGTAACTCTCGTTCCAGAACTAAAAATGAAGCATCCTCGATGTCTATATTGTATAGCAGTAGCATGGAACAGAACCACTCGAGGCGCTTCGAGAAACGAGCCTTCGAAAACGAGAAAAATTTATTCTGTCCTGGGTAGGGCGCAGTATACGGATAGATATGCGGACGTACATGTATACGAGATTATTGCGTACATCTGCGTAATACATACACGCGCGTGCATAATCATACGCAGCAAAACATCATTTCCGTTTTGCCATTAAATGGGAGGTCTTAGTGTAGACTGACATGTACTCACTATCCTGTCATAGCTTCGTAGTGCATGAGGTCAAGCTTGCATGCATATGGTTGTACGTGTATCTTGATGACAGTAACTAGCTGTCTGCAGTTTAACAACCTGGCCAGTATTATTGTTTTAATGAATAACAGCTCACACAATTTAAATAATAATCATGCACTGCAAGAACACCCCCAGAACATCATTTGCACAAAACTACTATAATTTCCATCTTGACTTGTGACTCGCATTGCACAATCATTAACCATTATAAGTTTCAATATGCTGAATTTGCACCGAGCGTTTTGCACTTTAGTGCTTTCATAATAATCATGTCTTCTAGAGGAGTGCATGGACAGTAGGTATCAAAATAATACTCTATTTGGAGGGGTATATACGGTATACCTTCTTGGGGATCATTTGTATTGGAGGGTATCATTTTTAGGACAAAGAGGTCCATTTCAACTCGAGAAGGGGTGCATTTGAACAGGAGCAGGATAGCTAGTAGTCTTTAGGAGGGGACGATTTGTCTGTGCAGATGATTTTGGGAGATAGCCATCAATACAGTTTCAAATCACATATATTTATCATAATAATCCTTGCCTAAGGACTTCTGGGAGTAAGCACGAGTTTTATCAAATGAATAATAGCTATTAGTTGATTGCTTACTTGCAGGGGAAACAAGCAATCATGAGTTTTATCAAATGAATAATAGCTATTAGTTGACTGCTTATTTGCAGGGGAAACAAGCAATCTCCCAAAAGCAAAGCAGAAGTTTTTGTTTATTACTGACTATACTATTATTACTATCAAAACTATCACACAGTGACAAACACAGGATTTCCCAAAGCCTTTGGAGGCATTGATATTAAGTCTTGTACGGCATTGACTTCACCATTCAATGCAAAGTATATCTCTTGAAGTTATCCTTAGCTATATCACTCCATTGGCAACGATGATAGTAAGTCATTTATTCATGTATGCTTTGCTATCAAGACTCTTGAGCATACTAACCTCAGCAGGTACCTTCAATGAACTAACCAATACCTGTTACATAGTGCCCAGCATCAGTTCTGCAGTTTGCCCTAATACATCAAGTCCCTGTGTTACATTATCTCAGTTTGTTTCAAACCCGACTACATATTTGCGTGACAGTTCCCACATGGACATAATTTTCTTCCCTGGATACCACAGCCTTCAGTCAGTGTTGACACTGAAAGATTTTGATCAAGTAATACATTTCAGCATGACAGGTAGAAAATCCTCAGTTGGTGTTACGATCCAAGGGAAAGGATCTGCAAGGCTTGAATTCAGTGGAATATCTGAAGTAAGAATTGAGCACATAAACTTCATTAATCTTTGCAGCTCAAAATTTGATACAGTATCTATCAATATCCTGATAAATAACTGTAGTTTCATTGAAGGGAATGGAACGGCTGTAGAACTAGAATACAATGGGCATGTATCTCTGTCAAACTGCAAATTCATTTCTAATGCTGGGAGTCTTCGTGAAGTTATAGAGAGTGCAAAATCAAACCAGTTGTATTTAGCTGGGGGGGCTTTATTCTTGCTAGAGAATGAAATGATCCTAATAGAGGGATGTACTTTTGTTAATAATTCAGCTGAAGTTGGTGGAGTTATCTTCGCAAAGTCATCATATTATCATGGCAATGGCAGAATTGCATTTAGTTTCAGTAATTGTTTGTTTTTCGATAATAATTTGGTGCCATCCTCAAGAGATATCAGCACAAGTTATAATAATGGGGGTATATTTTACTGTGAAATTGGTACTAAGTGCTCAATAACTGTTGCAAGATCAGAATTCAGGAGGAATATTAGCCCACAAGGTCTTTCACTTTTTGCTGTATCAAGTAGAAGTGCAATCATTATTCATCACAGTATCTTTGCTGAAAACCATGGAGGTATAATTAATGCCGAAGAATACAGTGAAATCATTCTTTTAAGGGATAATTATCATCAAAATACAAATGAAAATAGTTACAGTGGACTATTTCATATCAGTAGCTGCCATCTTACTATCAGCAAATGTAATTTTACAGAGAATTCACTATACATCGAAGGTGGTGGTATAGTGTATTCTGAGTCCAGCAATACTGTTACACTCTCCAGCATATTCAAACAAAACTATGTCAATTCCACAGGAGGTGTTTACTCCCTTGATTATCAAAGTGCTCTAGTAACCAATCGGAGTCTCTATGATTCCAATGTAGCAAAGTTCAGTGGAGGTGTACTTTATGCTTTGCAATCAAGCAGTGTTAAAGCTTACGAAAATACCTTTGTGAACAACTCAGCTCTTGAAGGGGGAGTGTTTTTCTTCTCAACAGGAGCTCGGGGTAACTTAACTTCATACAATAACTCATATATAAACAATCATGCCAAAGTAAGTGGTGGGGTTTTTCTGATCTTTAATTCAATTTTGTTTGTTTGTAAGGATCTGTTTCAGTACAATTTTGCCCATATTGGTGGAGTAATTGAAGCAAACGGCGCAGATATTTTGATTGACTCATGCAATTTTACAAAAAATACTGCTATTGAAACGGGGGGAGTAGGAGCATTGTATATTGTTACTATTGCTGTAAACAAGTGCACATTTTATGCCAATAGTGCTAGTGATGGTGGTGCATTCTTCATGAGAGGTGTTGAAATTGACTCATTCATAAACCAAACTGCATTTATTTCAAATGATGCCAATGATTTTGGAGCTGCTATTTATGGTGTTAGCAGTAAACTATATCTTTATATGCTTCAGTTAAGAAATAACTCAGCTTCTTTGGGCGTAATCTACTGTCAAAAATGTGATTTTGTCCATATCGAGGAAGTAATCTTTAGGTCTAATAATGGTTCGTTATTTGTCTTTAATAGTAAAGTTACCATAAAAGGAGATACAGAATTCTCCTATTCTTATAACTTGCAGCATGTCTCTGATGTACTATACAACGAAGGTGGTGCTATTACATGCATTCAAAGTGAACTAACATTCAAACAAGCTAGAGTCTTAATAAATAACAATTATGCTAGGCATGGCGGTGGATTGATGCTTTCAGAAACTAAAATTTTTATTATAACTTCCATCATAATCATCCGTAGCAATAATGCAAATTTTTCAGGAGGTGGTATGTACTTGTTTCAAAGTGAAGTTATCAATGAAGGACACATATTCCTGATCGAAAATACAGCAATGTATAAAGGCGGAGCAGTGCACATGATAGGCACAAGGGTGAACATACCAATTAGTTCATTTACATCACAAGCAGCTCCAGGTACAATACATATAATTGGTAATAAAGCTAAAGAAGGAGGTGGAATGTACTTTGAAGGTAATTCAAAGCTCTACATATCCAAAGAGGGGCCAATAACATCATATGTTACTAAAAATAGAAAATCTGTGTTTGTTAATAACTCTGCAAACTATGGTGGAGCGGTATTCATTGCCGATGGTACAGATTCTGGTAGCTGTTCAAGTATGTCATCTGACAGTATGCAATCAGTTGCAACTGAATGTGCAATACAGGTTCTATCACTCCATGACTTTTCAGGTGAAGGATACAACCTTCCTCAAAATTTTGCATTTTCACACAACTCTGCTTCTGCATCAGGGTCTGATATTTATGGTGGACTCCTAGACAGATGCAGAGCTAGCTTCTATGCTGAAGTGAGGCAAGTTTACAAATATGCCGATGAAATTGAGTTCTTAGGAGTACCATATCTGAAAAACATCAGTAATGTTCAAGAGGATGCAACTTCTTCTGATCCAGTTAAGTTATGTTTCTGTATCAATGGTACACAAGACTGCTCTTACCAAAATTATATGATCAGTGCTAAGAAAGGAGAAAAGAGAACGGTAGAGCTTGTAGCTGTTGATCAGGTGGAGCATCCCATAAATGCTACTGTACGTTCTTATTTAACTTCGGAAAGCTCTGCATTAGGTGAAGGCCAGTTAACTCAGCAAGTTTCAGATAACTGTAGTACAATAGAATTTGCAATATCTTCTTCCAGGGATACTGAAGAAGTAATCCTGTATGCAGAAGGTCCGTGTAAGGATATCGGAATATCCAAAAAGAAAGTTGTAGTATTATTCCTGCCATGCACATGTCCTATTGGATTTAAGCATGATACAGCAACCAGTTCAAAGTGTGAGTGTATATGTGACGATGTGGTATCTTCTTTACAAGCTACTTGTGATATCACAAGAAATTCAGTAATAAGGCACACTAATTTCTGGTTGACATATGTAAATGAACAAAAAGGATACATTGTATACCCTGAATGCCCCTTTGATTATTGTCATTCACCCACCAAACCGATACACATCAATTTGAACTTAGCACATGGAGTAGATGCACAGTGCCAAAACAATCGTATGGGTATGCTATGTGGAGCTTGTCAACCTGGTTACAGTGCAATCCTTGGAAGTTCCAAATGCTTACGTTGTTCTATGCATTGGATTGCCTTAATTCTAGTCTTTGCCTTTATGGGTACGACGTTGGTTATCTTCATTTTGTACCTAAATTTAACAGTTGCTGTTGGAAGCATAAATGGATTGATGTTTTACGCAAACATTGTGATAGCAAACCGAGAAATTTATATTCCAAAGTCAACCTTTCTATCGGTATTCATATCTTGGGTTAATTTAGATTTAGGAATTGAATCTTGCCTGTACAATGGAATGGATAATTATGCCAAGGTGTGGCTGAGATTTCTATTTCCATTGTACATTATCGGTCTTGTTATTTTGATTATCATCATCAGTGAGCGCTGGGGAAGGTTTGCAAAGCTATTGACATATAAGAATCCAGTAGCAACTTTATCTACCCTTATCTTGTTATCCTGCACACAACTTCTCCGCACAATAATTTCATCTTTCTCTTTTGCCATTCTTAAGTATCCCAATGGTTCAACTAGAATTGCTTGGCTTGTGGATGGCAATATTGATTTCTTAAGTGCTAAGCATATCCTTTTGTTATTGGCTGCTATCTTAGTAGTGATAATTGGGCTCATGTATATGCTCATTCTGTTTTCATGGCAGTGGATGCTTCAGTTAAACAAAACTAAGGTGTTTAAATGGACCAGAAATACAAGACTAAACTCATTTATGGATGCATATCATGCTCCTTATCATTTTAAGTATCGCTACTGGACCGGACTATTGCTCTTTGCTAGAGTACTTCTATTTGTGATTGTGTCAATTCTCCAAAACAAGTTTGCTGATGCCAGAGTCAACTTAGTTTTCACAACCATTTTGGTAACAGGAATTTGTACTCTAAGGGGATATATGAAGATAAGCAGTCTTTATGTGAAGTGGCCAGTTGATATTCTTGAGCTGACATTCTATTTCAACATTATCATCTTTAGTGCGACTACACTCTATGTTCGTGGTTCAGGAAGAGGTGACCAAAATTCTGTTGCTAACTTGTCGCTCAGCATCACATTTATAGTCTTCATATGCATTATTCTCTACCATATCTATGCCTACTGCCTTGTAAAACACCCAATTCCAAAAAGAATTCTTACAAGGCTAAGGAAGCAAATTGCACATGGCGTACTTCATAGGCTGTTAGATCACAAAGTACATAATATTGATCTTAAGGAGCATCTGATTAATGCTGATCGTCAAGGAGAGTTAGAGGAACTCAAACCAACAACTACAACAATAGTAATTGAGTGACTTGTGTGAGATAATCAGACTATCAACTTAATTTTGTGTACATTGAATGATATCTTAGCCCTAGGTACATGTATAGTACGTTCTTTTTTGTTTCACCATGCAGCTGACATATTATAGTTAATACTTCTTGGTTGAGCCTATTACCGTATGGCGGGTAATTTTCATGGGGTGCTAATTTTCATATTTTCACGGTTGACTTGGCAGTCACGAAATTTTTCCACCCACGAAAATTAATACCTATGGTGATATGGTTATGCGAGTCCATGATGATGGGCGTGGCCACAAATATCATGGCAGCTCAGCCAACACTTTCCAGTGTTAGCAAGCAACAGTAGCCACTGTCATCCAGCTAATAGTGTCTTCGACACCAATATTCTTCTATCTCACGCTATTTGTCCAAGTTTCTGTAGGTATGGCTTAGTAACAAAGAAGATCGCGAGCGAGATCGAGTGCGTATATCGATTACATCATCGCTTGTGCAGTGCCACGCCCCTGGACTGGTTGCTGCCATGAAATTTAAACCACGAAAATTAATTTTGAGGGCCTTTTCGGACTGTCCACAAAAATTAGAACCCACGAAAATTACCCGCCATATTGTATGGAAATTTTAATATTTGTGACATACCGTAGTTAATCGAATACAACGCATGATCCAATTTAACGCAAGAAATTAGCATTTTACAAATTCTCATAACGTTTATATATGGAGCAATTGACAACCTTTACCATAAAAACACGTTTTTCAAAAATTGAAATTATTTTTTTCCATATGTAGTATTAGATTAAGTACGGTAATGCACTGATGTACTGATTAATGCTTCTAAGCACTATTATTACTTGAGTACTCACTGATAGATCTAGCCATAGATATTATAGTAGATCTATACGTAGATATTATCGATTAAGTAAATGTATCTACGTATGATCTAGTGCACGACATTATAACTAAAGTCTCTCATGATCACTCACAATTGAGTCAAAGATCTGGAATGTAGAGTCATGGGAAATTATTTTTCAAGTAGGGCTGCTAACTACACTACTCTATTAATGTACCTTGTGATAGTATCATCTGCATATCAGGAAAGTAGCAGTTGGAATTTTTAATTTTCATCATAATAATTGTTATCGCTGTACAATGCTCACGTAGCAAGGCTGCGAGTATCTATTAATCATTGTGCCCAACATTCACAATTGCAAACAAAAATGTGAGCCAAGAATATACTGGTTGATCTGTATTATAATGCACCTGCCTATTAGGTAATCAGGCCCCCAATCATAGCAGCTTGCTGGTGTACTGTACTAGGGGGCCGCCCACAGCTCTAGACTAATACTTCATGTAAGAGTCACAATTAATGAATATCTTTTTAATACTAATCTTCTACTACTATGCTATGATGCACATAATATTATTGCTCTCCTGACTTGGAGGGATATTGGTGTTCACCGATTGCGTAGCTGCCACAAGGATAATGCTCCCTTTCTTCCGTTCCTTCTTGTTTTGCTGAGATGGTGGTTTGTTTACATGTATGTTCTCTTTTCCTAGCCACTTTCTCCCCTTAGAAGCCTTTTCCACAAGAGCCTTCTTCTTTGGTGGAGCTTCTTCTTGGTCATCATCAGTTTCCAATTGTCTGATCTTCTTCATATCTGCTTCAGTTCCCATAGCTACTATCTTGCAAAGGTATGATTCAAAGCCTTTGACTTTATAAAATGTGTCTGGTGCAAAGTCAACTGTGGCTGGTGAGATGACTTTCTTGCAAGATACAACTGAGGGCTTGTTCTCTTCGTCTGGCCAACACACAACACAGGTTGTGATTGGCTTTTGCTTTTTGGGAGCCTTCTTCAACCCAGATTTCTTCTGTGGTGGAGGCTCTTTTGGATCAGTGGCATCTCCTGTTGGTGGTTCAGAGTCTTCACTGTCTTCACCTGCTTCCAATTGTCTGATCTTTTTAACCATCTCTTCTACAGTTCCCATAGCCACTATCTTGCACTGGTGAGATTCCAATCCTTGGACCTTGCAATGTACACCCACTGCAAGGTCAGCTGGGTGAGGTGAGACAATCTTCTTAGCAGGAACCATGGAAAGCTTGTTTTCCTCTTCTGGCCAACAAACAACACAGGTTGTAACTTGCAAAGTAAGGTAGGTCATCTCCACAAGATCCAAGCTGATAAGATAACTAGAGCTCTATAGAGCACATACCCCACGCGCACATTGCGCAATCTATAGGTCTGCTTTTGTTGTTGCTTGGTATTATCAAGGACTTATAGACCCCACAAGCCCCTGGTTGTATAATATAGGGCTCTTGGTGATATCAGCTAAAACATCATTGAATCTCTCTCTGCACCAGATCTAGACTAGGTAGATATAGGTATCTTACATTCTGATTCGATGGGGCTTTGCATTCCAGTCCGCCGAACGTGTGCCACTAGCATTATTGACGACCTTTACCATCCATAATTATTCAATGCTATGCGCATGAGCAGAAAGCACAAGGCCTGTATGCATAATGCATTGAGTGGGCACTGTCGATAGGCGTGGTTACGAAGGCTAACAAAAGGCACTATTTGTGACGCTTGTGGACCATATCCCTCGATTCGAGGCACACTGAAGCTCGTTTTTCATCAAGTGCGACTGATTCATTGTGCTTATTAGTCGTTCAGGTGCCTAGACCTCGAGGTATGGCGATTTTTGTGCTAACAATGACAACAACAACGACAACGACGACGACACGACCGATTATTTTACCCCCTTGCGCATGCGCGCGGGGTAATAATAATCTTGATAGTGCAGTGAAGCCTGGCAGTGTACTACCAACCAGTTGCAGCTGTTTATATAGCAACGCTTTGACCTGGCTTGTACTACTGACAGCAGTTGAGTTGTACTGAAGCCACCCATGCATACTAGTAACGCGTAATCATAGTAGCACCGTTTTGTTTCCGTGCAATTCTCGTTTCATTGAACACCACCGTTCACCGTTTCCAATTACACAGAAACCGTTTCCGTTTCCGTTTAAACGGAACGGAACGGAAACGTCACCGTTATTATGCCTCCTACTGTATACAGCATACCGTATACTTTCTAATATAGGCGCCCCCAAAAAAATAATTACAGATTGTGCAGGCGCCTCCAATTAGAACTGAAAAATTCACGAGCAGGTCAAAGGGCACCTAAATTAGGGCGGTGCCTAAGAGCTGCAATTAGAACGGTTCTGGAAGTTTTGCCAGAGCACAAGCGCTATCACTAATCGGTCCTATTTAGTGGCAGTGAATATGACAGTGGCGAGAACAACAAAAATATGGTTCTAGTTTTAGTTCTTTTTGGAAATTTCATTCTGATCGCTGAATCATTCCCAAGTTGTCGATACCGTAGCCATCAGAACGATTGTCTCTAACTCCAGAAAGACATCATAGCAGTTGGTAAGTGCCCATGTAAACGTAAGAGACAGCTTAGTTTGACATTTAAACTGCTACACTGTAGCTTGATAGATCGATCGACGGTACGGTACTGCGGTATTGCCATATTGCACGTGGCAGTACGTTCCAATTAAATAGGCGCCACCTAAAAATAAATGATGTCCGGAAAGGCGCCTTAAATTAGAACTGAAAAAATTGCGCAGGTCTCAAAGGGCGCCTATATTAGAACATATACGGTAAATAATAATAATATGTGACCGGATTTGGGAAAATCCTCCGTATGGGAATTTTCAGAAAATTGAGTTTGATGCATGGTTGATAAGCTCTAGCAGAGCTAACCGGCGTTCAAGTCTTAGGCTGATTGCGCGCTTCGTTGTTGAGATACAGCGCTTTGTTTGCGATCGCGCCACACCCCCAATAATCGAGAAATTACGGTCTAAAGGCGTTGCTATGCACGCGTATGGCGTTTCCGCATACTACGCGTGACCCGGAAATCAATTATATGGACCTGGGCGGAGCCGTTCGAAATGAACGTAAAGATCGAGCAAGAATTGAATTTCATTGTTGACAACAACAGCCGATTGTTCTTAGATGCCCAAGAAGCTAAAAAGGTGAGCGAACGTACAGTAGTTCGATGAATCTAGCTGTATCTAGGTAGAGAATTCTAATTAGCGCCCATAGCAACGGGCTCCGTGTACGGCGGCTGTGCCGATTAGGTGGGTCAAAATGAAGGCATATTTCGCCTTCGTATAGCATGACTAGCCTCCGTGGAAGACAGCAACAGTTAGAAGAAGGGTTGTTCGACATGTATATGACAAAATCTGGACTTTTGAAAAATTTCGACCTGAGCTACTAAAAGCGCGCATTGCGCAAATCCCATACAGAGGGTTTTCCCAAATCTGGTCACATATTATGAATACATACACAAGCAAGAAGACATCGTTTGTTATCACAGCATTATTGTATGATTTATTTACTAGTATACACATGGCAGCGGTTCACATACACAATCATGGGCACAGAAAAACATGGACCAATTTCAAGCTAAGCAAAACCAATGGCAAAATTAAAAATGTAACATTTGTAATGAATGTTGGCCTACAAAAAAAAATCTAAGGATAGCATTTTACATTTGCAACAGATGTCAACGAGATAAGCACAGCCCTAAGCTTTATTCAGCAGAAAATGACATGGACCCTGGCACTGTTCCTCCTTGCTTACAAGACATGACACAAATAGAAGAACTGTTAATTGCAAGAGCCTGTCCCATAATGACAGTGTATCACAAACATGGTGGGCAACTAGGGTACTAAATCTACCACAAAACATTCAGCAATTTATTAATAAACTTCCTGTTAATGTAAGTGATCTCCCAATACTGACAGTAACTAGGCAAAGTGCTCAAGGTACACACTGTAATTTCGTGTACATCGTGACAAAGTTGTCAGTGCCCTACAATGGCTAAAATACAACAATAAATTTTATATGGATATTGAAATAGATTTTGATTCAGTACAACGTCTCCCAGTCGATGGAATTCCAGATGCACTACTAAACTTTGAACTACCACAGAATAATAAGGAACCAACAGCCAACCAAGGCCCACCCACTGAGGAAACATCAGATGATGCATATAATAACCCTAGCACCTCATTTATACCCAGTGTACAGCCTATGCAAACAGAAGAGCATGCTATTAGGTCAATTGTTGCAGGTATGAGCTCCATACAACTAATGAATCGTTTACAGAGGTATGCAATGAAAGTATTAGGCTCAAAGCAGTACTGGTACACTAGATATCAAGAACTCAAAGCCTTGCTTGAACAAAAAGGACCAGCAACTTTCTTTTGGACAGTTAGTAGTGCAGACAACTATTGGCCAGAGTTACATTCCCTGCTACCACATCCTACAGAAACAAATATTATTACACATGGTATGAGGGTAAATGAGGTCATTAAAAATCCACACATCACAGATAGGTTCTTTCACTCTAAACTTAAAGACTTTGTAAACTATTGGTTACACAAGACATTAGATACAGAATGGTACTGGTTCAGATATGAATACCAAGCACGTGGAAGCACCCATGCTCATGGCTGTGCAAAGCTTAAAATGACCCCAGTTTATGTGAACTAGTAAAAATTGCAGGTTTAGGTTGGATGGAAGAAAAGCAAACAAAGGTAACACTGAGCCTTACCATAACCAACATATTATTTGGATGGACAGCAGGCAAAACAAATGGCTATAGCATATGCAGACTGGCTTGTGACCACAATTAATGAAAGCATACCTGATGGCCACTGGACATTACCACAACCCCACCCTTGCAGGGCCGTAGGACGCGGCACGGCCGGCACGGCCATGGCCGTGCCGGTTTTTTTCGTCCGACCACGCCCCAACTTACATTATTATCTTTGGTTATGGTATCGCGCGCGCAAGCGCGATATGGAGAAAGCACGTAGTTGTGGGCGGAGCGTACCGCGAAGCTATAGGCGCTCCGCCCAACTAGCTACCACGTGTTCTGAGAATCAATGGCTGCGTGTAGTACTGGATCCGTATCATCTGGAGCTGTGCCAACTGTGCCAGAAGAGCCTTACCAGCCCTTGAATTACAACTTTCCAAGGCGCGAATTCGGGCAAAAGACTGTTGTAAATCGCTCTTTTCAAAGCTCTTGGTTTATCAAATGGAAATGGCTTCATTATGAATCATCTCGAGATGTGGTATACTGCCATACATGTGTGACTGGAGTAAACTCAAGTAAGCTTAAGTTGACTGGTAATGCAAAAGAATCTGCTTTTATTTATGCTGGGTTTAGTAACTGGAAAGATGCGACGAGATGTTTCAATAAGCATGAAACTAGCCTTACTCATAAAACCGCTGTTGATGTGGTGTTAACTATTCCTAAAACTTGTGGTGATGTTGGAGGCATGCTGTCAGCGGCACATGCGCTGGAGAAGAAAGCAAACCAACAATATTTGCTCAAGCTACTTCAGAACGTCAAGTTCTTAGCTAGACAAGGTATTGCTTTACGTGGGGATGGGGATGAAAAAGACAGTAATTTCTTACAGTTGGTTTTGCTGCGTAGTATTGACGACCCTTCAATTCTGTCCTTTCTTCAGAGAAAAACAGATAAATATACTAGCCCTCAGATTCAAAACGAAACACTCAAAATAATGGCACTACAAGTATTGCGAGAGATTACAGACTTAATTCAGAAAGCTCAGTACTATACTCTGATGGCAGATGAAGTCACAGACATCAGCAACAGGGAGCAGGTGGCTGTTTGCATGCGCTGGGTTGACAATGACTTTCAGCCTCATGAAGATTTTATCGGCTTATATAAGGTCGACTCTATAGCTGCCTCAGAGCTTGTATCAGTTCTAAAGGATACTCTCTTACGCATGAACTTAAGCATAACCAATTGTCGCGGCCAATGTTATGATGGTGCGTCGAACATGACTGGAGTTAGAAATGGTGTTTCGTCACAAATCAGCGCAGAGGAGTCGCGTGCTATTTTTGTACATTGCTATGGGCATGCCCTCAATTTAGCTGTTGGGGACTGTGTTAAAAGCAATAATGTATTGAGAGATACCTTGGACACTACATTTGAAATATCTAAACTAGTGAAGTACTCTCCACGCAGAGATACCATCTTTGAGAAACTAAAGGCTGAATTGGCACCCGATACTCCTGGATTTAGAACCTTGTGTCCTACAAGGTGGACAGTTAGGGCAGCATCACTCAATAGTGTGCTCAATAATTATGCTGTCTTTCAGGGATTATGGGAAGAGGCTCTAAATGTAGCAAAAGAGTCCGATGTTCGTGCTAGAATAATTGGTGTGCAAGCTACTATGTCTAAATTTGAATATCTATTTGGTGTGATGTTAGGTGAGTGTCTTCTTAGCCATACCGACAATCTAAGTAAAACTCTACAAAGTCCGAGATTAACATCATCAGAGGGTCAGTCGATTGCTGGATTAACTTGTCAAACTCTAGAACGAATAAGAAATGATGAAGCATACGATCTTTTTTGGGAAAAAGTTTGTACAATGCAAACAAATTTTGATATTGATGACCCCACATTGCCCAGGAGAAGAAAAGCTCCGGCAAGATATGAAGTTGGTACAGGCGATGGTCATCATCCTGAGACTCCTAAAGCATTGTATCATCAGCATTATTTTGAATGCTTGGATTTGATTGTGACGTTTATTAGGGACAGATTTAACCAACCAGGTTACCAGACACTGAAAAATCTTGAAAATTTGCTTCTTAAATCTGCTAGAAATGAGGAGTACCAAACAGAGCTAGAGTTTGTCCTGAGATTCTACCATGATGATTTTAATTCATCTTGCTTAAAACCCCAACTGAAGCTTTTAACTACATCATTTGTCACATATGAGCAACCAACACTACTAGATATAGTTGAACACTTTCGTTCCTTGTCTCCAGCACATAGGAGTTGTATGTCAGAAATATGTAAACTTTTGGGGTTAATTCTGGTAATTCCTGCAACGAATGCAGTGAGTGAGAGAAGTGCATCTGCTCTGCGTAGAGTAAAATCTTACTTACGGTCGACAATGTCGCAAGTACGATTAAATAACTTGCTGATACTTCATGTTCATAAGCAACGAACAGATGAATTAGATTTAAAAATTATTCTAAATGAATTTGTATCTAGTAATGAACACAGATGTAATAACATTGCGAAATTTCCAATGCCATAATAATTATTTTTATTATTATTTCAATGTCATGTATGTTGTAAGTTTGAATTATCAGATGTAATAATTATAAACTTTTTTTGGTGTACATGGACAGAAGACACGTACGTCACCTGCGTATATTATGTGCAATTGGGTACGTACATACCAGTACTCTATGGTCCTATGGCCGTACCACTTAAAAATTGCTTCCTACGGCCCTGCCTTGCACCATGAGACTCACAAACGTTCCCAACTCAGCAGGACTACATCAACGTAGTAAACACTGTACAGAGACATACACCCTGTAGTCCAGCATATTGCATGAAACAGAAAAAAAAATCAACAGTAATCCACTTGCAGGTTTGGCTATCCTAAAGAGTGCACAGATCAAACAGATATAACATTTGAAAAGCTATCAACTGGTGACATACGAGCAACATTGACCACCAAAAGAAATGATCCTAGATTAAACTCCCACAATAGACTGATGGTCCAAAACTGGCGTGCGAATGTAGATCTTCAAATCATTGTGGATATGACAGCATGTGCATGATATATGGCAAAATACGTCTCTAAATGTGAACCACATTCAAAAGCTATGGACGCTATCTATGCAGACTGTGTAAACAAGTTGGGTTCAAGCAGCAATCCTATGTCAGCATTCCGCAAAGCAATGATACAGGTAGTAGGAGAGAGAGATTTTGGTGCACAGGAAACAGCACACATCTTACAAAGTTTATCACTATATAGCTGTACATTCAACTTCGTAACTCTCTCTTTAGATGGTGGAAGACAAATTCGAACTGATACACAATCTGCACAAGATATGAGCACGACTCCAACCATGCTTGAAACTTATATGAATCGTATCCAATACCAAGACAGCTTCCCAAATATCATGTCCCTTAATATAGTGAAATTTGTATCAAAATAGTCATTATCACAAAACGAACTTGTGTGCAGAGGAAATGAAGTAATAGTTAGAACATTTCCAACATACAATAGTGATCCAAAAGGTAAAAACTATGGATTATATTGCAAATACCAACTGATCAAATTTAAGCCATGGCAAACACATCCACACAATGCTTGGAATAATCTACCAGAATGTGACGAAACCTTTATTTCTACATACAAGCACTTTTTAAGTACTAATTATGCAAAACAACATATTGCCACAATCACTGAAGAGCTACACAGAGCAGAGCAATATGAAGCCTTACAGCCATCTGCAGATGACACAGAAAGCACACAGGAACAAAGTCAACATTGGTGGCATTACACTTCACTCTGCTCTGCACTTACCAGTACAAAAACATAACTGTAATGATCTAAGGGGCCAAGCTCTAGCAATGCTACAACACAAACTAAAAGATGTAACATACTTGATTGTAGATGAAATTTCTATGCTAGGACAAAATATGATGGCATGGGTTGATAAACGATTACGCCAAGCAAAAACACACCTAGACATACCATTTGGTGGCATATCTGTAATTCTCATTGGCGATTTTGCACAACTTCCTCCCGTTGGTGACCGTCCACCATTTGCACCTGAAGGCGAAGGCTCACATGGTCATACAATGTACCACCTCTTCACCAAAATTGTCATTTTAGACAAAGTCATTAGACAAAGTGGAATAAATTCAGAAAGCAAACAATTTCGAGATATGTTACTAAGGCTTCGCAATGGTCAATCAACTGAAGCTGACTGGAATACACTACTCCAACGGACACCAACAATGGCAAACAATTCAGATGAATTCACTAATGATATTCGCCTCTTTTATAAGAAGGAGAATGTGGCAAAGTATAATTATGATGCCATTACAAAACTAGGATCACCAGTAGCACAAATCAATGCAATTCACTCATGCATGTGCAGCAACTGCTTCAACAAAAAGTGACGATGCAGGAGGTTTAGAACCAATTGTGTTCATGGCTAAAGGAGCACAAGTAATGCTAACAAACAACTTATGGCAACAAGTAGGATTATGCAATGGTGCTAGAGGCACTATAGATAGCTTATTGTATGGTGGAGGTCACAAACCACCAGGTCTACCCATTGCCATTTTAGTTAATTTTCCAGATTACAATGGTCCACACTTTCTTCCTACTGTATCCCTATACCACCCATAGTTCATGAATGGCATAATGGTTTAAATACCCTATCAAGACAGCAAATACCACTAAGATTAAGTTATGCAATGACTATACATAAGTCACAAGGACAAACAATGACAAAAGCTGTAGTAGATATTGGTGATAAAGAAATGGCAGCTGGATGCACATCTGTAGCTCTATCCAGGCTTAAAACACTCTCAGGGCTTTTAATACAACCAATGACATTTGAGCGCTTGCAAGCAATAAGTAAATTAAAACGAAAGCAATAACGCATCTGGGAAGAAGAACATTTAAAAACAATGATAATTACCTAAATCACAAATACTAACATGAAATCACCTACAAAAGCAGGGCATTATCATTAGTAAAGCCACATGTATAGGAATATACCAATAAATTACCACCCATATCAATACTCAAAATTATGGTATAAAAAAATAAATTCCTAATTAACAGTCACATAGGCAATCACAATAGTGATACCTTCCTAATTATTGTATTACACAACATGAGAAAGGTTTTTTTTCTACAACTCAAGGGAACTTTCCAGGCATGTTTTCCTCTTGCTCCTATTTTGTAATACTTACACAATATTACATAACTTAGTTACCTTCTGCACCCAGCACTTCCAATCTAACCAATCAGATCATGGTTACACAAAGCTATAAAAAATAGTACTACATTATATTTTTGCTGCAAAGTTTTCTGCCAGAACCCATAGGTGGATCACCATAGCACCCTAATTATAGTAATAATTTTATTATAAGCTTGAGAAAGTTTTTTTTGCTACAACTCAATCTTTTCCTTTTTTGGCTCCTATTTTGTAATGTTATATAATACTTATACAATATTACATAAATTAGTAACCTTCTGCACCCACACTTCAAATCTAACCAATCAGATCACTGTAACACAAACTTTTACTGAAAAATCAAAAGTTACAAACCCTATAAAAATGAAGAATCCAGTCCACCTGTCACACATTGTCCAAGATTTCACCAAGATTTTCTCCAAAACCTCTCCAAGACTTCTATAACTTCTACAAAGGATTCTTCAGTTCTCTACAATGGCTACAAAACGCAATCTCGAAAACACTGATTCTACCTCCCCAACAAAGAAGGAGCACCTTCTCACACCCCAACTCATCACCACAGCGGACACCCATGCTACAATTCATGGTTCAATTTTTTCACTCTCTACTCTGGAGAACAACTACTTTGAGGGTGAGATGACCGATGGCGTGGCAATTACTCGGTTCGTAGGATTCGATCGTACACACTTTACATAAATGGAGCAGTTTCAGCAAAAAAACATGACAGTCACCCTCAAAAATTGCCACATTAAACCGAGCAAACTTGCTACTACTTTAGAAGTAGTTCTTTGTAACTACACCAGTATTGAGCGTTCCGATATCATATTTGAGCCAAATCCGGAGACGCTTGGAACCACATTGCTGGAGATCGCCAACCTCCCTACCATGAAGGAGTATGACAGAGTGACTGTCCGGGCACAAGTCATCAAGCTGGCAGATCCTGAAAAAGTCGGAAAAGGACTAACTAAGCGAGAAGCCACAATAGCAGATAAAACAGAAGCTACTACATGTATCTTGACCCTCTGGGGAAAAGATGTTAACCAAGTTAAACTGGCTTACTCGTACCAATTCCATCGAATGGTTGTCAGAACATACAGAGGAAAACACCAACTTTCCTTCCCCAAATGTGGAGCCAGTATCACCCCCATCGAAGATATGAAAGATGTCGTTGACGACTCTTTCGACTTGGATAATGATACTACACTAGATGGAGCACAAGTCATCGGGGTCCTTCAACTGGAGTCAATCTTCATTTGCATCTCCAGCAAAAAAGGAGCAGTGAAAAAGACCTCCACGACAACTGGAACTTGCCAGCAATGTGCGACAGTACAGAAACTGATCAAGAAGAAAGTGACATGCAAATTACCGTAGAAACTGGTTGTTAAGCGCATGCGCTTATAACACGCGGCAGCAAGAAAATATGCGCTTAACAAAAAGTATGCGCTTAACAGGAAGCATGCGCTTAATTAAAAGCGCTAAAACACGGTAGGTGGGGCGTGCGTAAAGAACGTGTCGAGGGTAGAAAGGCCTACAACGGTGGCCAAGAAGCGACCAGAGAGCGTAATTCTCGACGTTTTCTTCTCCAGCCTACTTCTAGCCTTCTTTCTGGGCTCATGTAACCGACCGCTCATTGTTTAGCTGGCTTGCTGGGCATATGCGCCTAACAAAGAGCGGTAAAGCTCGCACAAAACTATGCGCTTAATAAAAAGTATGCGCTTAACAGCGAGCAGCGCTTAACAACCAGTTTCTACGGTATTCATCGAGGCAGGAGAAGAACACCTCACAGTCCGGGCATATGAAGATATTCTGACCGCCATCGTTCAACCCGATGAGCAAATCACATGTGAGAACCTCCTTGCCTCATGTCCCTTCAACCTGAAGTACAATGATTATCATGTGCTCACCTCGGTCAGTCGCATATAACTTTTGAGCTTCTCAATCTTTTTGTATGCATGTTAACTGCTTTAGAGAATCCAAGTCTTAACTTTGTAGCCTGCATGCCTTGTTAACAATACTCGATCCCCTTTTTCACTTTGAACTTTCATGTACATACTTGCCCCTTTTTTGTACCCATGTTAATTCCTTAGAGAGAATCCCAACAGTAATCATGTAGCCTGTATGCCTTGTTTAATTGTACTCCATTTAGTAAGCTATTGCATTGTTTTCTGTCTCCACTTGCACTTATCACCCCTTTATTTCTTTTTCCCCACTGTATCCATTTATCAATCAGTTTCGAATTTCACATTGGACTTCTTTCATGTACACACTTCCCCCTCATTTTGTATGCATGTAAACCACTATGCCTTGTTAATTCTTTGACTAGCTTTTTTTTCCTTTTATCCCCACTGTACCCATCATTGATTTTCAAATTTAGCTATATCACTGATCATTTACAGGGTTTCATTTAGGATTTTCGTCAATGGGGGGCAAACGCGATAATCACAGAGTTAAGGGGGGGCAAGGATTGTACGAGTGTTTATCAGCCAATAATAACATAGTGCTCATTAACTAGGGGATCTGGGGGCATGGTTAGCCTTGAGCCCAGGCTCACTTTCGGGGGGGGGGGGGGGGGGGGGGGGGGGGGAGGGGAAAGAGAGCCTGGTACACACTGTCTGCGCATGCGCCAAAATTCCCAGAAATCCTGGGAATTCGCATTTTTGTCCGTTTATCTATCCGTAAACGTGAACCTTGACCCCACAAGTATGCCTAAAAATCGTCTATGTTGGCCGCGATTCGGGCTAAGGACACTTGTTGCGACAAGTCTAGCTGTCATAAGCGAGCAATATTGATAGAGGAAGAATAAAGAAGCTACGAGAAGGAGTTCTACTCACTTTTAGTGAAAGTTTTTTGGTGAATAACGGGGACTGTCGATACAAGCGGTTGTCCAACGGCAACGAAAGGACTTTGTCAGGTCTTTGAAGCTCGTGAAGGTTTGCTTAAAGTGAGATGAGAGCGAAGGAAGTCTTGCATACAACAGTCTAGAGAAATATCGAGTCTTTAAGCTTCACCGACTTCGGCTGCTTAGTATACCTTGTCTGTACATGTCTGACCGCGTGGTAGAGATAGTGTCCGGCGAATTATACTAGAAATTGCTCCGTAAACTTTGCGCATGCGCAGACAGTGTGTACCAGGCTCTCTTTCCCCTCCCCCCGAAAGTGAGCCTGGGTTCGAGGCTAGGGGCATGGTTTGTGGCAATTCTCAAGGGGGGGCAGCCAGCTTCCAAGACTCGCCCCCCCCCCCCAAATGAAACCCTGATTTTTGTCAACATCTTTAGAAACATTAAACTGATCCTTTACGTTTACTCTTTCAAATCAAAATTAGAGTACCTCGTATATGCATATGCCTCAGTAATTCCTTTGCTGCTCCCTAAAGTTTAATATACATATGTATTATATAGCTATAGCATCAAATTATAACAAAAAATAAAAACCATCACAAACTACCTTTGAATACACAGCAAAACAATTGTGCCATTTGCACTCTTCATCGCGGCAAAACTACATCTACATCCTAGACCCTAAAGGCAGCAGCTCAAGATCAATACCATGAAAATCATGCGACTGTTCACGTGTTACGCATAGTTGCTATATGCGCTACTATACTGTACTATAGCTATAGCGGATATGACAATATCCGGCAGCTACTCAAAGCAGGTAAAGGGTCTAGAGATCTAATCCACTATTAGATCAAGATAGAGCTATCTAGTCTCGGACCCTTTACCCACTTTGCATACTAGCAAACTTCACTGAACCAGGACTTCAAAATCAAAATCTCCCAGACCCCAACAAACAATATTCGGTATCTGCCACAACGGACCCCGGCGCCACAGAGCTGAGTGAGGAACCCTACTCTTCAGTGTATCGCTAGTTTATATATGTACTTCCTTCCCAAGTCAATCTGGTCAAACACATTTTGAAATCAATCACATGCACAAACTGGCTTACTGCATTAGCTGGTTGCCTAGAGTGTGGTCCTCTTTGTTCACTGTGAAGATAGCAGCATTGGGTACCTTGGTATCCTTGGTAATGGTGATTCTGTAAGACACATTCAAGCAGGGACGGTGCGCATTAATAGGAATCATGACTAGCACAGTACCATCTTCATGATCTAGGCCAATGATTTTGATTATTACTTACTTCTTTTCTCCACTTAGTAGTAAAAATGATTCAAAGCGAGCTGGAGCGTTCATACTATCCTCTCCCTCCGCGTAGGGATCTGGCTCCGCGAGACAATCCCAGATCCCGCGACCCAGAAACGTGGTTATTTCGGATACGCATGCGCACACGTATGTTGGGAACACATCCGCCTGGCCAGGCTGGAGGATTGCACACAAAAAGTACAGCCGGAGTACAACTATCAATACAACAGCTTGGTAGTTATTACACAAGAATAGGACATCCGCGGACCTTCATAAACTTGCAGAACTTGTGTTGCATCCATTCAACATGCAGAGTTTATTCATCACAGCTGCACTGCTGCGTGTACTATGTATCTTACTGCTGTGGACGCTGGCTCATACAATTCAAGTAAACAACTATCAGCTATAAAATTAATGAATTATAAATACTTCTTAGGGTGGAAGCTCAATAAAATAACTAGTGGGTGTAACTAGAGTCGGCAATCAAATATCAGCCACCACACAGTGTACATAGATGGAACAAAAGTATCTGAATATTGATGATGTGAGTAGAATCAATTTAAAGCCTTGCAGCTTGTCACATTCAATTACAGAAATATTGTAGGCTAAAATTTGGTGGCAAGTGACAGCAAGGGTAGACAGTCATATGTTCCAAATCTGGCACTCCACACATCAATTTAATTAGTAAGGGAAGAAAATTGGTACAAACGTCTGGTAATTGCTTAAATCAGACGGGTGAACGTTTTGTCTCTAGCTCACACATAATTTATCGCAAAGACTTTGGATTTGGTATGTGATCAGCATTGATTAGGGCTACCAGTCAGCACAAGAATAGTGATCATCACTGGCGTAAGAAGCAGGGGGGCTGGGGGGGCTGTAGCCCCCCCATCTTGTCAACCAAGTGGGCCTAAACCTAGGAAGATATTTATTCTACTAGGCCTTGACATCTTCAGATTTGTGATGTAAAGTCTACTTTACAGCCAAATTAGCATAATAATGGGCATGGTTTGAAGGCGTATCGTGTGATCCAAAAAATTTTTGCGCGCTTTGCACGCAATTTTATTTACAGCCCCCCTGTTCAAAAACATCTTCTTACGCCACTGATCATAGCTCCTTCTGTTCCTGAGATACAGGTGTCTGATTATAATATGTTGTGGCAGATATTTGATTGCTGACTCTACATAGCACACCCACACCAAATTCTTGGTGCTTCTGGTAGAACAGAAACACCGTATCCACTGGTTTGATTTTGTGAAAATTATTATGATACTAATTGATATTTGGGGGAGCTTTCCTGTGCCCCCCCCCCCCCCCCCAACAATTGAATGAAGCACTGTAATTGACATGCACAAAGTCAAACTATAGCTTTCCCCACAGACAGCAGAGCAGCAACAATGGTCAGCAGGAATTACTTCAAACAGTGTTCTAATGGATACTATCGGCCCTACAACAATACTAATGGCATGGTGGACTGAAGATGCGTCCCAGATCTCAAGTTATTCAGCATCATGCAGTGAGAGACTGCCAATCGAACAATCACAAAATAACACACAGCTGATAGCAGCAGTTGGGCACATGCAGAGTGTGCCGGTATTGAAGTTTACAGATAAATCCATCAATTCCGTTAGAGTGAGTAAACTATTGCCACTCACAAGCTATAGGTGCTGCCTTATTGAGCACAATATCAATAACAGTTTCACTGCTGAAGTGTGCCGAAATACAATAACAATTAACAGTGGCCCTCCTGTTTTTGACTCAGAGGGTTGTCCCAATAATAGTCATATTGGTTCCATTGCCTCTTTGTTTGTAATGATGTTGCTTGCCTTACTGTGTACATTGCTACTGTTCTTACTAGTCATAAAGCTAGGAAAGCATGGAGAGAAGATAACTCACTGGTAAGTTTTTAAAAATTATTATTATTATTATCAACTTTTAATACATGCTGTCTGCATGAGTTGCATGCATGTACGGCACAATATCATGTGTATTTATATTATGATGGAAGATTGAAAGGACTATGTAATTGATCCAGACTGTCCAACCTACTCAGCATGACTAAGTGGGACATTTTTAATTTAATTACCGGTGTGTGCAATAACTAATTTATAAGTGTATTACAGTGTCGTAATCACAAGCATGAATAATGATAATGATGTATTGATGTTTGCCTCATTGATTTCAATACATTTGTGCTGCCCATGCCCAACATAATATGATCATCTATCAGTGCCGCTATGTGTACAGTATTTTTAGCTACTGATCATGAATCCTGACCACGTAGATATAAAACTGAAAATTTGTGGATTTAGTACATACATCACATATTATGGAGCTCTGTAAAATTTAATAGCATGCAAAATACTAAAAAATGGAAATGTTTATACTAAATGACAGGAGAACAGCACTAGGGTAAATTGTTTCACAGACTAAATGTGGGACAAATGGTGTCCCAAATAAGGGTAGTGTGGGACGTGGGACAATTTGTCCGAAAGAGGGACTGTCCCACTCAAAGTGGGACGGTTGGACAGTCTGTTGATCTATATGATCTCTGTGAATGAATTTGACTGTAGTGTATGTGGCATAGTTATACAGAATGTGAAATAATGTGAAATGCCCCTGCAATCATATTATTATCATGCATTATGTACATTGTTCAGGTTTGAACAGGTGAAGAATGAGAATGAATCACTGAAGCAAAGAGTGATTGATAGCAATGAAAGCGCAACTGAATTCGAAGAGGCAGCTATGGAAGAGAGATACCAAAATTCAGCCATAGATAATACAGAGGAAAGGATGTCACACTCCTCCATTGTTACTTCTGCATGTGTGGCATATACGTACCACAGTGTTACTGATAGAAATCCATCACCAGCTAGCGACAGTGACTCAGTTGTTTATGCTGTGCCGTTCGATACTTACTAGTGAAGGTTCATTATGGACACATCATTAGACTAAGTGTACCTATAGTGCATATGTATACATGTACATGCACGTATTCCTTGAATTCTCTTGATTATTATATTCTTTATGTTATTACAGCTAGCTATAACTATTCCAATAGATACTGAAAACATATATTGTTCTCCCAAAATTAATTGTGATTGACAAAACATCCAATGCATGTAATTCTCACATCAACCCACCACGCATGCATATAGCTTATTCAGGAGAGCTAGGTTGATACACTCTATAGTACCGCAGTGATTATTCATGTAATTTCACTTTCTGTAATCACATACACAAACCATGCACTGTGATGAAAAAGTATAGCTACTAGATCTAGAATGCACACCCCTCTCCGCTCCTCCTCTTCCCACAATCAGCTATATTGCATTGATGGCTTAATGTTTTACTACTACATGTAAGTTAAACAACAATGTTTGACTGCATATGCTTGACCATGCCCACAATAATTATAGTTAGCTAGACTTTAGGATATTTTAATGTTTCAAATTGTTTAAATATAAAAATAAGGGTGTTTGGTGAGATAATATTATGATGATTAAAATAACACCCACTGGCAGGCCGGTGTTGATCATAAAAATTAATATAAAATGTGACCATAGAACGTTTCTATAATATAGCTAGATATCTATAGCAACAAACCCACTATATATATACCCAGGGGGTGTAAATTGTGATGGTGTTATAATGATATACATAAACGTCTATACAAACACCCTCTTTTATAATACATGGATGAAACTATTCTGCACAGCTGACAGGGCATTAATTAACATGAACGCATGATTATACTGATCGAAAATATTGCTATGTATGCATGGTCCATTATGTCATTGTTGTAAAGGTCTTAGAGTGCATGGTATATCGCCTTGAGGTTGTAGTACACCAACAGTAACTGGTGTAAGAATACATCCCTTGGGAAATGTAAATTCAAAGTTCTGTAACAGCTTTCCCATGATCACTTTGGCTTCCATCTGTATATTATTGTATATTCAATAATTCTAAGAAGATTAACTGGTGCTATCTATTATGGATTAGGTAAGATTTGCTTACAATAGCAAAATGATATCCAATGCACCTTCGGTGGCCAACACCAAAGGGAAAGAAAACAAATGCACTTGGTCTGAAAAGAGCATGATAGCAAACACAATATTATAGTATCATAGATAGCATACACATAGCCAATGTAGAGCTAATAGTACCATAAATGCATTTGAATAATAATAATAGCTATTATGCAGTGTATCAGTATACCTCTCCTTATCCGGATCAAATCTGTTTGGGTTGAACTGCTTTGGATTATCAAAGTACAGTGTCATTCGACACATGACTGATGATGCCATCTGCATTGTGTGTAATAAGATTTAGTATACTTTCTGAGCATGGTCATGTCAGTCATAATAGCGAGGGAATTGGGACTACAAATTCACATTCTGGATCCCTTGCTGGCCAGTCCATTGTTAATAAGTTCCCAACTTATAATAATTATAAGCTTAAGGGAGCAACCTACACTGATAAGAGTGCCTGCAGGGATATGATAGCCACTCAGTGTTGTACCATTACCAAGAGATACTTTGTTCAATCCTGAAATTGGTGGGTACAGTCTCAACGTCTCCAAAAATACCTGCATGTAGAATGATAAAATTAATGTTCATTAATATAATTATTAAATATCTGCAGCATAATAATATAATACTATTTTAACTAGCTACATGGTAAACCATGCAGTCCCATACATAAACATTATTTGAATGCTACAGCAGAATTAATTTTATGGTTTTGGTGTCCAAACCTGCTCCATATAATGTAACTTGTCCAGATCATCAGCACAAAGTTCTCTTTTGTCCTCTATTACATCCTCAATTTCTTCACGTAATCTACAGTCAATAATAATTCATCTATGTTTTAATGGATTTAGTATACTTTCTGAGCATGGTCATGTCAGTCATAATAGCGAGGAAATTGGGACTACAAATTCACATTCTGGATCCCTTGCTGGCCAGTCCATTGTTAATAAGTTCCCAACTTATAATAATTATAAGCTGATTGGATGCTGCATTATGCTTATCATACAAGATCTGCATGCATGCATGCAAACCTCCATTCAGGTTCACATGTCACTGTGATGATAGCTAAGTAGCTGTCAAATCATAATAATTATTCCAATATACATCATGCATATAGATTATCTTCTCTTTCATACCGTTTTAGTACTTGTGGATGTTGATGAATGAGTATAAATGAAAAGCATAGCATATTGGCTGTCGTCTCTTGCCCTATACATGAAAGTGTATTGCTCCCTGTAACTCATACGTGTAAACTTATGATAATATTATATTATTACAGCACAGATGGACACTACTTTTAGTGACTTAATGACATATCTATAATATTATAGCTATATATACTACAGTACAATGTAAGTTTAACTTTTGTTTAGCTAGCTAAATGGTGCAAAGCAGTGCAGGCTTGATAAGTCTCCCAAACTCCCCTAGCTCTTGGCTATCTGTGCATGCATGCTACATTAATTACCAGCAGTATAGAATGTAGTGAAGTCATCAATGAGATCTTCTAAGTCAACGTCCTGATGCAGCCCTAAAAATGAATACTGTAGCTTAGCTATAATACTATTAAATACAGATTCTGGGCTGGGAATTTCTGCCATACTTGCAAATTCCAGCATATGTGTCAGTAAATCATTTGGGAAGCTTTCTCCCCTCTTTATCACTTCTATTCTTTCCAAGATACATGCTCTGCCTATTCTTCTGATGGCTCTGGCTGCTTCTTTATAACTCTTTGTCTCCATTGGATGTAGAAACTTCAATAATACGATAAATAATTATTCAGTGATGACTGTATTCTTGTCATAATTATCATATATCATGTTAAAATACGCCAGACAAAATTGATTGTTTTATCCCTTGCGCATGTACCGGTATGCAAGATAAAAGCAGGACAATTTAAAGCAAAGGAATAAAAGGCAGAAAGTTTTGAACCAAAAAATTAATCAGGACTGTATGTCCCTCTAAAAGCAGGTGACAGCGGGAGAGTAGCTATGTGCATGCATTAACGAATTTCCATGTGCATCATTACTACTAGATCAGTAACTAGTTATTGCATGCTACCAGGTTTTGGTATATTGTATGAAGTACCTGAAAAATAAATGGAGTTCTCAAGGTTTTTTGAATTCCTTTGAGAGCATGTGAAATAATTGAATGTAGTTTGTTGTTGACTGGAACTTGTCGTAGTTTTAAATTATCCTTATTCCACTGTTTACAAAAATCTGAACTGAAAGCAACCTATTGCATGGTTAATCACATAATTCAGTTGGTATAATAATAATGTTAGCCGCAGTATGATAAACCTGACTGATAATGTCGCTAGTGGCATCGTGTAAGAATCCTTTCATTGATACAACATAATATTGTTCATCAGCAAGAGATTTTAAGCTGTTTATCACTTGTTGAGTGCAGCAATCGAATTTAGATACCTGAGCTCTTAGGAAGCTGCAAAAGGTGGCATTAATTGAATAGCTATAATTATTTAATAAATATGACATCGTGCACAATGCATGCATGACAATGTGTTAATCATTTAACCTCTTATGAAAAGCTGGATCTAATGCTCGTCTCCTTGGTTTCCATTTTTCATAGTCAGTTTCTGATAACAAGCCACCTCCAAGAAATCTGATAATGTGCAGATGTTGGTAGCTATATACATGCACTGCTTCGGTAGTATATACTTGTGCACCAACCTCTGACCACATATCATACTGAACTTGGCATATATCTGTTTTGGTTTTCCGTGACGAGGATTCATAAAAAGTGCCTGACAGTGTTGACACGGAATCAAATATACTATTATTATAGCCACTGATGGCTATACACAATATTATGACATACCTTGACGTCATCTGGGTTGAGTGTGACAACCACAACACTGATAATGAAGAACACAACAAAGATTGGTCCGGCTTCTTCATACCTATACACACTAAGACTTCATTCAAGACTTGCAGTGTTATGCACTCTATAGCTAACAAGGTGGGGTGCCATAATATATTAAACCAAGGGTTTATAGATCCCAAAGCGGGAGAGGGCATGACATTGTGTGTAACTGCCATACTATGTCAATGATCCTGTTTGTCTATCAAATCAGACAGTGATTTGTAACTGTAGTAGCTAGCTAATAATAGTAACAGCTGCTGTCTGGACTTCGCATATTGAGGATTTTTTTATTTACATAATTATGAACTTTGCCAGGTGCTTATAGCTACTTACATGCCCTCTTCTCCTTTAGGATGAGTCTATAACCCCTTGGTATAACTAATTCTTGAAGACGGTTTGAGTCGGACAGTCAGACATTGTACATGTATAATAATATTACTATTATAAAGAAATCTCACCAAGCATAGTATATTTCATGAAAAGGACGACTGTTGTTTATCAGGCAAGGTATATGGCCACAAATGAAGCTGCAATTGAATTATTAATAATAAAAATATTCAGACTAACCAAAATTAATAAGGTCTCATACCTTGATCTTTTTGGTGATGGAATGTGGGAATACCTCTTGTACATGAGCGAGAGGTAGCAGCTGAAGATTCCTAGCATAGTAATGCTGCTGGCAATTCCCACAATAATTATGAAACCCAAGAGCCACAGACCACTCTTCGCCTCAAGAAATATTAGAGTAAAAGCCATAATGATCTACATGAAAGGATGTATGGCAACTGCTAGCTATCATGATTGTGCTAGCAATATTAAAGTGCATGAGCACACTAAGTCCAATTTCCTCTATGTTGTGTTCTTATGTTCACATGGATACATTAGAGGTATTATGAATCTGCATGCATTTCTGAGAATAATTAATTTTGTGTATTTTGACATGCTTATATTCCCTCAGTCCTATCATGGTCCACTGATGATTCTTAGGATTTGTGGGCCATTAATTCACTGAAAAGAATGAATCGTTATTTTAACCACCGACATAATATTTTGCTTATCATCTCAACAGTGACAACTTCAGTATACATCTTTGTGCAGCATAGCAGTGGCGTAAGAAGATATTTTTGAACAGGGGGCCGGGGCTGTAAATAAAATTGCGTGCAAAGCGCACAAAAAATGTTTTGGATCACACGATACGCCTTCAAACCATGCCCATTATTACGCTAATTTGGCTGTAAAGTAGACTTTACATCACAAATCTGAAGATTTCAAGGCCTAGTAGAATAAATATCTTCCTAGGTTTAGGCATACTTGACTAACAAGGGGGGAGGGGGGCTACAGCCCCCCCCCCCCCCCCCAGCCCCCTGCTTCTTACGCCAATACATAGTATCCTCAACCGCAAGTATTATGTAAGCGCATGCGCACCCTAGTGTGTAAGGAGGCCACGCCTATTTGTAATCGTCACGTGAAACGAGCCACGCCCCCAAAGTTTAACCTTCAAGCAAGCAAGATGAGCACCGGAGTAGGAGGCTGCGCTCACTTGGCTGGGAGCAGATTAAACCTGGCCTACATCTGGGAGTCTTCCAGGGAAGAGCTCCGAACCATACTGGGCACTTCTGATACAAAAAAGGTCCGATAATAGGACAGCTCTGCGTGTGTGTGTCTGTCTGTCTGTCTGTCAGTCTGTCTTTTAATACTTGTGTCAACAAGAGAGGAGGGAGAGGGCAATCACGATTGTTGCACACTGGTATTTATACTGCAATTGCTGTAGGTGATAGTGTGGGATGAGCTGCTGATTAGTCAGGTTGGTCTCATTGCTGATGTCCACTTCCTGAAGGAGCTGGGGGTGCATAAGATGGTGCGGCTGCCCACCCCCCAGCTCACAGAGGAGTACAAGGATCTCAACGAGTTCTACTTCTTTGTTAGACCTCAGCTTCGCTTCGTTGACCAGATCATGGAGGCCATCAGGTAGAGTTTGACATGGTTTCTTGGATGTACATTACATTATGTAGAGTACGTATACCTGTGCATGTACTGTGTGGATACCGTATACATTCTAATAACAGCGCCAAAAAAATTGATTTAGGACACGGTTTGGCGCTTAAATTAGAATGCAAAAATTACACTTACGTGTCTGGTGGCGCTTACTAATTAGAATGAAATTCTGGAGTTAACTGTTTTGTATGCTATCGGGCGATTTCGAGGTGAGCTTTGATGGCGTAGTTCGTGTATTCATTCTAATTTAAGCACCGCTTAAATTAATTTAGCGCTGCAGCTGGCACTATATTTAGAGTGATATAATTGTTATTAACCTCCAAGTAGCGCTTAAATTAGGGTGGCGCTGTAATTAGAATGTATACGGTATATACATTTACAAAGTGAACTAGTGTGTATATTGAGCTATATATATTTCATTTCCATTCAGTTGCGTGCGTGTACAATATTATTGTGTTGTTTCATATGCAAATATTGCTTCAAGTGTACATGTACATGTACATGTATTATATTGTGTGTGTGTATGTGTGTGTGTACATTGTATGTAAAATGTCTAGCTTCATGAACTGCATGGTACATTTTGTACATGTAGGACATCCAACCGGAAGCAGGGCAAGAAGTTTGTGGTGGTGTTTGTTCCTCAGAAGGCGCAGCACTGCATCATGAAATTCAATGTGAGCATGATGGTACACGTGTTGCACTGACGACCTTTACCATATTTTTCACTCCCCCATAGGAGTATGGATTCACCCATGAGGCCAAGGTCCCATTCCAGTTTTACATCCAAGAGTTCCACTTAGAGATGATGGCTCTAGACCAAGATGTCATATCACTGAGTCTCAACTCTGCATTTACAGTGAGCAAAGACTTTCCTATTCTTTGTCATAACAGCTAGAACGTACATTTACATGACATTGTATAATGACTGTACTAATAGACGCCAGTGTAAGTAAATAATTATTTCAGATGAAGATTCAGCCAACTTTTTATTTTCTCTTTCCCTGTTCTCCTTCTATTTCTCTCTCTCTCTCATATAGGATATGTACATAGACAATGACCCAACTCCGATATATCACATAGCTCGATCAATTTGCCATCTTCAAGCTCTCTATGGCATCATCCCTAAGATATACGGCAAAGGAAAGAATGCCAAGGTACACATACAACTAATCACATGCACAACTCTATAGCATTCAATACCACCATATTGCACCGTGCATTAATACATGTATTTAAGCAAGTGTACAGGCAAGTGTGTTAACGGATGTGGTACGCTACATGCACCTCTTAATAGTCAAACCCCTCCAAAACGGATACCGGGGCCTTTATTCATTATAGCTCAGGGATTAGTTGGCGACCACAATACTTGTACAGTCATGGCCTATTTTGATGAGTTTTCAAGGGTATAGTGTTCATTGGGATGAGCTGGCTGAAATAATAATTATACGTATGTACATGTACATGTGGGATTTTGGGGTACAGTATTAGTAAGACTTTGAGAAAATAGTGATATTATAACTTGGTGCATGTACATTATACACTGTATCATTGTACATGTATTCATGTCCATATATATTCCTACAGACCATAGCTGACCTGATGGAGCGCATGAGAGTGGAGATGTTTGGTAACTCCGCCTCTGCCAGGGATATCGTACCGCAGATCGATGCAATAGTCTTACTGGACCGCTCTGTTGACCTTTTGACCCCTCTCTCAACCCCGCTGACTTATGAAGGTCTCATAGATGAAGTGTTTGGCATCAAGCACAGTGAGTCACACTCTATCAACTAGATACATGTAGGCAAATGCATGTATAACGTACATGTACATGTGCTCTGGACTGTGGAGAGCTCTAGCCAGGATATATAGTGCAAGTTGTAATATGGTAAAGGTCGTCAAGACGTGTTGTGTACTACCAAAAATAACTCATGCTACATGTACAGTATGAACCCTTTACCGTTTATGTTACAAACGTTAAAGGATCACTACTGTAGCACACACACACTGATAAGCTAATAGGAATATGTACATGAATTCTGTACTGAAGGCTTGTTGAGCTGACATGCCTTAGATATGGGTAGAACACTGGTATATTCATTATCGTATAATAGGTTGTGCTAAGTTTCCCCGTCAAATGTTTTCTGAGGAGGTTCAGAATGTTCCCAAGAACAGCCCTCCTCCCTCTGGGCCGATGGCATTGGTCCTTAACTCTGAGGAGCAGATGTTCACCGAGATGAGAGATCTCAACTTTAGAGCAGTTGGCCAGTTTCTCAGCAGGGAGGCAAAGAAGATCACTGCACTCTACGAGGTTAGTGCATACATGTAACTTCATACCAGCTACTGAATGTGAAAATAGAGAATTCATGGGAACAAATTGTTTCAAGTTTTGAAAAATGCGTGTACATGTAATAGCATAGGTATAACAGGCAGTCCGGCAGGTTAAGCACTTTCCAGACCAATATTTTGAGCTACATGTATTATAATACTTTCAATAAGTCAGAATCTCACTTAAGAAGCCTGAGCTAGCCCGTTCGTAAGTTTCTTCATTGATCGTGCGCGAGGTATGCAAGGATACGCCCATAAATGATGTCATATGATGCAAAAATTGAACATTTTTGTGGTGCACTACTACCAAAATATACATGTACGTTCTTATGGTTATTATCTTCTGTTGATTGAAGCTACGTACATGTACATATGCATGTAGCTATAAAAGTGCAAACTGTTTAGTGTGCATGCATGTACATTCATGATCAGGCAACTACATGTACATGTATGTAGAGGCTTCACTGTTATCACTTGCCATAGAATTGTTGTTGTAAATGTATGTAGCAACCTCTCTGAGTAGTAAGGTTACATATATCCCAGAATTGAGGTCGACCCTGGGTAACCACTCTAACATTGAGCTGTGAAAACAAAGCTGTCACTGCTGCATTGCCACATAGCCAATACACCAGTCCTACATATTACATGTACAATATGAATGTTTGTGTATCATGTAAGTCTGTAAGATTACCATAAGTGGGCTCTTAGAGCGGCAGAGAGTTGCATCGTGGTCTAAAGAAGTTCATGTTCTACACTGAGAAACAAAATGAAAGTACATGCCCTATATTTTTCCTTATCGTTAGTTTTAGCTTTGCCATTTAGTGGTCAAGCCTCAGAAGGAGAAGTCATCGTACCTACACCTCTTCAGTATCCACAGTGTCCCCTGTGGTACCATTACTACAACTCATCCTCGCAGAACTGTACATGTCTACCGGAATGGCTGCTTCATTGTGATGATAGTGGCAATGCATTCCTTGATCATCGTCACAACATCCTCTCCTATGATGCAAGCAAGAGATTACTTTCACGGAGAGTATCAGGGAACTTTCAAATATTGCTCCGGACTCGGGGATATAATTTTACAAAATCTGGACAGATACTCTTGCCAAAGCGTATTTCAAGACTTAACGAGTACATATGTACACCATTGAATAGAACAGGGTATTTGTGTGGTGAATGTGCTGAAGGATTTGGGCCGTCAATGATTTCAGCCTATATTGGTAATATATGCTGTGATTGCAGAAAGTCTTCAAGCTGGTATGGAATAACTCTTTACCTCGTGTTAGAATTTGTTCCGTTAACTATATTCTTTCTTTTCATTTTTGTTTTTCGTATCCGAGTTACCTCAGCTCCTGTAGTATGCTTTATCATGTACAGTCAACTTGTGATCTTAGCATTTCAAGACTCTGTGGGAAATGATTGTCCACTCAGCAACTTGAAGTTCACTGAGAATGGAACTCTTAGGTCTACTAGTAAGGTGTTCCTTACACTCTATGGGCTGTTAAATTTGGAATTCTTCCATCATGCCGTCAATCCATTTTGTATCAGTAGTCAGCTGACATCCATTCACATTGCCCTGCTGGGTTATGTTTCAGCGTTTTATCCCTTTCTACTAACAGTCATAATGTGGGGTGGCATTGAGCTTCATGATCATAGTAACTTTCGACTAGAAGTGATTCTTTGGAAGCCATTTCGTAGCTGCATTGTTCGACTAAGAAAGGGGTGGGACACAAAGAGAGATATTACTGACGTATTTGCATCATTTTTTATACTTTCTTACACCAAAATTATGTCTCAAACATTGATTATGCTTTCTACTGACAAGCTTTACAGTTACTCCATAGCATTTGAGCCTGAGCCCCAGAGCAGCTATATTCTGAGAGCCGACAGCAGCATCACTGTTGGAAGTGCCAAATACATTTGCATATTTATCTTCACAGGACTCGTATTTTGTGTGTTCAACATTTTCCCGGCTTTACTGCTCATTCTATACCCATTTCAGTGGTTCAGGAGTGTGCTCACAAAGTGCAGGCTCAATACAATCACTATAAACCATTTTCTTACCAAATTTCACCACAGCTACAGAGATGGACTGGACGGTGGCAGAGACATGAGAAGCTTTTCTGGGGTACACCTGGTCCTGAGAATTGCGTTAATTGCACCAGTATTGTTGCTGCGGAGCATTTTTAACGCTGAGGTGTGGTTTCTAAGGGGGATAATCCTGTTGATTACAGCTCTCGTCATTGCCCTGTGCAGGCCATACAAGAAAATGCACACAAACGTGTTGGACAGTGTACTTTTGTTCTATTTGGCCACCTTTTGCCATTTATTATCATTGAACCAACATCGTGAAATGTTATACTTTGTATCCGTCATGCAGGTGCTAGTTCTTACTCCATTGGTGGTGTTTGTGACAGTTTTTTTTATTTGGGGAATTTTTCGATTTCAGGGGTCAAAAAAGTGGTTGCTTACATCAAGTGCTCATATCTGTTGCATGCCTAAACCTGTTCAGCTAACGGCCACATACGGAACCATTAACAATTGAACACATGTACATGTAGTGTTACTGTTAAACCTAACTCTTAGCTAGGATACTACCATGTGACTGTCATTTTTATATTACTACAATCATAATAATGTAAAAACTATTTCAAAACAACAATCAGTATAGATGTACATGTACATGTACATGTACATGTATGTGTCACTGTCCAGAGGGCATGGAATTATGCGACACACAGGAAGTTTTAGAATATTCAGGAATTGTCAGAACTGTGGGAGATAAAGTTTGTGTATACTGTTATTGCACAAGTGCATCGTGTTTTTGGGGCTTGCTAACTAGGTCTCGGTACGCAAGTTGCAGTGGATCTATTAAATTTAGTTTGCCCGTTACTAAGCATTCTCGTGGTAATTGATTCCAATGATATTTGTTCATAGTTTTGCCTTGATGACGAATAGTGACTTCTCTAAGTTAGTGCAGATGTAGAAGAATTAACACGTTCTGATACCGCCATCCTCAATTGCTCAGCCTGCACTATTGTCCACTATTAAACCAAGAGCTAGCCTAGAAGATCATTCAAAGGGGATAGTGTTTGCATCTGCACATCAGGTATGGTAAGGATCACTGTCAACTTTTGTAGCAACGCAGTAGGGTGGGTCCACAGTGTAGTGTATAATAAGGTAAGGATCGTCAACTATGAAAACCCAGTATAGTTACGTCCAGAGTCCCAATCAACAAATCGATTCGGCTGACCGATGAGGTAATTATGATGAAATGATGATGAAACCTATGATGAAGCCTATGATGAAATTGGGGTGAAGACTGTACTGCTTCAAAATGTTTAGCCCGCATGACAGGGTGTTGGGACCCAGAATTCAAACCTAGCGTAGAAGAGATCGTGGACTATCAATGAAATGTAATGTATCATTGTACTCCATGGCTCAGTGTCCACAGAAACAGAATTTATCATGTACCCACAATATTATCGTGTGTCATCTATTCATAGCAGCTATGTTATATGTAAGTCAGTGTTCTCCCTAGCATACCTAAGGCATGTCGGCCCAACAAGCCTTCAGTTCAGAATTCCCTTTGATGTGGGAATGGTGCTAATCCATGAGCTTTGATGCGGCCACAGTCTCCACCCAAGCTATGTCCATTATCATGCCTTAAATTTTTCCTGGGGAGAACACTGTAAGTGGTTGACTTTTTGTACTTATTCTGGATGCAAGCAAGCTATACAATTCTTCAATTCATATCAAGTATTATGATAACTTCCTGGCTCTGCTTGCTACTGAATTATTTGCCAGTAAAATTATATCTTGTGATGTTTCGAATCTGTTAACCTATTCCCATTTGTCTCTCACTGATTGCTCCACAGTAGTACATACCTATAATATGTGTGTATCTTGGTGCTGTACATGTAGCTTGACCACACCTCCCCACCTATTAGGAGAGACATGATGCTAAAACGGTGTCCCAACTGAAGCAGTTTGTGCAGAAGTTGCCTCACATGCAGCAGGCCAAGGTCTCCCTCAGCAAACGTGAGTCTTTCCCTGTAATAGTAGCGCAACTAATTGACACTGTGTGATATACATGTGCAAGAATACAGCTACATGTACATGTGTACATAGGGGCGTATCGTAGGTTGGGTTTTAATTGCGAGTATCTATTACCGTATTTCTTCTAAAAATTCGGCATGAAAATAATAATATTGCTTTAGCTTCGCCGAATTTTTAGAGGTTAATGTTCATCATTCTGTCTGCGTGCGCCTTCCATTCCCGTTTATAGCATATACGCATGACGACCTTTGCCGAAAAATTAGAGACTATATTCAATCATTCGGTAAAGGGTGCCGAATAATTAGAAGGGCCGAATTTTTAGAAGAAATACGGTAATTGCGAATTGCGAGTTTTTCTACGTTTCGCAATTAATAGATTCGCACACATAAACATGCACATATACTACAGTACGGGGTTGTCCATCACAATTATTGGATTCACAATTTGGCCTGACTTGACTAGAATGCAATTATTAAACTACGCAATTAAAACCCGTCCTACGGTACCTTAGTTGTTTCCTCGTTGCCCGGAAACCCCCCTTGGCAGTCAGATTCAGCATTATCTTAGTATGACTTAGCTGCTATAGGAAACCCCCTTGGTTTCCAGATTCCATCCGCAGGCACTAAAATCTCTTAAAACTTAGCCTAGAACTCTCCTCTGGTGTTCTTCCTTGTGTTTCTTTGCTAAAATCTTCGAGAATCTGGCAAACTGTTGCTGAAATGGCAATCATTAATTAGAGGGCGTGGTCACCAAAATTTTCGCACACGCTTCGCGCGCAACTACTTAGAAACTTTCTGCATTAAATCCTGGGTACGCCCCTGGTACATATGCATACATGTAGTGTATATGTGTTCTGATGGTTAAATTGATTTCTGCCTTTAGATACAACTGTGGCTGAGCTGATAAAAAATGTGACAGATAAGAAGTCTTTTCTGGAGCAAATCTATACTGAGCAACGTACGTACATGTATGCCCTGTTAAGTAATAGATAAAGGGAGAGTGGGCAAGAGAGAAAGAGAGTGTATGTGAATATGCGGAGAAATATATTGTGTACACTATCAGATTGTTTAAACTCGTATGTGTATTGCAATGGTTCTCCATAAGTTTGGATTTAGATGGGAATATAAATACATCAAATGTAAAGGAACACCTGGCCTTTGTGCGAGGCAGGAATACCAAAAAGCATGGACATTTGTAACTGGTTACATTTATGACCATTGCCTTGCAGAGCTGAGAGAAGAGGACAACGCTGACCGACCTAATGAGTACATTGAGACCTGTATTGGCAGATCAGCGCCTCTGGCTAAGGTCAGTGGAAGTTATCCTCCCCGCTTCACATTGCACACTTGCTTTTCGAGATACGTTGTGTACATGCATGTACATGTGTATATGTATATATGTATAGAGAATTGGGTTTTCTTATGTTTCTTATCTAACAGTTTCCATTTTTTCTATAGTTACATGTAGCATTGTAGTGAGTTTACTCTTGTAAATTCCATTTCCATTCTTAGAATAATATGTATGTAATATTATCACACACACACTGTTTTCTTTTCTTTGTTACCGTAGATATTGAAACTGATTTGCATGCAGAGTGTTGCCAACAGTGGTCTTAAGCCAAGGCTGCTGGAATACTACAAGAGGGAGGTCATGCAGGTGGGCAATGTTATTCTGTATAGTGTTTCATAACTCGACCACAGAACTTTGCTGTAGCGTAGCAGGGATGAAATTTGATTTTGTCTGTGTAGTTGCATGGCACGTGAATCGCTGAATACAAACTGTACATACATGTCAGGGGCGGATCCATGGGAGGGAACTTTATAGTGTACTCTACTTGTTCTTTCATAAAACATACCAAGCTCTGCTCAGAAGTTCAAAATTTCGTCATAATGGAGCATTTTACTGCCTGAAAGCAGGCGATCGTGGCAAATAAGAGGCGTGGTTTATCGATTTTGGAGGTGTGACGGAAAATTTTTGCACACGCGCTTCATGCGCATCTTCATCATGCTCCTCCCTTCCTCAAATCCTGGATCCACCCCTGCATGTTGTGTACATGTACCAAGCTGGTGAATGGGACATCCAGCCTTTGATACTGGTAGCAAAAGTACTATACATGTACATGTACATGTACCGTATTTCCTCGAAATCTCGCCGCACCTCGAAATCCCGCCGCCCTCGAAATGTCGCCGCATCTATCTGCTAACTCGTCCCAATAAACGCCGCCCTCGAAATCTCGCCGCATGGTAAGGGATCGACAGCAATTTCCGTATGCGCACGGACATTTTACGTGCATACATTATTATTGAAGCTGTGTACGTGCGTGCGTATGGATCTCTGTAGACGCCGCCCTCGAAATCTAGCCGCCCTCGAATTGTCGCCGCACCAAACGGAGCCTTGAAATAAAATCTCGCCGCGGCGAGATTTCGAGGAAATACGGTACTTCTAAAAAATTATCCCTTCTAATTATTATTCTGCACCATTTATCGAATAATAGAAAATAGTCCCTAATTTCAGCAAAGGTCGTCACGCGTATCTGCTATAAATGGGAATAGAATGTGCATACTGATGAAATGTTGAATATAAACCCCTTAAAACTTGGTGAAGCTCGAGTAATAATATGATTATTTTCATGCCGAACTTTAGAAGAAATACGGTAATCCCCTGAAGACATGTTTTGCTATAAATAGTTTATGGCCAGTATTCCGAGCATACATGTACATGTAGTCTGGTGAACAACTAGCCTCATCTCCAGGCCTTCTGAGGGGGGAGGGGGAAGGAAGGCCTGGTATCCACTGCATGCACATGCACTACATTTTCTGTCCGTACACTAATTCCTACCACATACTGACAAGTGAAACAGTCCATGTATCTAAAGAATACAGGACAACCTCCTGACGTTTGTACTGGCGATCACGCTAAACTCATGCCCATGCTATTTAGAGACCTTTGTTGATCGATGGACAACATCGCTCGGCCGGGCTACCTCAAAATCTCACTTGAAATTCGAACTATCTAAGCCTGCCATTTCTAGGTACGTTGAGCACGATGCATTAAGGTCAAAGGGCAAGTATACTAGGCAGTATCCGTACGTAATCGAATCTGAATAATAACAGCGCATGTGCATGTAGTGGATACCAGGCCTTCCTTTCCTCTCCCCCCTCAGAAGGCCTGGGGATGAGGCTAGGGGACAATCCTCTTCTACCAGCGCAGGCATGTCACTAGTATAATATTATACATGTACAGTGTGTACACTGTACAATGTCATGTGAAAGATTTAATCCTAAAGCAGTATCGCCTGCATGGCACATATTTATGGTTCAGCATAATAATTATTATTATAATGTGGAGTACTTGATACTACATGTACATGTACAAGCACATGTGTGTACATACATGTATTGTAGAAATACAATGTCATGTGCTTGTAGAAATGTGTGATCTAATCCATCATCTGCCGGTTATGAAACGTGATGTGCTAACTGAAAACATAATCCTACATGTGCATGTACATGTACATGGATGTTGTCATAAAAATATTATTTTAACATACATGTACGCACATGTGCTTGTGGTTATGGTAAACACTATGACAGGGTTATGGATATCAGCACCTAATAAGCCTGCAGCACTTGGAGAAATCAGGCCTGATCAGACAACAAGAAGGCAAGGTGTTTGCCGCCGTCCGGAGAAACCTTGGTCTGGTGGTATCTGAGATCGATGAACTGGTGAGTACATGTACAGGCTGGCCTAGGGTTCCTTTATGGAAACTTTGGTTTGGCGTGTGGCAGTTTCACGCACTGAATTCCCTCGTTTTATTTCTTGGTTTGGGGTGTCACTATAATGTATTACATGGATTTTGATGTAGTGCTCTTAAATTTAATATTGTGTGGTGTTCAATGAAATGGCCGATCATATTCGTCTTGGTCCCCTTCTCCTTATTATTTCTTTTTTTCCTTTCTCATCTCTTTTTTCTTTCTAGGAGAATTTATACAGTGTTTATATTATATGTACGTACAATGCAGGTACTGTACAGTGTACACGTACATGTACATGATCTGTTGTTGCTATAGTACATGTATGATTCCAAATTTAGTGCTTGATTTTCTCATAATAATTTATGATGCAGAATCCCAAAGACATCTCTTACGTGTTTTCTGGTTATGCTCCCCTGAGTATTAGACTGGTGGAGATGCTGGAAAAACAGAATGGATTTGCCAAAATGGAAGAGGTGAAATGGCTTCTCCCTCCCCTTCTCTCTCTCTCTCTCTCTCTCTCTCTCTCTCTCTCTCTCTCTCTCTCTCTCTCTCTCTCTCTCTCTCTCTCTCTCTCTCTCTCTCTCTCTCTCTCATACATGTACATACATGTACATACATTATACAATGTCATGTATGTGAACGTGTACATACATGTATACATGTACTTGTGTACTTGAACACACATGGCATACAGTATGTACTTCTATTATGCCATAAACATCTTTTCAGGTGACCCGCCCCTTACCTGGCCCTGCATTCTACAAAGAGCAACAGATGCTAAGAGGACCAGAGAAAAGAAGTTAGTCGTGCGTGTGTATGTACATGTATTATACACTGTAGCATATTATCAAGATTATATACTATTATTGTGCTATGCTGTATATGTACATGTACTTGCGGTGCATGTCTGTATTAATAGAACTATAGCCGTGTATGTGCCATATTTATTTATTTATTCCGAGTGATAATCATCCCCCTCAGCTGTTCAAACTGATTTCACATTCATGGTGATCTGCAAAATAATCCTTGTAACCAAATTAGCTTAAATGCTCAGTTTTTGCAGTTTTAGGCTCCAAAGTTTTCATAGCAAATTGCCAGAGCGACATGGGTGATCATAGGGTACATGTTGGCCAATGATGAGAGGGGCTCATGAGCCACAAACTAGTAAGTGGGGTACATTCGACAATTCATCTCATGACCCCATCATGCAACTATTAATTGCATACATGAGTAATAATTATTGTTATGTTTGCTGACAGGGCGTGGCACTCCTGAGAGGCCAAGGATTGTACTGGTATTTTTCCTGGGTGGAGTCACATATGCCGAGATCTCGGCACTCAGATTTCTGTCTCAGAGAGAGGAAGGTATGAAATTACAAGTGCATCTCTGTATAATATCATAGATCACTAGCTGGGTCCTCGTCCATTTTGTATCTCTCCCCATCCCCTTCCTACATCTACGATTCTATGATGATCCTGCCCACACTGGTCAGTAGTGGTACACCCAGCATTTTACCACCACTCATGCTACATGTATTTCTGAATGGCCTAGGTTGCTGAGAGCAACGCTACTATTTTTATACCCTATCCATTGCTCTGACCGTCCTGGGCAGAACACTGCACGGTTATAATTGTAAACTATTTATCCAGATTGTTTAGTATGGGAAACACACCACTGTGCTGGTTTGTTTGTGTGTGTGTACATGACATGTATTGTGTTTGTATGCTTGCGTCTGCCATGAGTGTTTATTTATAATCACTTAAGCTACATGTAGCAACCAAAGCTTTTATTTATTTATTGGCTACGAGATGATCCCAGGGTAACCTAAAGGGGATCATGGACAAATATATAAATAATTGGGTGCATGAGATGCAATGCGTGCACATGCTTGACTGTGCATCCCCATACGACAGTAGTGTATATCACTAGGTTACTTAACTCATCAATTTTTTGCTCAAGTTACAGTTATACACGTTTCTTAATGATTTTGTCAACACCAGTTTAGGTGTGTTTCAAAGCCAGTAGTGATTTCCATTGTACTCATTTCCCCAAACCCTTTGATAATATAATATGTATTAGTTTTGATGCTTAATGTATAGTATCTCTGTTTTAATTTCTTTTTTTTTTTTTTTTTGATCTTCCTCTTATCATGTTTCCTCCAAGTGTTGAACTTTCACTGTTATTAGTGAGTTTATCAGCCATCAGCATCTCTCTCTCTCTCTCTCTCTCTCTCTCTCTCTCTCTCTCTCTCTCTCTCTCTCTCTCTCTCTCTCTCTCTCTCTCTCTCTCTCTCTCTCTCTCATTCTCTTTCTCTACATCTCTCTCTTCCTCATTCAGCAACCACTGACTATATTGTTGGTACCACTCATATCCTAAATGGTCCTTCACTGATCAACTCTGTCCTCTCCCTCACCCCAAACTATCGTCCAACAAAGCTCTGGGAGAACCAGCTTGATGACCAGGGTCCTCCCCCTCCCAAGGCCAGGCCCCAGGTGGGCGGAGCTCCACCTGGTCCAGTGCGGTCGAGATCTGGTGCTATGACTTAGTATTATTACCTCACTTATTGTATAATAATATTGTGCATATAATATTATGTAATAATAATAATAATATGCCAGGTAGTTATTGTTTTAAAGCTCGATCGTGTGCACCTGTTTACTTGGACTTAATCATGTTGACAGTTTTACATTAGTGTGGTCCACTCGTCCTGTTATTGATTGATAGTGCATATTATTATGCCAATACTGCTACTAGAGTGTTCAATAACAATAAATGTTATTATTACAAATGGTTTATGCATGTATGTCATACATACATATTATTGTACAATAGTTGGAAGCCGGGATTTGGGAGCAATCTCAGTGAAAAACACGCCACTGAAACATGTTCATTCCCATGCAAGCTCCTTTCTCTTGGGGATACACTTAACATGCTTTATTTGTACTGTACTAATTTTATTTGGTTGTTTTGAGTCTTTGGCTATGCCATGGTAAAAGCTGACTGAGTGATCATCTTGCTAGGCAGAATAATAATGCATGTACTGGGCCTTTCTATTTCGTGATCATTGTATAAGAGTAGGATCCAAAAGCCTGTGCTCTGTGGGACTAGGACCAATCGATATAATAATGATGATTGACAACCCTTTTATGAATGCCTTCATGTTCATAATAGTATTATTATTATGGCTGCCGTACACTGCATGACCACATGCTTATTGAACTACAAGAAGGTATCATGGCGTGTGGTGGGCCTGATGGCTCAATAATTCCTCCAAGTTCTATATCGTACATATAGAACAGGCACTGGGGTGATTCCGGCCCTAATTGGTGTCAAGTTAAAGTTATTTTAGTGGGCCAATCTAATCCCACACTAACAGCTTATGATCATGTGACAAATCTGTAATAGCGCCCTGTTGTTATGAATAAAGTAGATGCATTAAAAGTGTGCTTCAAGCTACCTGTGATTGTATGCAATGGAGGAAACAGCTACAATAATAATATTATTTGGTGTTTTGACACAACTCATCTAGTGTTGTATCATAGATCTATAGTGTTTGCTTACTCAATTAGTTAGGATGGTAAGTAATCGTAGCACTCCTCTGGTATTTGCCGTTGTTTGTGTGTGTGATGTGCTACTGCTCTTGATCTATTCTTGTACGCTACATTGTCTGCTGTTGACAGCATGGTCTCGTAAGTCTCCTCTGGCTCAGCAAATTCATCGTCATCGTAATCTTCAAACTCCGAGTCTACAAAGTCATCGTCTGTATTCTGTGGTGTATAGACATTCCCATGGCAGGGTAGGGGCGGAGGGGCCAGTGGGCCTTTGCTTTTGGGCGTTTTCTGTGGTGGTAGTGGTTTTCTCTTTTGCGATGAAGGTTTTGCCGTTGGTAGTGTTGGTGGTTTCAGGTTCTGTTCTACGATGCTTGCTGGGGACATTTCAGCTTCCTCTTGATTTGTGGTTCTTTTCTTGTAGATCTTTGAATTTGTTCTCAGTACCGGACGTTGTTTTGCTCGAGTGATGGCCCTGTTATTGTCATAATAATAATACGTAGACCACTGTACACACAATAACTCAAGGTGTAATAAGCAGTGGTCTCAAAAGACATACACAGCCTTCCCTGCATGATTCTTTCCTCCCTCCCTGTAGCTCTCGTATGACTCTCTCTCTCTCTCTCCCTCCGTCCCTCCCTCTCACTCTATTCAGTGTGCTACATTATGATAATGAAATTATTATTGTGCTGTAGCTTACCTCTTTCTCCTCAGTAGTAGTGCAGTACCGATGACTATTCCAGTAATGCCAGCAATTAATAGTAGTGTCACTACAGCTCCCAACACCCCTCCAATGACTCCTGCTATCTCTGGGCTCAATCCACCTGCCATTGACTCTCCTGTCACAAAGGATTTAGAGCAATACATTGATTTACAGCAGTCAAGGCAGCATGTGTAATTAGTAGATGGTGCTAGTGGCTGAACAAGTTGAGAAACGTTTTCAAATGTAACATCCAAAACTGTTACTAGATGGTTTCTCAGTGATGAGCTACTGTCATCTATTGAGCTTGTGCAAGTCACATTGTAGTTGGCAGAAGGGTTTATTCCCAACTCTGAAGTGTTCAGAGATAGCTTAGCAGAGTTACTTGATTTACTGATGACCTGTAACAGTTCCATGACGATGATTTCAGCTCAAAAGCTTTAATATATGGCTGCTAGCTATAGCTATTATTGGTTGATAATCTTAAACTGTTAGCTAGCTAGTAACTTCAGAAGACACACTAGCTACATTGTATGACTGTAGGCTAAACTGAAATTCTTGGAGCTGCACTGAATGTGAGATATCGCTCTATCAGTACTGCATGGTGTTATTATAATGGTCAAACCACTACAATGTACTGTTATTGTTGATGGTAGTCACATTGATAAACAGCACTAATTCTAATCAGTTGGGACTGAAATGTGTAGGGTGACGTGCCATCTAGTCCATTATAGTAATAATAATTATTATTGATACCTTTATCATAGTACTACATAACTTAGGCCTATGTGAATAGGGTTCAATCTACAGGGGGAAGCGTCCCCCTAAACACCTCCCCCCAATAAGAAATAATAAAGAGGAGAGAGATCCAGAAATGAGAGAGGAGGAGGTGGAGGAATGTATAATATACTATTATAATAGGATTCTCAAAATTGTTAATTAACATCAAACCACATTAATTCACCTAAAAACCACAAGGGAGGGAAGTGCCATACCCCCTTCCACCCAAAGATAAAACCCCATAAATCTGTATAAGACAGAAGAGATCATGATCCCTATAGACTAAGCCTGTATTTCACCACCCCAGCAAATAATTAATCCCTACTAACTCACAGCTATATATACCTACAATGTCATGTACACAAATGCAATGTCACTAAGTCTCTCCAACATGGCGTTGTTGTTCGATTATCATCCTATGGTAGTTATATTATTATTATCCATACTAACTTTAGTGTGAGCTACATGTATTAGGTCTATAATACAGTGTCATTTCATATTTATCTCATATTCCTAGCTGATCATAATTGTTTCACAAGCTTTTTTATTCGTCCAGGAAATATAGAAAGGGTGTATAATCAGATTTTCCATCTATATCAGTTATGCATAGTAGCTAGTTCTATCGTCATAGCTCCATTCTAAGTTCTCTTATGCAACGTAAGTGATTAAATTTTTCTACCATAATAAATATTATCTTCGGCTATTCAACCACATTAGCTATAGTGATCGATCCCACAATAAGTCTTAGCTAAAGTGATGCAGGGCTGGACAAATAGTATGATGTTGTTATTATTATGTTGCCACTTGGTCTCTACGTGTGTATATATCTTCAATTTCACATCAGATTCTGCTTGATAGAATAGCACTTCCATAATTCACTTTCACTGCATGGAACAGTTGCTGAAACAGCTAATTTTCCTGTGTCAAGTGCAGCTGTCACATACACATTAATTTTATTGCATGCACCTTTATAAAATACTGATACTGAAACTTCACGTACTAGAGTCTACTATGCTAATAATTATTATTAGAATATAGCTGTAATGAATACAGCAATCTGATTGATCAGTTGGAGGTCCATTATTTCATTTAGAGACGTCTTAGACCTCTTGGGGAGGTAGGTCCGTTATTATTGGGCTGCCATGGGCAAAAAACAAGATGCACAGTGCTAAATGTCATGGTTTAATACAATTGCTATAATATTATTTTAAATCAGTTAGAGACCTTGTCCAATGGTCTCTATGCTTTTTAAGAGACCTTCAGGCCCTTAGTAGCACCCTCGCTTCACTCGGGATGCTATATACAGCCTAAGGCTTTTGGGTCTCTTAAAATGTATCGAGACTTTGGACTCAGTCTCTATAACTATTATTAATTATTTATTGTCCATTACCATTCTTTGTGTTTGTTGATTGTGAGCCAAATCAATGTTTGCACTGTATTTACACATTAGTGACAACAACTTTATTAGCTAGCACTGTATTATGTAGGCATGTTACACATAATTGTATATATCTATAGTGTATGCTGTGCATTTATGAAGATATAATAGCTATTATTACTGTACACAACTAATGCAAGTAGCTAAAATTATAGCTGTCCTGATAAGCACCATCTTATTATGCATATCTGTGTGTATATTTCAGTATAGCTACAGTTTATGTGTCTCCTCTGTAGTTGAGCTGCTGCATGACCTCGTACTCGTCTGCCTGAGATGCAGGCCGACACTGACTTGAGGGCAGTGAGAGGGTGCAGAAGGTGGTAGTTGTTGCAGGGTTCTGTCTGTAAGCAACACACTTTGCAGTGTTGATGTAATCGGCACCCTTCTTCTGATCAGCGGATTCACTGTCCTTTCGCTTCCAGGTGATAGGATCATCATAGGTAGGTCCTCCTGTTTCATGAACCTGTAATCTATTGTGTTTTGGATGACAGAGAACTGTTAGTTTAAACCGTGATAGCACATAATATTATTATATCCCCAAAGTTGTATTTGCTCTGAGTTTGTTGGTGCGATCAATTCATGGCCTACCCATAACTTATTGACAGTCACTTATTGCTCACTTCTTATTGTTCAAAACAGTAAGCTAAAGTGTTCTGGGAATGATGTGAGCTAGCAACACATTACAATAAATATTATTATAGCTAGTCCGATAGATGTGCATAGGCAATGCATCATGGTTAGTTAGGTGGGAAAGCCATACTTTTATTATAATTATGCCATAGCTGCACGGCTAATAATTACCACATTAAGCAATACTACGTATACAATTATGAACTTATAGCTACATGATCATAATAATTATGATAACACACACACTAGCTATGGGCACCTAACATTCATAATAATAACAGTGTTATTGTTCTGCTCACCTTCCGATGTGCTGCTCTTCATAGTGATGAGGCTCACTCTTGTATCGCCCTTTACGTTGTGTCCGCTTTAGCTTCACTCCCAGGATCACTATGGTAATGCAGCTACCCACAAGCAGTATTAACAACAGCCAAACGATACCCCCTAGAGCCAACGTCCCCACAATCGACTGGCTGCATTCTACTGGTTTACAGCGAACCATAAGTGTAACATTCGCCTGGCAACAGCGTGCTTCACATATGCACTCGGACACTCTTGTCTCATCACCCGAACAGGACAAGTACGTAAGACTATTTGCCACTGCAACAATTCTGCCTTCAAATGCTTCAGCACCTGTACAAGTGACAAAATATTGCTTTCTAGTATATATACTAGCTAAGCTGTTGCTTTAATCTATGGATAATGTATTAAAGTTTTGACATACCAATCTGTGAATAGCCAAGCTGGTTGCAGATGACAGTGGCTCCTGCCTCTATCTGACCACAATAGCCTACCTCCTTCCACTCGTCTGTTACGCAAACCTCCGCTCTTCCTTCCGTGGCTGTGTCACCATTTATTGATACCAGCCTCACTCTGCCATCTCTACAGCCTTCTGTCAATATAAAGTGGTACAATGATGACTATCCTTACAAGTCTTAGATTCTAGATACTCACCATTTTGGCTAGATGTGGAATGGTAGTAGCTTGAGACTAAAACTACGACAACTAAGACATTAATCACGGAAATTGTCATGATTGTTATGTTAATCTCAGCAATCTAACTCTCTGTGGGTGCTGCTTAGAGTTTAAAATTACTAGCGCTAACAGTAGTAGAGTATTGAATGAGATTTGAGGCCTGCAGGTGTTGGCACTAGGCCACAGTCTGTTTGTGGTTTGGGAAACAATGTTTACTGGAGATAAGATTATTGTGAAAGACATTCACATTGAAGGTTTCAACTTAATCCACTGCAGGAAAGATTGCAGTAAACTCACTGAATATGAGTGAGTAAATTTAGTCCAATAACAGCTAACTATAATAATCATCCTGTATAATATAGCATGCTGCAAGCTGCATATTATTAAGGGAAATAACATCTGTCCCATTGACAGTACCATGACCTGGAGAAGTCCAGCAGGGTGGACTTCATACGCCAACACCAAATAAACCAGTGGTATATTATATAGCTGCTATCAATGTGTTTGCTGAGGGTGCTTACCAGAGGGCATTAGTAGCAGTTCTCAATAGTATTGTGCAGCTATAGCTATTAGCTACCTGCATAATATTATTATTATTATAGCTATTATAGATCAGTGTACATACAACTATGCAATTCATATCAAATTCCGGTTCCTACATAGTGAATTCATACTTCTTGGCTTTGTAGCTTCAGCTTATTTAGCTATCTCCCTCGGTCAGTTAGTTACCTGAGTCTGCCTGCTTGCCACATGGAGAAGGCACGACCAGGACAGGGGCTACAATTAGAACATTTCTCCACCAGAGACACTACACATTTCATTGTATGACATTTTACACGTCACTGCTGACATGCGGATGCATTAATTTTGGTAAACATTATTTTTAGCTATTATTAGTACTAATTATAAGAGTGACAGACTACTATATAAAAGATTTGACTTCTCCCTCCTATCAGTCACACTAGCATTATTACTGTATTTCAGAGTCCATAATTTCATTATGGCAAATAGCTATAAATATTACACAGTCTGAGGCTCAACACCTTGAAGTACCAATTTAGATGAGTCTCATTCTGGCAATGGTCCATTTTTAAGTGACCGATTGTAGTTTCACATAATTATTATGAAAAAATTAGCATTAGGGTGACAAAAGTATATTGCCAGGGTCCAATGTATGAAACATAAATCTTGTACATGTATTTGCATTGCACATTATTAATCAGCACTCTTTTTTTTCAAAAATTAATAGCCATGCACAAATTTGGTGCATCAATAATAATTATTATCATTATCTAGCTATATTTGTTATCATCCAGAAGTAATTCTCGAAGATCAATATTTGCACTGTTGTGAGATTTGTTAAATTTGTCCTCGTTTTTCACATCATTTGGCATTTTTGTAATCTTATAATGTTTGCATGAGGTTTGAAAGAGTTTAACATTCTTTAGTTGTTGATAGATGTGAAAAATGACGATCCAGATAAAGAAAGCAAATGCTATCCCAACTGAAATGCTAGAGAGTATTCTGACATTGTAGTCAGTATCATAAGAGTCATTCGTGGACACATAGAATGTAGCAACTGAGAAGATGCACAAATTAAAAATGAAGGAAGACTCTAAGAATTCATTATGCCAGGCTTTGTATACTCGTCCCTTAATGATTGAAAGTCCAACCACAACACAGCACACTACTAAAAGATTGAGACTGCGATCACCCGCGTCATTCAAGGCAAAGGTTAAAAATAAACCACACCGCGACAACAGAAGTAGTCCTATCCAATGGCGCTTTTCTGCTCTATAGGGAGCATGGTATGCATCCATAATCGGTTTAAACTTGTTGATCCAAGTGAGGACTTTCCAGTTGGACTTACTTTGCAGCCAGTGACCACAGAGAAGAAGAAAGGTATAGGGGAGAAAGAGAAGTAGGAGTACAAGTATGGTGACGACTCCAAGTACAATATGATCAGCTTCACGAAAATATTTTACATTGGCATTGTATAGCCAAACAGTATCTATAGAAACACCAGGATAACGATTTAATGAAGCTGATGATAGGGGAACAATAATAGCCCTTAATATCTTGCTGTAAGACATGAGAAACAGAGTGTCAAGCACAGCGATCGGATTGCTCCCAAGATTCCTTGCCACCTTGGTGGAGTAATGAGCACTGAAGATTATTACACCAATCAAGAACCAGAGATAGAGAGGAAATAAAAATTGTAGCCATGAATAAGCATAGACATCCATTCCATCGTAAAAGCATGTTTCAATACCAAGGTCAAGGTTTAACCATGCAATAAAGACTGTGAAGAAGTTAACCGTTGACTGTGGAAAGAAAGCTTGATAATTGCCTTGAACAATGTTAGCATAGAAGATCAGTCCATTTATTGTTCCCGATGCAACAGTTAGCTAGATGAAGAAGAAAGAGAAATATCACTAGCACTACTCCAGCTAGAGCAAATGGAATGATTAGGGCAAGATAAGCATTGCTACAAGGAAGGCAGTTAAGACTACCAAGTGCTATGCTAAGATTCTCCCTACAACCTCCGCAGAGGATCCCACTGTGATTATTATCACATTGTACATTTGGATTATCAAGTGTCACATTTATAACATTGTTCTTACAATATTCTAGTGGACAGCCACCGTGGTGGATCATTATTCCAGATACAAGACCCGACTCGTTGGTCTGTGGTGAGATCCAAAAGTTATTGGCAATTCGCTCAATCGATGAGTTGTCAATGTAACAATTCTGAGTGAAACTTCTGATAATATCCTCACAGAGGCACTCTTCACCTGAGAGTTTAAATCCAAGAGGGCATGGCAAGATATTAATGTTAAGATTAACGCCAATAAAACTTTGGCATTGTCCATCAAAGTAGAGCCTGAATCTAGCCTGGACATCCGTAATAGAAGCAAACATACGATACGTTAATTGAGTACATGATTTTTCCGTCAATTGTATCAGTGGACTGAGACGGTAATCGTTGTTGGAATCCCTATTGTTACTCAGAACTTTTGAGTCTACAATATGCTGAGCTTGATCAAATGAGGCTAGTGAAAGCTGAAATTGCTGACCAGGCATAATATTGATCTCTATGTCATTGCTGTTACAGCTATTGCTTGAATCATTTAGTTTACATCCACAGGTTTTGATTGGACCAGATGAAATATCATGCATGGGAATTTCTGAGAAGTTCTTGAAAAGTTCAAATGCATTTTTATGAAAGTTGAGTCCAAGTCTAAGTCTGTCTCGGCACACAGTTAAATCAGTGACAGTTGCTCCAAAGTAGAGTCTACAACTGTCCAGTCGTCCTCCATACAGGGAATTACCTGACATCTTGGCAGAATTATTTGTGAATATGAGTGAAATATCAGATAGAGACCCATCATCAATCGCCATGAAGCACTGTATTGGATTTGATCTTATACACTGACTGTATGAAACGGAATCTTGAAAAAAGATTGCCCCACCATCAATATTTGCTCTATTATTGATGAAGCTTCCTGAAAGGGGTGGGCTTAACATCAGACTTGCTGATCCATAAAGAGCCAGAGCTCCACCAAAGTTTGCCGAGTTGCTGTGAAAATTGAAGTTACCTTTCAACTGCATATAGCCATCATAGCTAACAATAGTACCACCGAGTCTCTCAGCTGTATTGTTATTGAAAGATGTTAAGCTAAATTCATTGTTAAGGATAAAATTTGCTTCTGACAAGTATACCACACCTCCAATGTTTGCACTGTAATTGTCCTCAAAAATTGTCTCTCCTGGACCATTGAATATGGCAGTTACATTAAAGAGGAATAGTGCTCCACCTCTGCTGCTTGCTGTGTTACGGTAAAAGTAGGTACTACCAGAGAAGCTTGCTATGTTTGAGTCCGAGAGATACATGGCTCCACCTCGTCCAGCACTACCATCCTCAAAATAACTTGTTCCTTCAAAGTAAAGCGATCCTTCAAACATGTAAACTGCACTACCTCTTCCGCCAGAATTTTGTCCAAAGTAGCTTGTCCCGTTGAAGGTAATACATGCTAAGTTGAGATACACAGCACCACCACGTCCACCATTGTTTTCGCTGAAGTTGCTTGTTCCCTCTACACTTGCACTGGCGTTGAATATGTATACACTGCCTCCTCTGTTTGCTGTGCTTTTGCTAAAGTAGTTTACACCAGTGAAAGTTGCTGAGCTAACATTAGACACATAGACTACTCCTCCACTTTCAGTGGCAGAGTTTCCTCCAAAATAGTTCTTTCCATAAGCTCTGAAGCCAGCCTCATTGTCTACTCGAATTGCTCCAGCAATGTAGGCTGAATTATTCACCATTGTCGTGTTTTGGATTGTGATTTTGCTGTGATTGAAGTGCATTGCTCCTCCGCTGCCAGGTGATGAATTATTCAAAAATGTAGGTCAACAGTGCTATTCTCACCATAAAGAGCTCCTCCAGATCCGTAATTTGAGAAGAAGGATACATCTTCTTGAAAATCTGAGCCAGGAATGATTCTGTTTCGAATGAATGAAGCGCTCGACAAGTTATCAATGTTTTGAGGAGCTGCATTCATGCTCAACATTGAGTTATTGAAGACAGCTATAGCTCCACCTGACACCTCTGCACTGTTATTGATAAAAATGAAACTACCATTGATGACAAGGCTGGAGTTTTTACCATAAATTGCTCCTCCCAAGCCACCATTGAGGCTTGAAGATGTTACTCTTTGAACAGAATAGTTACTACACTGACTAAGCAGCTCTGTATTCCATACTGCTGCTCGGTTGTTAGTTAATTGGTTGGCTCCAGAAAAGGTCACTGCACTATCAGTAGAGTAAAGAGCACCACCAAACAGAGCTGTATTATTGGTGAACACATTGTTTGTGGAGAATGACACTACAGACAGTGATGTAGCCATCACTGCTCCTAGCTGGCAAGAGAGTCCAGCAAAACTTGAATCACTAATCTGTGCTGTACTTGATAAGAAGGCAAGTGCACTGCATCCAAACCTAGCTCCTCGTCTGGTAAATGAAGTGTTAGATATTTGAATACTACTGCTATTGACAAAGACAACACCATGTTCAAAGCTTCCCCTGATTTCGATCAAAATCGAGGCAATTTCTATGTCATAGCAATTCATCCAAGTAATACTGGCTAGCGGGCCAAGTGATATTGTCACTAACTCTGGATCTACTCTCAGAAGAGATACATTTTGAAGGTTTTCTAGTCTGATGTCATTGTCCAGTTGGTGAGTGCCTGGTAAGAAAATGAAGGTAGTGTTTGATAGAAAATGTTCTCCTGGATCAGCTGCATACTCATTCAAGGTAATGCACTGTTTGCTCTGAGGACATAGGGATGAATTATTTCTGGTAGGTGTAACATAGTTTGTCAAAGATTGGGAGCTCACAAGATTAAGATTTTGCATAATAAAATTTAGTATGGCCAGTTTAATCATCATTTGTTTACTCCAAATCAGATCATGTACACTTCTCCTTATCAGATACATTTTAGTACTTCAATACACTTGATAAACAACTTCAAACTTGCTATAGACATTGGTAGCTACTCGAAATCTGACTGGCTTCTAGCCAACTGTTCATAATATAGTCAGCCTAGCCTCAAGTAGTTAGTGGGTGGAAATACGTGATAACTACATCATGAAATCCATTGAACTAGGTCAGTGACCCCATCTATGGCCTTTAGTGTATGCTATTAATTTTAAGTTCGCCAATGAATGCATGTGCTCAGAGGCAGATACTTGAATGAAATTCATGAGATTCCCTTCTATGCAGCTACACTAACATTGTACTTGCAGGAATCTGTTCACAAATCATGAATAATAATATGCTTCATGCATTGCATGAAGCTTAGCTTGTCAGGCCCCACTTAAGCTAGTTAATTTATATGAAATAGTTCACCTGCATAGATGAAAATTTTCATAGATTTCGTATACCCTAGTTAGGAAAATTTTTAGTCAAGAGTGGGAAAACATAGTTGGCTATACACGACACCTTTTCATCACTCTAGACAGCCTCATCACAATAATATTATGTCACTCTGCACGGGCTGTGTAGATAGGTTACATAAATAATACACATAGCTCTCGAGCTCCATAAAATTAAACCCTCTGATAAATCAACCAACTACAGCTATCTAGCTATTTTCTACTACTATATGCGATTATCCCTTCCGCCTCCTGTACATGTTGTGAGAGCCTAGCCAGCCCCTCCCCTCTTTCGCAGGGATCCCGTGGGAGGGGCTGATTCGCAATACTACATTTGCGCATGCGCGCAGAAAACAATTTCTCTATTTATTCGAGCTGTGTCGCCATGGATACTGCAATATTGCAACGTGCGTAACAGAGGAACCAAGAGTGTCGAGTTGGACAAAATGGCAAAAACGGACATGGAACGAGTCGGCCTGTTCTCAGAACAAGGCTATACCACTATCTCTGATCCATACGTTCCTCCAACTGGAAGTGAGTACCGCGATATAGATCTTACAATTTTTAATAATAATAATTATAGTGATTGCAGATGAAGCTTGCATGAGCTAGTGGTACAGTGGCGTAGGAAGATGTTTTTGAGCAGGGGGGCTGAAAGTAAGCAGGTGAAGACTCGCTTTATGCGCGCATAGCGCGCGAAAGCTAGGGGGGTCTGGGGGCATGCTCCCCCAGGAAAATTTTGGAGTTTTAGACCTTCTGAGAGCTTTTCTAGTGCATTTTCGAGGACATTCTAGATCTGGACTCTTAGCTTGTCACATGTGAACACAGATCAGTAGTGACTACTGATCTGTGTTCACATGTGACAATTATTGATATCTACACACCGTGGGGCTAAGATACACCACAATCATGAATAACTCAACCCTGATTGTGGCAACAGATGAAAAGGAAAAGTGCAAACCTCAGAGGGTGAGCCCCACCCCCTGGCTTGTACAACAGTCTAAAAATCAGAGGGGCTCTGCCCCCCCAATCTTATGACTGGGGGGGCAATTGCCCCCCCCCCCCCAGCCCCCCTGGTTCTTACGCCAGTGTGGTATATCCATACACAGTGAGCAGCAATGAGCAGGTACCTGTAGTCGATTTAGCTTACCTGTATAAATGAACTGTGATAGAGTCTGAGCATGTGACTCACATGGGGAGTGGCCTGGGCCGGGGATGAGGCTAAAGGTTGTACAATCTATATTATCGCACATCATATGCAATGTATATGTATAGAACCGTTGGACGAATCCGTATAACTCCGGTTACGTTACTCGGCGGCGCGCACAAAAGCCGCATTGGCGGACAACCACTATGGAGGATTGTACTAATCAGTAGTGTTTCTCACCGTTTATGCCATCCCTCCAGCAGAGTTCCAGCTTTCACAGAAATATGTCATAGCGCACCTGGTACTATTTAACATACTGTAAGGCGCAAGTGAGCGGAGCCTTCGTTTGTCGACAAACTAGCTGCAAACACGACCTCTGTATATTTTGCCATAGACAAAATCCGCGTTGTCCTCCAAGCGTGGGCGTTAATTTTCCGTATACTGCAATAAAACTCAATGATGACGTCAAGTGCAATGGGTCTATATTATGTTTTTGGCTTGGAAAGAAGCTAGCAGCTAGGGCATGCAAATAGCTATAGCTCAACTTTGAACGTACACTGTAAGTGTACATTAATGTACTCCTGACATTGTTTGTTGAGGAAATGGAAACATGATCAAACCTGTGATGAATGTAGACGCACAATGGTCAGAACTAAAATCAAATAGCTAGTAGTATAGCCATTGTGGCTAGAATAATATTATAGTGTCAATGACTCATGCTGGTAAAATTACGTGGCATTGGATACTAGCTAATTGCAGTAGCAGAAATAGCTATAAGGAGTAATCTGATAAGCTGCCAGTACTATTCTAATAACCAGTACCCTGTTTTATTGTTGATACATCCACTTGTCTATGTCTGTGCATTCCCTCAGAGCCATACAATAGCAGTGCTGGTAAAGGTAAGCAGATGATGGTTGGTGGAAGCAAGTCCAAAACGGCTTTCATGGACGGATACTTCGAGAAGAAGTTTGATAGGATCATGGAGGTAAAGAAAGACACCCCTGCTGGGAATGGGTGGTGAGGGGGTCCCAGTGGTTATAGAGTTGACATGCAGTCTCTGAGCAGGGGTTTGATTTCTCAAGCTAAGCCCTTAGCAGTGCAAGCATGTGAGTTTACTACCAAGCTCTGGGTCTTTACGAATCAATAATGTACATGTATTAAATTTGCAAGGCTGTAGATGCATGCATACAGTGACTCAGGAGTTGTAATACTGGGTCCTCTTATTCGCTCACTGCTCATACAGAGTGAGGCCTACTCAGATCCCGTCAAGAGGCGGCGACAGGAACGCCTTACCGAGGCCAAAAGCAATCTCAGCAAAGCCTTTGTACCAAGCAGTGGCTCAAAGAAACCGTACGTAAAATTAGTCATTACCTATTGTCTCAGTTCTGTATCATTTTTCTGTGGATTGCCCCAAAACACAAAAAATTGTACCCACTAACATTAGCTACATTATGCATTAGCACCATGGAACATTATGTCAACCCTGTACTATAATATCTGTGTACAAAGCACAAAATTTAGTACTCACAAAATCTGTTTTAAGTCGTCATCTTAAACATATACATAATATATCCTGATTCACCCTTGTATCCTAGGTAACAGGGGTGATATAACTAAAATATTGACCTCCCCCAGGCAATTATAATCCCCTGTGAACGCCATAGTGCACTGCACTAAAAATAACGCCAGCCAACGACTTCTACCAGATAAATGCAACCACTAAGAAACTGACCAATCAGGATATATATCAGATGTCGCATGGTAGGCACGTGTATTATGGATTATAAAGCCCTCCCCCTCGGGCTGCGCCCTCGGGATCATGGGCTTTATAATCCATAATACACTCCCTACCATGCAATATCTATTACTTATACAATGAAGAGTTCAAATACAACATTTTCTGGGAGCGTGTAGCTCAGCATCCTTGTCCCGTCCATATTGGTATCAGTCACCTGGGGATGATAAGGCTAACTCCCAGTAATATTCGTTAAGAGGGATCTGAGGTTGAAAAGAGTATGAGGCTAGATCCCCCACTTTATTGATGAATGGGCAGATCAAAAAAGCATAAAACTTCTTTCTGAGACCAAAAACTTGCATGTGTATACAGTGTATGTACATGTGGAAATGTTAACTGTGATGGATAACATTATTCATAGCAGATCATAATATTATAGCAGAGTATGTTATATTGTTATTATCCTAGGTCTGGAGTGGCTGAGTATGTTGTATTGTCATTGTCGTAGGTCTGGGGTGGGGAGTCACTATGGAACACTAAGTGGTCCCATTGGAGCATTCAGTGCAGCCACTAAACCTCGTGAGAAGCCGGGCAAGGCTGGCAAGAACTTCCTCACTAACCCAGGCAAGATTGGCACTGGCTATGGGTAAGCACACATTGGATAAACTCTTATGTAATGCTCCTAAATACTTATATGGAACTCGTTGGGCTTGCATAACACTGTATATTTTTCCCTTTCTCCTACAGCTATGTTGGGGTAACAATTGGTCCTACGTATAAATACCAGTCTGAGCCTTACGACAGAGCCAAGGAAGCGAGAAGGGTAGGTTATATGCAATAATGTTCCTCTTCTTCCCTTTGTTTCTTATTCCTGTAATTTGTGCATAATAATTTCTTGCCACTCTTAGAAGGTAGATGGTCACTGCACTCGGTAAATACATGACATGTACTGCGCTTTGCAGGTCAGTTGTCCAGTGAAATGAGTTAATAGGCAGAGGCTCTCAAATGCATAATAGTTGACAAGTCACAAAGGCTATCAATTTATAGTGATAGAGACAGAAAACTGACCTGCATAGCACAGTATAATAATATTAATAATATTTGTACCTTATTTTTTGTGGGTACTAACATTTGATTTTCTGTGGATTGGTCCAAAAATGTAAAACTTTGTACCTGCTAACATTAGCTAAATATTATGCACTATAGAGCATTAGAATTTGTCGACCATGTAGCATTGTCATCTACTAACTTTCACTAATAATGGTAATGGTCTTAATTATTAAACTGTAAAAAAAACCTACAATTATCAATAATTATAATATCATGATTTAGCCTTGTATCCTAGGTAACAGCCATGGTATAACTCCCATATACCCCAGCCCTCAGGCAATATAACCCTAAGAGTCTAATAATACAGTTGCACTGGCATGCCAAGTTTGTGTTGTAGCTACTAGCTTTTCACTAGCTATAGCCAGTAGCTAGCTCCCAAACATAATACAATCACCTGTTCATATATCACCTTTGCTCTCGGACTACGTCCTCGAACTCAGGGTGGTATATGAACGGTATATCCTGGGCAACCATAGTTTATCTATTACATATAATATTATCATCATTGTATATAACATAAGAAGAGAAAGAAGTAACTGACACAACTAGAGCTCTGTAGAGCACATACCCCGCGCGCACATTTTGCAATCTATAGATCTGCTTTTGTGTGTATGGAGAAACAAATATTGAGTAGAAATGCTGCTTGGTTGTATTAAGGGCTTATAGACTCCACAAGCCCTTGGTGTATAAATAATAGGCTCCTGGTGATATCAGCCAAAAATTGCTGCTCTCTCTCTGCACAAGATCTAGGCTATATAGGTAGATATAGGTATATATCTTACATTCTGATTAGTCTGCGGATAGCTAGCAGCCAAACATGTGCCACTAGCATTATTGACGACCTTCATCAGCTCATAATTTGTTATGCGCATGAGCAGAAAGCACAAAGGCCTGTATACATACTGTAATGCATTGAGTGGGCACTGTCGATAGGCGTGGTTACGAAGGCTAATAAAAAGGCACTATTTGTGACGCTCGTGGACCATGTCCCTCGATTCGAAGCACGCTGAAGCCCGTTTTTCGCCAAATGCGACTGATTCATTGTACTTACTAGTCGCTCAAGTGCCTAGACCTCGAGATATGGCGATTTTTGTGCTAACGACAACAACGACGACGACACGATCGATTACTTTACCCCTTGCGCATGCGCGCGGGGTAAGTTCACCTGAACTGGACAAAGCAATCATAAAGATCTGAGGTTTAATGTAGCTCAATTTTGCACGTCCCATGCACAGAAGGAGCATAAGGAGGACAAGAAGCTGGTCAAAGGAGGAGCATTCAAGCTGAATTCTCACCCTAAGGATCTGTTTGATGAGAACCCATATCGGCATGATCGCCCCCTGCCCCCAACAAAAGACCCAAAGACATCCAAGGATAAACCAAAGCCATTTAAACCAAGCAATCCAGCCAAACTGGTGAGTCTCTCTTACCTTTCTGCTATCAGAATTAATATGCTCACACAATCACTTGCATCATCCCATGGGCAATATTACATTGGTGTTGGCATAATTATTTCATTTATTCAGGCTGGCGGTTGTAAAGCAGGGACCTTTGACCCTTATCCAAAGCACTCTGATGATCCCTATGGTGCAGTCAAAAGCAGGAAGGATGACAGTCCTAGCAAGCTGAAAGGAGGTGTGTTCCGACCCTCCCCAGGACCTAAGAGTACTCGAACAGCATCCATCGTTCAGCAAAATGTTACTAGGTAGGCATAAAGTCACAATCTAATACCGTACCGTTGCGAAAGAGGTCCCGCTGCGGAATATCGGCCCACCCCCACTTTGGGTTCAATTTCCTGCTAAGGTCTAATTTAATCGAATATGTACCCATGTGTACGTAGCTGCCTTGAAAATGCAACACAAATGGCTGGTTTATGAGGACTAAATTTCAAATAGTATATATGTAAGATTGATGAGTAACCTATCAAACAGCTGTAAAACTAGCTTTATGCCACATTTCAGCTTAAACGAATGATCACGCAATCGTAACCACGCCCATTTCATACGGTTGCCATCAACGTGAAGTATCAGCCTGATAGCTGGCCGCCCTCACCTTTGATTGATAATCGTGCTTGAATAACGCTAAAATCAATGGTAGCCACTGCTACTACGTGTTTAACTTACGGTTACCTGGGCGCTCTTTCGCATCTACAGTATTTCTTCTAAAAATTCGACCCTTCTAATTAGTTGGTAACCTTTACCGAATGATTGAAAATAGTCAAAGAATGTCACGCGTATATGCTATAAACGGGAATAGAATGCGCATGCAGACAGAATGTTGAATATTAACCTCTAAAAATTTGGCGAAGCTAAAGCAATATTATTATTATTAAATTTTCATGCCGAATTTTTAGAATAAAATTTAATGCGATACTCTGATACCTCGAATATCGGCCCATCCCCCAATCTTGGCCCATTGTAAGGTGCACCACCCATGGGCCCTCTTTTGCGCGAGTACAGTACATACATGTACAATATTATTGTGTGCATGCCGTTTTCACCACGTACATCTGTACTAGGCTTTTTAAATTCGGACAAGAGTATAATGTAGTCTTGGTTTGGGCCATATCTTGATCGCAAGGGAGCACACATTGGTTTATCATAATTATTATTATTATTATTATTATTATCGGTCAATTCACTCTTTTGTCTTCCCAATCTTACTCTCTCTCTCTCCCTCTTTCTTTCATCCTCCTTTTCTCTTGCACACATTCAGAAAGATGAACATCTCAAACTATCTCTCTGTGTCTGTATGATTTTGCTTTGGACTCATGCATAATAATATTATTGTAAGTACCGTATTTTCCCGCTATTAAACGCATGCGCTTATTATTAATTTGTTTTTCACACCACAATAGGTGTAGTGATAACGTATGTTACGCTAGTGTTAAATAGTTAATTTAGCAAGTTGACATGTAATAAATTTCCTGAAGTAATGCCCTGTTCTCCCGAGGAAATAGTTGCACACCACGAATCAAGTTTGCACATGCTATAGCCTCATCATCATAGGTCCTTTTGAATTTCTTTCAATTGGTTTAACGCAGTGTCTAGAGTGCCGGCAAATTTATGTACAAATTTATATTGCCATATATGCAGGAGGAGGCGGGGACTAGGGCTACGTAAGAGTACAGTATTTTATATGGACTTACCGGCACTATAACGCTTAAATTGCGGTGCCGGTACCGGCACTGTAGACACAGCGTTGATTTAAAATGTTGAAGCCAAAGCTGGTGTACATCAGACGAGGTGCTTCTGTGAAGATGTCACAGATCAGCGGAAGACCAGTAGCTCGAGCTTTCAGACAGGAAGAAAACCTGCGCTTAATAACGAAGTGCGCCTAACAAAGAATACCTTAAGCTTTCTACTATGCCATATACTGTGTACAGTAGATAAGTTTTAAGGTACCATTAAATTGCGTGGGCGTGAGGTGGGGGATATGACACCTAAACCACATCAAAGTCATTAGTGAGGTGCATGTTGTGTAACCACGCCCTTTTAATTGCACAGGTCTCAGGGGTGTGGCTGCTAGAGCCGGAAGTGTTCATTTAATATCCTCCATGGACCGGAAGGGAGGGGCCAGGCCACGCCCAAAACAGCCCCACCCTGTTCCCCAAGGACCACCATTCTCAATCAAGTGCCTACTAACCACCGGATGTCCACCGGAAGCCCACAATCAATCCCAATTAAAACACACAGCTTCCTCAAGGCCAAAACACACACAAACACTTGGAGGCCGTTCTGCCACACCGCACACGCAAGAGCTCACCTCATTTCCTGTGTGGGCGGAGTAACAACACGTCATCGCAACCACATCCGCTTCGCAACCACATCCGCTTCAAACCATCGTCAGCTTCCGTCCAGCCGTACGGTCCCCTCCATCGCACCGGCGTACAGTGCCTCATTAACAGACATGGCCTCACCTTTGACCTCCTGCTACGCCCCCAAAGCCTCCTCGCGGGGTTCAAAGGTCACCACCGCTTCCGGGACACGCCCACCTATCGCCGAGGCCAAGTCCCAGGCGCCGATGTCCAAGCACTGGCCCGTGAAGCCACGCCCAATCGGAAGCAATAAAACCTGCATTAACGCACACGCACACACTCCACACAGTGCCAGGAACACGCCCATATGCTTAATTAGGCCTAATAAGGCTTTTTTTTTTTTTTTTTTTTTCAAGCTAGCGTGCACACTAAGCAGAAAAAAAATTGTCCAGAAAACCACATAATACACCTAGGATGCACAGTAGAGCCATACAAAGCAAGCAAACAGCCTATACTCCAATTTTGAGAAATTTCCTAAATAACGCACACCACGGGTATTCCCCGTTTTTCACGTAGCGCGTGGGCGGAAAACATTGCAAACGCATGGCTTCCCTATACAAACATATGGGAAAACTTTAAAGGGCCGTAACTTTAATTCTAAGGCGTGAATCAAAATTCCTAAAGGTCAAATCTCTAGATTTAATCCATTCTGCGTGCCCGTACAAAAATTATGTCCCCAAGTGCTCCCAATTCCCCCCTGAATTAATTATTTAAAATATTGTTTTTTTTTCTACTTAGTGTGTAATGTCGTTGCGGTTAAGGTACCATTTAATTGCGTGGGCGTGAGCGTCAGGAATGGCTAATTCAATTAGCGAATCGTGAAGGGGCGTGGCCGAAGAGGCCATACGAGTGCTTTTGGTCGAAGGTGGGCGTGTCCAGAATCGGCCAGGGATGATTATGCGCGTGTAATTAGCGACCGGAAGTGGCCCCTGAAGAAAAGGCCGGTAATTGCCCACATCAAAGCAAGATCAAAGCATTCTTTCTTAACTATTAACCGCAACGACTTAAAAAAAAAAAAAAAAAAAAGCTTATTAGGCCTAATTAAGCATGTGGGCGTGTTCCTGGCACTGTGTGGAGTGTGTGCGTGTGCGTTAATGCAGGTTTTATTGCTTCCGATTGGGCGTGGCTTCACGGGCCAGTGCTTGGACATCGGCGCCTGGGACTTGGCCTCGGCGATAGGTGGGCGTGTCCCGGAAGCGGTGGTGACCTTTGAACCCCGCGAGGAGGCTTTGGGGGCGTGGCAGGAGGTCAAAGGTGAGGCCATGTCTGTTAATGAGGCACTGTACGGCGGTGCGATCGAGGGGACCGTACGGCTGGACGGAAGCTGACGATGGTTTGAAGCGGATGTGGTTGCGATGACGTGTTGTTACTCCGCCCACACAGGAAATGAGGTGAGCTCTTGCGTGGGCGGTGTGGCAGAACGGCCTCCAAGTGTTTGTGTGTGTTTTGGCCTTGAGGAAGCTGTGTGTTTTAATTGGGATTGATTGTGGGCTTCCGGTGGACATCCGGTGGTTAGTAGGCACTTGATTGAGAATGGTGGTCCTTGGGGAACAGGGTGGGGCTGTTTTGGGCGTGGCCTGGCCCCTCCCTTCCGGCTCGGCTTCCGGTCCATGGAGGATATTAAATGAACACTTCCGGCTCTAGCAGCCACACCCCTGAGACCTGTGCAATTAAAAGGGCGTGGTTACACAACATGCACCTCACTAATGACTTTGATGTGGTTTAGGTGTCATATCCCCCACCTCACGCCCACGCAATTTAATGGTACCTTAATAGTTAAGAAAGAATGCTTTGATCTTGCTTTGAAGTGGGCAATTACCGGTGTTTTCTTCAGGGGCCACTTCCGGTCGCTAATTACACGCGCATAATCATCCCTGGCTGATTCTAGACACGTCCACCTTCGACCAAAAGCACTCGTATGGCCTCTTCGGCCACGCCCCTTCACGATTCGCTAATTGAATTAGCCAATCCTGACGCTCACGCCCACGCACTTTAATGCTACCTTAACACACACAGTGACACTTGTGCCATATTAAATTTCATGGCATACTTTTGATTATCCGAAATGTGCCAATATTGGCTCTAAAACATACCTGGAGCCATTATGCGTTGGCAAATATATTATACTTTATTTTGTTATGCGTGCTGCTGTAGGTGGCATGGGATGTGCTATAGAGCTCTACTTTCCAAGGCAAACCGCCTCTATGTAATGACCGATACGAACGACTCAAACGATAGCTTACGAGTCTCCATAGGGCCAAGTATAGCGTTTGAACTCCGTCGAGATACATGAACAGAAAGCGAACATGACTGATCAGCTGCCGCTTGATGGTGATCCTCCAGGACAAAATCTTGCCTGATGATTCACCACCTTCGAGTTTTCGAGAAAAAAAATGCTTGGCCCTCCAATCGATGGACTATATTTTATCGTGAACGACAGCGGAGTCAGTAAGTTGGAGTAAAAAGTTGACACAGAAATTGACTTTGTTTGCCACACACGCGCTCTGTAGCGTAGTATTGCACCACTCCGAGGCATAGTCTCGTCCCCAGACCCCACCCCCAAAAGGAGGGAAAGTGAATTTGGGCTGAATCCTCGGTTCTCGTTCTACGCGCATGCGCATATGTGCTGACAAGGCCATGCAAAGCTTGGTTCTGATTGGTCGCTATGGCTGCGTTTGCATGTGATCGCCTGCCCGCAACCAGCAGTAATCTGATTGGTCGGCGAAATTGAATAGCTATACAGACGGTATAGCGATGTTGCATTCCTGCGGTAAGCTTGTCATATGACTGAGCCAAAGCTACGATCTCATTGGCGCGTGGAAATTCCTCAGCGTAGGCCCAAGGATTCTGCCCAAGTTCACCAGACCCTTTTCCTTCTCGAGGGTGGGATCTGGGGACGAGACTATCTGAGGCATAGCTGTTTCATGACCTGACGACCCTTTCCAACACTGAGCTTGAACATGCGCAGTCGCATGAGCATACTATTATTTATTCGAATAGAAGCCGCACCCCGATTAGTAGCCGCACTTCAGCAAGGCTGAAATTAATAGTAGCCGCGGCTACTATTCGAATAAATACGGTATGAGTGTGGTCGATAAACCACAGGCATGCTGAACAGAAAATTGAGTCACGGTTGTAGCACTAGTTACTTACTATTAACTAGTAGTAAGCCTTTTTTTTTCAAAGCGCGTACAAATCAATCTTTCACCGATATCTACCGATTGGTCGTGCTTACAGCACGCATAAATGCCTAGAACGCGAGATCTGGCGATTTTCGTGCCGACAACGACGACGACGAACCGACTTTACCAGTTGCGCATGCGCGTGATTGTGTCCGTGCGCAATCATTGATTTTCTAAATTGCGCGTCGAATATGCGTAGAAGCCACTTAATAAATTTTGGCACAACAAACCACACCCGCACTGATTTAGACCACAAGTGTTGCTGATCGGCTGGACTGCCATGGCTGGTAAATCGGAAAGCGCTGCAAATTTAGTTGGGTTCAGAAAGGACCTGGAGTTGGAAACAAGGACCTCCGTAAGCACTACATCTATTCCATATTAAAGCATTCATGATCTACTTCACGCCTGTGCACATGCAGGAGGAACTCGAGAATCTGGACTCAGAAAGTGGTTCGAGCTCAAAGCTGTCTCACAATAAGAGTGATTCAAGTACAACCACTGGACGCTTTTACATCGGTGACAGTAATACAAGTACATCTACTATTAATGATAAGCTTGCAAAGGTGAGCCTATGAATTCCATGGATATGTGAACTAATAATATTATTGAGTTCCTAATGGTGGGAATCGAATGCATTGTGCTCCATGAGAGACTGAGTTTATCACACTAGCCAAGCAAATAGTACCTCCCTTGAAAAGGTACATTACACGGTACCTACCCTAAAGTACTGGTGCTGCTAGTCTCATCACAGAAGCCAGACTCTTACACCTCGGAGCAGGGAAGGAGAGTCTGGTAAAGTGCTATACATTGAGTTGTCCTAGCAGAACATACTGACGTCATGTTCATGTAACATCACCAACAAGATACTACCGTAAATCGCGAATATTTCGATGTTAAAATATTTTCGGACAGCATGGCTTGTGCGAAAATTAAACGCACGAAATACATGCGCAATATTAACGAAAATGCGGTACAGGGTCGTTTGTCCGAAAATTATTTAACGCGAAAAATTATCACATGAAATATTTTAGACACGAAATATTCGCGATTTACGGTATTGTGCACAAATATTACTTTTTTATGCATGCGCGATATATAACACGTATGAGCCTTTTGCTGTACATATAATACATATTATTCTCATAGTTCTTGATAGTCAAGTCTACTAGTAGCATCCACAACAATTGTAAGAGCTCACTTCTGCTTTGAATAGCCATAGTCGTGTGATCTTTTTTGGCCAGTTATGATTTACTTCCTGGATACGCCACTGCAAAACTACGTAATGCTATGAAGATGCTATAATTGGTCACGCCTCATATGAGGTGCTGGGACAATTCGATCTTTACCAGACTCTCTCCCTCCCCCCTCCTAGGTCTAAGAGTCAGGCTGCACGAGACTAGAGTGCTGCAGCTAGAACCACTTTTTGGCATTGGTACTTTGAAGCTTTGTGCAGCCTCTGTTATGGTAATGCATGTCACTATAATTCATTCCTATACAATTGCTGTATGCATGAAGTTTTTTGCTGGACAAAAATTCACTAAGCCCAGCTACCACTGTATTATCGCGGTAAAATGTTTGCCAATGTGGTAAAGATCGCTATAAATATCCTCTACAGTAGTGTGATAAAACTTAATTTTGGACAATGACAACAAGTCACGCCGGAAATTATTGGCAAAAATTTTCTCCTAGCAAAAATTTTTTACATAATATACACTACAAGGTAACATAATACCGTAATACATTACTTTTTCCAGCAGGAGGAGTGTGATGAGAGATTTGCATATGATAATTGTAATAACTAGAGACATGCATGTCCTGCTTGGGGTGAGCTGAGAAAGGCTTGTTACTAGCTGAGACCCGAAAAGCCACGACATATACAATGTCATATAGATTGTGAAGACCATATACACATGCGGATCAAAGCATACCATGACAGTCATAAGTTGCCGTATATATACCTACCCTGCAATAGCCCCCTCCATGCAGTGTCTATTCTATGCCATGTATGCCAACAGTTAGTAGCTACTGTAATCTGGCAAGACAGCCGCATAGCTGCCTCTGTTGTACACTGAATCTCAGTGAGCAGCAAGTCTATCATAGCCTTCTTAGGCACTCATCGAGCTGTTGAGCTAATTGTGATTGACGACGAGCTCTGTCCTCCTTTGTAGCCTTATTTTTCTCTGGTTTACAGCATTGATGCCATGTGCCGTGATTGTTGTGCGTGATGGGGTCTGGGCATGAGGCTTAATTTGCTATACATAAAATTTGCAGGCTATCAGAACGGGAGATCTAGCAGCAACAACAACCTGGTTGGAAATCCTTCCATCTGGCGACAAGAGAAAGACTGTACTGAATACAGCTAAATACGACAACTCCAGTACAGCTCTCCATCTTGCTGCTGAGCACAACCAGCCAGCGATTGCCCAGTTACTATTGGATGAAGGGGCAGGTATAGGCTCAAATGTAGCATCTATAGACTATAGTCCCATTTACACATACAAACTGGCTTAGATTGAACCGTTTGGAAAGCCCTTTAATTGCATTTGCAGGTAGGGCCTTAATCCAGCTTAGAGCGTTTACACATGCACAGATAGTTTGTAATTATGTAGTTTGTAATAATAATAATATAATATCCTAAACTAGTTTCAAACTACCACCCAAACCAGTTTAGTTGTAAAGTGGTTTAGTGCATTTACACAAGCCAAAAGGGGCTTAAGTCAAAATCAAAGGGATAAGTATCAAAATGAAAGCTGAAGTTTCTGTATGTGTGATATAGCTATTACTGTAATTATGCAGATCCTAATGTCAAGAGAATTGTCAGTTCTGAAAATGGGGATGATAATGTGGATGGTAGAAATGCATTGCACATTGCTTGTAGCAATTTCTCTGGTGCGGACATCTCTGAAATAGTGCAACTCCTCCTTGATAGGTACTGTTACCACATAATAATATAGACACGGTCCCAGGCATTACATTGTTGCATTAGTATCATCGCCAAGCTATGAGAGCCATAGTGGACTATCCCCAAATTAAGTGGAAATTGTCTAAAAGCTCAGGAATGGACTACTGTAGCACCCATTAAGTCAAAAAAAATTTGTAAAACTCGTTAATTCAAACACCATGATAATTATTTCACAGTTTGGGGGACTAATTATAAGTCAATTTTTGTGGGATGCTACATTATAATGGTTCTCAGTCAATGATATTATAATAGGAATTGTGATCCTAATGCAAGAACAGCTGACTGTCACCAGACTGCCCTTCATATTGCTGCGAAGCAGAATCATGCTTCTGCTGTTAGACTGCTTCTCAACAAAAGAGCTGATATGAAGTTGTTTGATGACAACAGCAACAAGCCCATCCATATTGCTGCACGGCAAGGCCACCTGGAGTAATTAACATGCATGCACATCATTGCATGCCGTATTAATAGCCAATGTATAATGTAACTAGCCAGAGTTGTTGAGATACATGGCATCGTATAGCTACTTTATCATTATAATAATGCACGCAGAGTTGTGGAGAGCCGGCATGGCATTGTATACTTTAATTGTCATAATTATACTACATGTAGAGTTGTGGAGGTACTAGTGGAGAAGAATGCAGATTGTGTGCACTGGAGGAGAGAAGACGACCAGACACCACTGCATAGGGTTTGCATTTTCAGCCACAATGTCCAAATCGCCAAGTTTCTCATCGACAAGGGAGCTAAGGCTGACATTAATGAACTGTAAGTTTATACCATTTCAAAGGACGTAGTCATGCATAATGCATAGGCGTAGGAAACGGGGGGGCAGTGGGGGCGCTTGCCCCCACAAGCTGCAAGTTGTGGGGGCATTGCCCCCACAGCCAGAGCCATCCAATATTTGTTGTATTAGCTCTGGCAATTGGTTCACCACATGAAATTCATGAACAAGTGTAGCTATAGGGTATGCTCTGCTTATCTTACGGCTTACTTCTCACTGAATCTCAGTCGCTACAGCCAGAAACACTTGCCTGCCTCCCCTATAGGCACAAGCTACAGCCTCGATAGTGCAAAAATGGGCGTGGTTTGACAGTAATGTGGGTGTGGTCAAAAAATTCGCGCGCGCTACGCGCGCAATCCTATATTCTGCCCCCACAACCTACAGCATCTTCCTACGCCTATGTAATGTGTAACTTGTAAGTATATAGCAGTATGGCAGTATCACCCGGGGTGTTCCATAACAGTGTGAGGGTGCGTGTGTCAGATTGTTTGAATGGAGTTAATGACTGGAACTTAAAGGAGATCTCCATTCAAACAATCCATATCCAATTTCACATATACACCCTCGCCAGAAAGGAAATCTACTGAATTTGATTACTATAGAGTCCCAGATAAGCACCCATACTCCTACTACTGATAGTATAATTAATTACTGATAATATAATTAAAATTATCATCACGCCTAGAGACCATGATGGAGACACACCACTGATGTGTGCTTCAGAAGGCCAGAACAACACTGAGCTAGTTGAGCTTCTCTTGGATGCCGGGGCTGAAGTTAATCCAATTCTAACCAATGAGGTTAGATCATGAAATTAGTTTGTGATAGCATATCAAATAACCAGAGGCATGTATTTTATGCATGCAGGATTCAAGAACTCCACTTCAAACAGCCTGCTTTTTTGGATGCAGTGATATTGTGTCGCTGCTTTTGAAACATGGAGCAAAAGTTGACTCTAAAGCACTCGAGGAAGCTGTGAGCGAGGGATATGAGTAAGACATACATCAAAACCATGTAGCTGAACCTAGCTGTAGCCAGTAGCTTACTACCAAGTTAAAAATTAATGTTGTTCCTTCCTGCACTGGTAGAGAGATTGTTAAGCAGTTGATTCAGACACCCGAATGGCCGTTACTGATGCGCCAAACTTTTGAGGACTCTACTGGAAAAGAGACCACTCCTTTTCGAGAGATGATAAGGAAAATGCCAGGTGTACTTAACAATAATAGTTCATATCTGTTAGGGCTGCTGAATCTATAGTATATAGCCTTCATGTGCATTCTTTATCGCAGATTAATTCCTTGTTTTCTGTCCACTGCCCACATGCATTCTTATCTATAGTAGGCTACAGCATCTTATTGTATTCACTTATAAGATCTTGTTGTGGACTAGCTACAGGAAATAAGGAATTTAGAAATTATGGCCTTTTTTAGGTATACACGTAGGTAGCACCAAAAGTCCTATAATCTCAACTGTGCTCAGATCCTATCTCAGAAATTGCAGTGTGCGTATTAATTAATATCCCTGCATGGGCCCACAAGAGAAAGAATCTGGACGCTTTCTTGGTCATAATCTTACAATGAGTCACATGAGCAGGGAGGGGCAGGATGAGGTAGTCTAGAAGTCTTGCATCATAATAATGTATGCTCATATTATAGATGTTGCAGAAGAGATTCTCAACAAGTGCACTGTGCATAACCCAGACTGTCGTAACCCTGATGATCTAGAATATTCCGTGGTTTTTAACTATGAATTCATAGAAGATACTAGAGATGCCACGGATAAGAAAGGGTAATTTAAAGTTATAATATTTCAGATTCTGCATCAGCCTTATTAGACCTATCTATAATTATGTAGAACCAGGAGTGTATTAGAAGTGCGTTACTCATGTACATGTATATTAGTATTGCACTTATGTTCCATGTTGGTGGCATACCAGACAAAATTCTGTACTATGACTTGTGAGGTCAGAAGCCTATAAAATAATTAATATACTTGACCGTATTCCCTTAATTGGTTGGATGTGGGGTAGCTAGTACTGACCACACAGCCATATTATGTCTAAGATCACTATGTACCTGTGGCTGACAAGCAGGATGACACCACCTTGCTCACCCACACAGTGACTGTTGCATATGCTCTTGGTAGAGCTAGTCAGATTATACTGCAGTTCATTATATCATTTGTGCCCTTTGGGGAAGGGGGATACCCTTACATTTCCCCAGTTTGATCTGTAACTGTGTGACCTCCATTTAGTATGCTTAATTGGCGTCTTTAAGCTATGATATTATGCATTATGCCTGGAAGCTAAAGGAATTAGACTAAGTATGATCATGACATGCGAGTTAATAAAACATACTACCACAGAAAATCAAATTTTAACGATGAGGAACACAGATATGGATCAGATTATGAAATTATTAATCAGCACAAGCAGCATGGCTATGCTTCCTCATGGGGTCCTACCGGATTCAAGAAAACTAATCATCCATTAGCTATCATGGTTAGTATTGGTGTGTGTGTGTGTGTACAAGGGAGACAAAGATGCAGTTCTATCTATCTTCTTCCCCCCCCCCCCCCCCCCCCCGGGCCCCCCCATCTAACTTACAATAAATCATTGATATAATATTTCTGTAAATGAAGGTGGAAAGCAAGCGTCTAAATCTGCTGACTCATCCTCTTGTGGGGAGTTTGCTGCATCACAAGTGGAAGAAATTTGGCCAGTATGGTTACTTCATCAACCTGCTGATATATACAGTCTTTGTAATCTCCCTTACCACGTTTGCTCTCATAATTCAAAATCCAAGGAGCCAAGTTTGTGAGTTGATAACTATAATATCATTATCAACAATGCACTCTTATCAAGAAATAATAAGGAGGGGAAGAGAGTGTTGTAAGCGCTATGTAATATTAGTAACGTGATTTGGCGCCGTGCGCATGTGACTAGCCCAAGGGGCTAAACACTTGATTTTTCTTAGAACAACGACGAATAGAGGCATTTTTCATGAGTTTTATGCTAGATTCTTCATAAATGCTCGTTTTATATTATTGTGATCTCTTGCGTTTTTGGTCGAAATCGTGCCTGTGTTAGCTTGCACTTGAGCCCACGTCCACAACATACCATTTGAATCGAGCGCTTTCATTGGTCAATTTTTGAATTCCTGGTGCGTGATTTTCTGAAAACATCTTAAACGGAGTATATAATATGTTTGATACTCTCTTCCCCTCCTTATTATTACTCTTGCTCTTATTCTCACACAAAATTGTATCTTAACTATTTCAGGTCTAGCTGTGTCCATGAACATCAATAAAACTAGTATCAATTGTGGTATGTCATTTGTGCTAAGTTAATCATGCCACATAATTATTATAACTTGCATATAGGTATCAGCAGAGTCCGTCTAGCCTTTATCTATATTTCTGCCATTGTTGTCGTTATTTTATCTCTTTTCCGGCTATTTCTGGAAGGGATAGAATTGGTAACTCAGCGTTGGCGCTACCTATTGGACTGGGTCAACTGGATGGAAATTGTGCTGTTCCTTTCATCGATCATATATGTGTGGGTCTATCATGTGGACTGCCTCTGCCCTTTGACCTGGCAATGGCAGATCGGAGTTGTGGCGGTGTTTCTGGGATGGATTGATCTCATTGTCTTCATTTCCAAATTCCCATTCACCGGAATCTACGTTCTGATGTTGGTTAAAATCCTGTACACATTCCTCAGAATGCTCATTCTTTCAGTTCTGCTCGTGCTGGGCTTCGGACTCACCTTCTACTTGGCATTCACACAGCCAGAAATTTTGGTATGGTGATTAAATATGTTGCCACTCACGTATTGATTTATATTTTGATCATGTATAATAGCGATCTCCATTCTCCCATCCTGGACGTTCACTGCTTAAGACTATGACTATGGCCACTGGAGAATTTGATTTCGATTCCATTTTCCGTCAGGATCCAACTGGAGGGAGTGATGATGCTGAGGAAATCCCCTTCCCCCCAGTCTCCTACATCTTGTGGATAGTATTTGTCATTATCATGCCTATCTTACTTACAAACATGCTGGTATGCATAATAATAATGCAGTGTAGTGTCTTAGATATGATATTATTGTATATGATTTGTAATTCTTTAATAGGTTGGTCTCGCAGTTGATGATATCCAGACCATCCAAAAGGAAGCAGCTTTGCAAAAACTAGCACTTCAGGTAAATTTTTATAATACTGTACTATAAGCGGGAAACTTTTTTCAATATTATGGTGATTTGGTGAATTTGGTATACATCACCAAATTGAAAAACAACTCACCAATATATGCGCACCTATGGTGGTAAGACTTCAGATTGCCAAATTAAACTTCCCGTATACCAATAGAGAGCCGTTTCGCAATATTAATTTTAATGCTCACCAAAGTTACACACTATACTGTAGGTAACATTAATTACCCCATGCATTGGGGTAAAGTAATCAGTCGTGTAGTTGTGAGCACGAACTACCATATCCTGAGATGTAGGCATCTAAGCGACTCATAACCTCAACGAATCAATTGAATTTGGCGAAAAACTGGTGTCAAATCAAGGAACACAGTCCATGAGTGTCACAAATATAGTGCCTTTTTGTTGGCCACTGTAGCCATGCTTATATCGACAGTGCCTACTCTGCAGTCAATGCATAATGCATGTACATTGCGCTTTCTGCATGCTCATGCGCACAATTAAGTGGCCAAATATGAACTGGTAAGATTGTCGAAATGTTCTAAATAATACTTGTGGCATCTATAGCTTTAGCTGTTTGGCTGCTAGCTGCTGACTCCAACTGAAATATGAAGCTCTATGGAACCAAAATTAATCAGAAAGTAAGATAGCATTATAAAAAGTTCATAGTCTGGGTCTGGTGCAGAGAATGCTTTAAAGTTTTGCAGCTGATATCACCGGTATTTCCACTATTCTTAATATTATTATATCAATGCACACAAAAGTATATCAGATTCTACAGATTTGTGCAATATGCACGTGCTCTATACAGGGCTCGAGTCTTAATAATCATAATATTATTTAGGTAGAACAAGTGCTGACTGTTGAAGAGGTTCTTCCACGAAAGCTGCGGTGCTGGTACACTACTGGATTCAAGGAGGTGTGTCCAAATAAGGAAATATCGTGGAGGGATAAGCTTCGGTTCATTGTGTGGGGTGGAGAGAGGTATGACACTCGGACCAGCATCGGAAAAGTACTCCATCCACATGAAGTAGGTGGATAACATGACATTATACATTGATTAAAGAGGTATTTTAAAGCAAAAGTTGAAATTCTAGGATGAAACTGAAAAGCTGCAAAGAAAGACTGATAAACTGGTCCATGAAGTGGAGGATATGAAGGTAATAGCTTGGGAATAATAATTGTAGATCTCTATAACGTCACAATGATTATTGTATGTTACACTTCCGATCCTCGATAATGGTGGTACCCTGATGCAGAATTTGCTGAAGCAAATTATTACAAAACTAGAGGTGAAGGAAAATTAAACCCAGTCAAGTAATTTCAGTGATATAGACAATCATGTGACTCTGACTATTATGGCCTATACACATGTACCTATAGGCAATTAATAGATGCACATGTACAGCAAGTAGTAACACTATTAGACACTTAGAACAGACACACATGCACAATCTGAGACTCCTTGAGCTCAATATTGTTATAGATAATCTTGTTGCTGATTCATCCTCAATAATGTTTAACTATTATTACGATGGCCTCATCCCCAGTCCACTCCCATAATATTTCACATTGAAAATGTGGGAGTAGCCTGGAAACAAGGCTATGATATTAATACTATAAATCTTATTTAGTCTCAGACTGTTGAATAATAGCTATAATATATCACAAATTCAAAGTTTTACAGAACATAATATTTAAGGGAGTCAAATACAATAGGTACCATAAAAATTCTAATTACAACACCAAAAAAATTATTTCAGAATCACGCTTGGCACTCCCATTATAACATGTAAAAATTACTTAAGGTGCCGGTTTTCGTATCTCTGACAGTATATACTTTGCGCTTAATTAGAACTGTATTATCCAATGCCAACATTAGAGCAGCGCTGTAATCAGAACCTTTATGGTATGGTATAATAGTGCTATATAGTAGCCAATTAGTATGATTCTAGTGATTGTTACATATCTAGGTTAGTGTATCCGCCGTAGCTGGGCTGTATTCTTCACCGAGATGTTGAGATCTGAGCCATTCAAATCCTTCAAACAGTCCCTCTCCACTAGCACCACAAGTTGGCTGAATGAACCATTTTCGATCACTAAGTTTATACAGCTCCATCTTCTCCTCTATTTCTGCTACGTTCATTACTGTGGAAGCATAAGGGATCCATTCATATGTAATAAGGCATATTATAATAAGTCTATAATAATATTAAGCCCTTGGTAACTATAGCATGGTAGACCACTATAATTATATCACCAGCCTATTGTGCATAATATACAAAGGCATTCCATTACCGTAGTGTCCTGGGTAAGCACCCATGGGTGCTTAAAATTAATATACATTGTGATTTTGGCCCGCATGGGCACTTACCTGGGACATAATTTCCATATGTTTGTATAGAAGCTGCTATATTATTGACCCCTTGAAATGGGTACATGGGCACTTACCCAGGAGTGGGCGTTTGCCCAGGACACTATGGTATATACCTACCATCTGGTAGATCCTGTTTGTTAGCAAGCACAAGGATAATAGCATCCTTCATTTCCTCTTCTTGTACAACACTGTGAAACTCCTCTATTGCCTCATCAAACCTATCTCTGTCACTGCTATCAATAATAAAGACAAAACCATCAGTTCCAGAGAAATAGTGCCGCCAAAGAGGTCGGATCTTGTCCTGTCCCCCAACATCCTAAGGTCATTATATTATTATGAAGGAACATTAATAGGCAATGCACCTTCTCTATGTGTATAGCTAAGCTATACTTACCCAGATACAAAATTTGATCTTGTTGTACTTCACAGTCTCAACGTTGAACCCACAGGTTGGAATAGTTGTAACACTCTGACCAAGCTTCATTCTGTAGAGAATGGCTGTTATTGGGTACTAAGTTAAGGATTAATATTGCTATAGGAATTATGGTAGTTACACATGGGTTAGTGTTTAGTATATTCCCAACTGTGTATATTATAATACGATCTTGGCTGTATGGCCTACATGCAGTACGGGGGCCATGTGTCATCAAGGTATACGCTGTCAGCTACGTATTATGCAATATTAATTGTATGTGTAGACAGGATACTTGTTTTGCCGGCAGCATCGAGACCAAGCATTAGTGTTCTCATTTCTTTACGACTTTTCTTTCTTTCCTTTTTCTTTTGTTTTTGTTTGTCAGTTTTTGGAGTTAATTTTTTCTTTTCTTTATCCTTTTCCTTTTTGGGTGGTATAGGTTTCTTACCAACACCATACGTTTTGCTTCCCTTACCCTCAGTTTTATCATTCTCTCTCTGCCTTTCTTTAATATCCTTTTTAGATTTGGGTTCCTTACGTCTCGAGAAAAGAGTGAATTTTCTTTTTCTTTTCTTCCCTTCTAGTGAAGATAAGAGTATTTTATTGTCCCTGGTAAACATGCACCCATGGGCGTTTAAACATAGCACATAGGCACTTACCCAGGATATAAATTGCATACATTTCTATAATATAAGCTGCCATGAAGTACAGCTCATCTGGGAGTGAGCGCTTGCCCGGGACACCAGTTATGGTATGTACACGTATACATTACCTGCTTCACCTTCAGAAGTGATTTCTGGTTTTGTAGCACCTTCATCAGAATCAGTAGCTTGAGATAAAACAGTTATCTCCGGAGAATTAGTCGCCATCTCACCGCCACTATGTATTTGCACCTTTTTTCCTTCCTTCGTCTTTTGTTTGCTTTCTCGGTCTGATTGTACATCATCTCGCTTGCTTTCTTGCTTTTGTGGGTCTGCATTGTCGCGCTTGCTTTCCATCTCTGACTCACCTTTCTTGTTTTCTTGCTTTGATTGTTGTGATACGCTAACATTATCATGCTTGCTCTCTAGCTCTGGCTGTTGTGCATCTTTAGGCTTGCTTTCTTTCCTTCGTTGTTCTGTGACACTGGCATCATCATGCTTGATTTCTTGCAGATTATTCTCCACAGTATCTACACTTTGTACTGGCTTTCTTTCTTCTTTCTTGTTCATGTCATCATTCTCACTGAGACATTGTTGCATCTCTTGCTGAACATCCTCATCACCATTGCCTTGTACTGTGTTTTCATTTCCCTCTCTCTTTGCATCTACAGTGACAGCTGTTTGAATGATAATATGTCCACTTTCTTCTATTGATCTCAACTCTTCCTCAGAACCATTTTTATGCCGTGGACTGTCACGATGACCCTCAGTGTTATCATTTTGCACTGATTTACTTATCTCCTTATCTTCAATATGTTCATCGATGCTTTTGAAGGACTGATCACCATTTTTATTGACACTATTTGGTGATGGAATAACATTATCTTCATTGAATTCCTTTGAACTACCGGCTGGTTTAATATCTTGTGATTTTTGTACAGACTCTCCTAGTATTTCTTCATCTTTATCAAATCCACTTGCTTTCAGTGATTTCTGGTTGGGATCATGATGATTGCATGGGTGCTGATTTGAGTTCTCACTTGGGCTACTCTGCTCCGGCAAAGTTTCAGTAGTGTGTACCTCTGCAGCAATTACGATCACATCTTGTGCTTCTGGATGCTCTGCTCCATTAATGGGACCATCATGGTACTCCTCAACTTGTTTCTCAGCAATGTGCAAGTCGGACACTTTCGTCGTAGTCCATTCTTCACTTGGTACACTTGCGTCTGTATCTTCACCTGATATTGGCTGGTTTGATCTTATTTCATTATTTGCACCTTTGTTTGATGCATGACTTTTCTCCGAATCTGACATGCTTTTGTGATACTTGTCACTTTCCTGAAGCTTCTTTATCTTCTTGTAAAGCATTTCAGCAGAAGGACGCTGGGTGCTGTCATTACTCAAGCAGGGGAGTGCAATTTGTAGGAGTGGGTGGTTTGGATCGACTTCACTAATGTCGCCCTTTCGACGCTCTACCTCGGGAACAGTCGTATACGACAGTACACCATCAGCATTTTCAGAGTCAGGAGGCTTATTGTGAACAGGGAGACTCGGGAATTTCCGTGTCATTATTTGGATAGCAACCACACCAAATGAAAAGCAATCGATTTTCGCGTCATAGTTGGGATTATTTCTCAAATCTTCTGGAGGTATGTATGGATGTGTGGTAGGGCCCATGGTGTATGAAATAAAGCCTCTTTTGGGATCAAAATTGCCCAGCCTGGCCATACCAAAATCACTCACTTTGGCCCGCGCTTTGCAGATGAGCAATACATTGTTGCCAGAAAGATTTCTGTGGATGATATCATTTAAATGGAGAAATGAGAGTGCTAAAACGATATCTCGACAAAAATTGACTTGGAGGTGGTACGAGACTTCATCAGGGGAGGATTCGAGGAAGTGGGTTAGATTCTCATCCATCATTTCCATGAGCAGGACTGGTTGGCCAGTGGTATCGTCGTAGTGAATACCTAAGTATTGAACAATGTTGGGATGCTGTACAGTACGAATAAACTTGCATTCTTGCTCAAATTGCAGTACATTTTTGTGTTGTCCAGCTATGGAAAAGATTGTTGGGTCGAGGATCTTTGCAGCACAGGGAAGGTGATCGCACTGTGCATGGCACACGGCTCCAAAGGCACCTGTTCCAATGATTTGATCCTTGAAGAGTTCTATGCTCTCAAATCCAGCCTTCTTCCTCACAAGCTTAGCTGCCATGGCAGACTAACAGCTATAATATACAGCTAGTAGTAGGTGTAACTCAGACAGCTACGATCAATCTGTTATAACAGCACCTGTGGATTGATGATGTCTCACACTAGGTCAGCTATTGATGCTACTAGTAAATTCGGTAAGCTTACTGTAGACAATTACCGGCCTACCATCACTACCGTACTTGTAGGTAGAGTAAGGTACTGATCTTCGGACGTAGATATTTTCGGACATCACTAAGCCATCTTCATTCAACCTGATGCTCCTTCTCGAACATAAACAGATAGCTCTACCCCATAGTATTTACCATCTATAATCTGTGACCATAGCACCAAGTGACGTGGGTACTGTACTAAATCAAAGATCTTATACGAAATATTGATTTCTGTCCAGGAGTATGAATTTTCGACCAACCTTCATAAAAATTAAACCAAAAGTGATCAACTCTCTCTAACACCGATACGACTCTCCTACTACCTTGCCGTTCTTGATTGGTAATTGCAACCTCCGAAGCCCCTCCCACTGCGCATGCGCTGTGCTTACGTGAAGTCGAGTCCTGGTATCAATGTTCGTTCGGTATGAATTTTCGTCCGCGCGGAAAAGCCATTGCCCAGGGGAAGAGCGTGTGTGCCAGCGTCTGCGTCACGACGATAGTGTACCAAGTTGTTTAAAACAGTTCAGCGGGATATATTATGATGGCAACTTAGAAGATCTGGTGTTACTCACCTGACAATTGACACCCTATTTTCTAAATGACCATCAAAATTTCCCGCTGAACTGTTAAGACAACTTGGTACGCTCTCGTTGTGGCGCAGACGCTGGCACACACGCTCTTCTCCTGGACAATGGGTTTTCCGCGCGGACGAAAATTCATACCGAACGAACATTGATATCAGGACTCGACTTCATGTAAGCACAGCGCATGCGCAGTGGGAGGGGCTTCGGAGGTTGCAATTACCAATCAAGAACGGCAAGGTAGTAAAAGAGTCGTATCGGTGTTGGACAGAGTTGATCACTTTTGGTTTAATTTTTATGAAGGTTGGTCGAAAATTCATACTCCTGGACAGAAATCAATATTTCGTATAAGATCTTTGATTTAGTACAGTACCCACGTCACTTGGTGCTATGGTCACAGATTATAGATGGTAAATACTATGGGGTAGAGCTACCTGTTTATGTTCGAGAAGGAGCATCAGGTTGAATGAAGATGGCTTAGTGATGTCCGAAAATATCTACGTCCGAAGATCAGTACCTTACTCTACCTGTGATGTAGATCAAAGCAACCGCCGCCCAGCGGTTGCACCCACAGACCCCGCAAAAGTGCGGTCAGGTTCACACCATACACCATGGTAGCCATGCAAATCAAAGGCACCGCCAGATGTGCAAAATAGTAAATTACTCACCTCACCAGCTCAACCGGAAATTTTGGCGGATATTAATCAACAAAAATATTCACATCGAAACGAGCCTTGAAGGATCGGTACGCGGTAGCATATCTCGAGGTGTAGGCGTCTAAGCGACTCATAAGCACAACGAATTCGGCGAAAAATGGCTTCAGTGCGCGTCAAATCGAGGGATACGGTCCACGAGCGTCACAAATAGTGCCTTTTTGTTGGCCACCGTAGCCACGCCTATCGACAGTGCCCATTAATGCATGATGCATTCCCGATGCGCAGCGTATGACTGGTAAAGATCGTCGACTATGGAATTCCAAAGTGGACAAAATTGGATGATACACAAAATAATTATCAAACAGACTTACACATAAAACAATTGTCAAACTTGTCTAGAACAATTGCCAAGCTCGTCCAAAATAATTGTCAAACAGCTACACACAAAATATTGTGCACACTTTGCCTATAAAACATTTGTCAGTCCTTGTACAAAACTATTGTCAAAGACACATTTGCAAATTATGGTCAAAACCACACAAGTTTGTCATGCGCAAACGTACAAAATCGTTATGCTCAACCCACGCACCAATTAAGGTTGGAATCGGATATGGAATCCACAATACGCAATTACGTCATTACGCACTGCTGGTGTGATCTAAACAAAGTGCACCCTGCAGAGAGCGAGACTCAGTCGAGCTGTCGCACGAAGTGAGGCTAAAATGACGTGCTATTGAGATGGACGTGGAGTATGAGTGTCTCTCTTCTTAACAGGTAGCCATAATGTCAGAGTTCGGCACAAAATCAGTCACGGAGCCAGTGTACGGTGGCTTTGCGCGATGGTGAGACTCAGGCTAGTGCTGATGATGGGTGTTGGTGTATCTCGATGTCCAGGTAGTTTTGCCAAGCAGCTTGATCCCCGCCTAATGTCTGCAAAAGACTATACATATATATATATATATCTTCGTGCATAAATTGAATTTGGTGGAGTCTGGATATATTAAAAGCAAGCTACACTATAGTCTAGCGAAGCCACGCTGACTGATTTTGCGCCAAACTCTGACATTACGGCTACCTATTAAGAAGAGAGACACTCGCACTCCACGTCCATCCCAATAACACGTAATTATAGCCTCGCTTCTTCGTGTGACAGCTCGACTGAGTCGCTCTCTGTGCAGGGTGCGCTTTATTAAGATCACACCAGCAGCGCGTAATGACGTAAAATGATTGCGTATCGTGGATTCCATATCCGATTCCAACCTTAATTGGTGCGTGGGTTGAGCATAACGACGTTTGCGCATGACAAACTTGTGTGGTTTTGACCATTGCAAATGTGTGTCTTTGACAATAGTTTTGTACAAGGACTGACAAATGGTTTAGGCAAAGTGTGCACAATATTATGTGTGTAGCTGTTTGACAATTATTTTGGACGAGCTTGGTAATTGTTCTAGACAAGTTTGACAATTGTTAACCCTCGGCGCATGCGCCGTAGGGTTACGGTAGTCGTTCTGTCTGTCTGTTACCACGCTAGCTGCTACATACCTCGTTTGCAAGTCCAATTTTCAGTGTTGTAAGATTCCTTATGACGTTCCAAACGCATGATTTGTGTGGATTTCGCCAAAAATGCTTCGTTGACCAGTTTTGGCGTCATTTCAATTCTAAGCTTCTTGACTTTTCCAGGCTAGTGGCTAGCGTTGGCATGACTCTACGTATAAATAGAACATTGTGTGTCATGCGCTATATACGGTAAAGTAAAATTATCTAATCCTCAGGGCATGCGCAGTATCACTGCCACCTCGCTCGCTGGCGAGCTTTCGACGGATCAGTAAAGCCGACGACAGTGGCTTCCTTTCAACTCAAAGGATATGTACCGTTAGCTATACTTGTAGATCCAACAAGATGACTAGCTCATCACTGATTGGCAGCGCTGACTTGGCCGGCATGAGTCATTTCCATGCATTATAATAATTATGGTCATTGTCCTCAAGGACTCTTGGAGGCTGGAAGCTGACTTGATGCATGTAGGCACTGTCATGAGTGCATGTGGAGTTCGATACAACACATCAAGGTTTTTGCTGTGAGCCAACCTTGCATAACACATTAACCTCACCCCCACTCCCAGCCCTCATGCATGCAGTTGATCCTTTACCCTTTTCTACATGCAACGTTGAAAGTGGGTAAAGGGAAGCTACTATAACATTGTATTGTCATTGCCTGCTTGTGCAGCTAATGCCATGCAACGCGCCGAGGGTTTTGTGCTCTAGAGAGCTCTAGTTTATGTGTAAGTCTGTTTGACATTTATTTTGTGTATCATCCAATTTTGTCCGCTTTGGAATTCCATACCGTCGACGTTCTAAATAATGCTCGTGACTGAAATCTGAAGCCCCATCATGCAGTGGAGTATATAGGAACCGGGGGGGGGGGGGGGGGGGGGGGGGCCAGGGCGCCACTCCCCCCCCCCCCCCCCCCCCCCAATAATCAGGCTTGCAATTGATGCAAAACAATTGTGTAGGTTTTCTTCCAATTTTATATCAGATGTTCTTCATAAAAGTCTGGTTTAAATTACTAAAATATGACCTCTACAAAAGAATAATTATGGTCACAAAATTCAGTAATCAAAGCCACACCCACAACTTGTATTGGTGGCCCCGGCCCTGCAACACGCGATTTCTTCCTACTCCACTGCCATGGAACCAATCACTATGACATTGTAACTATTATTACAACAAAAATTAATATAGGTACAAGTTCATGTCTTCCTAGTCTGGGTGCAGAGAGTGCTGTTTCAAGTGTCACTGGGACAACTAGCTAAGCAGCATTTCTCTCAAGTTCACAAACTTGATTTAATATAGCCATGCGGCACCGAATTCGAATGTAACTTGATCTATAGATTGCGCAATGTGCGCGCAGGGTATGTGCTCTACAGAGCTCTAGTTGGTAATAGTATAGAATTTTCCCTAGGTTATATATAGCAGGAGTACTGATTACAGAATAAGAGTAAAATTAGTATACTAGGTAATAGTGAGATTGTATGTTGAATTTGGGTAAAACAGCACTCTGAAATAGGTATTTGGTTCAAAAATTGTACGAGCGATAGTGAGTACAATTTACTATTTATCCAAATTCAACATACAACCTCACTATCACAGGCTAATAGTAAACATACACAAAGTCAAATAGGTATTTCAACCGAGTCAGAAGGGTATTTCAAACTCAGCTGCCTTTTTCATTTGTAATACTTGTAATTGGTATACAAGATTTGTACACATCAAAGTACAAGTATACTATTACAGCTGTAATCCGTACTCTTCCCTATGGAAGTAATGTATTATGACTGTAATCACTATACTAATTAATTATTATTTTTAATTTAAAATTTTGTACATCTGATACATGAGTAATTGATTGCAATACTAATATTATTCCCCCTCAGATTTATAATTAGGAACTGGATGACCATGTAATACCCCAGTGATACCCCAAAGTATTAATGTCGATGGAAATGGGAGGGGAAATGTGCATGAGGCATGAAATTGCCTTCCAGTCCAAACTTCCCTAGCACTGACAGGGATGTAGTCTCGAATCCAGACCCCTCCTATTTCCGCAGCGCTGGATGTATTGCATCACCAGCACGTGGAAAGGTGCATCCAGCGTTGCAGAAATAGGAGGGGTCTGGATTCAAGACTAACAGGGATACTGGTCCAGGCTTGGGATGCTTCATCAAATGGCTGTGATTATGTTTGAGCTAATGCTTGTACAGGGGCATAGGAAGACAGTTTGGTAAAGGGGGGCTCTATAGATCTATACGCAAGGGCAGAGGGCAGTATGATGAGTTTGTATAAATTGAGCCTAACTATGTAACTATCAGAAAACATAGGGGGCACCAGCCCCCGGAGCCCCCATGGTTCCTACGCCTATGTTGTAATAAAAATTAATGGCTAATGCAAACAATGAAACAACTTGTACTCATGCATTTACAACTACTAGCTACATTAACTACAGCTGTGTGAGAAATCATACCAATCTCTTATGCATGATAACTACTCTGGTCTAAGACTCCATGTTAAATTTTCTTGAATCAAGTTATGGCTTCATAAATTTCAGAGTTACGTATATCTGATTCATTTGACTCCACAGGTTCACTGGTACCATAGGCAACACAGTCGATAGTTTCAATGCTGTGATCTGATGGTAAATCTTGTTCCACAGCATCGGCAGCTGTGCAGTATAGATCATCTGCCTCATTGTGTTCATAAGTTGTGCAAATCACAGCATCTGGCTCACTGTGTTCTGAGCCTTTAATATTGGCGTAATGATTGTCGTGTGAATCAGATTCTAAGTGGTATTGATCTTTAACTGTTCTTAACCTGCATGAAATAGTCATAGCTAATATGGTAATATGCAAAATTAATGTGCCCACCCTACCATCCCTGCCACCTACTAGGCTCTATCGACCCTTTTGCTGGATTAGATTCTTCCTGAACTGGCACTGGGATGGTTTCCTTCATGCAGGTTTTCGTGGAATTGCTATATACATTGTTACAGTATGCAGCAAATTTGGGCAGTATTAACCTTCGGCGCATGCGCGAGGGTTACGGTAGTTGGTTCGTGTGTCCAATTATCTTTGGTCTTCTGTCTGTCTGTTATCACGCTAGCTGCTACATACCTCGTTTGCGAGTCCAATTTGCGGTGTTATAAGGTTCCTTATAGCGTTCCAAACGCATAATTTGTGTGGATTTCTCCGAAAACGCTTTGTTCGCCAGTTTTGGCGTCATTTGCCGAATCTAAGCTTCTTGACTTTGCCCGACCTATATAGCGATAGCATGACTTAACGTATAAATAGGTTGCGAGCTATATACGGTATGTACGTCTGTTAACCCCCATGCGCAGTTGCATCAATCCCACTGCTCAGTCCATTTTGACGATCGCGGGCTTCTTTTCAACTCTAAGGCATAGCTTCTAAGGCTTAGCTGCTAAGCCTTAGAGTTGAAAAGAAGCCATGGCACTGTCATCCCACGCTAAGCTGCCTGTATTCTTATGGTACCTTTGACTCTCTGGCTTGTATGCATGCATGGCATTACAGTGCTTGAACCCAAGTGAGTTGCGATAATATTGGACATGCAATATTGCTCGGTGTACTTCAGTCTTGTGCCAAGGCTTTTCATCATAGTCCTTCACGTTAAGATGTAGCTAGCTAAGTCCCCAAGAATTGGAGATTAGCTAGGCTACGTATAGCTACAGTGAGGGAAGTTGAGTCATAGATTATATATTCCCCTCCTATAATCTATGGTTGAGTTGATGTCGAAACCACAGTATGGAGTTCGATACAACACACTGTAGTAGGGTTGTTGCTGCTATGAGCCGTTGCACCTTGAATAACACTGCTGTGTAGCTAAGTATAACATTATCCTCATCCCTGTCTCGCCCCGGCCCCAGCCCTTTAGCTACCTCCTTTTCTGCATGCAACTGTTGAAGCATTTAGCTAATGTTATGCAACGTGCCGAGGGCTTTGTGCTCGAGAGAGCTCTTAGACTAGTTAAATTGTATAGCCTCACCATATCTTTATCTTCTTTCTATCTTGCCATTGCCTCATAGCAATCATAAAGAGCACTGATGTACACAACAGTGTTATCAATAACATCACAAATAAGGATATGGCAGCACCAACAATTGGATTGAGACTGCTGCTGCTGCTGTTTCCCTGTTGACAGTCACTAGCTATAGATGATGTTGTTGCCTTCTTACACGCCGAATAGCTATTATCAATGCCGTATTCAGCAATTACACAACAATTGTATGTTGTCTGTGGTGCTAGATCATTTACACTCAGGGAATTGATAGCATTATCAGTGAACTGTTTCACAGTCCGTTCAATCTGCACGTTTGCTCTGTCTCTCAGGGCAGAGCACAAAATAGTGTACCTCATCACCACCGTAGATTCACTGATCCACCATGTCACATGCAGTGAGTTGACTCCTCCGGCAAGGACTACAACATCATTGGAAGTAATAGCTGTATGTAACAAAAAAGACACAAAACACTGCTTTGCCAATACTATAATATTGAAATGCCGAGAAATGATTAAACTGGGCTAACCCACAAATCTTAAAATGGATCCCTTTATTTTCAAGTTTCAGAAGTGAAATGACCAAAGTTTACAGTTTCTGAATTTTGCAAAGTATAACAGAGAAACTCAAGCTTGCACTTACTAGATTGTTATAATAATTATGATCAGATAAGTTTGAACCATTCTTGATTGCTGCATGATCATCACATTTGTATGTAATGATACTTATAAACATACCATTTAAGGTTGGTCCAAGACCACTTTGGGATAGACCCAATCGGCATGTGCAAGAGTAGCTAACGAAGAGGAGAGCAGCAACTATAATGACGCCCATAATTAGCTACTTGGAGTCTAGTAACATATTATACTAGGTATACTGCACAAAGAACTAAATGTTATTTAAACTTCACACCTATACAGGTGAGATTCATGTACGAATCAACAATAACTCTCGACAGCTATAGAAATCTTAAACTTGCTATTTGTGTATGTATATGTGCAATTCTATTTCTATAGTAATCATTTGTACCAGTTCTTAGATCAACGGAGAATATTATAGTGTTTGTTTTGTGTGATATAGCTATAGCTACAATTAAATTTCTTTGAAGTATAGACTCCAACTTCCATGTAAACATTTTGGGAATTCTTCAGTGTACTGTAGCATTGCAAGCCAGCCGTGTTTACGCGTATTTTGGGCATGTTTACTAAATTGGCAAGATTTGCTCAATAGCTAGCTACTGGATACACCTAGTCGGCTATTCAGGTAAACAACATGTACTATAAATTTTGTATTACAGCAAAAATAACGATAGTATGCTAGACTATCTGCTATCCATAATAACGTCTCTATCGAGTCATACATAATATAATATAGAGACAGGCAAATGAGGCCAGGGTGTGGCCAAAAGGTAGCAAAAGTCACTCCATTTTGTTGCTGTCTGCCACTTTGAGTGCAAATATTATATCAAGAGGTTCCAGAACAGATCTATAGTTGCGGGGTTAAATTTCCATTCCAATTAATGATAGCTATTAATAGCTATTATGGTTACAGTATTGCACTGATTAATTTTATGAGGGCGTTGTACACTGTATATACCCTTACTATATTCATACCTGTACCTATTCATATCCATACCCCTTAAACATAGCTATTTAAAATTCGGTACCATGCATACCCATGCAGGCCATACCCACACCATTCCAGTGCCCATACCCATACCATAAAACGCTAGCCTTGTTCCCAGGCCACTCCCATGTTTCTGCATGTAGCATTGAAAGCACGGAAGTGGCCTGGGGATGAAGCAAATAAAATACATGGGCCATCATTCACTATTAACTTTCTTCCTTATTTCAGAAAATTAATATTAACCTATTTACATTAGCTAAACCTAAAAGTCATCAATATCAGCTATTTCGTAAGGCATTCCTGGACCAGCAAGACTGTATTTTCCTCCCTCAGCTTGGTTGGAGAGGTGTACTCTCTTCTGTGGCTCTTTTGATTTCAGCTGAGTATCACAGTATACAGGGTTGTGTATAGTATGTTCTTCCTTCCTGTGCTTGTTTAGTCTATTGCAGATATGAAATTATTATACCGGTACCAGTATACAGAAATTAAACAACACAGTATAATAATTGTAAGTGACTTATGCCCGTAATCACCTTTTCATTCATCAAACTACCATTACTAATACGTATACATAACCAATGGCATTTGGCTCATAATATACAGTCTCCTTTGTATGAGGTGTACGTAGCTATAAAGTTCATGATTATCAATTTAGAGCCTTTATCTACAAGATATCTATACAGGGGACAGGGGGGAGGGAGAGGGGCAATTGAGGGTATGGATTTAAAATAGCCTAGGATACCTATGAAATTTAACTCCACCAATGACAGACATATTTATGACGGGAGCTGAAATAATAATAATTATACCACAGGCGGCCCAATAGCATGCGCATGCACAATCATGAATAGCTATCGACTACCGGATGAATATTTTTGCTTGAAAGGTTGAAACACTATACCTGCTGTGTGATCTTGCAAATTGTTTGAGCTTGATTTTAAGTCTCACGTTGGCTGTAATAAAGCCAATCAAAGCAGTAATGCTAACTGCTAGCAGTAATGTTGTGAAACCCAATAGAGATCCCAAGATAACTATTATGAGCTTCCTTTCTGCCAAAGTGGATCCTGATTCTAGATTGGCATCAAATAGCAGTCGTTATCACTGTATACAGTACCAGGAAAATTAAAATTTTGTTTTCATATTTACCTTCGTCAGTATTCACTATACCTGCATAGAGAAATATAATACAAAAAGCCATAAGGGGATGAACACACAAGCATTTGTATGCTCATAGTAGATATACTTACATAGATATTGATTGTGTGTCTCAAGCATACTTGTGAAGTTATGTGGGCAGCAATTCTCCAACAGTTGAAGCATGTCACTGATACACAAGCAAGAAGTGTTTTCAAACACTTCATTGTAACAACCATTACAGGTGATCGAATCTGATGGTGTTGAAACAGCTGCTGTCATTGAATTAGCTATGTCTATAGTGCCCAATCTTAAAGAAAGTGCAGTTCCCTTGTGCTTGTTCAAATTCATCACAACCAGCATTATTATTATGATAACTAGCTACTATCTATAGTAGGGGTATGTAGCTTTACTAGCTGTTCATGCATGCACCAATAACTTACCAATTCCAACTGTAATTTTGATTGAGAAGAGAAGAACACAAGCAAAGCTAGAGCTTTGATCGACTCTCATGATCACCAGTATAGTGACCGGCCTTGCTGAAAGTGGCATGTACTACTGGTACTGCTAGATAAAGTGAAAGTGTTGTTGATATGATAGCTCTTTATAGTGTTCCTTTGTAGTTTGTGGCTTTTGGGAATTGCATGAAACAGCCAGACAAGAGAGACCTAAGCCTCTGCGTACAAAACACTGCGTGCATTACTTCAAACTAAGTCTGTTTCATAACATAGAGAGCCTCACACACAAACACACGCACATGTACAGCATGCATTACGGTATCACTCACCTAGCATAAGGGTGTATCTATTCACTTGACTGGACTACTGCATGGACTCACCTTTGACTCCAAAAATGGCACAAATTAGTGCTCAATTTAGCTCTCTAGTTGTGTTGTTTTGAGGGTTTAATACTCTTGTAAGCCAGTCTTTCTGTTTTTGCCATAATGACCTCTGTAGTTGCCTTGCTAATACAGTAACTGTGTAGCTATGATGAAAACCAGCTGTGTTCAGTGATAGTTATAATAGCTGTACACGTAGGGACATGGAAAAATTGACATTCAATCTAAGGATCATCAATCAAACCAGCCGGTAGTGAACAAGTCCCCCTGCTATATAGCTGGTCTATGAGCCTCCTCTGCCACTAGTTGTCCTATGCTTGCCAAATGACCCCGGATGCAGATACATGTAGGAAACTTTTACCAACTCCATACCTTGACACTCGAGATTATTAATACACCAGAGCTCCTTGTCAGCAAGAAATAATCACTATAGGAGACATGCATACATAGCTATTACCTAGCTTTAGCATGATGAGTGTATATACCCATGTTGTAAGTATATCTTAATAAGTTGAGTATGATTCAGCTACATTCTAAAATTTAACCAGTCGGTGTACTTAGTACAGCACACATACAGGCTAGGAAAAGAGTAAAAATATGTATTGTCACAGTTTTAAATAGCTAAGATCGGCAGCATCGTGGTACTATTTAATGTAGACAGTCTATGTACATGTATAGTGATATATTTTACATTAGTATAATGAAATGTGCACTGTGACAGGCTATAGGTAAATAGAACTACGCATGTCATGCATAGGATGGTGCACAGGTGCATGGATTGGGTGCAAATGAACCCATATGCACCCTCTGGTGACACCACTGGCTAAGCTGTGACACTCTGATGCTATAACTGATTTCACCTGCCTGACATGAATGCTTGATCTGATTTAGAGCAAGCAAGCATAAAATCTGTGTCTTTCCGACCAGAGAAGGGATACGACAGCATTCTAGGATTACCAATCAGTGCAAAATTACAGGTTTTAGTTAATATTTTGGGTTCAAAGGTGAATCCAGTAGTCCAGTCCAGTCCAGTAGTCCAGTCCAGTGGTCCAGTCCAGTGAATAGATACACCCCCTAGCATAATAACATTATCATGCTCTTAATAATTTCAAACATACATCATGGGTTCATGTTATACAATATCATATCACACTACCAAAGTTTTATTGACAGGAGAGTACTAGTGCAGTGCAATTATGTAATATTATCTATCTAAAATAATGCAGTAAGCTGTTGATATAATTAACTAATGCATGACTATTATAGAACTCATGGCCATTGTTTTTCCCTTATAATGATATCGATTCTCCTTCAGCAGTATTATCAGCACCATCTTCTTTCCCAGAGGCTAGATCCTCCTTTACAACATAATATTTACCTTACCTCAGTTGACTATATTATATTCTTTAGTGTATAGCTACAGTGGTTTGCTTACCGTCTGAACATCAACTGGCTGTTTGGGACCAATTGAGTTCCTATCATTATCTCCTTGTAGACCTGTCCTATCACAAGCAGGTCCTGTCAAACTTACATTCAAGTCAAGCAAGTCATTCATGTATCACTATTAAAGAGAATAATATAGCTACCTTGATAATTGGAGACTATCCCTCGATTCTGTGTTTACCTCCTTGATCTCAGTGTACTCGTGTTTTGTTTTACCATCATCTGATGCAGTAGCTTTGCTTACCTTGTGGTAGGCTGGTCCAACTAAGCTGTACTCACCATCGGAACCTGGAAGAGCACTATAGGCAGGATTACTTTCGAAGTTAAGTTGCTGAGTTTGGGCAGACTTGTTATCCTGTCTTTCCCTTTGCTGCTTATGAGAATAGCGACCACTTGTAATGAATGACTTTGCTTTTGGAGAAGCTATGGTGACCTCCTTACTGTCAGTTGTCACTTTTAAAGAGGCACTTAAGCCGTTCTTATTAGCTGATTTTTCATAGAGAGGTCCAATTGTAGAGTATTCTCCTACACCAGGTAGTGGAAGAGTGCTGTAAGAAGGATTCATCTCAACATTCTCCCCAGGCATGAGTTTTTGATGGATTGGTGGGTGCTTGCCATGCATGCCATATCCTCTTTGAGATGAAGTTTCATTTGCAGCACCTTTCTTTGCCTTTTGAATTTCATCATACCTCTTTACTGAATCAATTTGATCACCAACCTTAGACTTCACGGTGTGATTATACTTGTTGAAATCTTTCCTAGCACTGTTCCCAGTGGAATATGATGGATTTTTCTCTGTCTCCAGTTGACGAACCTTGGCATTCAAATTTCTACTATAATATTATTATGCATGTTGGTAAACGATACAATAACCAATAGCTTGTCTCGATACCTTGTTTTTAGTTGTTCCTTTTGCTTGAGTATAGTGATAATGAAATAAACTAAAGCTGCCACTGCTAGAATCAGTAACACTACAAGCACAGCAATAAGGAAAGCAAGCACCCCAACAGCTATTCTTGATCCATTCACACACCTTTTATAGAGTTCATACTTGGAATCAATGATTATTGAACTAAATTGAAAGTAAACTTACTCAGTTGACAAGGATTCCAATTGATTGGATGCTAGTGTTATGACTTCAATGCATGTTGTAGAGCTGTTTACTGACACACAGCAGTTATAAAGTGTAGACGGAGCTAGTCTATCGAGCTGGAATGATGTCATGTTGCTTGATACCATGGATTGAGCAGCATGAGTTGTATTGTTGTATACATAGAAGCATTTAACCTCCAAGTATTTGATCATCTGATTGTCCACTGGATTCCAGGTTAATCTTACTGATGTATCACTGTAGCTAGCATTGACTTTTAATGCTGTATGCACAAAATAATGCATCAGGCTAGCTAGAATGCAACACAATAGTAGTTAATATCTTAGTGCAACTATACTTACATACAATATTTGTACACCTGACGCCAGCATCTTCTATACCAGATAGATGGCAGATAGCATATGGGTATCTGGAACAGTCAATCAATTTTGGTTCTATTCCGGAACAGCTTACATTGTTAAAGAGAAATTCAGTAGCTGTTGAATTCGAAAAGTTTTGTACACCTTGCCGTGTTAGAGCAAGTGAATCTGAAAATAAAAAATATTCCTATCGTATAATGTGATTTTGTTTGGCAAACTACTTTTATCAGTGACCTGGTCCTAATTGAGTACAATATCCTTTACTACTTTTGCGGTTCTTACCAATTTGTGAAAATCCAAGTTGCCGGCATACAACTACTGCATCATTGTTATCCCAGTTGTCTTTGCACACTCTTTTCCATGTTCCCATATTACTGCATACTTCCACCCTCCCTTCCAGCGCTGTCCTTCCTCCTACTAATCGAATATCTCCATACTTACCACAGTTTGTTGCCTCACACCCTACAATAATGATTATAATCAACTAAATCAAACTAGGCTGTATATAGCATACCTGACTTGATAGCAAACGATAACGATAGGAAACGCAACAATGTAAATATCTTCGCCATTGTGTTAGTGAAAAACCGCTTGACAGTCGCTGATAGCTAGCTCCTATATACACTGATTCGCTTATCTCACAGGAGAAATGTATCAGTCTAATTTTGGGAAAGTGAAGTTTGCATTTGGGAATTTTCATCTGAAAACATGTAGGATTGATAATGAAGGGCTCAGAAGCAAAGCAGGCTAACCCCAAGCTAAATATGGAGAATTGTCTAAAAGCTCAAAAATGGACTAAAACCATACATTGTACTCTACCAAGTTGCCAAAATTTTCAAAAAATTGAATTTTCTATAGCTCATGAAACACATTTTAAACATGTTTTCAAGATTCAGGGGGCTAAGTCAACATTTGTGGGTTAGCCTACTAGTTGGCGGTATAGCAATCGAAGGACATTGGTATGAATGGCAGCTATAATAGCACAAGCAGCCCTCAACATGCCCTTAATAATTAGTATAAAAATTGATTTTAATCTTGAAGTAATAATAATTGGCAGGGATCCACTTATAAAATACTCTGACAATTATGGCTTATAACTCTATTCATCCAACACACCCTTTACATTACCTTGAGCTCAGGAAATATTCTGGTATGAATATTATTATGCATGTGGTAATAACCAGTGAGGAGAGAATAATTAAGTTTCATACTGATTGAAGGTTGATAATCACAAAAATAATAATGATTTGAGTGGTAGTTTGTTAAAACACGAAGCAATAATCACTAGAGTTTTACTTCCTTATTCTGGTATCTAGAGTTGACTTGTAACGCCACGACAGATTGGTGCGATCATCATCAGGCTTGAAATACTAGAAAAGGACAAGATAGGAAGAGTAAGAGTAAAAAGCTGGAAATTAAGTTCTCTGCTATACCAATAATCATCAATGATGATTTATTATTATACTAATCATACAAGTATGTTTGATGTCACAATCATGGGATAATGTGACTGAACACTAGCTACTAACAGCATGCCATTGTACAATCGAGTGCCAGTTAGTACAGCGCATGCGCAGATGAAGACCACACCCCTCACTGCAGGCCAAGAGTAGCTGCTCGTGGACTGATGGCGACGCTCAAACATCGAATCTACCACCAGACCATGACAAAGAGCAGACATCGCCTCTCGCTTCGCTCGAGGCTCGGTGGCCTGCCGAGCAGGCCTGTCGAAATACGCGGCGCTTGCGCCGCTCGCTCGAGCTCGAGAATGCATCTCTATGGCCCCTAGGCCTTGGCAACCTCGTTTGTGCACACGGCACAACAATTCTGACCAATCATGAGTCTTCTGAACTTGTAGGAGAGCGCATCTTTTATGCCCTCCAGGTTAGGACACGGACTATATAAGAAAATTGATCATCTGAAAAATATTTTTCGTTGTATATATATAATTATGGATTTGACTTCTTTATACCCTACTGTGAGGTGTAGAAGTAAAATTTTGTGATTATTAATTATATCCCCAGTAGAAATTTACTCAATTTATTTTTCTATGGTTATGAGGTAATTATGGTGTAATGTTTGACGAAACCTATGGTGTAATCTATGAGGTAATTATGAGAAAATTCAGGGCCTCAATGGAGCCTTTCTGAGACTTGAAAATCAGTATGACATTGTAGAGTATCTGACACCAATATCTAGCGAATATATTAAAAGCTGCTCGAGAGCTACTTTCTCCGATAAGTACTGCTGGCCAAACTTCATGCGTTCTCTTAGCTGATGTAATCCCGTGGATAAATAAAGCTAGCCTTGTGCTATATATATTTTATAGCACGCATGTTGCATGCCATGCCACGACCAACCTGATATTCGGAAGCTGTATGGCACTGTCAAGCTCATCTCCTATGATTGAAGCATCAAAACTTATCACTATTGGGATCGAGTTAGTCTCAGTTTCCATCTCTAGTAGCTCTACGCTGGCATCGATGTGGCTTGGAGACTGTGCACGCACTATATTGACGACCTTTACTATCTTATGCACCATGATAACTATGTAGCTACAGGGGATGTGGTCAAGTTTTTCATTAATTGGCAATTCGGTAAATATTGACAAAGATTGCTGAAACCACAAACCAGACATAATGTATATGCATGGTAACAGTGTTAAGCATTCGGAGCCAAATAAAGTATCACCACACCATCTGAGAGTTGCTTTTAACTAGTGTCACTTAATGCTTGTCAAAGTGTATATTATGGCCACTAGAGTAAGGTACTGATCTTCGGACGTAGATATTTTCGGACATCACTAAGCCATCTTCATTTAACCTGATGCTCCTTCTCGAACATAAACAGATAGCTCTACCCCATAGTATTTACCATCTATAATCTGTGACCATAGCACTAAGTGACGTGGGTACTGTACTAAATCAAAGATCTTATACGAAATATTGATTTCTGTCCAGGAGTATGAATTTTCGACCAACCTTCATAAAAATTAAACCAAAAGTGATCAACTCTCTCCAACACCGATACGACTCTCCCACTACCTTGCCGTTCTTGATTGGTAATTGCAACCTCCGAAGCCCCACCCACTGCGCATGCGCTGTGCTTATGTGAAGTCGAGTCCTGGTATCAATGTTCATTCGGTATGAATTTTTGTCCTCGCGGAAAAGCCATTGCCCAGGGGAAGAGCATGTGTGCCAGCGTCTGCGCCACAACGATAGTGTACCAAGTAGTTTAAAACAGTTTAGCGGGATATATGATGGCAACTTAGAAGATCTGGTGTTATTCACCTGACAATTGACACCCTATTTTCTAAATGACCATCAAAATTTCCCGCTGAACTGTTAAGACAACTTGGTACGCTCTCGTTGTGGCGCAGACGCTGGCACACACGCTCTTCACCTGGACAATGGCTTTTCCGCGCAGACGAAAATTCATACCGAACGAACATTGATATCAGGACTCAACTTCACGTAAGCACAGCGCATGCGCAGTGGGAGGGGCTTCAGAGATTGCAATTACCAATCAAGAACGGCAAGGTAGTAAGAGAGTCGTATCGGTGTTGGAGAGAGTTGATCACTTTTGGTTTAATTTTTATGAAGGTTGGTCGAAAATTCATACTCCTGGACAGAAATCTATATTTCGTATAAGATCTTTGATTTAGTACAGTACCCACGTCACTTAGTGCTATGGTCACAGATTATAGATGGTAAATACTATGGGGTAGAGCTATCTGTTTATGTTCGAGAAGGAGCATCAGGTTAAATGAAGATGGCTTAGTGATGTCCGAAAATATCTACGTCCGAAGATCAGTACAGTCCAACCTCGATTATCCGAACCCCTTTGGCCAAGGGGAAATTTGGAATTGTTCGGATAAGCAAAAAGTTCGGATAACGTTGACCACACCCACTAGATCGATCATGCATGCAAAAACGTATCATTGACAGATTTATCGACCATTTTGACGATTTTAATCCCCTACTCGATTGATAGAATGCTTACCATACGTTTCTTTTACTTCTTTGAGCGTTAAAATTAGATTTGATAGCAGTGCAACTGCTGGTTCTCGCGTGGCAATGATGCGACGTAGGTTTACTGCGCATGCGCAATCCAGTCACGTGGTCACAATGTGTACTTTGACCCTGAATTTTGTTTGCATCTCGAGTTCGGATAATCGAGAGTTCGGATAATCGAGGTTCGGATAATCGAGGTTGGACTGTACCTTACTCTAAACATTAATTTTGTACGTACATGATGCAATTTTTCAGATAAGTCAGACTTAATTGTTTTACCCTTTGTTTCCATTCAGTTCCATTGTGCTGCCGCTCTCTAACCTCTGCTCGCTGTCTCTCTTCAACCTACACATATACAATGTCATAATTATTATAATCTATGATAGGACTATCATAACAATAATTATTATTATAGTGATACTATTATCCTGTCAGTAGCCAAGGGTAATTCAGGCTCCAATTTCAATAAAATTCATGACTTTAAGCTTTGTCATCAACATCATATTGACTACTCTTTTGCAGTTTTTAGTACATGTACAGTCGAACCTCCAAACAAAGGACACTTTGAGGATAATATAAATTCAGCTGTTTTGTCCCTAATAGAGAGGTTATCCTCTTCTCGGAGATTCTCAATGAATAGAAATTATAGGAAATGTGGTAGTTTTTGGGGCCCCAAACAGTGTCCCCTATAGAGAGGTTTAATATACAGTGTCCCTTTCTTGGAGGATCCTTTCTCAGAGGTTCGACTGTATTTCTACTATAGAAGTATGTGCATGTATGTGCTTACTGTGTGTTTTGCTTCTGCTGCAGTTTCACTATCCCCTCTCGCCATAGCCTCAGTCAAGTCCCTCCACACTACCCTAGATTCATAAGCTTCTTGCTTGGATAGCTTCTTAATCTTCTTTCGAATGGTTGGAGCATAAGCATCAACAAACACCTCCTGGCTCTGTTCATGATGAGACAAAATTCAAATATAGCAGATGCAATTACATTGTATCAATACATGTACGTGTACATGTATGTCATACCCTATGTAGAATATTATGTGCATATACATGTCAGGTCCCCTTGGAAGCTGGCTGCCCCCCTCCCCCCCCCCCCCCCCCCCCCCCCTTGAGAATAGCCACCAACCATACGTACAATATGTGTACATGAAAAAAGTTTAAACAGTGAAAGTGTCCAACATGGCAGTTTTGCTCATGTTTAACTTACAAACTATCAGAAGCTTCGCGCTACGCGCATTAGGAAACATATCCCCCATCCAACATTTGACTATTAAAAAGGAGGGATATCACTGACAGGCTTCTCCCCAACTGGGTCTCAGAAGCCACCAGAAACAGTCTCAGAGGTTATAGAGTTTAAAAACATCCTGGGGGAGCATACCCCCAGATCCCCCTAATGTATTATTCTACATTATAATATTCTTTATGGATGAAAAAACATGAAGTATTACTATAGTCCTTGCCCCCCTTTAACTCCACAATTGTCGCGTTTGCCCCCCCCCCCCTTGACGAAAATCCTAAATGAAAGCCTGCACGTACATGTACGTACATGTATACTGGATAAAAATTCAACATCATCCCTATCATAGTCATTTACATGCTATTTGCAGAGAGAGAGTAACCATATGCATCCAGCTATCGCAACACAGTGGAATAAATGGACACAGAAAGTAACCAGTACAGGATTGTTAATACAGCATGCTTGCTAGCATTCACATAATATTATGGTGTTATGTAGAATCCCCACTCACCCCAGAGCTGTCAGTAGCAGTGAGGATGCCATCCCACTCCCCATCAATCTTCAGAAATGGCTTCTCCTTTTTATACCTGTTGAATTTTTTTACAGATAATTATATTGATAAATTAAAGGTGTATTACAAATGATCAGATCCTCCACCAATACATGTCTTTAATGGGTTATTTTGGCAGGTGTATACAGAGTGATAGCAAACTTTAACGGATAATGGATCTCAAGCTCCTGGCAATGTTCAGCACAACATACACCACGTAGGCAACCCCCCTCTCCTTACACCATATACCATATATGACTGGATACATCCGCATTATATTACACGTATAATCATGGTACCTCTATCAGAAGTTTCTTGCCTAGAGCTACCCTTATAAAACTAAGGGAATTTTGCTCTTACAAATAGTAATAATGTGACTTGATATTGAGACTAAGCATCATTGCAGATGCAGTATAAAGGAGCGCACGGACACAAAAGATACTCTTCTACTAGGGCTCAAACAACTATCTGGCTAGATCACTGCTTACTTTATCTCTGCCGTGACTTTGTGCTTCTTGCCACCTCTGAAAGGCTAAAGGTAAAGATTAACATAATGATACATGTATGTCACCAAGAGCCTGCAGTGCATATTTTTCTAAAGTAGCAACTGATGTACCTTGGTGTGAAATTCAATCTTAGCAGAATATCCGCTCTGTTTGCATGATATGGGACACTCTCCACCAAATTCAAACCATGGATATGTCAGTATCGACCTAATCAAAGCGTACATTGAAATGGTAAGTGTATACCAGTATATATAACAAATGATTACCTGACATATCCATTGGGAATTTGCATGACATATTCTTCATTGTGGTTAAGGAAATGCATATGCACTGCCAATGCGTGTTAGTGGGTGAAGACATACAATGAACTAGCTATATAGGTGGTGTATACAGGAACTAGAGGGGGGGGAGAGGGGGGATTGTGCATAGGCATGTGCAAAGCAAGTGCGCAAAATCTTTCAATGTCACGCCCACTTTTATATCCTTATCTACTGATTTACGCAAGAAACTAGCAGCTTGACTTGAATACACGCAGCTTTCTGTATAGTACACATGTTACTATGCCAAAGCAATTGTGGAAAGAGCCATTCCTGAATGTAAACAAAAAGGATTCTGAAAGTTCCACTTGTCTTTTCTAGTGATACCGTATTTCTGATTAAAAATCAGTGGTGGGTGGGGATCACTCGCGCAGAGGCACCTGTCTGGGCGTCCAAGGTCCTGGTTGAGAAAGCTGTGTTGGATCGACTGTTGGCTCCTCTCGGCACCATTCCTCTTTTTGTTTTGTGTATATGGCATCTATGATGGCGTGGCTAGGTGTAGTTGCACGATCAAGCATGGCTAGGGGTCAATGGTGATTCTGGTGATATGTTTAGGTATGGCCCTCAGGTTTGGTTATCTGTTTAATACGATAACTTTTTGTTATCTGGTTTTGAATATGTATGATAAAATCAGTTTAATTTTATTTCTATGAGGGATCCGGTTTGGTTTTGGTTTCGGCAATTCAGTGTGAATGGCTAAGTTTTAGGATAGGGGTTGATAAGTTTCGATAGTTCGATGCATAATATTATTTCTGGGGATCAATAGATTTCAGTGCGTCAGGACAATGTGTGTTTATTAGTATTTTGTTTTCCCTTCAGGTGAGGATAAAATTTATCCTCGTCTAATCAATTCTTATCCAAGCCACACTTAATGTGGCTTGGATAAGAATTGATTAGACGGAGATCTCCTTGGAATTTCATTTAGTTTTTGGACATTTGGATAAGAAATGTGTGTGACTGAGTTTTGTTATGTTTTTGGCATGTTTAGATTCATGATTGTGTGATTTACTGAAATTTGGTTAATAATATGATATTGTGTCGGGGGTTGTGGGGTTTGGTTAATCATCCAGTCTTCTTGGTTGGGGTAGCTTGGTTCCGGATATCCCTATGCTGCTCTGGCTTGGCTGTAGGACTAGCGACAGTGGTTGCGATGTGCTCTCACTAGGTTCTGGTTGAGGGTAGATCAAAATTCGGCGAAGCTAAAGCATTATTATTATTTTCATGCCGAATTGTTAGAAGAAATATGGTATTATCGATTGTGAAAATTGAGGTCAAGGGGGATTTCCAGGCAACCAAAAACAAGGCCTAAATACACCCTGTACATACAAATACCCACACACATTTTAAACAAATAATGTCATGTACATGTATGCAGCATTCACCTGAACCACCCACATGCACATGCACATCCTCTCCCACCCTGCCCAGACTGCATGGTGGAGAATTCTTCATGAATCACCATGTTGGAATTTTGCTTAAGGATGAGAAGGGGTGTGGGTTGTATTAGTGGGAAGGGTCCTACTACCAGTAAAAGTAACTCCCTAATAGCTTATCTTGATCGAATGGGACGTACCTGTTCCATTGTTCTGGGCCTTGACAGAGAGTCCAAGGAACTTCGTTTTAGTTCCAACAGTTCCATTCACGTAGAACCTCTTAGAGGGACACTCAGCATAGAATGCCGACACTAGATAACATAGTCATTATACATGTACATGTATAATGCACAATGAGCACAGGCATTAATGTGGGACGGACTTCAACAGTGGAGCTAATTATGCATGCTTTTTCCATTAGCATGTAGCACGATGTTATGTACGACAATCTTTGGTAAAGGGTGTCAAATACAATGTCATGTAATCAGCAATGCCAATTTTTTCAAAACTGTGATATCAACTACCAAAGTACGTGCATATCGTGTATAGTGTAAGGATCTGGAGACACTTGCTCAAGCATGCCAAATTTAATACGGTAATAGTGTAGAGATATTCACACACACACCTGGAGGGTGATGTGACACTTGCTCAGCCAACAGAGACAGGGAATCATAGCCAGCAGTCTCCACTGGACTGGTTTCAACCAACCTCTGGTGGTGAAAAGATATTCATACTCACTCAGTTCAAACAAGTCAAGTTGCACTTACCTGTTCATCAGCATTGGGAGCAGTCCTCTTCCCTCCTGGTACGTCCCAGTAGCAGCGAAATACCTCCCCCAACACTGGATTGTATGGCTTCTTAGGGGCTGCTCCCTGTAATCATGTAACAGATGCAGTAACAAGTATACAAGTGAGCTACATGTATATCACATCATTGATGATACCATCCCACTGAAAATCTGTGGGGAAGTAAATTTGGTAGTTGGTGGTCACAGCCACCAACCAAAATCAGCCACAGATTCCATATAGATGGAAATAATATTATTAATAGCAATTAAATTTGGAAGTTGGGCCCAAAATTGCCATCGCAAAAATATCCAACAGTCGGGTACAAATGAAACGGCAGGCTTGTTAGTCTGTGCGATAGATCATGCATGCAAGTATTACATCATTATTATTGTGCATGTAAACTGAAAATATTTGTAGGTTGTTATTACAATGTAAAGTTATTTATACAAACACACCTGGGTACGGCATATGACTAATAAGTTTTGGCAGATACTAATTTGGCAGTTGTAAGTAAGGCAGATCGCCTGCAAGAATCACAAATTTTAATTCCCTACTAACTTTTCTGGCAATAATATAAAATTTACCATTAATGTCCATTCTAGATCAAATCATCCCAGAGGAGGTTGGACATGACGTACATTTACGCTATAGTCACATGACCTTGGTATGCAATTATGCTACCACGCATTCAAAAGAATGCCATTTGCGAGTGTAGCTGGTAGCTAAAACTTTTGCGTTTGTGAACTATGGCCAAATCTAAAGCTGGAACGGAGATAAATCGTGTAGATCTAATGATGTACATCAAAACGGTCGGTTTTTGTTGTTGTAATTCTGAGAAACAAATTTTCTCGATTTACAAGAAGTATGAGGGGTGGACAGGCAAGGTATGGCGCTGGATCTTCTTTTCTCATGGATTTCAACTTGCTTTCACATTTAAAACTGTCTTCAAGGCTTTAGATCGTGACTTACACTTTGTACAGTATTGTATATGAGGTAACACGCCCACTTTTTGTGCATACGTGATCGTGTCCAACCTCCTCTGAAATCATCCTACTAGCTAGATCATGATACACCAACCAGATATCACATCTTTCAATTAATACCTAATATCACAATCTAGCCAGTTAAGATTCCCCACCGAGAACTTGGTCACTGAAATATTATGCAAGTAAATTACCTTTTTGGATGCACTTATGGAGGAGAGGTACCACCTCACTACTTCAACCATCCTCGCTTTGGGGTCACTAAGGTCAGCAGCTCTGTATCATACAATATCACAGATGTAAAAACTAGAGCTCTGTAGAGCACATACCCCGCGCGCACATTGTGCAATATATAGATTTATTTTCAGTGCATGGCTATACTTTTGTGAACTTGAGAGAAATAATGGAAGTGCTGCTTAGCTAATTGTTCCGGTGACACTTGAAACAGCCCTCTCTGCACCCAGACTAGGAAGACATGAACTTGTACCTATATTTTGTTGTAATAATAGTATAGCTATCTTACATACTGATTAATTCCATGGGGCTTCAGATTTCAGTCACTTCACGAGAATTACATGTATTTAGAACATCGACGACCTTTACCAGTCATACGCTTGTTAGTTGTGCGCATGAGCAGAAAGCATAATGGCATGTATTATGCATTGATGGGCACTGTCGATAGGCGTGGCTATGGTGGCCAACAAACATGCACTATTTGTGACGCTCATGGACCGTATCCCTCAATTTGACGCACACTGAAGCCATTTTTTCGCCGAATTCGATTGATTCATTGTGCTTACGAGTCGCTTAGACGCCTACATCTCGAGATATGGCGATTCTTGTGCTAACGACGACGACGACGACGACGACACAACCGATTACTTTACCTCTTGCGCATGTGCGCGGGGTAAAAATATCACTAACTCCTTGTATAATGTACAATACCTGGTAAGAATATCAGGATGGGCGAAAAATTCAGCATACATCTCCAGCAGTGATCGCTTTTCCAATATCGTGACTGGTAATGCAAATCTTGTCAGGTCCATGCCAATTCTCAGCTGTGAGAGTATCTGAAGGATCAGACTCTTTTGTGTATCTGCAAAGCAGTGCATCAAGTGCAATAATTACAATATTCAGCCAGCCAAGTACATCGTAAAATTAATATAAGAGTGTGGATATGTTGACCTTTAGTGTGATAAGAGCAAATAATTATAAGCCTTTTACAAGCCTCTGCAAAAATCAACAGCTTGGGCTGACTGCCTTAGCTTAATAACAGCCCTGAGTGGTCTCTGGATGGACACTTTGCTTATATAAATTTAGCCCCTTCCTTCCCTCAACCTTAAAGATACACGTGTCATCTAATATGAACATGTAAATAGGGTTTCATGGGGGGGAACCCAAAAAGAAACCTTTAATTATTGTGTAGTGTCTTTGTTCACCATGGACATTGAATTTGATGCCAAAACATTATACCATAGCAAGTGCAATGCCAGTGTTTACATACATAGTTACAGGAGTTGTGGCTAGATCATGTTTCAGAGCCATGCTTACATGTTACAGACACATCAGGTAATGTCATCAAAATAACTGAAAGGTTTGTCTGATGTAGGAATTATCCTTATGTTGCATGGGTGTATCATTAACATACTTTGCATTAGCAGGTATGTATAGATTTCAATTGAACCCAGCTAATGTCATTCCCAGCTGTGGCTTATCCCGTTTGCAGTCTGTAAATTACATTCTTGTTGGTCACCAGGAGTACTGCAAGCCAATTTATCTACTAGCAGCAATGTATGCAAATGATACAATACTATATATCTTAGCAGGGTTTCATACAGGGTTTTTAGTGTGTGGGGGGAGGAGGGAACTGCCGCAGTGTTAAACATGCGCACACACACACACTGAGGTGGGGGGGGGGGTCTGGGGGCATTCGCCCCTCCCCCCAGAAAGTTTATTGTTATCCTTCAATTTGAACAAGATTCATACAACCATAATATCGGATGGATGGTTTATGCTTCTCATTGAAGGACTAACTCAAGCACTTGGACATTCAAATCAAGCTTAGCGCAAAACACAAGAGCCAACCTTATAGCAGCTCCTTTCCCTATAAAGTATGAAGCCTATCATTGGAGGGATTACAAAAATAGCACTCTGATCTGTAGTTATACAGCTCTCTAGAGCACATATTGCACACCGGCTGCACATGACATTACTATCTGATATCCTGCATGGGCCTGAAGTGGCTTGATAACCCTTATGTACAAAACCAGCACAGGTGTGGTTCACAAGCAAGGCCAAGAAAAATGCACTACTAGCAGTACTCGTGGACCTCATCAAGTACCTTAAATGAAAGGAGGTAACAATTATTCGACACCTAGACCTAAAGCTCTGGTAATTTTTGAGTGGAAGACGATATCCATTTGATCTCTATCTGTATATGCATGGCTGGGGTAATTGTATTATTGCTACTACACAATCATAAGTTAACCAATGAATGCTAACCATGATAGAGTAGTAGGATGATTAACATACCAGTGGTTCAACAGCAATCATCAATGCAGTACATTTCAGACACAAGGTCTTTCTTTAGCCGTACATACATGTACTACTACTCTTGATTTATGCTTGGTGTGTGCATTGATGACTGCTGTTGAACTACATAAATGATACATCCTACTTCTCTATCAACAGAAGTGTAATACAATTATGAGCATCTTTCTATTAACTGAAAGAAAAAAAGCCCAGGACAGCCACTGGAATAGAACACATAGCCTGTAGGTGCTTTGACCACTGAGCTACGGTATACGTATACCACATGTGTACAATGTCCTGTACACACTCTTAGAGTAGCCATAGTCTAAACTCCAGTAGCATCCTACTGCTACACTCGTAGGAGACCCCACAAATTCCCGTGAAGCACTAAAAACGGTGGAACTTAACAACAATGTTTACATCAGTGTTCTCTGTTGTGGAGACGACTGGCTGCCCTACCGTACACATCACATCCTCTATCAGCAACCTCATAGGTACAGAATACATATCATCACCACCCATTGTGCATAATTTGCAGTGTAGCAGTTTTGATTGGGTCCACCATTGAAGTGTCAATTGAAAAACCATCAAGTATGCTGATTAATTGTTGTAATACCAGTGTCTGCATTTCTATTCTGCACCATTTGTTTTGTATGGTGCATTAACTTCCATAATAACAATGCTCTTTCTCACCATGAAAATCATGTGACCCCATGCAAAGGCTACAAGAGTACGAGTAAGGCAGTATTCCTTCTCTCTACTATGTACCACAGAATTATTGTGGTTGCTGCTAAAATAACAATAAGCCACAAGTCGTGGCATTTTCAGTATAATAGGCACACAATGGCTACAGAAATGGTACACACAAGCATGTGTATAGTCTTGCTATCATACTAGTCTATAACATACATGTAATATCTGACCATCAGTAGCATTAAAGTTCTTGTTGGTAGTTGCTTAGCAACCAAAGGCAATTTACCGGCTATGGGAAGGGGTTGGGTAATCATAAAGTAGGCCAATGATGAACAGAGGTCAACTACCAACAAAATAGTTATCTGCCAGTAATTGGGGTGCATTCGACCATGCATCTCATGCACCCCAATTACTGGCAGATAACTATTATATATTAGTTCAATCAATGAACAAATCATGTGTTTACATGTACGGCAATGGTGGTTATCACTTGAGCCTTCAGTAAACCACACCTATCCAGCTCAAGCTAGAGACCCGAACCTTAGGCCACAAACTTCTCCAACCCACACTAGAAGTACAAGTATGGTACACGTTTTTCACAACAGGTCAATAAATTTTATAGTGAAGAAATGTTAGGCCCGAAAATGTGCTTGCGTCTTATGCTACATATACACACCCTTCAAGGGGTAATCATTATACATACCCTGTGTGTGCTTTGCTTGCAACATAGACTTACAGCTACAACATCTCACCTCCCAAGTCTTCAGTTTCATAAAAGTCTCTATCCTCTTCCACATCAGGAGGGTCACCCTCAAAGCTGGTGACCGAGATAGAGCGAGAGGTTGGGGCCAGGAGAGCTCCCGGTGCAGAAGCACCTGGAGAGAGGTAATCAGCAGCACCATTCAATAGCCTATCATCTGTGCTTTCCGCATTGGTAGTTGGTTGAAGTGGCGTGGAGTTGGCAGAGTCAAATGAGTGTGAGTCTTCGTCGCTCGATGATGATGACTGAGGGGGGTCCAGTGTGATTGTGTGGTGGTTAGGGTCCCCGGGTAACTGCTATAATTTACGCAAAACAATCGAACTATAAACCATATCAGCTATGAATGGAGCCATCTATGAACGCGAATATCGAGCGCGAGTGCACACGGTAATCTGAATGAGCACTCGCTTTCCTATTAAACTCATCGGTTGCGTACATTGCAATAACATTGTACCGCAATATGGATGTAGTTCAAACAGATGAACAACTTACAACAGATTTCTCGCAAGCTCCAGCTTGATCACCGCTCGCCATTCTACGTAGCAGCTAACACTGACTGATTAATAGAAGTCAGTCACCCACGCCGTCAATAGTTAGTAAAGGTCGTCAACCAGATTGATGCCCTAATAATACCAGGAGGTAAAGGTCGTCATCCCGATTGACAAAATTAACAATGACCAGTTTAAATACCAGAAACACAAGTTATCCAACACAGAGCTAAAGGTTAAAAAGCAGTTGTATAGTATAATAAATAATATTTGTTTGTTTCTTCAACTTCTTCGTAATCTCGTGTCAAGCGTTGACTTGTAACGCCATGATTGGTGGTCTTCATCAGGTTCAAAGTACTACATGTATGCAACAAAGAGTAATATTAAATAGTCACAAATACAAATTAAGATGAGGATTGCTAATTCACAGCAGCACACATACACGCACTCATAATCACACTAGAAATCATAATGAAGGCACTATAAAATAACCCTCATCATTAATTTTGGCAATTATTACTATCATCTCCATTGCTGTAGACTCATAGCTAGGCCCCAGTTCCGGAGCTCTGCAGTATGTATAAGGTCTTGGATCGACAAGACAGTTGCAATTAAAATCTGGTGCATGAGATGCATGGTCAAACTTCTCAAATGTGAGGTCTTGCAACTAGTTTGTTGGCCCATGACACCCTCTCATCATTGATCTACCCTGGTATGCAATTCCACCAAAAGTTTCTATAATACAAAGGTAGCTGGTCTTATAAGTAAAATATGAAAATTTCCACATACAGTATGCACATGTACGTACATGTGTAGCTGGAATTGAGCAAACCACAGGTAATTACTAACATACAATTAAAGCACATGCACTAAAATCTTACCCTTTGTTTCCATTCAGTTCCACCGTGCTGCCTCTCTCTAGCCTCTGCTCGCTGTCTCTCTTCAACCTAGAATCATCGTATAATAAAGGTGATAAACTATTAATTTTTAATCCCAAATGTGACAGCCAGGCCGCCTATTGGCAGTTTGCCTTAATTGTACTTATACTGCTATATAATGTCCAGGTAGGTGTTGAATTCTCAAAGGATTTGATTGGTATTGGGTGCAGAAGACAAGCTTTTCAATCATCACACATACTTCTCATTCTGACATGAGTGAGTATGATTAATAATTTGAGTGGCTATGTAAACTGTATTGTGACTTCCCCCCACACCTTGCAAGTACACAAGTACAAGTACAGCTGAATGTCTATGTTGGGAAAAGCACCATAGCAATAACATCACGTCCAAATTTCAGGCACTGAAACAGCTGCTGTACTGTACGCATAGTGGCCAGACCCTAGCTAGCCTCTCTCGAGAGCGTGGCTATCAAGAATTGGCTTAAGTGATACTCAACGGGTATCAAAAATTTCTTTTATACTGTTCAGCCTTAAAAATCAAAAAGTTCAAGGGGTAACTCTCCTGAATCCTACTCAGAACATAATTTCTGTGTCAAAATTTTCAGCCATTGCATACCGGTATGTTATATTTGTGGTGAGTAGAGAAGTCTTAATATTGTACATGTATATATCTTACTATGTGTTTCGCCTCCCCGGCGGCTTCACTGTCATCCCTTGCCATAGCCTCAGTCAAGTCCCTCCACACTACTCTAGATTCATAAGCTTCTTGCTTGGATAGCTTCTTGATCTTCTTTCGAATGGTTGGAGCATAAGCATCAACAAATTCCTGCTGGCTCTGCATGTACAATGACATGATAACCAACATTAAGTTTAAGCTTATGGACAATGACGTATTCAGGGACGGATCTAGGAATTAATATGGTGGGATTGTAAGTATAATTGCGCGCACAGTGCACGAAAATTCTTGCTACCATGCCCACTTTAATGAACCACACCCATTTTAATCACAAACATCTGTGAAATCGGGTACATTATTTTGATTCAGAAATGTAGCCATGCAGGAATGTCCTATGAGCATGCAGTTCACCATAGAGTGGCAGCTACTATACCAGGCCTTGTATATACGTAAGTGGGTGGGGCTGCTCAGAATCATTTTGGGTGGGGGGGTTGCAAACCTAGTTAAGGTGGATAGCCTAGTGACTCACCCCAGAGCGGTCTTTAGCAGTCAGAATGTTGTCCCATTCTCCCTCAATTTTCATAAAGGGCTTTTCTGATTTGTGCCTATAGGGATTACATATACATTGTTGTGCATATTACAGACAGATACATGCAGACACGTACAACATTGTGCATATACAATAAACAAGTCTTGCATGCACATAGTACATATTCAGGGAACATGTCTATCAGAAGTTGTAACCTTATCTCCGCTGTGACCTTGTGCTTCTTGCCACCCCTGAAAGGCTGAAAATGAAATTTATATACATGTAACATAGCGTACACACAATGCAAGTCAACTACTCTTAGGATGTGTAGCATTGAGATTCAAAGACAATAATATTGTTAATGTACCTTGGTGTGAAATTCAACGTTAGCAGAATATCCACTTTGTTTGCATGATATGGGACACTCTCCACCAAATTCAAACCATGGAATGGTCAGTATCGACCTAATATCATAACACGTGACAGTGATATAAACTGATACACGGACAATAACAATTATATCTAGTACCTGACATATCCATTGGGAATTAGGGCAATGTATTCTTCATTATGATTTAAGAAGTGAACATGAACTGGATAAGGAATGGATGATTACTGTAAGTAATTTGTTTATAGCTTGTATCAATTACATTACTAATTTTAAATAGTCAAATTATAGTAATTTCATAGCTGATTAAATTTTGCAGATTTGCATTCCTAACTTGAAATACATACCGTAGGATGGGTTTTAATTGCATAGTTTAATAATTGCGTTCTAGTCAAGTCAGGCCAAATTGCGAATCCAATAATTGCGATAGACGACCCTGTACCGTACTATAGTATACATGCACGTTTATGCTTGCGAATCTATTAATTACGAAACGTAGAAAAACTCGCAATTTGCAATTAATAGATACTTGCAATTAAAATCCGACCTATGGTACATGTATATGTATTACACTACTGCCCTGGACACTATGTTATTATAAGAGACTAGTGCATGTAAAATAAAGTTATTTATCATACTTGTTCCATTGTTCTGGGCCTTGACAGAGAGTCCAAGGAACTTTGTTTTAGTTCCAACAGTTCCATTCACATAGAGTCTCTTTGAAGGACACTCAGCATAGAATGCTGACACTGTCAGAAGAATAATTCACAGATTCATATTCACAATTAGTTAACCCTCAGCATGGCATCATCAAACACAGCTACATGCACACACTGTATCTAGCTACATATAAATATGATTGTGTGACATGCACACATGTGTACCTGGAGGATGGTGTGACACTTGCTCAGCCAACAGAGACAGGGAATCATAGCCAGCAGTCTCCACTGGACCCGATTCCAAGAGCCTCTGTATAACAATAGATATTACTTCATGTCATGTGAAACAGCTACATGTACAACAGGGTAGAGAAAGTCATAATTATTACCTGTTCATCAGCATTGGGAGCAGTCCTCTTCCCTCCTGGTATATCCCAGTAGCAGCGAAATACCTCCCCTAGAACCGGGTTATATGGCTTCTTGGGGGCTGCTCCCTATGTTTCAGGGGGAAAAAATAAGTACCAAGATGAGTGGCAAATAGGGTAGGTTCTCTCTTCCAGCCCAGTAGAAAAGAGAGAAAGAGGGAGAGGGAGCGAGACAGCACTGGGAGCATTGCTATCATGCTTTGCACACAGAAGGCCGAGAGAAAGAGGGAGAGGGAGCGAGACAGCACTGGGAGCATTGCTATCATGCTTTGCACACAGAAGGCCAAGAACGTCTCCCATTGCATTCATCAACCCAATAGGCTATCCTCCCACATAAATACACAGACGGGAGTGACTACCTCGATCAGCTGGAGCCATCTGCCCAAATTCATTGTACTATTGATATAGGTAACCTACTTAAGTTAGAGTCACAGGCTCATGCATACAGGCTGAAAATAATCGAATGGCCACGCACGATGAATAGCTATATGAAATTACAATTCTCATGTATATAATTTTAACCTTTTTGGATGCACTGACAGAAGAGAGGTACCATCTGACTACTTCAACCATTCTATCCTTGGGATTAGTAAGGTCGGCAGCTCTATAAATAATACAGGTATGCAATCAGAACTCTCTCTTAATCAAAATTAATGTTATTTAACAGATTACTACCTGGTGAGTATATCAGGATGGGCAAAAAATTCTGCATACATTTCTAGAAGGGAGCGCTTTTCAAGTATATAGACGGGTAGTGCGAATCTGGTCAGGTCCATACCGATTCTCAGCTGAGACAGAACCTGAAGGATCAAGCTCTTGTGTGTATCTGCAAAATACATAAATCACATGAACTGTTTCCTGTGTTACTACCGTATATGCACATACAGGAAATGCACTGGTCCATTTTGTGGATAGACCAGCATATTATACAAAGTCCATGGACTCAGGCCACAAGGATTCTTGCCCAGATCTTGCCAACAAACACAGGGCTATTCATACTTTTGTTATGATCTCAACAACTATCTCTAACCCTCCTCCTTCATATTTTCAATTTTCTATACCTTCAGGTAAATTCTCAACACAGTCATAAGAAATTTTCTCAATGATACATAGCTTGCATGCCTGCAATTAGGATGAGCTAGCAAATACCGTACCTTATAGTGGGAAACTAGCGAGGTTTTTAATTTGGTGAATTCGGTATTGATCGCCAAATACAACCACCAATTATACCACAACTAAGCTTAACTTATTAACTATTCTCATGTTAGGCCATGCAAAGTTAATCTTCTGTTTCTCATCCTCGCCCGCACGTACATCAAACCCCCCGTGTGTATTTTTGATTTTCAGATTTCGGCTGGATGACGTCATCAAGCCATAACTAATTAATCAATAATTAACCATTTTGGGGGTGTGGTCTCGTCGTTAGTTGCTCGAGGCCCGAGTGGATGCTCTACAAATATAGAAAATTGATTGAATGCTCAGCCTCTGCCAACAATATTGGTCAGCAAAGATCATCAGTAACTACTGTGATACTGTAAATGGAGCAGATATAGAGCTAGTCATTGTTGGTTGCCGTTTCAGCTTGTTAGCAATTAATGGGGGTGTGGCTAGGGGGTATGGTATCAAATATCAAAATCATCGCGTCCCTTATGTGCTTTGGAGTATCCTATAGGACAAGAAACAGAATATTTAATTTGTGTGGCCTTATGCTGAATGTGTGTATGTACCTTCAAGATTTCTGGGAAGTGGGTTGTGTGAGAGGAAGGTCCCTGGCATGCACTCAAGGATGGAATTTAATTTTAAGAGCATGAATTGGTCACACTCCATGCACTAGTGGTCTATGTAAGTCTACACAACCACAGTGCACTTTACACATCAGCAAAATTATACTTGTTCCAAATATGCCACATTGCTCTATCGTACTTCTTTGTCCCTAGGAACAGACATTTCGCACAGATCTAACTGGTCCATTGTGTTTTGCAGCAGTACGTCCCTTAGAATGATGTGCACTACTACCCCCGACCATCCAATTATACTATTTGTAGCTATGGTAGCTACCACTTAAAGCAGTTGCTCATCCCCCTAGCTTGCATACATACATGCAGTGCATGTTGATCTTATATGCTATTTAATTTTGGCCACTGGTTAATACAATTATTATTAGCCTTGTCTCCAGCTATTCAACTGAAAAGTGGACAGGGACCATTCTAACAAGGCTGGTTGTTAATAACATTATAGAGATAGCGCTATGTTAATGTACATAGACAGTTTGCATATCCACACAGGCTTTCCGCATTTCTATGAGAAAATTAAGCTATGAGGCTACCATATCTTATTCCTTTCAATGAGCCGATACTAAGTGGATGACTAGTAACTGCTTATAAGAATTCAGTTGGTGAATGGCTTCACTAAAGAGCAGTGTAATAGATCAATGGGTCAAGTGGAAGCATTGTTAGGAGTGTCGGTAACCACACACCACAATAAATAATACTTGCATTTGTATAGATAATTATTATTTGTGTCAGCTAATAAATCCCACCTACAACAAAATTCCCCAGTCTAGAGGGGAAACTTTCGAGGGAGAAAACTTGCACAAATTTTGAGCCATCCATGAAAGTTTCTCCACGAAATTTAAGCATACCCCACCCACCTATACAATTTTTTTAGCATTCAGCGAAAATTTTCTTCATGAAATTCTCAGTTCCTACTGATACACAAAAGTTTTCTCCCATGGAAAAATATTTCAATTGTGATAAAAATTAATGTGCATTTTTCTGGTAAAGGTCGTCAATCGCTCCATAACATAATAATTATAAACGTTATGAGAATTTGTAATTTCTTGCATCATGCATTGTATTCAGTAGTATTTCTCTTGCATACACAATCAGAGAACAAACAAAATTTTAAGCGTACTAGCTGGTAAATTAAATTTTGACACATATGTTCAAGGTGTCACTCACACTGTATAGTGCTAATTTACACTAACATGCCATCAATGTATAGCATAGTCATCCATTAGCACATTATACCATAACTATGAACTGGATCAGCATTTTTGGTTGTCAACACTAACCTCCCAAATCTTCTGTTTCATAGAAATCCTTATCTTCTTCAACATCAGGAGGATCTCCCTCGATGGTTGTGACAGAGATAGAACGAGATGTTTGGCCTAGTGGAGGTCCCGCTGAGGCTACGGACAGATGCTGCACATGTGGCGAGAGTTGATCATCAGCATCAAAGAATTCATCATCACTACTTTCGACAGACGAGAGGTGGGAGGCTGATTGTCTTTCACGTTGGTTGGGAGAGGAGTCAGGTGGAATTTCATCCCCATCATATGAGAACTTGACTGGTTCAAGTGTTATTGTGTGGTGTTCAACATCATTTAGTTGCTGCAAGTAATTTTATACAAAATGAGAGCTCAAATTCAAACAAGCATGACGGTAATACATGCTACAACTATAGCCAGGACAATTGGTAGTTTTACGCTTTATAGTAAAAGCAGCAGATTTATACATACGTATTTACACATAAAACCATGTACACAGCACATACAGCAAACCATACACAAGGAAATTTGAACAGTCATTATTCTGATACACACACCAAATAACGTTCACATATTACAGTGATAACGTCTACCTGGTGTCAGATAGATTAATAGAGCGGACTACAGAGAGTACTCAAAATTTCCATCTTCCCCACATAAGCCTTCAGTACATACACACAACTGTTCAACAAGTTCAAAATCAAGTGACATACGAAGCATGGGTGCTGATGCATAATATGTAAAATTCTGGCACACATTTTAAAACTATCAACTCCCAACATCAGAGCACCGAAATATCCTTCCTTATAGGCTTTACTGTAGTGGATTAATAAGCTACATGCAATAACTTACAGTTGCCATAGCTCTCGAGTTCATTCTTAAGAGTTTATTGTATACAGATGCTGTAACACCTCGTGCAACGCATTTACGCTCTTTAGCGCTCGTAGCTAAGCACTACGACCGCGGATATCCGGCGGAGAAGCGGTCGTGATCATACAGCCACAACCCTTTGATGTACCGGAGACGAGGCCACAACGCGCTAACGTGCTTCTTCCAGTGGAAGTGGTGACGATGGGACCGCCTACATTTATCAGCTTCGCAATCTCCGCATATCGCATGCGCGCGCCGCCTGACGCTGGGCTGGGCGTACGCACGTGCACATATGCGTTGTTTGTCACTGTTGATATTCATCTTCGTCTGCACTGTCATGTGGTGATCTCCTCCACCTATTATTGTACATTCTTTGAATTTCCACCTGTAGCTAAGCTTCAATCCTAAGCTGGTCTTCAAATAGTGCACTGCCACTGGGTCTACTAAGTGCAGTCGTGATCTCCTGGTCCCAACTTGCAGTGGTGCCTGAGAATTGCCTTGTGTGCAAGACTACAAGGCAATTCTCAGGCGCCACTAAAGCCTAGTTTCATGAGCAGAAATTTTAATGTATGAGGTCATAGCATAAATCACATTGGCTTCAGACTACAGGTACAGGTGAAAGTTTAGTGCCCACAAGAAACCTATATTCAACCCTTTAACTTTGGGCCGATTCCACTGCACACAATAGTCTAGGTGCCAGCCCCTTCACAAGAAAGGAAGGGACGGGCACCTAGGCTACTGCACACAACTATGGGGCAACTTTATAAGCTGCACTCTTGATGATTTCTATTGGCCTAAACTGTCCATTCCAGGAGCTCTGATCAGGGTGGTACTGTCAGTCAAAGTGAAATACAACTCTATTTACATGATTCATGATACATGTTGGCACAAAGAGTGGAAAATTAAAGGCCTCATACACAATGTGATATATTAAATGCATGTTGTACACATCTATGTAGCCTTGTTCCAGGGCCTTACAAGCACTTTCATTGTAGTCTGCACAAGACACTCTTGAAAGTGCTTTGAGTTATGCTGGGGACAACTATTGTTTGGCTTTACTACAAAATGCACAACACTGAATCGCTGAGGTTATTACTGACAGTTTGTACAAGCTGAATACTATCCTTGGTTTTTTATAGTGTCGACTATTTTATCACCTGAAATGTAATCATTCAGATGTTTATTATGGTGTATCGAATTAATTAATCATGCCATGCACATTACTATACTGGTTAGCTACCAAACAAAAATGGTATATGTAGCATACAGTGGCGGGCCCAGGAGGGGGCCAGGGGGGCCTGTGCCCCCCCAGATGATCCTGTACTGGTCTTTTTGATTTGATTTGATGCCATGCATCCACATCATTTGCAGCTTTAAAGAAAAATCTATTGTTTAAATTTTGGAAGTTTATGTCTAAAAATCTTACTGACATGTAGCTACTAACTAGTCTATTTGCAGTAATTTTGGCAGCGAAATTTGTATAAAAATGGATGTGACTAAAATTCGCACAGGCGCACGCGCACACAGTCTTACTCCTAACACTCCCAACAGGTCTAGGCCCCCCCCCCCCCCCCCCCCCCCCCCCCACTATCCAGCCTCTAGACCCGCCACTGGTAGCATAGCACACTATAATAGTCAGCAATACTCATAGGGACACTACAATGACAGGAAGCAAAATCATTGATGCCAGATATTAGTGCACAACGGTAGCTAGTGGTACTTCCAGGCTATACCGTGGGCACTAGAGTATATACAGCTGTGTAGGGGGGCAGTGTCAGTGGGAATCTCTCCCCTCTGCCCTCTGGGATCTAGTGCTGTTTGTGTCGTCATTGAGGTTTCGGATGACATAGGGACATTCCTTCAGCACATATTCTTTATCAAAAGTTTTTATAATGACAGAAGAACTATGCGATGATGATTTGTAGAAATATCTCAGCAGATTGACAGCTTAGTCATAGGATTATGAAGAGGCGGATTATGATATAAGTTGGAAATATTATTTTGATATGAACTTTAGGCACCAAGTTATAATGTGCCCAATATCGCCAACAAATTTATTCTAATTGGTAGTCAATCAATTTTCCCAGCATTAGACTAGTGTCCTGAAGAGGATGTAGCAATTTTACTATCTTGGCAAAAAATTGATAGTAAGCTCTTTCTTATTAATATTTCACATGTTTAACCATAGTAGGACTAGTCCCTCACCACCAACTTGAATTTCATGGTTGATGGGTGAATTTGATAGGAGGGATTGGTGTGCATACTATAACAACCACATCCACACGCAAGAATCTGTACACACACGCATAATTGCTGGGGAATGCATCGTCACTGTGCACAAAGATGGCTAGTCTCACGTGTCACACCCCCCAATCCAAAGGAAAGAGGGATCTGGTGACCATGTGTACAGCTAGTTGTTCTGGCGGAATGCAAATACGTCACGGGTAACCGCAAATAACACGGGGGCGACTGTATGTGCACCACTAGCAAATCGTTGCTAAGCAATTGAATTCAAATCTCGGATCTGATTAGACATGACCAAATTCTGTCACCAGAGCAACTCGTTGCATGCATGGTCACCAGACCCTCTTTCTCTTGAGATTTAAGGGTGTGGCTAGTGAGACTAAAAGATGGTGAGGTCTTAGTTTATAATATACGTATCATACTCAGAACCTGCATTATCTCATTCCTCTCTCTTATGAGTTGAGGGAGGACACCTCATTTCAACAAAAATGAGCTGCTTTAGCTCACTGAATTTATTAAAAAATAGAGAGACTAAATTTAGCTTCTTGTGACAATCTGGTCTCCTTTCCAGATCATTGGACAACGCTTGCACACTGCCCCCTCCCCCCTCTCAAGCACAATTTTGCTTACTAACAATCAAGCTATGAGACGGTGGCATTTATCCAGCATAATGTTTCAAGCCCTCAGTCACCACGAAAGCCAATTTGACAGCTAGATCACACCGCGATCTGTCCGATTCACAATAGCTGCATTAAATTGGCCTCCTGGCACGTGCAGGCGCAGCAGCCGCTGAGGCGCTGATAGGTATTGTAGTAGATAGCTCACCTGTGGACTATTCACTTCTTTGGCCTCTGTGTCCATGGTGAAGATCGTAGTAAATAAGCCTATCTGAGTATCACACCTATTTTTTTAGGTGAGCTATTATTCACAGCTCGAAGGGTGGGAGGGGCATGCGTGCAGTGGTGGTGCACAGTGACATCCGTAGCACAGAATCCTACACATCCTGTTTAATATTGTTGAGGGAACCGCCAGGATACATTGACACGACGTCGTACCTTTCCCATGCAATGTTTCAGCAGTTGATACCTATAATATTATTATATTATTATGTTATTACATGATTCAGTAGTTTTACACTTTCACAATAAACTTTCTACACAAAAAAAATACAATTCCTGTGAATTTAATCATAGATTAGAGGAGGGGAATATAATAAACTACGATTTAATAACATGATGTTATCCATGTCAAGTACTGAAATAAGTCCAATGAAATCCACACTAGCTAGTGTAATATATTTAACGTGTAAAACATTAATCAATTTATTGGCTCCTCCAGTACGGCATACACATGGTCAGTAGTATCGGAGATTTGATCCAAACAAGTGCTTGGAAGTGTGTATGCAACAGGTTCATAAACCCTAGGTGTTTCAACATCAGACGTAGTATTGGTGACTCTCGGTGTCATTGGTGTCTGACTCTGTATGGGTGAGTAGTAATTAAGAGGCTCGTAAGATTGTGTAGTGTCACTATCTTGAGCAGGTACACTTTCTGTCCTATTAACAGCTGGTACAGTGCTCACATGCGTACTAGTACTAGTGTTCCTCTGTCTCTCATTAGCACAAGAGGAGCCTACGTTGGCTGAAGTAGTTGTATGTATCACGTAGATATAATTGTAAACTTTACGGTCAAGGAAATCTGACAATCTGTATGGAGAAACAACCAAATCGTCATTTTTGTGATACCACTACAGACTAGCTATACTATTATACCTTGATAAAGTCTTGTGATTTTGAATTCTTGGTCGTATGAGACAAGGATACACAAATGCTACAATTGCTAATACGAGAAGCAGTAGGAGTATTATGATAATGAAGCCAAGTACTCCACCAATGGTGTCTGTGTTACACGTCAGACTCGCTGATACAAATAGTCCACTGTTAGCTGTGGCATCAGTGACTATAGAAGTTGCACACGATTGTGTTCTGTAGCCATCAAACAGAGCTGAAACACAGCAGTTGTAATTAGCATGCGGCAGAAGTCCCCTCAGTTCAGTACTGAAAGTTTGGTTGTTCACTAAAAGGCTGGCCATGTGGTTGACACTGGAGCATTCAACCATAAAGTTATCTAAGTCATATCTCTCCACCAACGTCCACTTCAAGGAAACAGCTCCTCCATCCATGACAGTGGCACTAGTTATGCCTGGTATTGCTGCATAACAGATTAAAATTAATAGCCATGCATGTTTTGTACATGCTATGATCATGAATATTGAGTGAGGTGGTATACCCCCTAGGGTAGCTTAAAGATTGATATTATTCATGGTAAGTTCTATAATGGAGTGCATTCTTGGATATGCTGCTCATTTTAGGGGAAATACTAGAGAATCAATCTACAGACTTCCGTTAAAACTACCGGCTACTTACTATTATTGCCAGGGTCCACACAGCGGATTCCAACTCCACGACCATACGAATTCGTTAGGCAATAATTACATTCTTTGAGACTGGCTTGTTCTCCACCACAGTCAACATTTACCAATCTTGCATTGACAGATCTTGTTGATGCATGAGTCTGATAATCTGTTAGACAGATAATTGCAGTTTACATGGCAGCGCACCTATTAATCATTTTATCATGCATGGTTTGTAACCAAGAGACCAACCAAACAAACAGAAAATAACAGCTTGACCAATAAGGTTGAACTGATCCAACTACTAATGTAGACTGTGAAGCTTATAGCTTACCTTTTCCTGAAAAACCAAGGTGCTGACAAATAAGGCCTGCTGCTCTTGATGAGGTTGAGTAAAGAACAGGTAACCACACACCATTCCAGCAGATATCCACGTTACCCTCAATCTTAGAGCTAGACTTCTTCGTATTTGAAAGATCAAAATTCCCATGAATACAAGAGGATTGGGCTGCAGAAAATCATTAGTAAATAAAATTTAATGATACAACAGTAACTTAAGCACTATAATTTAATTTAGTTCATAGAGGGTAGCTAGCTACTAACCATGACCTGCTCCTAGAACCAAAAGTAGAATCTGATAAATCATTATTGCTTCTTTAATACCGATAACAACTAAGCAAATGCATGTGTACTAAGTCAGGTTAGGCTAGCTACAACTGTACCGCCATCAAGTGAAACCCATGCAGCCCTACACATGAGCATCAGAACATTCAATTGAAGCCCGGATCCAGACATCAAACTAAAGTCTCTCCAGTACTTTGCCCTATGACATAATTATATACAGGATATTAATAGCCAAAAATTAGCAAGCTGCACCTACATCTGTTAGGATGTTTACACTGACTCTTGAGGATAATACATGTACAGCACTATTAGCTAAGTGAGATCAAAAATTAATGGTGGACACTCCATATATTCCATATTATAGGTACAAATTTAAAAATGGTCAGAAATGCACACAGATCATATAAGTAAACCAGAAAATATTTTGAAGATAGATATGACTGCTAATTCAAGTCAGCTTCATCAGATACTACAGTGTTCTCCACTTCAAATTGATATGAGTTGTTATACCTAGTGGCGATGTTTGAGTGCATAGAATGTGCTTCACTTTCTTCTACTGCTGCAGGGGCAGTATCACTTTCCGAGTCCTCAGTTCCATCAATATCCCAGCCATCAAAGTGACTCTTTCCAATTGCCATCAATTGAGCAAAGTCTTCTCTTGTCCAGCCATACACTATAGCATTCAAAAAGCCTTGGAGTGGTACAAGGAATGACTGCAAGGAAGAAGTTATGTGACCATTGCAGGCATCAACTTATGATGTAGCTTACCTGAAGCCCAAGGATGATATTAAATACAGTTATTATTGTTGATGAGAGATGAAAAGTGTCTCGCTTTCCAGGAAGTACAATTGACTCAACTATCAAGTACATGTACGACAAGATAAAATCTGTAAGAAAGTAAGGCAGCAAATGAGAACAATATTATTGAATTTTACCGACAATACCCATGCTTTGGGAAATAAGTCATTTACAGTACTTTCCAACTGACTATCGGCCCAGCTGCTATCTTTATTTATCAATCTTGGATAGCTTGTACCATCTACACACTGCATGGATATCAACTACTTCCAAACCATACAGCACCAATGCTTTGGTGGAGAATCTGTGAAATAAACCTGGCAAGGTGGCTGGTCAACCATAATTTACTGTATTTTCCCAGTGACTATGCCCAGCCTATTAGTACATGCCACCTATGCACAGGATAATATTAGCTAGCAGTGCTGTATACTTCCAAACTCACTCAGAGCTCCAGTCATGACGAAGACAGTGAGGAAAGCAAACACTCGTTTCTTTGCCTTGGACTGTCCAGTGATGATCAACATCCCAGTTGCTCCATACTGGCGGCTTCTAGGAAAATGAGCTTGCTCTGGAAATAGGGCAGTATTATACTAGACAGTGATACAGCTAGACAATGCATTTGCTATACCAAATTCGGCTCTCATTTTCTTGATGTATCTCAGCAGTTTAGTGTAAATAACAATGAGCAGAATAAAGCCCACCATATAGTTGGTGCCCAGAACAAGTCCATATGTTGCTATTAGGATGTTGACATCATAAACGTAGTGTCTTGTTGCCTATATACATTGTGCAAAGTAAAGAGGAGTTGATTTCTCAAGAATATTATGTGGACAAGTGTACATGTAGCTAACAATTGTAATAATTATTGTTGGGTCACTCTACATATGAAGCAGTTGTATTTGTAGCTACTACAAATACAAAATTATATACCGCTATGCTGGAAGTTCTCTTTCCGAACTTCTCAATTAGCTATCCAAATGCATCCGCTGTACTATAGTTAATCTAAGACCATCTCTTGGGTATTTAGGATCAGTGACAATGCATAACGAAGCATCCGAATGCATACATTATCTGGTTTGTGTTATTCAAGTGATGTGTAGTGTTTGTAATGACATAATAATGTGAGTGAAGTGGTCTCTATTGTGCAAACAATGTCTAACGTGTGCCAATTCTTATTGGTTGACACTTGCTTACAAGTGATGTATTGTCCGTTAAACTCGCTAGTGGTAGCACGTTTCCATAGGTAGGAAGACACCAACAGCTGCATTTATTAGCATCAGTCACCAGCCTAGAAGAACTTGCCAGGGTACCAAACAATATCATCACCATTACGGTTGGTATGAGCCTTGGGAGCCGGAGAGTGGAGAAGAGATAAGGTTAATTTTAAAAAAGGGCATTTTATTGCATAATTAAATAACTACCATGCTATGATGTATGCTGTTGTAGTACAAGCTGGGTGCCACACTTGGTCCCTTGTGCCAGCATTCTTGCTGTTTCTCTAAAATTAATGAACCGTGAATATTAAATTTGGTGGACTAGGACTGTATTAATATTTTGAACAAACCAGTAAGTTGTTCAGGTCTTTTTTCTTGATGCTTGAATAGGCCAGGAGTGCATACACTATTGTCAGGTTTACAGTGATACATTCTAGTATCTATGCAAAATTGACAGTCATTGATTTGATAGTTCTACTATCAGCATGATGCACTTACGATGGTAGGTAAAGAGATGGCGTAGCACCACACCCTATCACCTAGTCTCCTCAGCCATGCACCACCGCCGATTATCCAGAGAAATGACAAAAGAAGATCAGCAATTGACAGCACAAATATTGGGTGAACCTGCATGCACCAGTGTCAACTATGGATAGAGAGCCATTAGTAATGCAAGAACCTTTGAACTGAAGACTTGCTTCTTTACGATAGACAATGAAATTATGGAGACAGCACCCATGAAACTATAATAGTATACAAGAAAATTTAAAATTTAAGTATGCAAGTATAAGAGGCTGACTAACCTTAATGATGCTGTGATCATACGTATTGCTGCAATTGCATCCAATACTCCAAGCTGTATTGTGCAAAAGTTTGAATCTAAGCTAGCTAGTTGATAAGTCATAACCTGACATGCATGGCTGTCAGCTAGCTACCTGTGATGAAATCAGCAGGCAGGCCTCTCTGTCTAAGTTCTCCTCACACTGCTCCTGGCCATCTCCAAAGTCCTCTGAGAGAATCATAGCTCTGTAACCAAGTGTAGAGGAAAGTGATGAGTCAGCAAAACCTATTGTTTATCTGGGACTTCTAGTGCAAGTACGTAGGGTGGATCATTGCCATACTTGGACAATGAATATGGTCATGTGTTTGATAACAATCTCCCCTTGGGTGTACATTTAGCAGTACTGATTGTGTATTGATATAATTTATTAATAATTATTATGTCAACAATGTCTAGCTTAGTAAACTAAAGCCACAACAAAAGTTCAGCTCAACAGCTGCATCAAGTGTAATTACTGTCTTCATCTTAGGTTTAGCCTTTACCACTGCATAATATAATATAGTATATTAGGTCTTATCTAGATTTGTGCATGTATGAATACTGTATGTGCGTGTACTTATAACGTTATGTGTGTATGTGCAGTGGGGGAGAAATCTCAAAATTACACACAATAATATTATTATGCACAAAATTTATCAGAGTATATATACATCACACTTTATGAATTGTAACTGTAAGACTAAGACTGGTTTCTTCCTCTGAAACCTCAGTCTCGTCATGATTATCAGTTGATTCCCCAACAGAGGTAGTGAGATAATTCTTGAGAGTGACTGATCTGCTTGTTGCCAAAGTGGTGTCAAGGCCTTCCACAGCATTCTGAGTATCTTGATAATTGGTGCTGTTCTCTATTGGATTTTGAATCAATGCAGTTCTTTCATCAGGAGAATTGGTATCGCCTACAACTTCTACAAAATCTCCTTGTGTCCATCCATATACGATTGCATTGAAAAATCCTTGCAACGGCAGTGTCAGGGACTGCAAATTAAATGGGAAAGAAATATTATTGACTAATGAGGTATTCAAGAGCAGAATATTTCTATTTGCTTACCTGAAGATAAAACAATACCAGTATTGAATACGGATCCTTAGCAATGGGTCTCAAGTGGAAAGCATGTCTTTCAATAACCACCTGTTGTGCTTCATAGCCCATGACCAATGCAGATAATATGAAATCTACATAATATTTTCACAGCACAATAAAGCAGCGGTACTGGACACTTGGATTACACTGATATTCTTACTGAAGATTCCAGTAACCACAAAGACAATGATGAAAGATGCCACCCTCTTCTTTGTTTGTGACTGAAAGTATCTTAGCTTCAATTTCATTGTTTCATATAATTTGTTGCCTTGGTTAGTTTCAGCTGTACTGGCACATACACACAAGTAAGAGGCATACTATTATTATTATTATTATCTTCTCAACAAGTCTACAGATTTTCTACTTTAATTTATGAATTACTATAGGACATTTTTTCTTACATTTACAGTTAAAAGAAGGAATCAATCCTACATTATTATCAACGTACAGGGAGCAAAGAACTTCAATCCTGACAATGAATTTCCCTATTACCTTATTATTATGGTAATATTATTATAGCCACGTTGGTAGAACTCATTCAACTCACAGAGACTATACTCCACAAATTTACCTTGCAGTTTCTTTACATGGACAATGAATCTCAATAGCTTGTGGTAAACGACCATCAGAGAAATGAACACCACAATGTAATGACCGGTCAGAACAGCTCCGTACATAGTCATAATCTTTCTCAGCTCAAATATATACATTGAGGTCTCCTATAGAGTGTAAGAACATCCATGAAAACTAATCACTGATATCATGCCACACATATTATGTATTATACCCTAGACTAGTGTTCCTGACACTTAATTCCCGGTACATGCCCATGTACCACATTTCTGGGGGTCAATGTAGCAGCTTCTATACAATAATTATTTATATCCCGGGTACCTGGGACACTATGTTGTATAAGCAGAGCCTAGTGATGACTGACATTTGCTTGCTATAGTTGTACAACAATTTCTATAACCAAAGCATTACCATAGGAACTACATTGGTTTGATGATTGCATTTTAGGCAAGAGTCAAGCCAAATTGCTAATCAAATATCACTGCACTTCTCAACCCCTTACCCTGCTGTACAATTTTATGAACAATACTTATTATGTTTACTGCAAATGTAGGAATATCATAAATCGCGAATATTTCGTATCCTAAATATTTCGTATAATATTTTCACACATTTAAGTTTCGCACAAGCCAGGCTGTCCCAAAATGTTTTAATATTCGGTATTAATTAGCAACTACTCACAACTTGCACAATATTATGTACAAATATCAGATATGTGATTACAATGTCTCTTACCAAGTGTAAGCCACCAACATATGGGACAACATTACCAAAGGCTGGACGGCACCTGAATGAAGTCAATGATCTAAGCTTACAATGCGAGTACCATAATAATTAATATATTATTATACTAACCAGCAGGTGCACTCGTATACATGATCGAGGATGGGAAAGTGGCCAGTTGTAGTTATGATCGCAAATGGCACCATGATCACCACGACTGGTAGCAGCCTGATCGTAAGTTCATCAAAATAATAACATTGTTTGTTAGCCATTGCCTGTATGCCTTTTGCAACTGAAGATTTTATAGACAAATTACTGGATACCAGAAGGGTATGGGTGATCTTTCAACTATCCTATTGGCCCATGACCCCCTCTCATCACTGGCCTATCCTGTGATTATCCATACCCTCCGGCTGGTAAAAAAAACTTTGGTTGCTAGGCAATGGCCAATAACTCTAACTTGTTGTACCTTTAAGCAAACATACATACCATGCAATGATATAGACAACTGTTGACTTGAGGGGATGCCAAACACTACAGGGATACTCTCCAACACGTGACACTTGTGGACCATCTTCGTATGACTGCAAGTGGTAGTAGAGTAGGTTAGTGCTCTTGGAAAAACAATATATCACATAAGAAAGATTTCACTGTAATTGTGTGACAATCAGTTTACATTTTGTTCAGCAGTGGCCATCAGCTTTTTCACGGCCGAGTAAGAGAGAAGAGCATAGACAAAAGTTAAGTTGATTGCAACACACTCGAGGATCTGCAGACACAGGCAGTGCAATTGTTGTCATTATTGTCTTATGCACAATCATGCACATGATCAAGAAGGGGTGTGTGTATGTGTGTGTGTGTGTGTGTGTGAGTGTGTACTAGCATTGTTCATGTGGCTACTCTTTGAAGAAATACACAAAGCATACTGGAAACAATAATTATCGTCTAAGTCTAGCGCTGAATATGTATAGTAAGGGGGCTTGTCCAAAGTACTTGTGGAAAAATTAACGTCATTATGACATTAACTTTTATCCCCCTCCCTCTCTCCCTCCTCCCTCTTATATTTCAGGCAAGATTTACCACTGAAAAGTGAATAAAAGAAAATGTGTAGTATGAGTGTACAACTTATTGATCAATTGAGCTGTTCATTTCAACCACAAGAATGTATGTAATCACAACCAAAATCTGCTGATAATGCTAATGTAAAGCATCATGGATTATAATGACGCTAACTTTCCCACAAGGACTTTGGACAAGCCCCCTAACTACCACAGCAATTATAATTTTATTCCCAGAAATAAGTGCATCATTTCTTGGAGCCGTTGATCCAGAGATACCAAGCCCAATTACGCTTACTCCAGGCCTGTAATGTATAAAGGGGGCAACTAACTAATAATTTACAGTCTTCTATGGCCATATTTTTATGGTAGGAGGAAACTTGATGAAGCAATAAATCTGACGTTATAGCCCTTATTGGTGAAGTTTTAAAATTCAGCAATCTGAATGCTCAACATGCGCTAAATTTAAGCTTAATTACAACCTCCCACTAATGTGCTGATCATTAATCGGAGCAGTTCGGGGTGAATAAGTACTGACCACTGTCATTAGTGATGCAGCGAAACACCAGCCCCGCCTCATGCTGCTGTGACGAAGGAGCCAAAGCGCTGAGCCAGCAATCCATAGCATCGAGAGCATGATGTCTGCGATGGAGAAGACAAATATGGGATGCACCCTGGGGCTCAGGACACGACGCTTGTATAGGGCGGAGACGATGATGGATGCTGCTCCAAGAAAGCTGCAGGGATAAGAGAGGTCTGATATCAAATTGTGTGTGTAGGGATTGGAAGGGTCAATCTGACAGATAGAGGTCACTAATTTAAAAGTTGCTACACTAAATGCATGCATTCACTAATAATATATTATTATTATGGCTTTTAGCTATGTACAATTAAATTTAGTGATCATCGGCAGATACTCATAATGAATATGATTGCACACTAATAATAATAATTATTATACTGGGATACATCACCTGAGTCCAGAGGCCAGCAGACGCAGAATAGCAATGGCATCTCTACCTCCAACCTGCACAACACCAGTTAGACATAGTCAGTATGTAGCCATCGTACTAAAGCCGTATATATCTGTTAGTGAAACTCATAAAGCAGCTGTAGTTGAAGCCACATTTATATGCAAACCAGTTGAGCAAGCAGTAGCTGCTTTTTGATTTATATTAAAACTCACATCAGCCTGGTGTACCACACAGCTCTCCTCCACGATGTCCTTACTGCAGTTGGAGATGCCAGTAGCGTTAACCAGCGAGAAAAGTGGCACTGAGGTAGCCATGATATCGATTTTACTGACGGTGCACACAGTACGTGTATATGTGAAGGCATAGAGCCTTTGCCACACTCTCCTGTTTTGAGCAATGAGCTTGCAAAGTTCAACAAATGTACTAGCAGTCTCAGTGCACCAATTGGCCTACTTTTGGCTTCCTACCAATGTACCCACATCCACAATTTTTAGTGACGTAATTGATTACCATAGCAACGGGATGCAGCCACGCCCACTGTTAAATCTCATGGTCTTGTACATTGTTCAAGTTTCTCTCAGTGACAGTGGAGTCATTTTTGGTGAATCAGTGTCTATAGTCATTTATCAAGGAAGTACTAAGTTAACTAGTTAGATATTATTAAACCTCGTGCCTAGGCCCTTCAAAATATGGCTACTAGGTCGAATCCACCACGCGGGACAACAAGAAAAGCAAGAAGAGAGAGATCGAGGGAACTGTACTTAGCAGGCAAGTCAAGAGGACCATATAAACTAAACAGAAGTATAAATGAGTCTTTGACCGAGTCAAGTGCTGATGAACAGCCTACTACATCTGATTCAGCTGGGGTGGGCACTAATTCGGAAGTGTGCACAAAGTGCAACCCTGTGCTCTCACGATACAAGGATGAATTTAAGTCGATGAAAAAGCAGGGGAGTAGTCTAAAAAAAGTAAAGAGGCTCAACCCTGTACCAAAGAGAGCAGATTTGGCACACTATCGTGACTTAAAAGCACAAAATGATTGGCTTCGAGCTAATGTGTTTGACTCCCGAGGAAACTATCTCTACTGTGCTAAATGCATACGTATGGCATTTGGAATATCAAAGCAGCGACTGGCACGACAAAGGAAAATGAAGCAAAACGCAAGTCAAGAACCAATCGTCCAGATGACCAAAGCTGAGATTGAAGAAAAGCGATTGTCAGATGCAGTAATTATGCCGAGTGGTTGTGATCAAGCCTTTAGCAAATGGTGGCGACATATTACTCCAGAGGAGGTCATCGATGTACGATATCCGCATGAACGTCATGGCTTAGCAGGGAAAGTATCAAATTCAGCTAAGACTGACACTTTGAAAGACTTTTTGACCTTTATTGACACAAACAGCCAACCTAATGGGCGAACCACCGAGTCTTACTGTCCGACACACTATTTTCTCTCTAAATTTACAACCATACAAATTCCAAAGACAACCGCAAAAAACTACGATCATCGTTGTGCTACATCGCTTGTTGGTGAGTTCAATCGAATCCAACGAGAGCAGAACAAACCTACGATTTCCAATTACTCAGCTTCCACTTGGCTAAAAAAACATCGTCCTAAGTACGCCCTTTGTCCACATAAGCTGGATTATTGCGATACATGCGCAGGTTTGAAAAATCAGATTCAAAGCTCAGATATGCGCTTGAAACGACTATTGCAGTCTGGTTCTAGCTCATCCACAGAAATCAAAGAGATCGAGACGGAAAAGGAGCAGTTGCAGTCATCACTTAACACTCACCGAGAGGAAGCATCTGACTCGCATAAGTGTCACAATGAAGCAGTCAAGCGATGTAGAGAGACATGGTTAAAAATCATTGACCTGGAAAAGAAACCAGACGCAGAGAACGACACTGAACTACAACATCTGAAAGAAACGTTCATTCTGGTACTATGTGCCGACTATCAGCAGAGCAAGCTGATTCCATACTGGGGGAAATCTCCACAGCCAGGCATGACGTATTATCTGCAGAAAATGTCCTACGATGTTTTTGGCATTGTCGATTGCAGAAATGACCAAGGGTATGTGTACTTAGTACCAGAAACAATTGGTCCCAAGAACACAGACCATACGCTATCGTATCTCTACCATTTTCTCTGTGAGTCGGGACAAGTACCATCATGGATTAGTCGCATTCATCTTTTCTTAGACAATGCATGTTCCACAAACAAAAACTACTACATGACTGCATTTTGTCAGGAGCTCGTGTCACAGAAAATCTTCAGTTTCTTCCGACTGTCGTTCATGATAGCCGGACACACAAAGTTCAATGTGGACCGCCTTTTCTCTAAGATCGCCATGACCTACAACAGATCGGATGTCTTCAACATCGATGATTTGGTCGCTATTGTAGGTTTACATGCACACGTTGAGACTGATGTAGAAGGACAAACTGTGAAGCAATGGAGACAGCAGCTTGGTCAGAAGTTCACAAAATTACCTGGTATCCGCAGTCTACACGATTTTGTCACCGTTACACACCTGATAAGTGGTGATGTAATAATGCGTGTACGGCAACTTTGCTATACCGGAGCTTTTGAGCCTACAAAAATGAAGCTGGCTAGTGGAGTGCATGCTACTCTGGATGCTATTCCTAAAGAAGAAAGTAACTACAAATGCACAAACTCCACTCACCAACTTACAGCCAAGAAACTTGATGATCTGAAGCAAATGTACACCAAGTTCATACCACGTGATAAATGGCCGGATTTTTTACAATAATTTTGCATATATTATGTCAGTTATGTGCACATATTGATGTAACTTATGCTTCATCTTGTTGGAAAATGATTTAGAATGACAAATTAATAGTTGGTAAAGGGTATCAGCCAAAAAAGTTCATTTTTGGTAGGTGTGGCAAAGGTTCCATTTTTACTCTATGCCTTCACATATAATCTTAGCCATCGACCCCACCCCCCTCATTGTATATGCATAACTCATGAATAATCGCACGTTGTGTAAAAGGTCAAAACCACAATGATTTGCAACCAAATAAAGGACCGAGTACAAAAGACAATATTTAACAACAACATCACCACATAAAAAACAAAAATTACGTGACACTTCACTGACTGGATACCTGATACCTGTAATAGTCCCCTTATCAACAAACATTAATTGTGCTACATCAAATTAAGCATAAAAACATTCAATCGCAAGTAGCAGTTCAGGTTTTTATTCATTTGAACTTTCCACTGGTGCTGTTTAAGCTCCTGTAGCTTCTGCTGTTGGAGTAGCCCTTGTTGATACTCAGCGCTTTGCTGGCAAGAATGCTCGATCGATAGCTTCCAGAGTTTATTGCACTCCCTTCGTTGCTGAAGTGAGAGCCACTTGTGTCCCGTCGATGCATAATGGTGTGGACAAAGTCTTCCCTGGTCCACCCATACACTAGGGCATTGAGAAAACCTTGTGCAGGCACTGTGATGGACTGTGTGTGGGAGAGAGAGAGAGAGAGAGAGAGAGAGAGAGAGAGAGTGAGTATATAAGAGTGAGAGAGGGTGCAAGTAGAGAGAGCTAATGTGCATGTGCACCAACCTGAATGGTAAAAAACACCATAGGAAAAGCATCAAGGTGGTCTCTCTCAGCAGTAGTTTGTATGGTCCAGTCTGCACGGTGGATTCTTATTGACTCAAAAATTGCAAACATGTACCCAAGCAGAAAGTCTGTAATGGATATAATATTATAATATGTGCATGCAATCATGCATGACCAATATCAATCAACAAGAGGGTGAGAGAACACATACTTCCGAGTCCAGTGATGGTGAACACTGTGAGGAAGTAAACCACTCTCTTTCTCGCTTGAGCTTCGCTTCTCAGCAGAAGCAAATCAACAGCTCCATATTGAGCCTGACTTCGACGTGCCCCTGTAATAATAATATTAATGATTGCACTAAAATTTTCTCCTTAAACATATAATAAATTAATGAAGTTGAAAACATACGGTTCTGTTCTCTCAGAACACGTATCCATCGCAGTATCTTCCAGTACATAAACACCAGTAGTATGAAGACCAGGAGGTAGTTGGTACCCACCATGTATCCATAGCTAGCTACAATGTAGCGCATCTTTTCTGAGAACTTGGCAGTGGCCTAGATTACAAAACACAAGTACTAGACACTTTCACTAGACTGTATGGTACAAAGTGAAATCAATCTTTAGGAAATATTTACACAACAGCATTAAAGGGTATGGCCCCAGGAAGTGGGGCCAGCTTCATTGCAATTTGCTGTATAAATGGCTGCAGAAGTGGGCCTGGCCAATCTATTTAAATTTTTGTACTGTCTCGAAACCAGGAATATGACAGTCCCATGCTAACTCTGCAAGTATAACAGCTGGGCCATTAATTAATTTTTCGTCACCCATGGTCAATGAAACTGCCTCCACCTGTTTGCTCTTGCATCATGAACAAAATTTAGTGACCTTACCAGAACTACATGCAAATTTGGATCACAACATCTACTTCATCTCCATATGCATATTATTCTACTAAAACATGTGACATTCCATTGTTCTCTCAATAAGAAACTTGCTATATGGAAAGTGCACAAGCTGGATGAAGCACTGAACAAAGTGTCTAAGTGTGGTTTACTCCTGATGGCAACAGCAGCATGGGACACATTGCTTTAGCAATTAAATTTTATTACTTACCGCATCATGCTCGTATGCCAGTGGTATGACATTTCCAAAATAAGGTACACACCTGATAAGAAAAAATATGTCACTAACTTAATCATTTTCATAGATCTGCTATAACAACACACTCACCAGCAGCTACAGATGTTAATCTTGTGCAATAACTTGTTGGTTCCCTCCACGATAGCAAACGCTAGCACAATCACAATCACTGGCAGTGCACTGCAATGGTAAGAGATGGGAGTGGCTAACCATAAGCCACATATTATCACACAGTGCAACCACACTCACCATGCTCCACCATAGATAGATAATGACTTTAGCGGATGCCAGGCACTCTTCTCTGAACCAGTATTTGCCTACAAGTGATAATATCTCACAGCCATCATTCCATGATAAATATAGTCTCTTGACAAAGCTGGCTACCAAAATTAATGTAGCCGTTCACAAAGACTTACCAAGATATTACTGAACTTCTTGTCCTTGAGATTATCATATGATGACCAAGCATACACCAGCGTCAGGTTAGCTGAAATACACACCAATATCTACAAATGGAAAGGATGTGGCCTCCATGATTTGGTAGAACATAATATACTTAGCTCTTGCTATTCCCATACACACATTCATAACAGACTACACTAATCCAAAATCATCAGAGATACTATACCAATCTCACTGATCTAAACTCACCACAGACAGACTACACTAATCCTACATAGACTACACTGATCTCAACTCACCACTGTGAAAAGTGATGGTACAAAGCACCAAGCTCGATTTGAAATTCTAGTGAACCACATCGTCCCACCAATGATCCATGTACAGGCAAGAAGAAAGTCAGCAATGGCAAGCACAAAGATTGGAAGCACCTAAAATTGCAATAAAATTAATACAGATCAAGCTATTGCTCTTTACTCTTTAACCCTATGTGAAGGTCAAACACCACTTGGAATACCCAATAACCACTAACAGTTTGCTGGTACTCCAAAAGGTAGATCGTTAATTGTCCCCTCTCCAGGTATTTATGTTGGGTGTTATAAATGAATATTATTTTAAAGAGAGTGGGAGAGGATGTAGCTGGCCAGACTACGTAAGTGGCTTGCATGCTATAGTTGCAATGCCTAAGCACAATCATTCATTCATCGCTTACACCAAGTGAGCTGAAATAGGCCTTCCTATGTATTCAACATTTCATGCCAAAAAATGGGCTATCATCAAATGTATGTTTGGGGCTATAGTCCATGTCCAGTAAGGAGTAAACTGCCTAATATTGGTATTTTAAAGGTAATAGGAGTGGCATAATACGCATACCTTGTGATTATTGTATGTCCGACGATATATTGCAGAGAAGATGATGGAGAGAGATCCCAAAATACTAAATCAAACCAACAATGATTAACACAGGATAAGGTGGTGGATGTAAGTAGACATACCTCAGCACTGACATGACCATCCTAATTCCAGCAATGGCATCCCTCTTCTCATGCTGAAAGATATGAGTGATAAGTGGTGACAGCTGATTAATTAAAATTAATGGCTTATTTGTGTCCAATACCACACACTTGCTTTTTATTAACGATCAAACCACTGTTGACCAATACCAAACTACTAAGAGAAGTGTTTTAATATTACATCAGGATCTTATACCGATATAATCATTAATATATTATGATAATATCATAGCCCTGAACCTGTGCTGCTCATTAATAATGAGAGACTAGCCAGTAGCTACATAGTTACCTCATGATAATCTATGGTGCAGCTATTTCTGCTGATATCTCCAGTGCACTCATAGTCGGGGGTTACGATTGGTATCAGCGTAAAACTGGGAGCTGTTGACGCAACGCTGTCTTCTCCGTAAAATAGCATCTTGAAAGCTCTCACAGTGCAGTGACAGCCACCAATACGAGTCTACCAAAGTTGCCCTCCAGACTGCTGACCTCAGATCAGATCGGCTGATCGAGTGCTTTGACGTCCCACCCACATCCGCGTCACGCCCGGTACACGCCCTCCGTTCACTTCCGGTTTGACTAAAACGTCATGTCATTGAGACACAAAAATTAATTATGAGTCCTCTAGCTACAACGTGTTATAGCAACCATGATCAGACAAGCATGGTAAGTTCTCTCTGTGATAGTCTGCTGCAATTGAATCTCTTCTTTCATACTGCCGTGGCACACTAGGGCAATCCACTGGTATACTTCTAACACTCAGCATCGAGGCACTATCTTCCAGAGCTCTGCTGCTAGTATAGCTGCCTTCCATTGACCTATCCACGTCAGATACTGCATCATCATAATCAATCGTAATATTATCATCATCATTGATGCCAGGTGGAATTCCCATCACTTGCAAGAAGTCCTCTCTTGTCCAAGCATAGACAATCGCATTCAAGAACCCTTGAAGAGGAACTGTCAATGACTGCAAGATATAAATAGCTACTAAAGATTAGTGTATTCTGCAATTATTACGATCATTATCACCTGTAAATATAAGAGCACAAAAAGGGGTTCAAATTTGGCACCTGTTCTGCTTCTGTGATAATCTTCAAGGGAAATCACATGAGTTCCCTTAGTTGAAAAGGAGTGTAACTCTAAGCCCACAATTGTGTATGCCAGGATGAAATCTGTTACCAGAATAACAATGGAGTCTGCATTAGCACAATTAGAGATATAACTCACTGCAGAGCCCACTAATCAGGAAGACAGTAAGGAAGCTGATCACGCTATGTTTGGCTCTAGTCTGCCCCTTGTCAAGTAATTGCACGGTAGATGATGAATGTAGACTAACACGGTCCTCTATAATAATGAAGGATATAATATACCTACACTGCCTACAAATCAATGTGTATAATTTATTTATACCATAATGCTTTTTCATCTGTTTGATGAATGCCAAGATCTTCTTATATACAATCAGCAGGAGAATAAAGACTACTAGATAGTGAGTCCCCACTATAATTCCATAGGTTGTTTCCAGCACACGAACATAACGAATGTAATGTACTGTTGGCTATAAATTAATGATAGTATATACTCAACAACATAATACTAATTCATAGTGTAGTTAGGTACATACTGTGACCCCAGCGTAAAAAATAAACGCCATGATGCAAGTTTCATACAAAGTAGTTTTTAACTCACACTATCCACAGAAATAGCAAGTGGCAGTACATTTCCAAGAGTCGGCAAGCACCAACAACTGCAAGCACTTGTTTCCGTCACTGGCATATGATTAGAACTAAAGAGCATTATGACAAAGACTGATGTCACTAAAATAAATGGTAGTGCCCTGCATGTGATGAAAGGAGTTGCTGTGTCGACAATAATTATGACACATTCATGCATAGTGAAAGTACTATAATAATTATTTTTACAATTGAGACCAAGCACACTATGTCAATGAACATTGTGCATGCATATTTTTCATTGTATTGTAGTTATGAACTTCACTGCCATACACTGCAATGAGATATGCTGTAGCAGTTGCTCTCACAGACCAAACCTTTTCTGGTATATTATCATCAGGTTGGTGAAGCTGGAAAAAAAACATTATTTTTTAACACTTTTATGGTGTCAAGATTAGTTACAACTTGCCAAGATTGTTTCTGGGTTTTTCTGCCTAATTCCAGAGTGGGCAATCAAAGCATACACAAAAATAAGGTTGACAGTGACACACTCCAGGATCTATGAGGTATACATAGTCCATGCATAGGTGATTTCAACATTCATTAACTAAACTTACAATAGTTAGAAGAGAAATAGCAAAGCACAATTCTCGATGTTTCAATTGTGCCAGCCATGCACTACTACCAAGAAACCATAGACTTGATAATAGAACATCACTTACAGCTAAGGCGAAGATTGGATGAACCTTCAATGAGCCAGAATAGATAAATATAATCATGCATGCAATTTTAGACTTAGATAAGCTGTGTGAATGGTACAGTGGTCCCTCTTTTGAGAGACCGCACTTGAATCCAAATAAAAATGGTCTCCCAAACGAGGTGGTCTTCCACTAGAGGAGGGTGGAGCAATAGGTGGAGCTTTTCAAGAGTGGGTTGTATTATGCCGTACATAATTTATATGAAAATTGGTTGCTTGGTACCTGTATTCACAAGAAAGAAATGAGTGTTTACTACTTTTCAACCTCCAGTCAGTCACAGGGATATTTTTAGCCCGATGAATCACTCCTCTTCCAATATGACAACTATTCTCTTTCCAGGGGTGCATTACTGTGGCAAAATTCCATTCCAAGTAGTGCACATGGGATATTTGATCTACAGAGCTCTAGTTGAGATCATTGATGGTCTTTAATTTTCACATAATTGGTGGTCTTTGGTTGGGTTCTAGAGGTGGTCTTTGACCAGAGGGCTGTTTGTATGTAGAGTGGTTTGTGCATGCACTTTTTGGTTCTTAATAAGAGGTGGTCTCTCACTAGAGGGGTCTCTCAAAGGAGGGACCACTGTATATTGTATTGTATCGTACCTTGGCACTTATCCATTGACGTTTAGCAATCACCACAAAAATAACAGCCAGTGAGCCTAGTAAACTGTATTTATATGTTACCAGCATACAAAAGTATCCATTTACATTTCATTTTAATCGTGTCTAGCTACCTCAATCCTGAAGAAACCATTCGTAAAAGAGCTATTGTATCTTCAACTGCTGCCTACAAATATCAAACACTGTTACAGCTGTCATGAAAATTATAGCCATGACATAAATTATGTACATACATCAATGCCATTGCAATCTTACAAGCCAGAACTCTCTCACACCACTAAATCAAGAGCATTATGCTCTTGACCAAAGTATAATCATGAATTCGAAGGAGAAATCTGGCTTTCAAGATTGAAGTGTAAGCTCTACATGTGCTACAATAATTTTATACCTCTGAAGGTAAAAGACTGCACCTGTTTTGGTTGACCATGCAACCTGGCTCTGACTGGAGTTCATAATCAACATCAATATCCATGACTACTTTCCAAACATCAGACGTTAACACTGACATATAGCACCATAATACTGGTAGCTATGTCCTAGTCATATGTTCTTTGCTATAATATTATAGCAAGTTCTGCGATACCTGCTATGATATAGCAACATTATTGTGAGCATAATAATGCTGATAGCCATAACTGTTGCACAGCATTGTTAGCAAATATGCATTGTTTTCAGCAACAAGATTATGCATAAGCATCATAATAGTTATAAGGCTAGCACAATTCAGCACCAAACTATACAGTGACTATAGATCAATTTGGCTCATTAAGTGTAATGTTGCTATCGTCACATTTTGTGACACTTGAATTGAGAGATTTATAGTCACTCTTCTCTTCCTTTAGAGAATGGTCCAGATCCCAACCATCAAAATGGCTGTTTCCAATGGCAACCAAATGCACAAAGTCTTCTCTTATCCAGCCATATACTATGGCATTGAAAAACCCTTGAAGAGGCACAATAAGTGACTGCATTGGAATAATAAGGGCTCATATTATAGGCAACTTTATCAAATCATAATAATTCCTTACATGTATAACCAAGACAAGGTACAATAGTGCAAGCTGTGATTCAGTGTAATGCAAGTTACTTGGTCCAGGTGGGAGTGCAATTCCATCAATTGTCAGATAGAGCAATGATAATAACAAGTCTGCAAGGTATTAAACTTTCAGTTATAGTGCTTAACAGGTCACTATAATAAACAGTGGTTGCAAAATTGTGTTAGAGACTCACTTATCACTCCACTCATTAGAAAAATTGTTAGAAAAGCAAAAATTCTTCTCTTGGCCCTTGACTGTCCAGTAATGAGAAGCATCCCTGGATCATGACTGGAAGAGCGCGGCAGGCTTTGCTCTAACAATAAGAAACCAATTCCTGAATCGTTAGTATTCTATTAAATTTTCATACAAAAATAACATACCATATTCACATCTGATTTTCTTTATGTAGTGTAATAATTTAGAGTATATGACTACTAGCAGAATGAATACCACCAAGTGATGAGTACCTAAAACAACCCCATTTGATACCAGTAAAATGTTCACGTCATAAACGTAGTGAGACGTTGCCTGCAGTCAGTGCAGTGAAAGACAGCACTATTCAAGTGCATTCTAATTGGCTCACATCATCCATTGGTGTAGCATTTGCAAGTGGTAGTACATTTCCATAGACAGGAAGGCACCAGCAACTGCACTGGTTGGCACTGCTAACCAAGTGGGAATGTCCCGCCAAGACTCCAAAGAGAAGCAGCACAATCACTGTTGGTAGGAGCCTGCATAAATCAATTGACATATGCTCATAAAATTATAAATTTAGTGTATTGTAATAGCAAATACCATACCAGCAGTCTGGAAGGACCTTGTATAGCTATAGACATACCATGCTGTAAGATACACAACAGTAGTCAGTATTGGACGCCACACTTGATCAAAAAGAGGACCATGATTGCTTCTCTGGTTATAATATTATAATAAATATTTAATAGCTTACAAATCTAAACTGAACAAACCAATAGAAAGTTTAGGTTCCTCTTCTTGATACCAGAATAGGCCAAGAGTGCGTACACCAGTGTAAGGTTGACAGTGACACATTCTAGGATCTAGTGTATATTATATGCAACAAGTAGCTATACTCATGATGCTGTAAACATTATGTACTCACAACTGTTGGCAGTGAAATTGCAAAGCACCAGACTTGTTGCTCCAAGCCATACAGCCACACTCCACTGCCAATCATCCACAGGGCAGACAAAAGTAGATCAGCAATCGATAAAACAAATATTGGATGAACCTGTATCAAATATCCATCAGATCATCAACATGGTGAGCACTGCATGAGACATCAGTGGACTATGAATACTTTACCTAGCTAGATCTATACCTTAGAACTGAAGATCTGTTTTTTGACGATGGTCAGTGAAATTATGGAAATAGCACCCATGAAGCTGCGTGATGTGATTATGCAAGTGATGATTATCATGAGCACAATGAATGAATGTAAACAACCTTAGGGCTGATCCAGGGGCGTAGCCAGGAATTTCTGAGGGGGTTTCCAGCAGTTGCGCGCGAAGCGCGCACGAAAAATTTATCGACCATGCCCACTTTTAGGCCACGCCCTCTAATTAACGATCGCCATTTTCAGCTAGAGTTTGCTAGATTCTCGAGATTTTGGCAGAGAAAAGCACAAAAGGAGGAGAACTAGGCTAAGTTTCAGGAGATGTTAGTGCCTGCACAGTGAATCTGGAAACCAAGGGGGTTTCCTGATTGCCAAATCATACTAAGATAATACTGAATCTGACTACCTGGGGGGGGTTTCCGGGCAACCAAGAAACAACTAAGCTACGCCCCTGCTGATCCAATGATTCGAATTGCTGCAATAGCATCGACTACTCCTATCTGCACAGAAGTAACACAATATCATTATAACTCACCCATAAATAATTATCTTGCTACATTGTTGGATTAAGGCTTCAGCTGCTATAGCTACAAGACACAGTCAGTACTGACTTGGCAGTAAACCTGCATACTTTATACCTGAGATTGATGGAGATTACAGGCATCTCGATCAAGATCTTCCACACATTGACCTTCTCCACTTTGTAGGTGTGTTGAGAGAGCCATACTTTGAAACACACTGTGACAATATTATTGTTGGGTCAGCACTTATTATTGTCATCACAATGTCATACTCTACATTACGTACACAAGTTTAATAGCTACCATGAGTGGATATGGTATGGATGACTAAAACAATGATAAAACACAATACTGGACATTATGCTAAATTCAATTATCATGAATAATCTAAATAGGATTTCATCCAGTTGGGGGGAGCAGGGGGATTCAGCTTCCCCCTCCCTAAAAATTTGACTTGAAGCATCATAACATTATAAGAAGTCTATACTTCGAACTACTAGCAAAATGACCTGGAGGAATTAACCTTAAAGAGATTCTATACCTGCCAGAGAACTTGGCATGCTACATACGCCAACTCATTTATCACGCTTCCACCCCAAATTTTTTATTGCTAGATGAAACCCTGCTAAATGAGTTCTGTCTCCTCATCGAAGTTCAAGGTTTGTTCCAGTTCTTGTTCCTTGTGGCCCTTATTGATGACGTTCTCCTCTTGGCATACTATGCATGATATACCTCCAGTTCCCATCTTCTCCTTGGACACTTTTGGTATTATTGAGGCTAGGAACTCCTCCCTTGTCCAGCCATGGCATAAACTAAGTTGCAGTGATAAATCCTTGGAAAGGAGCAGTAACAGACTGTCCTAAATTAAAGTGGGAGTGTGTGTATCATCATTACTATTACATGCTTGCATTTATTGTACATATTATGTTTCTAGCCCACTGGTATTTATAGTTTTTCATGCATACAAAAGATTCAACGTAAGTATTATAGTGTGCTATTAAAGATGATTGACTTCTTTTGACTATACTGATATCTTATCCTTTAAACATATTATCAGATTCTTGAGTTTTAGAAACACAGACGTAAATACCATGCAATTTCTTTTGGTGAAATCATAGACAATAGAGAAGGGAAGATGGACTGGAAACGGGTGGACGATGTTCAGTTTGGTTGAGCATGACCACCTAATACTTCATATATGGATTTTAGAAAAGTGCACCATTACGTTCTATGTCACAATTTGGATTATACCAGCCATTAATGCCATATAGATTAATTACTAAAATGTTTCGTAAAAACTACGAATAAATTTTTGTATAGAAAAACATATTGAAATATAAAGGTTGTGACTTTATGGCTTGTGGTGAAATAAACACAACCGATACAACCCCCAAATATCTTGCCATTACATTATCCTTGTGTTACTGAATGTTCTATGGAGAGTTTCGGCCAGAAAAAAGCCATAAGTAACTCATAAAAACTACAAAAGAATGTATTAAAAATCCCTATACAACAGAATTGAACCAAACTGAACATGTGCCACACTTTTCCTATATATAATATATGGACGTTTCCAGTCCCTTTCCCCCTTCTACTGTCTATGGTGAAATAGCGAATGGACTATCTTAGGTCTTCATTGCCCCGTGCGCATGCGCAAGGGCATGCGCGGACTCAGTGTAGGAAAGGGTCGTCAATTGAAGCCGAGCAATACATCTATGCTTTGTTACGACGCAAATGCGATCTATCAACACTTAGAAAAATTCGACAGGGAAAAAAAAAATCAAAGTGTACGGCAAGATTTGAACCCGCTCTATTCCGTCCCATACATAAGAGCCCAACCACTCGGCCACCACCGTCGTTGCTGCTGGCAGTCGTTATTTCAACTATTTTATAGACTAACCCTACACAACCCAGCCCCTCCCACACTAACCCTGCTAGCCATTCATAACCCAGCCCCAGAGCTCCCAGCCCCTCCAGTCCATGTATACGCAAACCCTAGAGACTAACCCTAGTCTCGCGCAGCCAGACTCTTACACCTCGGGAGGGGACGGAGAGAGTCTGGTAAAGTGCCATACATCGAGTTGTCCCAGCGCCTCGTATGAGGCGCGACCAATCAGATTGCATCTTTATGGCATTACATAGTTTGCGGTGGCGTATCCGACTATAAACGGACGAGGTACCATTGCGCACGCGTGTTTATTCTCCGTTCACAATCGGATATGCCACCGCAAACTAAGATGCAATCTGATTGGTCGCGCCTCGTAACGAGGCGCTGGGACAACTTGATGTATAGCACTTTACCAGACTCTCTCCCTCCCCTTCCCCCTCCCCCTTTTCCCTGCATGAGAGAGAGTCTGGCTGCGCGAGACTAGACTAACCCTGCTAACCATTCGCAACCCATCCCCAGACCTCCCAGCCCCTCCCACACTAACCCTGCTAACCATTCGCAACCCATCCCCTGGCCTCCCAAGATCATCAGTGGCGGATTTAGGGGGGTTTCGGAGGTTTCGACCGAACCCCCCTTTGGGCTGCACCTAGTTGTGATGATAGGCTAACTGGAACCCCCCTCTCTGGCTACAGAACTAAGAAAACTGCTGTTGTGGCTCACCTTAGCATGCTTCAGCAGAAAATTCGTTCAAAAATCGATCGGTTGGGCTGGTATATATCAGTGGTAGTTGCTCTCAAACGATCAAAATGGGCGTGGTTTTAGCCGAAAGTGGGCGTGGCTTCTAAAATTTTGCGTGCGCTTCACGCGCAAGCCTAAAACAGAACCCCCCCCCCCCCCCCTTCAGCAAATTCTAGATCCGCCACTGATCATAGAAATTATGATAAAATGAAGACGACCATGTCCCTAGTTTATAGCCTCATGCCCACCCCTATTCCCCTGCAACAAAAAAAAACTGAAACAGGGCTGGGCACTGGTTTTTGATATAGGGTTACAGTGTTGTGTATGGTAAAAGGTCAATGTTGTGTTTACTCTCAGATGAAGCCTGAGACTGACTCAACTTGAGCTCTGTAGAGCACATACCCCCGCGCGCCCTGTAGCCACTCTAGCGTAGTATTGCAATACTATGAGGCACACATGTAGCGGTTTCATGACGTGACGACCCTTTACAACAGAGTGCTTGAGCATGCGCAGTCGCATCCGCATACTAAAAGAGTGGGTGTGGTCGATAAACCACAGGCATGCTGAACAGAAAATGCACGATTTGTAGAACTAGTAAGCTTTTTCGAGAAATTCGAAGCACGTACAAACCATTTTTTCACCGATATCTACCGATTGGTTGTGCTTATAGCACGCACAGACGCCTAGAACTCGAGATCTGGCGATTTTCGTGCCGACGACAACGACAACGACAACAACAGACGATTGCTTTACCCCTTGCGCATGCGCGCGGGGTAATGACCAGTCTCAATCACATAATATGATATACAAATTCTACAGGACAGTACAGCTCTGATCTTGTGGGCCAGCCCCTTCTTGAGTAGGCGGGGCTGGCATGCGAGACTAGTACAGTTCAGGCGCTATTATATGAGTGCATGCATAGACTATATAGTGTCATGCAGGGCCTGTTTGGGGCGAGCCTGAGCTGAGCCTCTGTTGTACTCTGGGAGTAGCCAAAGACAAAGCCATAGCACGATAGATCCTGAAGACCATGCACTGACATACATGTAGATGAAGCAGACAATGACAGTCATAGTGCCGTATAGCTGCATGACAGTTCCCTCTACGTACGTATCTACCCATAGCCAATAGTCAAAATTATAGCGTAGCTGCCTCTATTATCACAGGCTCAGTGAGCAGCACGTCTATCTTTATCACGTTCTTAGCTGCTCCTCGCGCTGTTGAGCTGACGATGAGTTTGTCTTTCTCTCTGTCCTGCTTTGGAGCTTTACTGTACTTCTCGATCTCGTCCAGTGCGTGCGCGATGTAGAAAAAAAAACAAAGGTAAATTTGCAATTCACTAAATTAGAACGGTAGATATACGGCTCGTAGTGTCAGGCATGAGAATGCGCAATAGTCTATTTCGCGTTTATGTCCATAGCTGGCTATTATAGGGTGACCGACGTACCATAATAATTCGGGGCGAGCCTGAGCGAGCCCCGAATACACGAGGTACAGGAAGCGGTTTTATATGTATATATACTTGTATGTATGTTTGTGGGGTGATCATTTCAGTGAGGAGAGAGTTAAATTTTGAACGCGTAAGGTAATGGTCGTCATGCGCATGCGCATGCGCATACGCCCGCACTGCACCATCGATCTGAGAGACAACTCGAGTGTAAGCAAGGCATAAAACTGGAAAGGTGAGTGGTGTACCACTCTGGCAAGGCTCAGGTCCACGATTAACATCACTGGCCCTAGAGTCCACTTTCCTGAGCATGAAGATGACTGCATGGAGGCTTATATACAGGTACTTGGACTCATGATCATGGCATGTAGACTACTAAATATAGTATAGGTGATCAACATTATTGGACTATAGCTATTATACTAGCAATCTGTTATACTTTCACTGTCGTGGTAGCTTCTCAGGCCTAGCTATTGAGGTACCAACCCCATGTGCGCATGCATGCCTGTGTGCTTTCAAAGAAATCTTGTGACGTTTGCGAAGGCTCGCCCCGCACAGATGATTTTCATCACCACTAGTATATATATATACAATTCGCGCATGGATGTACCGTTTATGTGGGGCTCGCTCAGGCTCGCCTGCTGGTGATATGATGCGTGCTAGCTTTATTCAAATTTTATACACAGGATTACGTAAGCCATGGGAACATGCATGTGTAAAGTTTTGACCAGCCATATATATCAGAGAAAGTAACACACAGCTTGTAAGGTATTCACTGGATACATCCGTCAGATACTATTGAATTTCAAGTCTCAGAAAGGCTCTGTTGAGGCTCTATATTATTTACAATTGCCTCATAGTCTTAGAAAGGTAAATTGCTACTGGGGATATAATTAGCCTCGGTATCCAAGGGCTCCCCCCCCCCCCCCCCAAGTTTATCAATGAAACGTGGTATAAGATTAGGGTGTGGCTTTTATCTGATGACACTCCACTCCACCCCCCAAATGTGTGCACAGGTTCTGCTATAGCTATGCTCCCTACCAGCTGTTCAAGAAGTATGGAATAAAAGGACCAACTCCAGCTGGATTCACTGGAAATTATTATGACATTAAACACAAGGTACTTTAGAAATGTTTGTACTGACAGTCATAGTTTATTATTTAGCATCGAATCCAGTCTGAACTACCGTATAGCGGGAAACTTTCGAGGGAGAAAATTTTCATGAATTTCGTGATTTGCCAACCACCTGCGAACGTTTTCTTCGCATTTTGGGCATGCTACACCCATCTATATGTGTACGATTGATCTAGCATTTTTTCCTGCGAGATGCTTACTTCCTACTGATCTTCAAAAGTTTTCTCCCTCGAAAGTTTCACATTATACAGTATCGTATGCATACTCTTGGATGCATAACCCCAGGCTCCCAAAACGTTGCACGAGAACAGTATGAAGTCTGGCAGCGAGGCTATATTGATACTACATTGTATACATGTACATATGCATGTACATTACTGGTACCTTAATTTCTTTCCTTCAGAATGTGCGAGAACGTACTGAATTCCTCTGTAATAAGTATGGACCTGTGACTGGGTGAGTTGTGAAGTGTTGTTCTTATTTACGTACACTGTACATGTATCTATATGTAATGGGAAATATTATACCCTCTACACCTTGATATATACCATTAATGTTTGATTGTCAAATTTTATGATAATGTTATGGTGATTGCGTATACACATGCACATTACCATATTCCGCATAGCGTGGATACCATGATACCGCAGTACCACAGTACTTACTGTCAGGTATTATTTCCAGTACCCCCCCCCCCAACATTACTAGTATACTGTAAAAGCTCATTACTACGTGCTAAGTTGACTAATGATTATTGAACTTTCTTGCAGTATATGTTTTCATACATTTAACTTAGCATTCCCAATAGTATTATGTCTAGCGAAGTTCATGCACTAGACTAGCTAGGTCTATCGTGCATCTATAGGAAGTAGGCTTACAGAATAAACTTGAATAAGTACTGACAAACGGAACTTCAGGCAGGGCCATGTGTTTTTGAGTCACCATAGTTCTGTAACGACAAAATACTGCCACTTGTATGGCTTCATTGCATTTCTTTTTTTCCACACACTGAGAGTAGGTAATAGTTGTTAGTCAAAAAGAGGTCTAGCTGAAGTGTCATTAACTTCATGAGGCATGGCAGTGAATTTACGGAGACTGTACAGTGTGTATGTGGACTGTGCATGTAATGTATAGTTAAAATATGGAGACTCATGGAGAATCAACTTGCTGTTCATTTTCAAAACATTGATGCATTTGTGAAATAGAGACACTAGAAAACAACTTTCTTCTACCCTGAAAGGCTACTTTACTTGCCTAGCCCTGCCAAATTGTCAATATAGCAACATGTATAATATAGTATACATCCTAGCTCTTGTTTCTTGGAATTTTGGCTTTGAACTACAGGTGTAGCTACCTCTTTAGTGCAGTTTTCTGGGGCTGTTTCTGAAGGCAGACACTATTATAGTACATAGCCATAGAGTTGAATAGGATTTTGATACATATCCTGAATAGCCATGTGCCTAAATAAGTACAAGGCAGCTATAAAGATAAGTGGTTATGTTTGCAGCATTAGTATTGTGGGTGTTAAGTAAATTTTGTGGATTTAGTCTAGTGCCTGTATATATAGCAGAGTTTAAATGCATTGTGCCATGATATTTTTAGTAAATTAGTATCACACGTGACATAACTGCACCCATTAGATTGAAATCTGGCAGCCACGTTTCAGTCAACGGTTATAGTTTGCGGTAGCAGAATGCGATCGGTCCAAGAAAGGCTCAAGGGTTGGAGCTGGAAGGCTTCAGCTAGTGGTGGAAAGTAAGAGGTCTACCAGGGAGATGGGCAAGAGTCGGCCATGCCAGAGTAGCAATGTCTACTTTAAACAGGCCTCGACTTGTGTTAGTACTGGAAAACTCTTCAAAATTGAACTTTGTCTCTTCGATCACCCGCTTCAGTTGTAACTACATGGCTTTGACTGCTGCTTCTCATAGTCTCCCGAAGTGAGGGGTATGTACTGGAATGAATTTCTAAGTGATGTTTTGCATGGCACAAAACTCTGAGATAAAGGCATCTGTCAATAGATCTGAAGCCAACTCCAGATGGACAGCTTTGATAGACAATGATACGAACAAATATAATATTCATATATCATCCTGTCGTTCTATTGTTGGAAATGCCAACCGATATTACACATACATACATACATAGTTAAGTGCAACTGAGATGACTGCACGATTAATTCTCGCTCTGCTCCTGCTCAGCTCGAATTAAAGCAACCCATCATGGTTTCAATATCCTGATGCAGTTACCAAGATGATTGATGTGCTCATAAACCAAATTACGTCCATCAACTAGGCCTTACACTTTTCCTAAGGAGAACCCTGTAGATAATCATGCCCTGTTTTATGTTGCATTCAATGAAAAATGATACTTGTTCAAGTAAAAAGGTACATGTACCAAATTTTTAATCTTTCGTATAGATACACTCTAGGATGTCGGCCACAGATTGTCATCACAGATTTGGATATGCTCTAACAAATTTTGGTGAAAGATTTTGATATCTTTACCGATCGCACTGTAAGTAGGCAATCCTGTTGTGCTACATGAAATTTGTCTGATACTGGGCCATTACCTTCAGTGATATCTAACAATATAGTGTAGGACCATTTTCATTACATGTTCATGTACATGTATGTGTACCTCTGGTTATTCAATACCCTTTACTTCCCCAATTTGGTGTCAGAAACCGACTCTCTTATAACTTCTAAAGGAGAAAAATGGAAGTCCGTACGAAGAACTCTAACGCCCTCATTTTCAGCATCTAAATTAAAAATGGTAATCACTAGCAAGACTGTTTCATATTGTTACCCCGCGCGCATGCACAAGGGGTAAAGTGATCGGTTGTGTCTGTTGTTGTTAGCACAAAAATCACCGGATCTGGAGATCTAGGCATCTGAGCGACTCGTAAGTACAGTATATCCGTCGATATCATCGAAAAACTGGCTTCATTATGCTTCGGATCGTTTGGCAAGGTCCACAAGCATCGCAAATACTACATTTTGTTGGCCACGCCTATGGACACTACCCACCATGTGCTTTCTGCTCATGTGCACAACCTGGCACAATATTATGTAGGTAAAGGTCGTCGACACTGCAGCGCGCGGGGTATGTGCTCTACAGAGCTCTAGTTTTATAGCTAGAGTGTATATAGCCTCATTCCCATACATACCTCAGACCAATTTAAGTTTTTTCTCAAGGTGACAATTATTATTTATGGATACATTTAAAACACATTTTGTGAGTACTAAGTGTATAGGGATTAGTACATGGAAATGGTACAGGTATTATGATATTTTATAGTGCATGTAGCAGGGTACAAAATTTTGTGTTTTTGGACCAATCCACAGAAATATCAAATAGTACCCACAAAAATAGTCTCATTAAGGTATTATGATGCATGATAATATCATTACTGTTACATGCATTACAGATGCTACCGCTGCTAAAGGAGAGTGCTGACAATCTTGTGGCTGTTCTCGGAGAGAAAGCTAAATCTGGCGAGAGCTTCGATGCCTTGAAGTATGTATTGCCATAAGAAGATTTTTAACATACGACATATACAATATGTACACATGTGCATACCTGCCTCCTGTAGCAATAATTGCTGCATCTTCTACTGCTCTGGAAAGAGATTGTAAACAGGGTTTTTTCTACATAGGGCCAAGAATGGGAATCTTTCCCCCTTCATGGCTGTCTTCCCCACCCGCCCCCCCCCCCTTCAAAATTTGTATGCTGCATATACACATACATAATCAAGCGGCCAACATCCATGACTTTGATGATGATAGTATTTTGTTCATGCAGGATATCCAGTTCATTCACCACGGAGTGTATCCTAGCCACTGCCTTTGGTCGTCATGTCAATGTCCTGAGGGGAGAGACTAGCAAGCTGAGCAAACTGATAGATATTATTATAGGTGGCCTTACAGATGGACAAGTTGAGGGGATGATCGTGCTTGAAAGTAAGGACATCGTTAGCTGTTGTCAGGAGTACATTAGAAGGAGTATGCAACACACATAATAGTAGTACATGTACGAACATCTATTTCTGGATTTAACGTCACAGCCATCCTTATATTATATGGGATCATTAACACACAACCGTGAAGCTATGAACCTTGTGTCTGCACTGTCATAACGGTGTTTTGATAGCAACCCAGAGTCAATAAAGCAGTTGCAGCTGCACAGAACGTGACATTGTGGCTGCAACTTACCATAGGTAGGATTGGTATGTTATGCGAGATAAAAACAACTTGTGCGATTTTTTAACCCTCACCGCAAAGCATAGGCAGAAGATTACTGCAATCGTTTGGCGATTTTGTCTGTCTGTCCGAACCCTCCTGTGTTAAATGATAAGGGTCGACTGAGAGAAAGTACGCATTACATAAAGGAATAGTGGTCATGCTTAGTCTTGCCCGCTGGTGTAGTAGTGTGCCAGTCTGCATTTACATGGCACCTACCTCAGCAACATGACTGATTAACCCTCGGCGCATGCGCGAGGGTTATGGTAGTTGGTTTGTCTGTCTGTCTGTCTGTTACCACGCTAGCTGCTACATACCTCGTTTACGAGTCCAATTTGCGGTGTTGTAAGGTTCCTTATGGCGTTCCAAACGCATGATTTGTGAGGATTTCTCCGAAAACGCTTTGTTCGCCAGTTTTGGCATCATTTGCCGATTCTAAGCTTCTTGACTTTGCCCGAGCTAGCAGTAGCATGACTTAATGTATAAATAGGTTGCACGCTATATACGGTATGTACATCTATTAACCCTCAGCGCATGCACGGTTGCATCAAATTATCCCGCCGCTCAGTCCACTTGATGATCGTGGGATGACAAGGCTTAGCTGCCTGCGTTCTTGTGGTACCCTTTGACTCTCTGGCTTGTATGCATGCATGGCATTACAGTGCTTGAAACCAAGTGAGTTGCAATAATATTGGACATGCAATAATATTATTGCTCAGTGTACTTTAGTCTTGTGCCAAGGCTTTGCATCATAGTCCTTCAAGTTAAGATGTAGCTAGCTAAGTCTCCAAGAATTGGAGGTTAGGCTACAGAGATAGAAGATGAGTTGATGTCGACACCACAGTGTGGAATTCAATACAACATACTAGGGTTGTTGCCGTTGAACCTTGAATAACACTGCTGTGCAAGTAGCTATAACATTAGCCTCATCCCTGTCTCGCCCCGGCCCGCGCCCCAGCCCTTTAGCTAGCTACCCCCTTTTCTGCATGCAACTGTTGAAGCATGTAGCTAATGCCATGCAATGCGCCGAGGGTTTTGTGCTCGAGAGAGCTCTAGTTGCATTCTGCGCTTCACTGGTCAGTGTAGCTATGTCAATGCAGTGACAGTGTAAACAGGTGACTCTAGTACCAGAATTCTGTTTAGGTGCAGGGTATGTAGTTACTCTATACACAGTGAGCCATGTCATACATGTGCATGAGTCATGCATTCATGCATGCATGTAGTGGTGAGGGTTCTGCACTCCAGTGCATTCACGATATGCCAGGAGCCAGACTCCACCCTCGAGGGTGGGGTCTGGGCACATGACTACCCTGCTCTATGGCTATAGGTCTATGGTAGAGGTGACTGATGCTGAAAATAATCCGTCACTATCGGCAGCATATACATGTATATATTTCTCTCTGGCTCTTTCCAGACTCAAACTGTTGTATCGTTTGGTCAAACAGACTAAGCACTTGCTAGCGGATCGATCGTGTGCAATATTGACTAGCATTCACCACATGTACGTGGCGTGCACCCTGGCTGGCCACCCTATTGCACAATGTATGTAATATGCAGGTTTATTTTGCACTTTGATTTCGATATAATTGCATAATTATAATAACTAAAAATATCGTATAACATACCAATCCTACAGTAATGATATTTACATGTATATGTAGACCCATGTACATGGGTGGCTGTGACGTCAAATCCAGAGACAGATGTTTGTACTACTGTTTAATATGTGCATTGCATACTCTTATCATACTCCTGCTGTTGTGTAGTTGGAAACTTGAATTTAGCAAGCACTAAAATTTGGTAATTATCCTTCAGATAATATAATTACTGTACCATATTGTCCTAAAAATAAACCCCCTCCCCTCTTTGACCCACAAGTTCTTGTGCATGTAGACCCATGTACATGGGTGGCTGTGACGTCAAATCCAGAGACAGATGTTTGTACTACTGTTTAATATGTGCATTGCATACTCTTATCATACTCCTGCTGTTGTGTAGTTGGAAACTTGAATTTAGCAAGCACTAAAATTTGGTAATTATCCTTCAGATAATATAATTACTGTACCATATTGTCCTAAAAATAAACCCCCTCCCCTCTTTGACCCACAAGTTCTTGTGCATGTATTTTTGCCTCGTTTATAAGCCCCTGCCCCTACCGTGTCAAAATTTCAGCAAAAATGTACTCCTGGAGCTTATGATCGACAGAAGTACTGTTATTCGTAGTCTGAACAGCATGACATTGTCTCTTTCATTTGTCAGCTCTATCTACTGAATATCGTGGCAAAGAATGGAAAAAGCTCTTTGGATGGTGGTGATAGCCTCGCTGTCAATCACCTGAGCACACGCTCAAGCGTAGCACCTCTAGCTGTTTTTGCTCAGTAATGTATTGGAGTTTCTAGAGTACTGAGATTTTCACCATTGCATTAATTTCATTACTTAGTCTCATTGATTTTGTAGCTATATCATCAAGTACATAATGACTAAAGTTATTTTTAATCTTACAGGCCATTTTCCATGGCTGTTTAAGTCCAGATTAACCAAGTACCTTCTCTCTTGTACTGAGGGTGGAAAAGCTGTAGCTTATGTGAGGAATGTTACACTAGATCTAATCAGGATTCGAAGAGAATCAGGACATGGAAATAAGGTACATATAACTTGCAAAATTCTGAGTTTGCCTCCAGGCCCTTTGCTCTATTCCTTCTTGTCAGTGTATCTCATGCACATACACATTAAAAAGATCAGCAAGCCTGGATGATGTTATAGATGCATGTAGCCTCGAACTCAGTCATATATAGATACTAGTCTCGTAAACCACACCCTCCTACTTCCACAGCGCTGGATGTATTGCATCACCTGCGGAAGCAGGAGGGTGTGGTTTACGAGACTAATATAGATACTTGCACTCTGAGTAGCCCAGCTACTATGAATATTATCTATAACTAGTGTAAAGACATCGTACAACTGATGATTGAGGCTAGTGGTGAGGAAGGTGCATGGCTCTGATGAAACTGAACCACCCACTGAATGCCCAGCTCATAAAACGACAGTAGCAGCAAGGGGTGTGATGACAGATAATGAAATTGCTGAAAATTCAATGTTGTTCTTACTTGCTGGCTTAGACACCACAGCAAGTCTGATATCCTACTCGTGCTATCAGCTGGCTCTTCATCCTGACATTCAAGAGAAACTACAGTCTGAGATTGATACCTACTTTGAAGATAAACGAGTGAGTTAATTAAACTCAGTGATTAACTGAGCAATACTGCTGGTCTATTATACCGATTACAGGAATCAAATCTTTATGCAGCAGCACAAGAGATTGACTATCTTGATGATGTGATACAAGAAATTCTTCGTTTACATCCTCCAGCACCTGAGTATGTGATTTGGCCTCATCCGCAAGGCCTCTTAAAGATAATGCAATAAATCTAAAATTTAGTACCTCTAATTATTTAATCTCGCAAGCCACACCTTCAATCTCCGAGAGAAAGAGGGTCTAATAACTTCGCGTACATCAAGTTGTACATGCTCCAAAATGCTGGAGCGACCAATCAGATTGCAGCTTTTCTGAATCAGCGTTACCATAGTCACACGCACACACAACCACGTATTGTTGAATGTTAGGCAAGCGCGCGCCATGCAATATAAACTTAACGTGACATCACGTAAAATGGCCCATTATTACATTCCAGCAGCACAACTCTATGTACGCAAAGTTACCAGACCCTCTTTCTCTTGGAGATTGAAGGATGTGGCTTGCGAGACTACCGATTATTCAACACCCTTTGCTGACTGAGTGAATGCAACTTCTAATTTTTGGTAAAGATTGTCACACGAAGTAGTATTACGTGCTGTAAATAGAATACGTGCGCAGAGTGTGACTACCATTGAAACAAACCTATACCCCCACTGAATTTTGTTTTATAGGTTAACCTCAATCCCTTACTGTCCATTTTATAGGATTGATCGCTACTGTAAGCAGACAACTGTCATCAGTGGAGTCACTATTCCTGAAGGAGTAACTGTTACTGTACCTATTGCACTGCTCCACTATAGTCCACTCTACTGGAAGGACCCAGAGAAATTTGACCCAGACAGGTTAGCTCACGACTGTAGATTGTGAAATTTTCTCTGTTAAAAATTTTTCGTCGACAACCACATGAAATATTAAATTTTAATGTACTATAATTTATGTTGACTTTTGGTCACTAAAGTCTGGCGACGAATTTAGACTATGCAATAAATTTACAAGCGAAATAATATTATTTTACCAGCGAAAATATCCCGATCTACGGTATGTATTATCATTATTAATTAACAAGCCCGTGATTATAATTTAGTTAACAACAGCTAATAATATAATATAACAATCGCCTCTTTTAAAGAGGACGTGAAATAATATTTCCTGATTTCTATTGTTACAGTATCACATGCATGACTAAGTTTATTTGTTGCATGATGACACACAATCATCAGATTCACAGCAGAAGAGAAAGCCACAAGGCCTCAACTCTGCCATAATATGCCATTTGGTTTTGGTCCCCGCAGCTGTATTGGGATGAGGTTGGCTCTCTTGGAGGCTGAGATTGCTCTCATTGAGCTGCTCAAGAGATACACTTTCACCAGAGCTCCAGAGACTGAGGTGTATATGCTGCTATAATAAATGAGCTATAGATGCTTAGCAACCAGCATCTATGGTAATTGTAATAAATTGACTGCAGGTGCCTCTTATTGGGGTTGGTATTGTCTTGAGACCAAAGAATGGTATTTATCTGAAAGTGATAGAGCGATCCCAACTCTAATTGTTCTCATTAAATTTGATCTTGAGTTTTTATCCTGCAGCTGGATTGCTCAAAATAATAATTAATGCTTGCGTTATACTATGATCTACCTAGTTGTCACTTTAATAGTTTTATGCAGTCACCTTAGTGAACCATGATATCCTCTGTATACATGACTACTATTACTAGATCTACATTGTAGATCTAGTAATAGTAGTTCCATGAACCAAAATAATACTGTTATACACTATTTGATGTGCATGGATAAATTAATAACTGTAACATCACATGCATGGACACTTATAATCCTAACCGGATTATACGTTAATATCACTCCTTGTAATTGTATCAGGATCTAAAAAGCTACGTAGACTATCTCTGCATGTGCTGAACCACAAGATTGCATGACTCAATGGTCAATCCATAGTAACCAATTCAGGGGCTGATGGGGGGGGGGGGGGGGGGGGGGGCTGGATCAGCCCCTGACCTACATAGGTATTATTATGTTTTGACTGCAATTGTTGAGCACAACATAATTATAGTAGATCAAAGTCTCAAATTAAAACCGTTAACACACACATTGCAAGCAGAGTATGCAAGTTATGTATGTCGTGTATTAACAAACACATCCATACACTGTGTAGTAACATGACATACTGGATAGTACACAAATCAAGAGCTAAAGTTTATTCTCAGATGCAGGTTTACGGGGAGAAGATTCAACCAGTTTATTTTGATGAGCAGATGTCTACATTATAAAAGGCAAAATAATAATTGTCACAGGTCAGTGTGCAACACAAAGAGCTATTCTTACCATCAACCTTGGCTTGTGTCCTGCTAGGACATGAGTTTCCATGGATGGCAGGAAGGAGGAGCCTCCTTTGGGAGGGTCACGACCCTCTCCTTTGTGCACAAGATGCTGTTCATGCACCCACCTATAAAAGTAGTAATAATAATAATACAGCAAAACAATACACTTTATCATTATTATCATGCATGCACCAATAAAGCAGTATTCCGGTTCCCCTAGAAACAATTAAAATGGCTATGGCTAGTAATTATTATTATTAAAAGCAAGCAGTGTATGTATAAAGATTGCTGGAGACTTACTGATAGTGAGATTTCTCGCTCCCATCCTGGAGGTCAGGGATGGAGTGAGCTGAGAGGTGCCTCTGCTGTGCTCTTTGCTTGATACCCACTGGATGAACATTTGTAGCATCGTCATCTTTCACTTGCCTCTGGTGCTTATGAAATAGTGTTAATCTGTGGCCAGGGTCTTTGAGCATGTGCAAGTGCATGTGTATATGAGTGAATATTTATAATATGACAATCACATTCTGTCAGATCAATCCCGATAAGATAATGTCAAAGTATTTACCCATCGAGAATTATTGTAAAAGAACTACCATTCATTTTTTGTCTCTTAATGACATTTGATTGAAGCCTTTTCTGACGATTCATTCTCTTCATCATCAGCTCAGCAGTAGCGGAGCTTTGGAAACCCCTGCACATACACTGATAATAAATATGCCGTATCATGCATGACCTTACATATTTCTCTCACCAATCACTGATGATTTTCTCCTTTCTTTGTGTTTCTCTAGCTTGTGTGGCTCCGCTAGAGGGAACTCTACTTGGTGTGTGTGTTCTACAATCCGCTTCAGTCAGTAGCTGTGTCTGGCTGCCCCATGCCTGCTGTACATGCGGCCTTGGTTGAGGACTCTCACTGGACATGAATTTCTCAGTGTGCACCTCATTCCTAGTCTCACTGCATCCACTGGGGGTGCTTTCACCATGACTTTGACTCTCTCTTAAATTTAGTTGTTGATGGTGATAGTGGGGCAGTGAAGATATGGAATACAGTTGTTGAGCAGGTGGGACAATATCTTTTTGCTGTTGCTGTTGCTGTTGATTTCTCCATATGTCAAAGGTGACTTCATCATCCGCTGCTCCAGGCATTGAGTATGCTGGTACTAGCACTGGTCTCGGGTAGCTGTTCTGATGTGATGCATCATCCACCAATACACTGCTGGTGTGTGGTGGTTGCCTGGTGGTGAAGTTTATCAGATGCTCATCAGTGGGGCTCAGTGGCTTGATATCGGCATCAAGGAGACTCTATACAGCCAACAAAACCATAGCTATAATATTATATGAGCATGGCTATGACTGCAACTACTTCAATACACTGTAGTGTTCCGGACAAGCAATCACTCCCAGATAGTGCCCATGTACCTGGGTAACCAGATTGCCAGGGGTAAAACTATCACTATTATATCCCATAATAAGCAACCACGCTGAAATAGCAGGTTACACTTAAGCAACCCAAACCAGGACACCGTAATACCCCTGTATTTAGACATTCACACAAAAGCCTTGTGGCTTTAGATCCATTTATACACCTCATCCAGGTAGTCTAGACTAATGACTTGTTCGTCCAGATCCAGCTGATGTTGTCCTTCATCCTCTCCCCCGGCCTCACTCTCACCAACACTCACTGCATAGTGCGCACACTCAAGGATTTCCCTCAGTCTGCGTCGCAACAAGTATCCTCTATAGTGTGCCTATAGAGCAAATTGTACATGTAACAGAATAATAATATTATGTCAAAAACTAATGAGCACATAAAGTTAATGTGTAAGTCCAAGAGAGTTCAGGCTGGATGTAATCACACATTTCTTTCATGATAACAATGCCATGCATACTATTTTACCTGAATAACAGTGGCTGCTCTGCTCTGCCTCATTTGTGTAACCCTCCTTCTAGCAAGCCATCCTCTCACCAATGACTGAATCAGTGTGATAGCTTTACTCCATTGGTCTTCTCTGAAATGTATCGCACAGTGCGTGAAAGGGAGAGAGGGAGATAATATTATGTGTACATGCTTGGCAATTTCATTATCCCAATAAACTCTTTAACTGCCAGTTGGTTTAGGCCTGGTTGTTTTACCGTAGCAATTTCACTGAACTTTAGCAATAAAGAACTTTTGCAAAACCCACAGGTACTCTAGCTACATGTAGGTCTCCAAGCTTATCTAAGTCCCTTGGTGCCTAAATAGGTCTTCTGTTGAGGTGGCTGTCCACCTCATGCTGCACTGCACTCACAAGACCCAATTATGGTAACACTTTTGGCACTTAAAGTTTCGTGCATCCACAAATTGTCATGCACAGTACCTATCTGTTGAGATACTCTTGTGTTTAACAGAAGAACTTGATCTGTGTCTTGCAATAGGAATCGTTTCATGCTCCCTCAAATGCTGAATCAGCAGTCTTTCATAGCTGTGACAATGCGATATCTGCATGAGAATAATATGAACCAGACATAATTATTATGATCATTTTGGCACTATTATGCAGAGCAGGAAACTGGTTTATTTGCAAGAAGATACCTTAGCAATTAATATTCTTCTTGTGTTGTGTGGACTGGGACTCTGACTGTCATCCGACTTGAGCTCACTGCAGCACACAACAATCATAGATTCTGTCACAGGATTACCATAGAAATTCCTTGCTTACTCTATCTCCATTTGCTGCTGTTGTTTCAGCCCATCCTGCTCTTCAATCTGCCTACAGCACAGTTGGTAGATGGGGCTCGATTGGACACTCTCTGACAGTGGCGTTTTCTATATCACGAGCACAGACAGTGCATGGTAAACTCAAGATACACGTGGTGGTGCAATCTCCCCCAGACCCTGCTGGCAGGGTCTAGATCCGGGAATAGGACTAATAAAATGATGGCTGCACACTCCGTGTTACGTAGTCTATAGTCTATTAGTCTCGTCCCAAGACCAATCCTCGAGGGTGGGTCTGGGAGATTCTATAGACTACGGACCTCGTTATGATAATGCAAAAAAAGTCATATTTAATGTCTGACCTAATTGTTATTCTAACACAAGTCAGAAACCTTTGCTTGCAAGGGACAATCCCACGTACTATGCAAACATTGGTTCCAGTCCGGATTATCACATGCAGTATACATATAAGTCACACCACCCTCACCTATACATACCAGAGAAGTCTATGCCTAGTCATATTCATCTCACCTTCATCCTCTGAGTGAGTGGTTGTCCATCGAGCTCTGAGAGACTGTGAAGAGCTTTGGAAACATATGCTCTGAACTTGGGCTCTTGGGCCACTGGGTTTCCATGGAGATGAAGTGTTTTTAGCTGTAGACAGCCCCTCAGGCCTTGTAGCAGCAGAGGAAGGTCTGTGGACAATGTGCAAATAAACCGGTAGGCAATTTAAGGGGTGGATGTTTAATTAATTCATTAATCACCATCACACACTACAAGACCAATACAGCAAATGTACAACCGAAATAACTGGTCATACACAACTGATACGAATCAGTACCCTGAGTGTAATAAGATTAGCCACTGAGCGTAGTTATGATGATAGATGACATCTAAGCCATTAATTTTTGTTATACCAACATTAAAAGACATGAAACTAATGGATATTTAAATGTTACATGATTATGGGGTTAACAATAGCTTCCCCACCCTTGCACATGCAAGTGGGGTAAGGGTGCAACTATTCTGCCAACTTAACAGTGAAAGAGCACAAATGCATTAATACCAGCTGTGTGATCAACACAACGTATTGAAATTGTAGGGCTTCACATATACACTGCACAGAACCTAAGTCATGCCATGGGAGTATCGAAACTCAAAATTCTGGGGATAAGGTTATAATTACCATACCATATATGGAGTTGTTAGTGACGTCCAGTGTATTGAGCATGACCAGACAGGTGAGAGAACTCAGCTCCACGATGCTGCATGTGAATCACACCACAAGCTTAACACCCACCATTCACTCAGCACCGAATACTATGTACATTGTCATGCATAGGTATATGTAATGTACTTATATAGCAGGGCCTGGAACACGTACACTGTGCATATGAAGCTGCCATATACATGTATACAGTGTACATGCCTATTATCGCAATACATTGCATGTATCATTCGCATAAGGGATTTCCTCTAGTATGTGACTACTGATCACATGAGGATCCAATAGCCTTAATGAGATTACATGCTCGATCGATTAAACCGGCCCATGAACCTCAAATTACATTGAGGGTGCATGGGGGAAGCTACAATGATCTGTGATGTAACACATGTATCATACCAATTATTAGAGAGGGATAGTGTTTGCAGAAGGGGTAGCCAAGAGTTAGCAATGGGGGTGACATCAGAGAGGCTGTTCTCATCAAGGTAGAGCTCCCGCAATAGCACATGATCACATAGGATGGGTTGCTACAAAATACACAACATAAATTATTGATAATTTTGCAGGTAGAACCACAGTAACTTTCTTGCAGTACTGAGATAGAAACAACAGCCAATAGCAGAAATCTATAAAAGCCCAGAATAATTAACATTATGGTACATGCTGCAAAGGGTACATTCTTTTCTCCAATGATCTTTACCCACTCTTCATAAATAGGTACATGCAAAGGTCATTGGGCAAAAAGGGTTTAGCTTGACACGCTAAGGAATGCATACATGTAACATACATGTACATGTAGAACTTTCCCAGGCAAGGGGAGGGGGAAGGATCCCAGGGCACCTTCCTGTACACTCATATTTTACATATGATTTTACCAACTGCAGGTTGTTTTGGCTGAGCTTGAGGTGTTGCAGCAGGGAGCAGTTGGCCAGTCCATCCACCTTGGGAAGGTGGTTCTCAGCACAGGAGAACTCCTGCAGCAAGGGAAGGCCCTCCAAACCCTGCAATTCAATATTATAATAATGAGCAAATGCAACCACAGAACATCATCATTGGCTATGCATGTACATGTACATGTATGTGTTGGTAGTATGCAGCTGCAGTATACTGTAACATGCATGCAGCTGGCATAGGAGCATATGGAAGCTTATGCTATATTAGCCAACGCAAAGGTTTGTATACATGCATGACTGCACTGCAAACAATCAAGTGCATAAGTTAACACTATGACTTGCCCTGCAGTTGATGAGCAGATTGCTGTCCATGTTAAGGAGCTGCAGTCCAGAGCAGGAGGTGAGCCCATCCCCTACTCTGGCTATCCTATTATCAGAGAGACACAGCTCCAGGACAGAGGGACAGCACCCCAAGCCATGGATACTAGCTAGACGGTTATCACTGAGGTCAATAAATCTCAGTTCGTTCATCTCACGGCAGTCCACATGCTCCATCATGTTAGACTGAAGATGTTTGTCAGGGTACATGTTTGGAAGTTAGGAGGATGAATAGAGAGGGGGAAAGAGAGGGAGGGAGGGAGGAGAAAAAGAGAGGAGGGAAGAAAGAGAGAGGGAGGGAGGGAGGGAGAGAGAGCGAATAAAGTATGCAGGCATACATGTATAATAACTTAAGAGTTTATACATTATACAATGTACATACTTGCAGATTTAGTTCCACAAGTTCCTCCCACACTCCGCCCAGTCCCTCGCTTTCCTTGTCCACCATCCTCATAGCACCACACTTGGTGAGGCTGAGAGTGGACAGACGTGGACACCTCCTCCCAATATCTGGTATATTCACATCCCCTCTACTCCTGTAGAGCATGACACATGCCGTCTCCTCCAGCCTCGTCCCCCTTGGAGATGCAGCCAACAGCTGGGCATCTGAAAGAGACCTACAGGTTGAGTGACTCTGGGGATTGGTTGGAGATAGAGAGACAGAGTGAAGAGAATCAGTAGAAGAAGTTTTAGAGCTCAGGATAGAGGGGTTGGGATGACTGTAACAGGACTTTGAGTGAAGTTGTTTTTTAGGGGAGGTTGAACTCAGCGATCTGTTTTGAAGGAGGTTTGGAATTTGTCGTTGAACGTTTTTTGGCTGTTTCCATCTCTTATGCTTTTTTCTCCATTGCTCCATCCTCTCCTCAATGACCCCTAGCCATGCGTGAGGCAGGAGGGGGGTACAGGCATGCTCCAGCTCTTGACGATAGGTAGAATGAGAACGTTTGCGTTTAGCAACCTGCATGTATGCACAGTTGTTTTAAGCACATGCACGTATGCATACAATTCTTAGGTTGCACTAGCTGCCTCCCTTTCATTTATAATACATAGCTATCTACATGTGATTCCCTCAGAGAGGAAGTGATGTTATTCTGTGTGTATTGTACATGTACACTGTTTCGGAATAGGGGACATATGTGTACATGTACTAAGGAGGCATACCCTATACATGTACATGTACATGCACGTGTACCTCAGCTATTTCTTCTTCAGAGAGCATAGAGTTCATCCTCTCCCTGGATAGCTGAGCTACCATCTCCTCTGCCTCTCTCCTCTCCACCAGTAGAGCTAGTGCCCTCTGCTCTTCAGCCAGGGCCCTCTCTTCACTGGACTCAACAGTCTTGGCATTCTTCTCTTCCACAACCGAGGAACCCTCTGATTCCAAAGATGTGGATGGTATTGCATCGATTTGACGCTGTACCTTCTTGGTAGTTGTATCAGATTGCAGATGTTTGTGATCAGGAGAATTGATGGTATTCTGCACAGTTGAGGTTCTAACCGGCTGTTTTGCTGTGCTCATGGTCAGCGAAACACTGCTACCTGGGTCTTCCCTTTTCTGTTTGGTATCATTAGCTCTATCAGATGAAGTCAATGTTGGTAGTGGGTTGTTACATTGCAGTTCATTGATGAGTGCCTTGCGATCACACTCACTAAGACTTCTCGCTAGTTTTCCCAACACACTCCCACTCCCAGATCCACTAAGTTTGCCCATGGATACTGCAGCTAATCTCTGAGGAGGTGACTCTGGCATCTGTCTCTTCGGTGATATTAATACTGATACGGACGTGAGAGGGGACTTTTCTTGAGACTGTGCGAGAATAGTACTAGTATTCCTTGGCAACTTTGTGACATTGTTAATTGGACAGGAAGGCACAGGTAGCCGGGACGGTGGTGACCCTTGACCTTCTAATCCCTCAGGCGTACTTACATGTACATGTGCGTACTCAGCTTCCTTTTGTTGACTGGCAGTATTGCTGGTCTCTCTGTTCTCACTAGTTACCCTGGATCTCTCACTGCAGCTGGAGTCCAGGCTGGAGAACATGGGTGCAGCTCCAGTAGCCTGTTCGCTGAGGCTTGACTGTTCCATCAGTTTGAGAGAGGACTGGATCCTCTTTGCCACAGTCAGTTTGCCCTCTGACCCCTGCTGTAGCTGCTGGGAGGTGGAGTGTTGCTGAAGCTTTTCAATCTTCAGCTGTCTAAACAATATTCTAGCCCTGCAAGTGATACATACATGATCATGGATAGGGCTCATAGGAGAAAAAAGGTTTTTAACCTCCTCCCCCCTCCACACCTCCACCCCCAGTGTCAACACTAGGTACATGTACCTAAGCCCATGTCTTTCTGCGATTAGATTTCCCTGAGCAGATGATGGGATGGTTTTCCGTAGGTCAGAGATTGATAGCACAATTTTTGTTCACAAACAGCTCCTACTATGCAATATAATGAATACCACCCACCTGTATCCTCTCCACCATGCTTGCAAGCTAGTCGCTGCTTGCTTTCTCTTTAACTCAGCATCTCTTTGAAGCTGTTGTTCTAGCTTATCCGTTTTCAAGTCATGGAACAACTGCTTTGCTCTGTAGATTAAATATATGTATACAAGAGGCTGCATGATATCCATGATCTTGAATATTTAATATAATGTACGCACCTGTAGCCTCTCCAGCATGTTTGCACCACAGTTGCTGCTTTCTCTCTCTTGTGCTGAGCCTCCCTTTTCACCTCCACAGCCTGTTTGTATCGTGACCTTGATCTGCAAATAATAGCATCGAGTTTGGTAGCTATTCTGGAAGGTAAAATTAATGTAGGCCTAAGGGAGATCATGTGAGCAGTGTACACTGACATGATTACGTCCCTCCATTGTCCATTGTATCTGAGCCTCTAGACCTACTAACCTTCACTACTGTACATGGATCAAGATATTATGTAGGCCACAAGTTCCTCAGTTAGCAACTACAATGTACATGCGTTATTTCAATGTAATAAGTAATTACATGTGCACACTCACAGCAGCTGGAATCAATTGCATGTGTGGCCTTAAATATTTGAGTCACCCACCTGTATCCTCTCCACACTGCCTGAATAGCAATGGCAGCCTGTGCTCTCCTTCTCTCCCTCTCTCCTTCCAGCCTCTTCCTTTCCCTAAGAGCCACCAATTTTGGTGTGATCTTGTTTCTTGTTAGGTAGCCCCTGGCTGCAGCCTGCAGTAATACCACTGCCCTAGTCCTCCTTCCCTCCTCCCTCCTGGCCCTCTCTCTCATTACCTCCTCCTGCCGTCTCCTCCTCTCCAGGCTCTCTTCAATCATAGCATCAAGGTCAGCCTGTGCACATACATATCAATGTCATTATGCGTGCTCCACCCATACTTTGTATGCAAATCCCAATGGAAACAATACCTAGACTTCAATAGGGATTGAACCCATGCACACTTGTGTTACTGCTTATGAATTTGAGTTGGGCCTGATGACTGGAGTATATCTAGCAAAATGCCACAGGTGATAGCATTGTCACCCATGGAGCTAGCTCCATATGAAAAACTTATTTTCAGTGTTGCCAAGCCATCATAAACAGCGATAGAGTGTAAAGTGAGTGATAATTAGCAGCAACATACTTATATTATATGAATTCACCCATAATTACCTCTCTCTGGTTTAGCTCCTGCAACAGTTGCTCCTCGAGTTGTACTTGTTCTTGTTTGTATTTCTCCACAGCACTCTTCATCTCCTCAGCTTCTTCTCCGAACATGTGGTCTTTCTTAAACTTCCTGTAGCCGTTCTCTTCCCTGATACCATCCACTCCATCATCAGTTGTCTTCATAACCAAACTCTTATCCTGGCTCTCTGTAGTATTACCTTTTGCATGCAGCTGGATCGTGCTATCCCGAAGTGAGCCAAATGATAGTGCTACATGTTCTTGATTTGGTCTACTCTCTTCAGTATTATTGAAATCAGTGGGTGTGGGTTGTTTCTCTTGCCTTTGGTGAATCAGGGCATCCTTGGCTTGGATGAGAGTGCTATCAACCACTGTGTGCTCCTTGCTGAGGGCCTGGAGGTAGTTCTGAAACACTGAATAGGCTATCTCAGCATGCAACGGAGTCGATGAATCTATTGCTTGTGGAATGGTGTTCTCTGGTATCGTCTGTGTGTGTGTGTGTGTGTGTGTGGAGATCATTGCCACGGCAACGGGAGGTGTGGCTCCTGCTTATAGCTAGCTAGCTAGCTGTGTATCGACTACGGTACCTGTTGATGGATTGATTCCTCACCGCCAATCTCTCCATCGCTATCATCCTCTAAGGAGATGAGCTCCAGTTGGCGTGAGATTTCGGCCTCCAACCAGTCGCCGTTCACTCCTTCAGTAGCCATATTATACAAAACTGGTAGAGATCGTCGACATCGAATAATCCGTCATTGCATTACGTAATTACTGCTTCGTAGGAAATCAATAATAAATTAATTATTTAATGAAGCCACTAGTAATTGTCTGTCATAATGTTGTGAGCATTACAAGCCAAGCTCCAAACCCTTTTACCTCCTTGAGGTTGAGCAAGACTACCACGTACTGTAGGATCAAGTGTAGATATGCTCTTCTCTGGTGTGAGGTTGTATCTACCTAAATGGTATTCCACTCAATTTTGCTAGAAACTCCTTATTATGGTCTTCCCAATCTCCTGGATGGGTATAGCGATACTTTTCTGCTCCACATACATATAGATCACAGAGAGAGTCTACACGAATGACCAGAATGGTGCTCAGTTTTCAGCAACAGTCAGTAGTGGCATCTAATATCATGTTTGCACATGCATACACACAACTAAATTTAAACTGGCTGGATTTACATAATCAGCTTTAAAAGTTTGCTTGGATTACAACTAACATTAATAAGGGTGGCTATAAACTATATGGGTGGCTATACATGCTTTACAGGTTTCGCTCCACAGGCACTTAGGCAGGCTATGGCCGAGTGGAGGAGCTTTGTTTTGTACATTATTTTCTGGATATGGTCACATGGAGCAAGGAGGCAGAGGATCAAAAGTCTTAAAGTAGAAGTGTATCACTAGTCTTGTAATTATTGTATTCAGATCACTCTTTTATAGTATAGAAATTTCCAGCCCATCTCCTACCTTTTTTACTAATTTGCATACAATATCGAAAATTGTTAGGTTCTGTAGCATGGAAACTAGGCTGTGGCTTAATTATTAAAATTATAATAATATGGCATACATATACTACACAGCCTCAGGGTTTACACCAACCAACTCCTTAATTGTTAACATTCAATACTACAACTTTTTGGACGGATTTTCATCTCAATATTGTCGTAGTGAGAATAATCTGTGGATAGATATGCTGCTCTATTTCCCTTGCCATTGTACCAGAAGTTGCGATTGCCAGTACCTGTCAGTTGAACATAGTAGCCTGAAGTATGCCACCAACCACCAAAAAGTGCAACTCGAGCAATACTGTAATCCTCTCTCTGATCATTGTCACTGTCTTGGGTCGAAAATTGAGAATTGTTGAGATGGGCCATTGCATCATATCCGTATGCTGGTCCTATACCTTTTCCAATAGTTAGACGATACTTGTCATTAGAACCAGCAACTTTGAAACGATCATAGAACCACGTCATTCCATTTCCATCAACAGTTTTCAAATCGATAATCAAATCCACATCATCCCGTTGTGTAAGGCAATGCATATATCGTAAACCAAGCCAAAATTCATTGGTAGGATCTCCAAATCCATTTTCATAGTCATCCCATCCTCGAATAAAATTTTCACGGGGTCCACTAGAGTATTTTCGGCGCAGAATTACAGTCCATCCACCACCATCAGTCTCCAAGTCACATCGGACCTGAATTAGCTGTGTTATTTGTTGACCAGTTTTGCATGGATCAGTGATTTCATACAGTCCAGTCTGTGGAGTGTGCAGTTGGACTAACTTCGCCAATGTGCGCACCTGCAACAACAAAAAATTATTATTTTGAGTTGCTGGAGTCCATTTTATGTGTGTACCTTGCAGCAATCATATCTTCCCGTGAGATCACATTGCTTCTTGATCTCCAGGGCCTGGTCTAACAAGTCATTCATGTACTCTGCTGTGCAACTGTTGTTGGTTGATTGCCCGGAGACGTATGTGATTGAGAAAAATATGCCGACTACCAGTCCAACTAGATGTGCTAGATTCCTCATCTTCGGTATCACAGTATGCTATATAACCTGCACCTTTTGATTCTCTCAATGACCTATTATATACCTTGACTTACTGTGTGTTGTTATAATAATAATATTATTATGTGGGTGACGGCATTTGTGTGAACAATAGTCTGTGGCTTGCAAGACTATGTGAACAAGTGGTGTTAGTTTACACATTATCATTGCTACTATTACGTGTTGCTTCGGGCATTGATCATCTTGAGATAATTCTGATGTACTAACAAAGACTCTTTGTGCAGTGAGTATTAAATTTTGCTGTGTGTGATCTAAGTTGTTATATTGTCTCATATTAATTTTAGTAGTATAGCTTGTAGGCATGCATACACCTGAGGCATACACAATAATTGACGACTTTGTGCAGAACCAAAATTTAATTCCATGTGCCAAATTTCATGATTATTTATACCATTCCTAAGTACTAGTATTGCAGAAATGTACTAGTGATGTAAATATATGGGGGGTGGGAGGCGCACATGCATGCGGGGGAAGAAAATCCATACTGTATACTTATAGTAAACACTGCTGATCAAAAGTTACAGAGATAATATTATTGTGCCAATAAAAACTAACAGTGTATTATCAAAGCAATCACCTGAACCACATACAAATAGGTTGCTCCTGAGAATAATTATTATTAGCCACTAGGAACTCAAAATTAATTTTAATGATTGAAAATAAATAATGGTGTCTGACACCAGTGATATTTACTGCTGTTTTCAAATTTCACCTTTAGTTCAATCATTATCCCTCATCCTGCATACACGATAGATAGTGCTTAAATTCAAAGAAGCATGATAATAATATTATTATGTTATAGTGCAAAATGATCGATACACATAATGACGGTTCTTGGGCATCCCCTAGCAACTAAACTTTTACAGGCAAATTATTGGCTACCAGATGAAAATACTACACCTGGACCATGATTGGTGTTAATACTAGCACTCACTGTTAAAGAGCGGCCTTTTGTTTCTATTGGCAGTATCAGAGCTAGAATTGCCACCACTAATGCTGATACGGAGTAAATGGCTATAGTTGCATAGTCACTGACGTGAAGGAGTACCTGCATTGTATACAATACATTTTGTATAATATATTATGTATAAGTCAAGATTAATAATACAATGTCATAATATAAACATTTTTCATGTCATTCTGAGTGAGCCCAACATAAAATTAATGGTATTATAGCATGACCATCATATTCCATACATAATAATATTATAATGCTGTTCTGAAATTTACACTAGTGTGTTACAAGACGATCGTTATGAAAGCTGAACTACATCTAAAACAAAGAGAACAAAGGCTGCAAAGGAGGTGAGACTGAGATGAGCTAGTCAATCACAGTCAGTGCGAGGAACAGCTAAGAATAAAAGACAGAGCTAGATGTCCTGCTCAGCTATAGGGCAGGGGCACTGCTGCAGTGCAACTCACCCATTCCTCATTGCCAGCTAGCTTGACCATCATGGTAGTTAAGCTTTATTTTATGAACATGATTTGTGGTGTGACAACGCCCCACCACCCCTAGAGCTTACAGATACTGTACTACAATAATAGGACATAATATGTATGAAAGAGTTTTTCAATTTTGAAAAATGCTCACTTTTCTGCCATCAACCGCTCCACATGAAAATGCTAATTTCCTACATTAAAATGGATCACACAAGCACATGTACATGTACGTTCCATTAGATTAGTACAGTAATTATATGTACAAATGCTCTACTGCCTTATAGAGCCTACTGATCCTATCATACATGTATACCGCAGTTCAAATTCCTGAACTACGGAATTCGATCAACTGAAGCTCACGTACACTTGTGTTATTATACCTGTGCCATATATGGAGTAATAATAGCTCCTACTCGGGCTGCTGCTGTGTGGAAGCCAAGTGCAAACGCCCTGACACTGGTAGGATACACTTCTGGTGTGTACACATAGACAACTTGAAACACTCCAGTTACAAACGCTCGGATTAAGAATAAGAAAAGTGTGATTATAGTCCTACAGAAATTTGTAGTGGCATAAAATTAATAATAATAATTATAACAATTTAGAACATGAATAACTAGAGCTCAGTAGAGCACATACCCCGTGTGCACATTTCGCAATCTGTAGATCTACTTTCGTATACATGGCTATTTTTGTAAATTTGAGAATTAGCTAGTAGAAATGGCTTGGTTGTGATATCAGCCAAAAAAAACACTGATTCTCTCTCTGCACCAGATCTAGGCTGGGAAGATATGAACTGCTATTGTATATTTTGTTGTATTAACAGCTATCTTACAGGCCAGACTCAGTTCCATAGCTTATAGGGGATAGCAGCCAAACCGCAGAGTACAGTCACGAGCAGAACATGTCGAAGATCCTCACCAGTTCATATACTAGGCCAGTTAGTTATGCCCATGAGCAGAAAGCTATGCAGCTATGCACTATGCATCGGGAGTGTCCATAGGCGTGGCTATGATGGCTAACAAAAGGCACTATTTGTGACGCTCGTGGATCATGTCCCTCGATTCGAAGCATACTGAAGCCAGTTTATCGCCAAATTCGACTGATTCATTGTGCTAACGAGTCACTCAGATGCCTAGGTCTCAAGATATGACGATTTTTGTGCTCACGACGATGACGACAGCGACATGACCAATTACTTTACGCATGCACACAGGGTAATAATGATTGATAATTTGGAGATGTCTACCACATTTCTTCTAGCAATTCAGCACCTCTAATTTTTCAACACCCCTTGCTGAATTATGGAAATAGCTGCAATGTACTGTACATGTATTGTACTTCAAGGATGCCGATAAGCGTACTAAGGAGACTAGTATGGTACATATGATACAATCTATTACATGTTAGCACAGGTCACTAAAGCACCCCCAAATGTATCTGTCCTAGTGCGGGATGTGCTTAAGTTATAACCCCTCACTTTCAAAAGGGTGAATCCTTGTAATAATCACACAGTTAGAACTTACGGACTAGCACAAATGAAGAGAAGCAGGAAAAGAATCATAGTTATTAGAAACTCTGATGCCATTGTTAGTTTCCTGCCAATTATCTCAATGATTACCAGTGTAACCAACAGACCTAGAAAGTTAGGATAACATTGACATTACAATAGATGCATATACACGTACCTGGCAATTCAGCTGCAGCTGCCCAGAGAATTTTTAGGTAGTCGTCATTAGTTAACTCAGACTCCTCACAGGTTGCATTAAGAGATACATCAATTCCTAGAAATTGAAATAATAAATAATGGTACAGGGACAACAGTGTGGTGTAACGGCCCTGTGGAACCCCTATTGATAGAGCTCTTGTCTTTTGCCATTGCAGAGACTGAACCACATGCAGTGAGCTAAGAAACTAAGATGCAAGGGTATATCAAGACTGACAAGAAGACGAAGATCAAAATAGTAAAGTAGATTTAACCTCCACTCCCACTTCCTGGAGGGTAGTGAAGGGTAGTGAAATTAAATTGTGTCATAAAGTATGCTCAGCGAAATTTTTATCCAGCAAAATAATAGATCTCTCAGGACGATATAATACCACCAACTGACCATTCAGATTGCTACATGTACTAGATCACCAAACTGTGACATTTTCAGTTTAGTGATTTGACGAACAATTAAAAACTCGTCCATTTAACTTAATACACGCATGCCTATGGCTTATAAGCACTTATAAGCACACATAAGCTAATGGAAAGCCGTTCAATGCTTGCCAAAGTTATCCACTATAATACTATTATTATTCTAAAGGCAGAATTATCAGCCATGACATTACATACAGCAAATTGCACATACCACAGTGAGGATCATACTGCAAGAGAGTAGTGGTCAGCAGAACAACACCATAGTAGAGCCATGCACACACAAACCTACACATTATGTACATAATCAGTGCATACATGTACATAATAATTATTATGGGCATGTGCTCTTAGAGAGCTCTTTATCTAGTTTGTATTGCACTTTCATTCCAACATCACATTAATGATGCAGTCTAGAAGAGAGAGAGAAAGAGAGAGGTGCCGTATAGTGGGAAACTTTCGAGGGAGAAAACTTTGCAGGGAGCATTTTGTGGAGAAAAGTTTTGCAAGTTGCTGTAAAATCACCAAATTTGTGAAGGTTTTCTCCCCCGAAAGTTTCCCGCTATACGGCAGATTGTAAGGCAGTACAAGCTAATGATAGTGTTTGATAACACCGATTTACCAGATAAAAAAGAGGAGAACTGTGGTCTTCCACATTCCATTTCTCAGTAGAGGAGAGAACTTATCGACAGTAGTAGCCACTATAAAGTGCATAATTGATTTGAAACGCGAGTTCCTGAATATATTCTGCAGTAAGAGATAACATACATGTCAATACACATATGCTATTTTATGCCACTGAAGATTTCTCAGTAAGACGTATTCGCTCGATCAGATGCTGTTCTCGATTAGTCAACACACCTCCGGAAATGTTTAGTCACTGCTCTCGAAAAGTAATTCAAATAGCACGTGCGTGAACGAACCTCATGACTCATTCTCCAGATGGCAGATACAACAATGAATACTTAGCAGTTTTCTAGAACAAGTCTGTCCTCCTGTAATCTTCTACATCAGCAAAGAGGTAGTTCAGTGGCGTCAAGCATGACCACTGCTCTACCAATTGCCTCTCTGACATCTACCAAGATCAGTATACGCCACATAATATTGTAGTTAGACACTGTTTAGGAGGTTTCTACGTGATTTAGAAGACCGAAGGGCTCTGTGTAGAATCCTGAGCGAAGCGAGGGTTCTACTGAGCCCTGAGGTCTTCTAAATCACGTAGAAACAGTGTCTAACTACTTTAGATCCTAGCAATAATGCCCAACAACTGCCTAGCAACAAACTAGCTATAGGCAAACAAAATTTACCAGGTTTTTTATGGAGCTTACAAGTTTTTTTATGGGGCTTACAAGGTTTTTTTTTATGAAAGATAGATACTGCAGTTCAACCAATCAGATCACTGTATTTGTTACAAGTAGGATCTAATCTTAAATAGACACTGCACAAAATCGGGTGATGAAATAAATAACAGACGCAGAGTCTGATCAAGCGAATACGGTATACAGTCTCTCCGAGATATGCATGTGGGCATCACGTCTTATGCAATATTTCTGCACATCCAGGATGCATACCATATTATAGTGGAAAGTTTTCACAGGATCCAGTTTTCGCGGAAGGCCAATCTTCAAAGTTTTCATAGTTTAATTTTCAGAGTCCTTATTTCGTGGGTTTAATTTTCGTGGTTAGTTGATTACTGTAGTGTCCCGGATAAGTGCCCATGGGCACTTAAACATAACTCGCGATTTTGGCCCGCATGAACGCTTACCCTGGATCAAAATTTGTACAGAAGCTGCTACAGTGGTCCCTTGAAATGCGGTACATGGGTGCTTACCCGGGACACTACAGTATCCGTAAGAACCGTGAGAATTGGATCCCTCACAGCTACAATGTACATATACATACATGTACATGTACAATGCACCACATTTACAATATATAATTACCTGAGGTTGGGTGGTGGTTTTCAACGTAAGCTTCCTAGTTTCCTCTGAGGACGTATCTTCCTCAGTCAGCAAGGGACTATCCTCAGCTTTGTCTCGAGTCCTATCTTCACTATCACTTTGAGATTCTTGCATCATGGAGCTCTCGATCACCACATCTTCTTTCTTACTATTGTACAAAACTGTAAGAAGAGAGCAAAATTACTCATGACTGTATGTGCAGCTGGTCTCAGTCATCATAGCTGCCTGAAGACAGTGCCACTCAGCACTAAATAGTATTCATCAGGGCTTCATTACAGAAGGGGACCCCTCCCCCTTGGAGTCCAAGTACATATCATAGGCGTAGGAACTTTGTGAAGGTGGGGTGCTGCTACTATATGTGCGAAGCGCGCCAAAAATTTTAGCCCCGCCCCCAATTAAATCCAAGCAGAGTTCATGAACTCTACCTATTGGACAAGCAGAAACGAGCAGTAATGATCAAGTGGCTATGTTTCAAGTGCAGGAAGGCTAAAGTGAGCATATAAATGAGAGCTCAATAGTCTGTGTATAGGTAGGGAAACATAAAATAATCTAAACCTTCAGTGATATAGATCGGAATATCTTAGTATCTAGCCTGTCTACCTTCAGAAAAAGTGGGCGTGCTATAGCATACCTAGCCCCCCCCCCCCCCCCCCGTTCCTACGCCTATGCATACATGTATTATCACACTACAGGGTCAAATTAGTCCTTTTGTGTACATACTGTATATAAGAATGCAACGTACATGCACCTCAAAGGGTCCAAAGTACAAAACCTACTTGTGGGAAACCTCCCCCACTCACCCCCCTGGGATTGTCTGCTAACACACACTCCCCTTACTATCATACATGTACTTGCTCACTGTACTCCTCTTTGTATAATATCTAAATGAAGGCCTGCACATACATGTATGTACTTGATCAGTATACCACTAATTCACTACATGTATATATATTATAGTACAGGTCCACATGCACACAGTTAGTAACAGATTGTGTTCAATACCTTGATTAGAAACTCCATTTGTCTTGCTGGATTGCAACCTTTCCTTTTCCTCAAGGGTAACTATTCTTCCCTGGATACACACAATATTACGATGATGAATGTGCAATACAGCACCCAACACAAACATAATGGACTTACCACTAAAGGTTTTCTGCAATTGTACATCGCCACTCTCTTTAAGACCTTCTCTGCTTTATGATTCTCCCCTTTCACAACATAGTACCGTGCAGACTCTGGAACAAGCTACATAACACAGTGAACAGTTTGAATCCAAACGTTCAATTTGAATTCACATTAACTATACCGGGAAGAAAAAGAGGACAAGTGCCAAGGGAACGGCAGCCAGGCCAAGGTACCAGTGCCAGCCCAGTCCGTCAGGACCCATCACTCCATACGCAAGAAGAGCTCCAAATATACTACCAATGGCCCACCAAAACTGGAAATAATTTTAAAGTCCATCATAACCGCACGAGCAACAGCAACAGACAATATCTACACAGTCTGCACGAAGGGGTCACGTTTTCCATACACTTTCTTATTTGTACAGGATGTACGTTGTTTACTTGGTTGCCAGGCGCATGCGCCTAGGGCTAGCGCATTGCGCGAGCGCCAAACGTATGCGCATTCATGATAATATATTGCGCACACGTTGTATGAACGTGATTGTATACGGTTGCGCGCGTTTTTACGATTAATATTAGCGCCACCACCAAAAAGGTCAGCGGGCCAGGCAGGGGTCAAGGGAGCCAAGTGTACCATATTGCAAAAATCAGGATTTGATACCAAAAAACCTCTTACAAATAGAAACAATCAAGATTCAGCTATAACATATGTTAAACTACTGGTTGTAATGTATCTACACTGGTGTTTTTGAAAGATTGGCTGCTTGTCTTCACCATGTTCAAAAATTCTGAAAATGCTCCAGACACAAAAATCTCCAAATGTATTGTACAAAATAGACCATCACTCGAAAACTGTAGTGAATTGGAATACGGGGTTGGTTCTACTGTAGAGTGTTAGGACAGAATCTTAAGATCATCCATTTAATCCAGCCATCAGCGTTGGGTAGGCTCTGACTGGGGGCCTTGAGTATAGTGGAAATTTTCGGTTTTATGCACCTCACAGATCCCAACTAGGGCCAACCTGTCTCTCTTGAAGAAAGTATGTTGTAGATATTATGGTATTGAAGTCCTGTACCAAGTTTTAGGTCCATCGCAGGCGTGCAAGTATATGTTCAAAAATTCTGAAATATGTTGAAATGAGGATCCCTGCAGATAGTGGCAGCAGCAGGAGAGCTGTTTTACACAACCTACCTCAGGACAACTCTTGAAAAGACTGCGTGTAGCTCATAATATAGTTGTTTCAACCAGTGCTTGGCTCAAAACCCTTCGCACCGACGTTGCTGACACGTACTGTCGACTCGAGTTGACCGCCTGTTCTGTCAGCCATGTTGGAATTCGCCCATACAAAATCCCCATAGTGTAAATTAACTTCCGGGTGCGTGATTCACTTCCGCGCAAATAAGAAATTTGACCCCTTCGTGCAGACTGACAATCGCTAAGGCCTGGGATAACATTCTCATACAAGCACAATAGTATCTACCATGCTGCATACACAATAGTGTAGAATCAAATCAGGCCAAATTATGAATGAAGTAATTGCAAAGGGTAACCCGATATTGTACATTGTAAGTCATATCTAACTGCAAACAAAGGAAAAACTTGCAATTTGCAATTAATACAGTTACCTACAGTAATTATTAATAGGGGAGGTACAAAAGCATCACATGGCCACAAGTCATCATTCTCATAGCCTTTATAGTAAACTTCGATGGCGACTTTCAAGGGTGAATCCCCCGGATCCCCGCTTCAAATAGATATAAACGGGATAAATGATCGAAACTACAACAGTTGAGCTAGCAAATCCTCGAGGATCCCGCTGTTTTCAGCTTTAGCATAGCAACTGTGTCGGGCCGTGAGACACACCTCGGGTTGGTATGTGCAAAAGTCACGTGGAATATTAATGATTTCATACCTCCTCTGACATGTACATAACATGTAAATGCACATGCATCTGTATAGCATACATGTACATGTACATTAAAACCCACACCTCTCCCTTGGGCCATGCCCTCAGAATCAGGTGATCTTCCCTGGTGACCATGGTGCAACTATCATACACAAACTGGTGCCCTCACCTCCAAAATTGTTATGCACACACCACGAGATTTTCTTGGGAGGAATTCAGCATAGTAGGTCACTCTATAAAACAATATTGGTAGATAAAGTAGTAGTATATCAGTACCTTAGCTCAATCTAAGCAGGAGCAAGTGCATGTATAAATGCTTCGTAGTAGGCATGTCAGTGGATGTAGGTCAAACTTTTAACATGTAAGCATAAGGATAGCAGATAGCATATACGTATGTTCATACCCGGTAGTTTGTTTGCTGTAACCAGAATGAGTATAGGACCAGAAATTGCAGTGTGCTACACAGTTTTAGATACCATTTCTCATGAACAGCACAAGATACACGTAGTGCTGGACTACTAATTAAGCAAAATTAATATCAAAAATGAGTGTGGGCAACCACTGATGCATATGTGCAGGTTTATCCTGCATGCTAGAAAATTCAAATATATGTACATTTACATGCATGGACATGTACATGTACACATTTGTCGAACAAATCTTGGATTTGCTTTCACTTCAAGCTACATGTATGGATAAAATAGGTAAATTGCAAGGAATCAGAGCAGCCCTACCACCCCCCTCCATGATCAAACCATTCACTAGTGTACCTAAGCAATCCAACCATCCTTGCCTAGTTAGTCAGTACTTACGATTGAGCAGTGCCCCCAGCTCCAAATCCAACAAAAAATCTACACAACAGCAGCCAGGGGTAGCCGGGGATCTTGGAATCATCCGGTGACACAGGAATAGCACTTAAGACACCAGATACCAGCAGTATCAGGTCAACAATAAATAGCCCCTGGAATGCAAGATATTGTGTTTACAAGGTATGATGTTATAAACTCCTTTGTAGGGAGTCAGATGTTAGCACGTGCATGCGCATTCACTAACTCATGTGTATGATTACCCTGTTCAAACTCGCAAGGGTAAGGAATCTCTAATCAGGTTTGCCGTCGCTGTCACAGTACATGTATGACAATGTCCTCTGCAATTACATGTACTTACTTCATTAGTAAAATTTCCAGGTTAATAAAATGCCAGATTGACTCATGAATGTAACTATCACAATCATTGTTCAGCTCCCCAGCCAGTGACTTACCATTTTCCTGCCAATATTATCACTGACAAATCCCCAAACCAGTCCACCAAGAAGAAAACCAACAAATACAACCTATAAAAATTTAATAATATTCAAAGTAGGTGTAGATGTAAGCATAGTGACTGACAGAGGTTATTGCAGCCTCCTCTGCAGTTGTGAGCTCCCACTGACACTTAATAGCTGGACCAAGCACAGACAGCAACATCAGCTCCATAGCATCAGCCAGCTGAGAGTAGGGAGGACAGCAAACAAACAAAATCAATAATTATTATGGTCCATCAATTACACATGCGTAGATAATGATACAATAATGTATCCTAGCAGATTCATCACATTAACAGTTGTGAGCGGCTTAATATTATTGTATTGTGAAACAAGGCAATTGAGCATCACATGCCATACACGTAACTAACAATCATTATGCATACAATTAATGTAATAGTTATGCACACATACACATAATATTATGTACCTGTATGAATAACAACTGAATTCATCAGCTAATGTTTATAGCACACAACGGCACTATTGTGTTATCAATCATAATAACAAGGTACCAGCAAATAATATTGTAACTTGGAAGAGATACCATAGTTTTGGAATCTAAATGGCAGTATAATCCAAACACAACTAGAGTATTGAATATGAAGCTAACTCATCAGGGCTTTTACGCTACTTGAAAGGTACCTACCCACACTTACCCATAGCAGACCACTGAATAGGGTCACCAAGACTTGAAAGAAACCAAAGCCCAGTTTCTCTATCGCATCCTCAACAGTGTACAGCTGCTCATCTGCAGTACAGCAGTGAAGAATATTAGACATAGCACAATTACAAGATGAAAGATGACTTGGTATGTACTGAAGTCATGCACATGCATAATATACAGTCATAATATTTACGGTACAGTATACATGTATATCACGTATTATACCAAGCACACATGTATATAGGCTGTCTCATCCCTAGATCTCTGACAGTCACTTAACCAAAATTACACTACATGCATGTGCTCCACATGCACTCAACACATGCTGTTTACATAATTCACAGATAAGGTCCAGAGTAAAGCTACATTATAAGCCACAAAATTAATTATTTTAATAATTCCAGCACTGTTTAGGTCGTGACAGGACATTGTGCAAGTACTGGTACATGTACCTTGAGACTTTTTTACAACATGCCTTGACACTTCAAGCACATGACTTTCAGACAGTGAATCCAGGACCTGCTGGCCATCATCCTCCGGTAAAAGAATCTCCTTCTCTTCATTTAGCTCAGCCATTGCAGCTACACAGCAAGCTTATTAAACCTACTACATAGAAAATTAAAAAAACTGATCATCTACAAATCTTAGGAGAAATCACCCCATCAGGTGCATAAAATTGTATGGAAAAAGTCATCACGTACAATATAAATGGAAATAGAGTGTGCCTATTATTATAATACAGCTGGAATATGAATGTTTGCCTCTGAGAATACATATGTAGTACAATGTATTTGTATCTAATTCTTATAAGTGTCATGATAGTCAAAATACAATGCATGCACAGTATTATTTGCCTACGGAACCAGCAGGAAACAGTGGCATTCCCAAGACTTGAGCTGATGGGGGTGCTCCAGCACCCTGAGCACCCCCCTGGGTATGCCACTGGGCATCTGTACACAGTATATATACATATACATGTAGATGCAGCATACAGCAGATTCAAGCAGCTTTGAAACTGAAAGTAGCTACATGTAAGACTAAACCACACATAGGCAACTATACTCAAGGCTAGTCTCGTGCCCAGCCCCCTTCATGCACGCGCGAGAAAGGGTCTGGTGAAAAAGGCCGCACTAGCGTGTCCCTCTGGAATGCAATAATTGTCGTTTTGGTGTGCGTTAAATAAGAAATAAACCATACCGTGCGCGCGCATAGCTATATATAGCAATAGGTCGGGCGCATGCGTGCAATAGACGATTACATTCCAATAGTCATGTGACTACGCTACTGCAATCTGATTGGCCACGTTCGATTTTCAACGTGGGGACACGGTAGTACGACCCTTTTCACCAGACCCTTTCTCGCGCGTTGCATGAAGGGGGCTGGGCACGAGACTAACTCAAGGCTGCATGGTATTGTAAGGATTTCTATCCTAGTGTTGCATTGTGTCAAGCATGCCTTACCTACTTGTCATCATAATAATTATAGACCCTTTGCAGTAGGCATGTCAGTGTGCAGTGTACAACGCGTGGCCACCAGCTTGAAGCACAACACGTGGTCACTATCTATAGGCAATATTGTATAGCAAGTGTGTTCGTAGCTCTTTGCTGTGACCCAGAATGCAGGTCACAGGTGGGACTTGGGTTTGATTTGATATTTCACGTTAACGATAGAAAAATGCTATTTCAAGGATACACCCCATGGAAGATAATCACTCGGATAATCATGGGAGTCTTCAGGGGTATAATTTTGATTGGATCTTGAGGGCTTTTGTTTAAAACAATTACATCTTGAAGTATTAAATAAGCAGGCAATTAGCGGCATCCTTAGGGGGAATCGAGAGTGAACTGATTAGTCACTAGCCCCTGAAGGGGGGCTGATCAAATCAGTCTTTTGGGTTTGATTGCTTCCGAGTAGCATAAGCTCATTGCCTTGAGGGGATACGCCAACTTGCTCTTTCATGAGGGGGTATTCTCATAACTGGAGCCCATTGAAGTAAATCAGAGGCGCTATATTAATATATGTACATGTAAAATTTTAATATAATTTAACCAGTGTATACGGTTTTACAAGAAAGGCCGAGTGCTCAGGGCTAGGGACTCTGTTAGCCAGGCTTGAAGACTTAGTCTGAATGAAGGGGCTGGCACCCAGACTATTGAAGACTTCACAAAGGAATGGTACCTCAGATTGATATTTACAGTGACACTCACCTTGTATAGCTAGCGATCGTCTCTTGTTGTTTGCCACACCTCTTTTCTACGGCTTTGCTACCGAGCGCGGGGCTGGGGTCTGGGAACGAGACCACTGTGTTGAGCTTCTAGCGCTATAGCTATAGCGTGTCAATTATGACGACCATTACCAATCAAATTCGGTGCTAATTGCACTGCATGTTTTGTACAAGATGGCTAGGCTAGGTTTAGAGGAAGTCTTGTCTTCCGTCCCTGGTGCTAGCCGTTGGAAATTGGATCGAGAGATTGATTTTGAGTACAGGGACGACAGAGGTCAAGTGATACCTCGGCATCTTGGCAGGATCGCGGAATCAATGGTAGACTGGGAGGGAGTTATAGCCGACCACCTCGGATTGAGCGAGCCAGATAGGAGCGATATTAGAGACAAGAACCCCAGAGAACCAAAACTACAAAGGTAGTAATACCGAAATCAGGAACAAGCTATTAATAGTAATATTTATTTTTTTGTGTTACATTTATACAGAAGAGAGGCCCTTGGAGTATGGAAGTCTCGTCTTGGTGGCAGAGCCACTTACAGGGCTCTGATTGATGTGTTCTTTAAAGCTGGTAGACTAGACTGTGCTGATGCAGTATGTGGTGTCCTCCTTGAGGACATAAACAGCACAAGAGGTAACGATTAACATTCAAGTACATATTAAAGGATCCTATTAAATTCAGCTCAGGGCATACCTAGTCTCGTCCCCAGACCCTCCCACTCCTGAGACCCTCCAGTGCGCGAGAAGAGAGAGGGAGGGTCTGGAACATAACCCCGGGCGAAAGTGTCCCGAAGGCAGAAATTCCGTGACAGGTGTTGATTGGCCACAATACAGGGTGTTAAACCACTATACGCGAATGGATGGCAAAACGTCCCCAAACGTGACTGCTCGTGCGCGTGCACACTTCAGTAAGATACTATGTAATTTGCATTCTTTGTACGCACGCAAAACCACAAAAGCCAGATTACGCGTCATGATTACTTGTGTGCAACATTCCTTCGGGACACTTCCGCCCGGGGTTATGTTCCAGACCCTACCTCTCTCTTCTCGCGCACTGGAGGGTCTGGGGACGAGACTAGGGCATACCTGGCATAGCCTCGTATCCAGGCCCACCTATGTCAGGTATGCTGCATCACCTGTGTGCAAAAAGAAGGTCTGGAAACTCGAGCATGATTTTTATGTGTGTTTGGAATGTACATGTAATTAAACTCCCACTCAAACAATGGAATAAACAGCAGTTACATCACAGTGCAGATGAGGAAACGAAGACTCGCTGTTCTTTGTGCATCTCCAGAGATGCTATGAAGTGAACCATGCTACCTCTCAAGTGCTATTGAAGTTACCTTGCAGCACATCACAGAAGCCTAACTAGAGCTCTATAGAGCACTTACCCTGCACGCTGCATCTGCATCCTGCATTTATTTGCACATAGATGAGACTCACAGCTGCAGCAGCATTCACATTTATGAACCTACTGACGACCTTACCTGCAGGTTATGTGCGTGGAGATCTAAGCATCTGAGTGATTCCTAAGCACAACATAGCTATCTGTTAAAATCGTTGATAAACTGGCTTCATTTTGCTTCGAATCATTTTGGCAAAGCCTATGAGCGTCGAAAACACTTCGTTGTTATTGGCCACGCCTATCAACTGCACCCACTGCTGGCCATTTGCTTTCTGTCCAGGTCTGGTGATTTTTGTGCTGATGATAGATAAAACAGATTGCTTTACCCCTTGTGCACACGGGGTAGCAATGCCTTCCATTTGCTTCAAAAGCACCTAGAGTATCATTCCTGTCTTTTAACTACTTTATTAATTAATGGTGCTTTCATTTTCAATGATCACAGTCTTGGTTTCTTTGCCAGCACTGCAAGCATGCTGCTTGCATTGTTACTAGTGGGGGAAGCTTGAGTATTAAATTCTTCCAATCATATTCTTTACATGTAGGACTACCGTAGCACAAAAGCCCTCAAGATCGTTCTGAAGGGGGGCTGGTCAAATCAGTCTTTTGGGTTTAATTGCTTCCGAGTAGCATAAGCTCATTGCCTTGAGGGGATACGCCAACTTGCTCTTTCATTCTCATAACAGGAGCCCATTAAAGTAAATCAGAGGCGTGCGCACTTCAGTAAGATACTACTTAATTTGCATTCTTTGTACGTGCGCAAAACCACAAAAGCCAGATTACGCGTCATGATTACTTGTGCGCAACATTCCTTCGGGACACTTCCGCCCGGGTTTATGTTCCAGACCCTCCCTCTCTCTTCTCGCGCACTGGAGGGTCTGGGGACGAGACTAGGGCATACCTGGCATAGCCTCGTATCCAGGCCCATCTATATCAGGTATGCTGTAGTTAATCGAATATAACGCATGATCCAATTTAACGCAATAAATTAGCATTTTACGAATTCTCATAACGTTTATATAATATTGTGGAGCGATTGACGACCTTTACCAGAAAAATGCGCGTTTTCAAATTGAAATTATTTTTTTTCCATGCGTAGTATTAGATTTAAGTACGGTATTTCTAAGAGTCCAGATATGCTGGGGGGAGGGGGAGGCGGGAGAGACACGGAATAATGATAACTGCTTTTATAGATGTTCCTATGTAGCCTGGAGATTAATTAGTAAGATGGTGATACTATACACAGGCTGAAAATGGAATGTCCCTGGGAATCGGATCCAGGTCTCTTACTTAAGCCACCAGTGCTCTAACTGTGATATCATTCCATTTTCAGCCTGTGTATATATCACCATCTTGCTACTAATAACTAGTGACATGCAGGGCCTGTTTGGGGTGAGCCTGGGCTGAAATAGCCCCGTATCCAGGCCCCTTGAGGGGAGAAAATAGTGTCTGGGACCTTGGTAATAGGCTAGAACTGAGAGCTGTCTCTGAGTCAGAGCAGATGAGAAAGGCGACGGATCATCAAAGCTAAAGCAACTAGAGCTCTCTCGAGCCCAACACCTGTTGCATGGTATTAGCTACACACTTCAGTGTTGCACACAAAAAGGGGTGGGGGTGAGGCTATCATTAAGGGCCGGGGACGAGGCTATTGTTATACTTGCATAGCAGTGTTTTCAAGGTTTAACGGTTCACAGCAAAAACAACCCTTGTGTGTTGTATCGAACTCTGCAGTGCCAGTATCAACTTGATCAAGTCAACTTCCCTCACAGTGCGTATGTAGCCTCTGATTCTTGGGGACATTAGCTAGCTTCTCAAAACATCCAGAAGGACTATAATGCAAAACCTCGGGGCAATACTGAAGTACACTGAGCAGTATTACATGTCCAATGAAGCACTAATAGTGCGAAACCCTCGGCTTTCATGAATTTGTTTTAACTTGGTCACTGATTAAGCCTATAATTATGCTTCGATGTAATATCATGCCGAAATGAGAAAAGATATACCGTAGAATCCCGCGATTACGCCCCCCCCTCGCGCATAAGCCCCCCCTTCATTTTTAGCGCAAGTTCCTGCATAGGTACTTTTGTCTCGCGTATAAGCCCCCCCTCCCTGACTGTAAAATGGAGCCCATAAATCAACAAAAACAGTAGCTACAGCTAGCAAACTAGCTATTTGTGTCATATTATGCCTTACTTTGTCGTTTTTCTCGAATTTTTCCCACCAAACAGCCAGAGAAAGTGTAGAGATCGCGCGCCCACGTGGCATTCGACGGTAGGTAATGGTCGTCACACGGAAATGTAAGGATCCCGCGTATAAGCCCCCTCCCCACTTTTGCCCAATCCTAGCATGCACAAAGGGGGGGGCGTAATCGCGGGATTCTACGGTATATACATGCCAGTATGCGCTATACCGTGCACTAGCCTTTTATGCACCTATCAATGTATTGGCCACCTACCCTAGTGCGGACATATGTGGGGATAGGATGGGGAACTTTTATCAATTATCCCATTCCTGGGGGGAGCTCTTGTAATCAAAAGACACACCAATCCCCACCTACTACTGAATATGCAGGTACTTGTGCAGGTGCACTAGCTATGCTAGACATACAAGTTTACATAACACTCACTTAAGCCACATTAGTGTTAACCAAGGCTACTACTTGAGGTCTAGTAGCTACTAATGTCATGGTGACACTATTCTGTGAGACTAAGGTAAACTCCCCACCCCTGGGACAGCCATTCCCGATCCCATGTGCAATGGCAAGAGATTACGTAATACGTAGCATGATCATCACGTGCCTGGTCAGCAGTTGCATTTGCTAGCTTTGCGCTACACAAGAAAGCCAAGAAGCGTTCAGAGTCTACTGTGATCAGTGATGAGTCAGTCGAGTTATAAGACCTATCGTTAGTCCTACATCCTAGTCTTTTGGAAAAGAAGCCATCGCTGTCACATTTGTCCATCGAGAGTTCGTCAAAAAGCGAAGAAGGCAGAGGTGATTAGCAAATGTCGCTGTAACTTTTGAACAAAGCGTTTTCAACGAATTCTACACGTTTCATTTGTTAAAATCGCCACGAGAAGCCTAATGACACCTCGCTTTCAACGTATAAATAAGGTATGTAGCAACTAGCCTGGTAACAGACAGACACACAGACACACAGAACGACTACCGTAACCCTGCGGCGCATGCGCCGAGGGTTAATAAGATTACTTAAGTTGCTCATTTGGTTGCAAGCATTGCATGGCCATATAATTATTATGCCATGCGAAGTTAACTACGCATTGTTCAGCTGACTCAAAACTCTGTCTCACTTTCACTCCTTTTTTTGGATAACATAAGTGTAAATAATTTACAATTCATTAAGATTAATTGGAGTGGCCCGTGGCCTAGGCATGAGAATGCGCATTAAAATAGTTTGTACTATGTCCAATGCCATAGAGCCATACCTGGCATATATTTCGCGTGACGGTCGTACAGTACATACCATTGCACAGCTAGTGCACTCATGATTATGTAGGGCTCGCTCAGGCTCGCCCCAGTGATACTGTATACATACAACAGCAGCCAATAAAAAAGTGTATGTTTCTATGATCTTAACAGTACTACCATATATAGCACTCGACACAGAACGTTCTGTTTATATGTAAAGTCATACTATCGCAAACCTAAGAAGCTTAGAAGTAGCGCTAACAAAGTGTTTTCAGCGACATCCACACAAATCATGCATTTGGAACGCCATAAGGAACCTTATAACACCGCACTTTGGACTCGCAAACAAGATATGTAGCAGCTAGCTTGGTAACAGTGTTCCCTGAACTGTAGATGGGATGTTGATGACATATTATGTGCTGATGAGGGTGAACTGGGACATATACCAACTGGATCACGCGTAACATTGATACAGGTGATGAGGCACTCCGTCCATAGAGTACTAGTAAATCAGAAGTCAGAACTCAGAGATCTGCTTACAGACATGGAGAAGGATGTGATTTGATCGTTCAACTGTCCTTAGGCTTCGCCTATCATGCTTGTGCAATAATGAGACGGTAGTCAACATTTTGTGTAGACTACTGTAAACTAAATGCCATCACCCAGAAAGATGCATACTCCATTCCTCAGAATCGATAATACTTTGGACATCCTGTCAGGTGCTTACTACCATTTTCATATATACAATTCCAGATGCATGCATGTGCGTGTCCATCATAATTAATTTTAGTGGTCACTTAATATTACTACTGTGTTTAACACAGGCTAAACTAGTAATTACAAGTTTAGTTTTTGCATGATTTTCTGGTAAAGGTCGTCATACTCTACATTAAGATACATTGTACATTATAAACAGTCCTAGGCCTTGAGCAGATTAGGTGATCACATTGCACAAATAATGTAATCAACTTGATGTGAATGAACTAAAACCTCTGGCATTTGGAGTGGCCTAGTGATCATTCAACGTATTGATGGGGCAACAAATTAAGGCTGTTGTAGTATGCATCGTGCATGCTAAGAACTTTTCTCACCTACCATTGAAGCGACTAAAGCTCTTTAAAGCACATACCCTGTGCGTGCATTGTACAGAGACGACAACCACAACCACTGTATTCGCTCGATTAGACGCCACTCTATGATATAAGTCAGCCTGGGTTCAAGGCTAGATAGCTATTGCAATGAAGTGGTACTACTGTATTCACTCAATCAGACACCACGGCTACTATTATTGCTAAGTGTTTATTGTCAGTATATCTGCTATCGAGAGCAAGTTCAAGTCGTGATGCATGTTCATGTGAGCATGTGCTTCTCGAACAGTAGGCGTCTCCCTAATTTAGGTGCCTTTTGACCTGCTCGCCAAATTTTTCGGTTCTAATTGGAGGTGCCTTTGCAATCTGTAATCATTTCCTATATTAAAAGTATACAGTATTACGTTTTTATCCATGGTGTTCAGTTTTTTATTTTACACCACATCTTGGTAATTATTACCCCGCGTGCATGCACAAGGGGTAAAGTAATCGGTCGTATCGTCGTTGTCGTTAGCACAAAAATCGCCATATCTCGAGATATCGGCGTCTAAGCGACTCGTAAGCACGAGTCAATCGAATTCAGCGAAAGACTGGCTTCAGTGTGCGTCAGATCGAGGGATACAGTCCACGAGCGTCACTAATAGTGCCTTTTTGTTGGCCACCGTAGCCACGCCTATCGGCAGTGCCCATCAATGCATGATGCATGCCCATCAATTGTGCTTTCTGCTCATGCGCACAACTAACAAACGTATGACTGGTAAAGATCGTCGGTGTTCTAAATAATGCTCATGACGTCTATAGTGACTGAAATCTGAAGTCCCATGGAACCAATCACTATGTAAGATAGCTATCCTATTATCATAACAAAATATAGGTACAAGGTCATGTCTTCCTAGTCTGGGCTAGGTCTGGGTGCAGAGAGCGCTGTTTCAAGTGTCACCGGGACAACTAAGCAGCATAATTTTCCATTATTTCTCTCAAGTTCACAAAATTATAGCCATGCACTGAAAGTAAATCGCGTAATGTGCGCGTGGGGTATGTGCTCTACAGAGCTCTAGTTGTAAGATGGAATCTCTATACAAGTAACATTACTTTATTAGAAAATTCGTGCATTTAATCACACAGGCAGCTAGCTATCTTGATATTATTTTATTGTACTTCACTCTCGTATATTGTACACAAACATGTAGGTGCTCACAGGAATATATCAGATGAATGCTACAAGTTTATTGCCAGCGTGAAAGGGAAGTATCGAGAAAGGCGTATTAATTGTGAGAAGCAGTGGCCCCCTTGCCACTCAGAGAAACTGGTCAGGTTAGAATTAGTGGAGAGAGTGAAAGGAGAGGACTACTCTGCAAACACACAGAGAGGTAGGGAGAGCAAGGGTCACAAACGTACTCCTCTAGTTTATGGTGACCTCTTTAAGGTGGAGAGAGGGACGAGGCCAATTAGAAAGATCCTTGTAGAAGGTGATGCTGGTATAGGCAAGACCACTCTCTGTATAGCAGTGTCTGAGGACTGGGCAAATGGGAAGCTTTTTCAACAGTTTGAGTTGGTTCTCCTCTTACCACTTCGGATAAAGGCAGTAGCCTCAGCAGGCTCCCTTCCTGAGTTACTTAAGATACTACACTATAATTCAAGGCTTTGTGACTCAGTAGCTGGATACTTAGAAGAAGAGGAAGGTAAAAATGTGCTTATCATAGCCGATGGATGGGATGAGTGTAGTGAATCTGAACGAGAAGAAGGATCTTTTTTATATCAGTTGCTCTTTCAGTTATTTCCTTTCATGTCAGTTGTAGTAACCTCTCGACCTTCTGCCTCCACTCAACTTCACCAACATCCATATATAATTGATCGATTTGTTGAGGTTCGTGGCTTCAGCAAAGAGCATGTTGTCGAGTACATTCAGTCTGAGTTTACCAGTGACGAGGATAAGGCAGGTCATCTGCTGGAGCAGTTAGAATACAACCCACTGGTTGAGAGTGTGTGTAGTGTTCCCCTCAACTGTGCCATTGTTTGTCACTTGTGGCGGACTCTTGAGGAAGCCCTTCCCACCACCATGACAGAACTCTACACAAAAATGATTCTAAACATAGTTTTTCGGAACATACGTAAAATTGATAGTTATACATCTATTCTGTGTGTATCAAGATTTAATTCACTTCCTGCACACTTACAGCAGTCATGGTGGTTCTATGTGAATTTGCTTTTCAGGCATTGGAAAAGGATCAACTTGTCTTTTCTCAAGAAGATCTGGAAGCATTCTTCCCTGATGGCTTAGCTTTGGACGACAGGGTCCTATGCTTTGGCTTGCTACAGTCTACCGAGTCAATTTTAGAGACTGGTTATGGTGTATCCTTCCATTTTCTCCATCTGACCTTCCAGGAGTACCTTGCTGCCTTGCATCTTACAAGACAAACACCAGACAAACAACTTGATGTCTTTAGATCACACAAGCCAAAAATATCATCAAATCGTTTTAGAATGGTATGGAAGTTCTTCTTTGGTATTAATAACTTCCTCGGTTTCATAGGAGACATACCTATTACTTGTTTTATTCAGCAGTTATTTAAGAACATAGCTGGTGATGTGTCTCTAAGTGGGTATTCAGACTTACTGACTCTTTGTCACTGTGTCTTTGAAGCCCATAATGACCTAGTCAATGATGAAGTGACTCAATTTCTAGTCGACTTGTATTCATGCTATATTATGCGATGTATTAGGGTCCCCTTTGATTTGTATTTTGGTTATCCTGGCACAGCTCATGACTGTACTGCTGTGCTTTATGTCATTTCTAACCTGCAGAAGAGTGTTAGTATGTCTGTTTCCTTGGGAAAGTGTGTTAGAGAGAATCAAATTGAACATCTAATAGATATACTAGCTGGGAAGAATGGAAGGTTACAGGTCAGGTATTTGAATCTTGTTGATAGTAGACTAACAGGCTCTAGTTTACAAGCATTAGAAATGGCAGTGCGTGGTAACCTACTTTCCAAGTTGGAGGAGCTTTACCTGATGGGATCACTGATAGGTGTTGCAGATGTTAGTGCTGCATGGATGACTACTTTTGCAGAAGCTCTTTTGGATCATTGTCCGAATCTGTGGCACGTTGATCTTTCTCGTAACAACATTGGTGTAGCTGGGGCCACTGCTTTATCAAGGCTAACAAAGCATGGAATAATCTTAAGTTTAAGCAAAGCCTGTCTTGGTGATGAAGGTTTGACTGCTTTGATCCAGAGTCATAGAATTGTAACAGGTGGCTTTCATTTTCGAGATAATGATATCCATGCCACTGGTGTTTCGTGTTTGGCTGATGCAGTTTGTTCAGGAAAGGTTGTAATGCATCCTGTGTATAATAGTGCACGCGTTTTATTTGACATATTCAAAGTATCGTGTTTCAATCCTGAACTAGGGGGAAGGCATTTAGCTTTGGCTTCTTTGCATGTACTTGATCTCACTGACAACCCACTAGGAATTGAGGGAACTGTAGTTATTACTAGGATGCTCAGTAGTAGCCACTGTAAATTTCTTCAAATTCATTTATCTGGATGTGAGCTAACAACAGTTAGAGGTGATTTCCCAAATACCGACTCTTTAAATGTTGGTAATGCGATCTTATCTTGTACAACTGTGAGACAACAGGTTTATCAACTGCCTCAAAACAATTATATTGAAGTACTTATCCTAAGTGGCAACAGCTTTTTTGAAGAGGGTATTCACATCCTAGCTGGCTTTATGCACTTGTGTCCAGGTTTGGTGCGTCTCCATACTAGTAACTGTAACATCACTTCTGACAACCTCATATGGCTTCTTAATGAACTCACTAGACTTAAATCGTCATCTCCTGAACTTTGCAATAATCTAAAGGGATGGTATCTTACCAATAACCAACTTGATGATAGAGGTGTGTCTGTTCTAATGGATGGCAATCGTCTGTCATCACTTTTTCCTGAACTAGGGACTGGGCATAATAATAATATATTGGAATCTCTTCAGCTTTACGGAAATTCAGTCAGTAATGAGATGATGGAGATGGTAGAGGAGGAGATGAGACGTAGAAGGGCTCACATGTCCTGCTCTGTGTCTTAGTATTCGATCAAGTCTACCAATAATTAGTGTCGTGCAATGGAACTAAATATATAGCATGACAATGACAATAATAATTATACAACTAATAATAATGATCACTACAAAGGCTGGAGTCTGGAATGGACTATGGATTAGTTGAATCACATAGTGAAATGTGGATACAGGCATGCAGCTGCTTTAGTTTTTCGTGTGTGCATGTGCAGTATTGTTGACTCCGCCTCATGCTGGTTTGTGTGAACTCTTTCTTGCTCTAGCTCTACTCTCTTCAGCCCTGTAATCTTGTTCTACAACAGATCCCAGCTTCGAAAGTTCAGTTCACGTTCTCATACAAAGTTTGCTGGCAAGTGATATGCAGGATCATGAATTGCTACGTACCAACTTTTGATGCAATTCAATATGCTATGCATTGTATGTACCGGATTACCAGTTTCATATGATTTTTCTGAATCACAAGATGTACAATCAATTTCATCATAATGATTTTATATGCACACTGCCGATAGTAATGTCGCTGTGGAATGATGCTGTAGCTACTAAATTGAAGAAATCAAACATTATAGAAATTCAAAAATTCTCTTCTCCATTAATTTTTTTACACATTCAAAGTCTGCAATATGCTTCATAAGGAGCTGCAGTATGCCTGAAGAGGCTATCGAGGCTATCTACCTAGCTACACTCATGCAAGGTGGTGAAAAGGAATGTCCAGTCTACTACGCAGTATATATTACAGAAAAAATGAGAGATGACAATATCTTCTACAGTGTCATGTTGGAGTGTAAGCTTGCTCAAGGAACATGGGAAGCATTTGTACAAGGCTATTCCTAAACCTCAAGGTGTTCTATTCTTCAACTGACTAATAGAAGACATGGTGGGATTTGTAACCAACATGACGGCAATGTGGCATCTTAACTGTTGACCTCAGTATCACGCCAAGTATTATGTTCTCATCAAATGCTTGCATGAAGGTATCACTGCCCTTCCTTGGTCATGTACTTACCCATCAGAGGATGAATTTTTCATTTTCAACTTTTTGAGCAGCACCTAGGCTTGGTTGGAAGCTTCAAAATTTGAGTGCCTTTGGCAAAGAGGGGCAGGAGGCTTTAATTGACAATAATTTTTTTCTGAAACTTTGATATTTTCAGTGAACAAGCTTCAAGAGAACCATGTCTGAGATATTTGAGTACAGTATTCCAGCAAACATAGCTGAGGAATTGAGTGGTATATTTTTTGGAAAGAATTTTGGATGACGTACCTTCTTTCATTAGTTCCTTTTGCTTAGAACTTTTGTTCTGTGTCACAGTTCAATGGTGATGCTGATAGTTAATACACCCTTCAATAATCACGATAAGGTCATTGGTGTCCTTTAAATCTACAGGGTCCATCTAGCTGACCAGTTTGAAGGTCACGGTACCAAAGGAGTGTTCAGCCTTCTCTTTACCTCCGTTTAGTATGGAAAGCATGGGCTACTAGTGCATGCTCTTATGGAGTAATTAATTTACTGTCAACTGGGAATGCTCCAGATATTACTTTCACAAACTGTCTATTACTACATATTCCTGCTTCATTTTGCTTCTCCATTGTGGAGACTGAAACTTCCCTTGAGGTAAATCTGGATACCAAACCGAATTGATGGTGAAGTCTGGTCTACCACGAACTGACTGGTAAACTGTACCAGAAAGCATCTACTGTGATCCCAATCCACACTTTAGTCGGTTCTGCTTCTGAAGTAGAAACAGGAGCAAGGCCTCCGACAGCTCACTCCCATTGTGAGCACAATGGGTAAAGAAATGAGCCTTCCCAAGCAAGTACTGTAAACTAAGTCACTGAATTCTTTATGAGCAGAGCATCAGCATATTGAGAGTACACATAATATTCTTCAAGTGCATGGGGATCCTATCTCTGCCGTCAATATTGCGACATTATTCTTGACAACTCCCTTCCTCCATAGTGCACTTTTATGCTCTTTAGGGGAGGTCTTCTCCAGCCTCCTCATCTCATAGTAGGAGCACTGGAGAGCACTTCGCTTTTATTTGTAAATCGTATGAAATCCGCTGAATCTGGTAGCTCCATCGCTTGAAGAAACTTACTCTCTGCTTTGCTGGAGGATGCTGGGGTCCCTTCCCAGGAGGTGCTAGGGCAGCATGGGATGATCTCTAAGAAAAGAAAGCAGGTGGTACTTACCTTGGATGACAAACCTATCGTACTTGATTGTCTTAAGAGTGAAACACAAGAAAAGCTATATGCGTTCGATGAAGAGCGAGGATTAACTAAAAGCATTTGCTTCAACAATGGAAAGTTTGACTATGAACTCAAAAGGGCAAAAGTAGCACTTGGCAGACAATGAGAAGCTCGATAAAACAGTGCACCCATGGTTGTTCAGAATAGGTCTCACGATATGCCTGTAAGCGGCCCCATTCTTTGTGAGAATGCTACACAATTTCATGCTCAGCTACATGACGGTAATCCTGGAAATCTGGAGTCATCCTTTCAGACAAGTAGGGGGTGGCATTGGCGTTTTTGTCAGCATCATGGAATTAGGCAACTCTCTTTACAGGAAGAGAAAGTTTCTACTGTAGAGCCACGTAAAAAGAACTACTCAAATGTGAGCACCTGACTCTTGACCAGCTTTCAACTGTGATGAGACAGAGATTGTGTTACAGAATGCTTCCAGATAAAACTCTGGCAGCTAGGTCAGAAAAAGATGCTTCTGCTATGAAAAAACAGATATAGCAATGCCACGAGGCAAGAGGTTGCTTCTGCTGGACAACGCACTTCACATCCTGATTTGCCAACCCTAGTCAGCAAGGCCTTATTTCTTCCACCTAACACAATTTCTTTCTTTCAGCCAATGGATCAGCGTGAGATAGAAGCCATGAAGTGGAGGTATTGCAAGGCACTGTTGCTCTTAGAGGATCAAGAGAGAAGGTCAGTCATTCAGTTTGTGAAGCAAATCAACATGAAAGATATTTACATCCTCTTTCACGCTTATAAAATCATGGAACAAGCTCTTGCATACTGAAAGCACAGGTAAAGTATCAGTTGACTCAGGAGACAGCAGTGATGAAGTGCTCCAACTTGCCCAGCAGCTACTTGAAACTGAGGATGTCAACACATAGGGATTAATGTAGACAGTGATGATAAAGGTTATCACCTGCTCTCAGCTGAAGACATTATCAAGCAGGTCACTCAGACAAAATTAATGATAACGAAGACACAAAGGAAGATGATGGGGATGAAATTGAAGAAGTTCAGGATGCACCCTGCTCTGGAGACGTAACAGATAAGCTGGATAGATGTCTATTTTGGTATGAGAGGCAAGATGAATGCACAGCCACTTCACTTCTCTTATAGTATATGGGATTTAGCAGCCGCTAAAATAATGCTTTGCCAGTTTAAAACAACCAACACTATAATTATGCTTTTCTTAACCAATAACTCAACAATGGATCCAGATTCATATTTTCCTTGACCAATAACTCAGATTCATGCAGTACTTGTACTTATATAAAATCATGTATTATACAACTTAGGTACAATATTATTATGTTGCATGTACATGACAATTTGTACAAAATACAGTAATGATTGTGTATGTCACATACTTCGTGTATGACATTTTTACTTATCCAGCAATGCCTCAGTTCTGTCAGGGACGGATAACTAGTGTTCCACTGTAGTTTAATTGGCAAATTCATCCATTCATCCAAGTATTATCATCATGCATGGCATTTTTACCTATTATAGCTAAAAATTTTGGCCATGTAGCTAGCAACTACCAGATTAAAATTCACAAGTTATAATAATCCAAATTTATATTTCCAATATTAATTTACGGTAAAAAAGTGGCATTTCCTTAGTAATTTATGTCTGCATAATAATTATTATAGGCAATTAAATTTGGTGTGTCAGATAAACTTAGTGCACGGAGTGGTATAGTATACAGAGCAAATTTTCCTTATGTGCATAAAATTACTCCAACAAAAGGGGATGTGGATGACACAGCAACTATAACACAAAACAGTATCTTAGAGAAATAACAAATAAAATTAACGTGACTCGAGAAATTGAAAATATTACGGTAGATAAAGAAAAAAAAACAGAGAAAAGACAAGCATTCAAACTACAAAACAATGTCATTAATAGCTAAATCATGTAAAATTGTATGAGCAAAGTTACCAGTAATTAACGTGTGAAGCACGATTCTATTTCGAGTGCAGTTTGTGCAAGACCACTTTTGTCAAGAACACATTTTAGGTATTCTATTGAAGCAGATGAAGAGCTCCCTCGACTGTCCCCTGGAGCCCACTCTAGCCACTCTCTAAGCCAAGCTTTAGGACCTTCACTCAAAAGCAATGGTTTGTGTTCGATGTTGTCGAGCTCCCCTTGGCGAAACCCCAGGTGAGTACCAATCTCTCTCCATTTACTAGCATGGGGATTCAGCTTGCAAAGCAACTTTGAAAGATCACATTCTGAGAGTTTTAATTTCTCATCAGTACTAGGTGTATATGCAAGCCAAAGCTGTTGATCTGATGACAGTTTATCATACTTTTTGGCCACATTCTTCAGAGAGCACTTCCAGTGTGTGGACTTGACAATCTCGGCAACGTGAGCCTCTCCTCGACCACAGGGACAGAGCAAGGCAGAGCTAGGACTTGAGTCAAAGTAGCCCAAGTTGAGAGCAGCCTTGTGCAGTCCTTTCTCTATGGCCTTCCTAAGTAGAGGGAACTCTTCCGGGATGTCACCATGTACCTCGAAGTGAGTGTAGGTATCGATCAGTGTAACTGTTGAGAGGGAATCAGGAACATCAAGTTGAACACAGTTGCGATAGAGGCAAAGTGGAGAACCGAGGTCATCTACTGAAATCGACCATGGAGCTGGGGAATCATTCTCGGGGGAAACTAACCAGCACAAAAGAGCACAGAAGATGCCCTGTCTTGGACCTCCTCCAGGGAACATCAACACAAGGGAAGGAATGCACCTAACCCGATGATCGTCAACAGCTTGGCTGTCAAGGTGGTGCAGAAGAGCAGGAACAAAATACTCCGATTCACTATAGGTGGCAAAGATAAGCAGCTTTTTGAACAGCAATGCAAGATCACCTACCTCAAAGAGCCCAGGAATATAGTGTGTGTTAAAGACCTCCTTCAAAAGAAATTTGATCGTAACCAGCGCAAAGTCATGAAATTTTATCCAATCTCCAGTCAAGGCCTGCTCTTTAGAAAGCTTTTCCATCTTGACAGATTTGAATACAAGCTCTGAGATTTTGTCAAGCACTATCTGAGGATCAGCAAATATGACATTGGGGAGGATTTTGGGATAGTACATAATAGCAGAGACCTGATCTAAGTATTGAAGAGCAGCCTCTACAGCATCCTCCTCAAAATGAAGCTTCTCAATGGCTGCAGTAATGCAGTCCTCTCTGCTGAGGACTCCTCGTTCAAGAGTTTGGGCCATCTCCCCAAGCAAGATCTCTAAAGCAAACCACCTCAAGGGAATATCAACTGGTGTGACTAAATCGGCACAAAATAATCCCTGCCTAACCTGCTTCACTATCTTGTCCTCAGCATCCCCAGGGAACCTAGCATTAACGGGAAAGAACACTTTCTTTTCTGAAGCATCGTGAAACATGATCTGCTTTCGGTCAAGAGGTGAAAGATGTTTCAAAATCTTTCGATTTTTCTCATCGCGAGATTCACTGGATTCTATTTCGTGATCTACATGTGTGCCAATGACCATAATCTGTGGGCATTCACTTTCACTGCCAGTGGGAGGTCTGTGTGAGTGAATGCATCGAACACAGTGCTGGAGAAGCTGTTCTATGCTTTATGCAGACGTGAAAGGTGAACCCACTGGCTTACCATCCACATAAAATTCAACGACTGGATGTATTGCTAGGTCATCACAGAGCCGAAAGACAAAAACATAGTAAGAAAGGTTGTGCAAGAAGACAGGCAATATTTCATGAAACTGGGGCTGACCCCCAGCATCAATCATCTGAATCAATCGAAAGCAAGCTAGCGGATCTACAGTGGTGGAGAGCTGGCCCATCAGCTTAACAAGCTCCTGGTCAGTCGATATTGACTGGAGAATGTCATCTACTTCACTAGTATCAATATCCTCATCCGATTGCCTATGATCTAAACTAGCAGGTTCTTGCAGCAAGGCTGAAGGAGGTTGGTTGTCTAGAGGAGGAGGTTTGCCCTGGTCAGGTGACATCTGGTCCTTGGACTGGACCTGGGACACAGCTACAGTGGAGACAGGTTGGTCGCTACTGGAGGTTACTTTGGGTGGACGCAAATGATGTTTCAGATTAGGAGTGGATTGGAGTAATGCTCGTACAAGAAATGCCCTGCGCTCTTGGAGAGTAGTGATCGTAGTGAATTCTTCACCGTCAAGGTTGATTCGGTAGACAGTAGTAGGCCTCATTGCTAGAGGTGTACTAGTTCTATTGACTGGCGGAGGGTTACCCAAGATCATTTCTTTGACAGAAGACTTGCCAGAGCCGGCTGCTCCGTATAGGAGAAGCTTCCACATTAATGATCGGATGTGTCCGTGCTTCATTGCTTCTTTAAACTGACGGAGATTCTCAGCACTACCTGGGTAATTAAAGGTAATCCAGGTGGCCATAAATGAGATGGGAGATTGAAACAAAAGCACAATCTATATAACTAGTTAGTTATATGATGAACCAAACAAGAGCACAGAGACATGGCATTTATCATGTGTACACCTAGTTTCACGTTGGACATAATATTCAGTTACACCTTGGGCATAACGATGCAGCAACATAGATGCTTAATGTCATAACGGACACTACGGTACTCCCACCTGGATTACTGAAGTGTGTCTAAGGCACTAATGCCGCACTTAATCGTAGAGTCAGTAGACTCTATAAGTAGGGATGGCACAGATACTCCATATATGTAATACATTACAAATATCCAAATATCTCAAAACAGGTAATTTTGTGAAATTTTTAAGTGTCAAAATCAGAATCTACAGCAAATTATCTATCTAACAAGACCAAGATCATTCATCAACTGAATTGTACATGCCAGAACCAGATATTCAAAAAATAGCCATTTGTTCATCTTTCTTTCGTTCTTTCTTTCTGTTTTCCTGGGCTAACTGAAGACTACCATGACCGCTCACCTTAGTTCGAGTATAAATCCACTCCATTTTGGAGCGCACATGTCTGTGGCACACTCATTTTGTGTTATCAGGATAGCGATTTAATTGTGGGTGTGTACAGCGCATTTTGCTAGTGGGTGTGTCTGATTAGCCATTTTGTCATATAGTGCGGATGCTCATACAGTGTTGCCATGGTGAATTCATGTGACCGATGACAGTGGCGCGCGTGCGCCGGCACATCCAGAACCTGCTCGATCGAGCGCTGAGCTGATCAGCTCAGTGAACTGTCGATTATGGTGGTTACTACCAACAGTAAACTTACTGGCCTATAAAATACGCTCCAGAAACAGAAGGCTTTCATTGCTACTTGGTTCAAAACAGCTTTCTTTCAAGTTTGCCGGTCAGCCAGCTTCAGGATCAAGATAACGAGGGACATGGCTTCACTCACAGGTCAGTCGAGACGCCGGTTATCTGAGCTGCCTCGAGAATCCCACTGATGTATGTTCAATAGTGTGTGATGCAAAAGAAGACATCCTAGCTAGCTATCAAAGATTGCCTGGGATTTGCACTTACAGGAATATTCAAGTTTGAACTCACGGTGTGTTTGGGGTACCATAGCTGCCTGACTCAAAGGCTAAGATCACACAAACATGCTGAACCAGTGGTGTACTTGCTTCCCTATAATAATATTGTATTATTGTTGGAGCACGGTTGGATGTAGCTAGGTCCAGAAATTTTTTTTTGAAGTTGTAGCTAGTTCCATGCATTTAATAGCAATGAATAGGCAACCCATAATATCAGGTCACTGGTATATGTATAGTCTCATGCCCAGCCTCTGTCCTCATGAGACTATTCAGCTAGGTGGCATTGATGAAAATTAATGAACTACACTGAGGGCATTAAAAAAAACAGTAACAAGTATAAAAAACAATTGAATACTAGAGCTCTCTCGAGCACAAAACCCTCGGCGCGCTGCATGGCATTAGCTAAATGCTTCAACAGTTGCATGCAGAAAGGAGGTAGCTAAAGGGCTGGGGCCGGGGCAAGACAGGGATGAGGCTATTAAATGATGTTATACTTGCCCAGCAGTGTTATTCAAGGTGCAACGGCCCATAGCAGCAAACATGTACAACCCTAGTGCAGTGGCGGATCCGGGGGGGGGGGGGGGGGGGGGGGGGGGTAAGGGGGGTGCAAGTGTACCCCCCTTTGGGCTGCATCTAACACTAAGAAGTACTGATGATAAACTAAAAGGAACCCCCCTTTCTGGCTATAGATCTAAGAAAACTGCTGCTATGGCTCACCTTAGAATGCTTCAGAAGAAAATTCGTTCGAAAATCGATCGATTGGACTGGTAGGGCTGGTAGTTCGTCTCGAAAACGATCGAAATGGGCGTGGTTTTGCCACAAAGTGGGCGTGGCTTCTAAAATTTTGCGCGTGCTTTGCGCGCAAGACTGTACTACTACCCCCCTTCTAGAAATCCTGGATCCACCACTGCTAGTGTGTTGTATCAAACTCCACACTGTGGTGTAGTCGTGTGCACATGCGGAGATTGAAGGGTGTGGCTTGCAAGACTAACTGTGGTATAGAGATCAACTCTGGCAACTTCCCTCACTGTAGCCTAACCTCCAATTCTTGGGGACTTAGCTAGCAGACTGAAGTACACTGAGCATTATTGCATGTCCAATATTTAATATTGCAACTCACTTGCCAGGTTCAAGCACTGTAATCCCATGCATGCATACAAGCCAGAGAGTCAAAGGATGCCATAAGAATACAGGAAGCTTAGCATGGGATGACGGTGGCTTCTTTTCAACTCTAAGGCTTAGCCTTAGAGAGTAGGTAAAGGTCGTCGGGTGAAAAAGGGGTCTAGCTTGATAGACTGTACCAGTCAGTGGAATGAGCAGCGGGATTGATACAACTGCGCATGCGCTGAGGGTTAATAGACGTACATACCGTATATAGCACGGAACCTATTTATCCGTTAAGTCATGCTATCGCTAGCTCGGGCAAAGCCAAGAAGCTTAGAATCGGCAAATGATGCCACAACTGGCGAACAAAGCGTTTTCGGAGAAATCCACACAAATCATGGGTTTGAAACGCCATAAGGAACCTTACAACATCGCAAATTGGACTCGCAAACGAGGTATATAGCAGCTAGCGTGGTAACAGACAGACAGACACACAAAATAACTACAGTAACCCTCGCGCATGCGCCGAGGGTTAAAAATTGAAGGATGAAGTAGGGATGGCAGTGCCAAAAAAATACATAAACAAGATTTGTAGGGATAACGTATCACATCCACTATACATCCCTACGCTTGCTTTTTGCCAGCACACACATATTATATATGGGGCACATGCAGGAATGGCCCATGGATCGATATCAAAATATAGCAACACTTTACATACTGAATCAAGAAGTGTATAATAATAATCGAGAAAAGCAAGCGTAGGGATGTATAGTGGATGTAATACATTATCCCTACAAACCTTGTTTATGTATTTTTTGGCACTGCCATCCCTACTTCATCCTTCAATTTTATTCAATTGTTTTTTTATATTTGTTAGTATTTAAAATCACAAACTATTGATACCGTATGGCCGGAAATTTTCGAGGGAGCCAATTTTCGCGGTTTTCGCGGTTGACTGGCGATCCACGAAAATTAAATCCGCGAAACAAAAAGCCTAAATGCACGCGCGCACGCGCGATAACAGGGGGCGTGGCCATCGTGGTGCATGCGGCGCCGCTGCTCAGCTGGATTGATCTAACAGCTGGTTTTAATACTTCACACCAGTTCATTATTGTTGAGCTTCTTCTGTACAAATATCTCCAGCCTCGATCATATGCTACTCTCGTGCCATTTCTCGATCTCCAGCTCTGCTAAGTACAAGTATACGATCGATCGATCGCTTACTGTTTTTTCGGCCGGTTCCTGAGCTGCGGCGCGCGTGCAGTAAGAGGTGGGGCAACCCTGGAACGTCCATCCGCGAAAATTAGATCGCGAAATCTTTGAAGATAGGCCTCCGCGAAAATTGGATCCCTCGAAAATTTCCGGCCATACGGTAGTATGAGATGATCATTGTTTACTCACCTTTGAGGTATTTCTTTAGCACCATCTCCAGCTCTTCGAGGTGGTCTCTCCTATAGAGTGCATAGGCCACCCGTTGCCATGTTGGGGAGGGATGATCCTTGAGATATAGTTCCCAACATGCATGGCTGCAGCGTTGAGCATCATCAGAGTGTTGGTTCCTTATCTCATCACGCTTTGATGGAGGTGTATTCATCCATGATCCAATCGCAGACCAGTCATCACTGACTTTGTCCAACAGAGTGTTGAGGTTTGGTAGATTGAGAGTTGTTTCTAAAATGATAATACAATAATGATAGGTACCGTATAGCCAGAAAATTTGGCAGTTTGGCGGTCTATATATCACAACCGCCAAATTAAAATCCGCCAAAATTCCCTACTTGCATATATACGTATCATGGTGATCCCGTACCGAACCGCCAAATATAAATCCGCCAATATTCTTGCAATAGCGATTTTGGGCTCAACTGCCAAATTTAATTCCCACCAATATTTAATTCCAGCTATATGGTATATTAAGAGTGCCCCCTATGCACACATTAGTATCAACAATCAACGGTCAAATAATAGGCTAACAATAGTGCCATAAATGGACAACTAGTAGCTCTCATGATATCACTTGAGCTACTAATCTACAGTTTACATTAGAGCTGGAGAGAGGTATACACACACTTACCAAGTGTTTTGTTGATAAACCTCCTAGCTGCAGCCAACGCTTCACCACATTCCCTGTAGTAGGACTCTCCTGCCAGTTCACCCCAGGTAGCTTGGGGGGAGTACTGTTTGTAGTACTCTACGGTCCCCTCCCTGAAGTCAGCAGAAGTAGAGGTTTTCTCTCTTATCTCGTCCTGTATGGAGTTTGGTACTTGCAGAAGTCAGCCAGTTTATCATCAGCAACTGCAACAGTGACCATGGAGATATTTTGATGGGTGAAGCTGTGGTCTGAGGAATAAGGAGACAAAAGATCTGCATCATGTACAGCAGGGAGTGACAGCCAACACATACTGCACATTCATGCCCATACACATGCTCACATACAAATTGATGACCATTACCTGATTGAAGTACACGTAACTGAGCATATTAATATTATTATGCTATAAGCAAGCAGAGCCGGAGAATGGTCTAATGACTGGATCTACTGTGAGAAACTATTCCACCTCATGCATTGGCTGCACTTTACACACATGCCATGTATGGAATAACCTTGTACATGTGTACCTCATGTTCACGCCCACTAATTGGAGTGTACATGCTTATTAATCTGAAGATGTCCTAGCTAGTGAGGAAATGGGAGGGAAGGAGGTGGGATAGCAGCATTAGTTTGCAATACCCTTCAAGAATACTAAAGCTACGCACCTCCTTTGGCTCCAAGAAACATACCAGAGTGATGACAGCTACTATGCCTAACAAAAACCATCTCTTCATAACTGAAATTGTATAGCTGTCGATGCTGTTCAACATACCAGTCACTTTTTCTGCATAGTGATGAATCCGGTTGGCTAGTGAATGTTTCCCCTCCCAGTCCAGTCGTGTTATTAGTAGCCTCCAGGAGGCTAGGGGATGGTGATCTACCCACCACAACACTCCAGCACTCTTACGCTCTTCCTCTGAAACATATATCCTCTCAATCCTCTCCCCCTCAGACACAGGGAGCTCCAGGATACCGGGTGAAATATTATATTCTAAGCTTGTATCACACAGTGTCTTCCAGTCGAGCTCTTTGAGTTCATTTAGAACACTGTTGGGTGTTAGAGCTGTGGCAGGGAAAGGAAAACAGTTCATCCGACTGACAGTATCTGTACGAAATGTTAATATTCTATTAATATCAAATATAGGTACGAATGTGATGTTTTCATCTGTAAAAATTTTACAAGATCCAATTTTCTCAACTTTCATGGGAGAATTAATAAACTACTAACGTTAAAAATTAATAAGCACATTTGTATAATGCATTCTGGCTATGATTGTGCATGCAGTCACATAAGCAGGCACCATAATTCGCAAATCTTTCATTATTAAAAGATTTAAATTTTGTGCAGTGATGAAAATTTTTTATGCTTACCTGTAGCTACTAATTTATATTACATACGAAAATATGAAAATTTCTAGCATAAAATCAATGGGCTATTCCGGATAATGAGGATACACCCCTATGGAGGAAGGTTGATTAGAGAATTACAGGGTCAAGATTTTAGGTGATTTAATGAAGTATTGAGGGCATTTTTATGGACTTTAATGAGGTATTGTAGGCACCATTGTAGATAGTAATGAAGTATTGGCAGTGAATAATTAGTATTGGGCCAGTACAGTTAATAAGAATACATCCCTGTTGAGGAACACTTTTCCAGTTCCCCTGAAGACAAGTAATCCGATATATTTCCCCCAGAAGACTTAATTAAAATGGAGGCAGTGACCCCCAAGACTTCGTTAAAATGCACCATTTTACCCCCACAACATCATTAAAATAGCCTCAACACCCCCAACCAAGACTTCATCAAGTCAAGCTACCCCCTCAGGATACAATAATCATTCCTCAACAGGGGTGTATCTTTATTAACTGGAATAGCCCATTGATGGAGTAGCTGGTCAGGGTATGGAGGAATTATTAATAGTTTTGTAGGGTGAAATCGAGATTATTGATTAGTTTTATAGGGTAAAATGAGCAAATGGATTAGTTTTGATGGCTACTTTTGCATTTTAATTGGTATTTAGGATAATGAACATAAATCTCTTCCTCCATAGGGGTGTACGCCTATTATCTGGAATAGCCCAATGTCTTCAATAGACTAAGATAATTAACTAATTATCGCTACGGTCTCTGTTCAGTTGACTCACCATGACGTCTTTTTCGAGTATTTTTCTTCTTTCTCGCGATAGCCTTTGCGGTGGAGTCGTCACTGTGGCCGGCGAGACGGCTTTCCAAGGCGATAGCGCCAATCGGCTCCGTACTATCAGCCATTTCAGTACCGTGGTGGCTCCAACGCAGATTATCTAGTCTCGAGCGCCAGCGCTAGCGCGCGAGGTGACAACTGAGCTAGCCAGATCAGAAGCCGTCTTGTTTAATAATAATATTAATATTATTATTGCGCATGCGTGATTACAAATGATTGGAAATGGTCGTCATCCACATCATCTAGTGACGACCTCTACCTGCTCTCTCCTGCTAATCATCCTCTGCAGAGATTATGAAAGTGAGTATGTAAAAATCACTATTTAATCACTCAGATAATAATATGCACTTGTATACACACATACACAGTGAACTAGTGTCACTCTACTTCCACCAACCCTGCTGACGCTGATTTCAGCCACATGCAGCCAGATAAGGGAACTCTTTCAGTATAGTAAGTTACAATATTTACCCCGCGCACATACTCAAGGGATAAAGTAATCGGTTGTATCTGTCATCTATCGCCTGTCGTAAGCACAAAAATCGCCAGATCTGGAAATCCAGGCATCTGAGCAACTTGTATAAGCACAACGAATCAAATGAGCTTGGTGAAAAACTGGCTCCAGTATGCTTCAAATTGATAGATATGGTCCACAAGCGTCACAGTAGTGCCTTTTTTGTTGGCCACTGTAGCCACGCCTACTAGGCCACATGTATTCTGTGAGTATTGAAGAGGTAAATATCGTCAACAGATTCACACAATACACATGTATATCGCATAGTTGCCAACTGTCCCGAAACTGGCGGGACAGTCCCGAAAATATTGGATATGTCCCGCTCTTGTCCCGAATTCTCCATCTGCTGACATAATAGTACGTCACTACGTATAATGCGCAAAAGGGGTGTGGCACATGCCTAACCTTAGTATACTACCACGTGTTTGTCCGTATATCTCCAGATTTAGTTGGCGTGGTAGGTGGATTTTGTGCGTAGTCACGGACGTTGCCGAAATAGTGGGTGTGGCAATGCAAAAAAGGGCGTGGCCCCAAAATTTCGCGCGCATTAGCTCATCTGTCCCGCATCTGTTTCTTATAAGGTTGGCAACTATGATATCGTGTGCTACTGCAGATTGATGCAGATGCAGCATGCAGGGTACGTGCTCTATAGAGCTCTAGTATTTGAATAGTTCTGGAATATCCGGTATATGCATACACAGTGGCGGATCCAGAGGGGGTTCGATGGGTTCGAACGAACCCCCCTTTCTGACTAGCTGTCTAGTACTTAGCCTGTGTAGTAGTGTAAAATCTAGGCTTCATAGAACCCCCCTTCCTTTTAGCTAGCTACAGTACTAAAGCCTCTGTCTCTAGCTCACCTACTTGGACGTTTCTTAGTGAATATTTGGTCGATTTGAAGTCTTGGAGCACCTTACAAGACCCACGAACATGCCATCTAGCGAGAAATGGGCGTGGTCAACGAGTAAAGTGGGCGTGGCTTAAATTTTTCGCGCGCGCTTCGCGCGCATGCCATTAATAAGAACCCCCCTCTGATAGATCCTGGATCCGCCCCTGATACATGTACACTAAATGATGTTGTGAGTGGTAAGCTAGGAGGGTTCAGTATTGTTCCGCGATATAAGAGCTGTTTTTAGCAAAATTTTAATTAGTGTCACATGTGATATAACTCTAGATCAGATCGTGGTGGCAGAGTTGGAGTTAAGTTGGAGCTAGAAGGTCTTCAGCCAGGAACAGAAGGTAAGAGGTCTATTGAATTTTAGATCATAGCTGTAACAAATACTGCAATTTGATTGGCTACTGACAGGCATCTATATCTCATAGTCACCTACAAGATTTTCATAGTCACCTACAAGTTTTGCCCTCTGGCTCTAGCAATACAAACCTATATGATCTAAACTTGTTAGACACTGTTTAGTCAGTTTCTATGTGATTTAGAAGACCTCAGGGATCTCATAGAACCCTCGCTTCGCTCGGGATTCTATATAAAGTCCTTCGGTCTTCTAAATTACATAAAGATCAGAGATTTTAATTCCAGGTTGCCAGCAGCCTTGCTTGGAAGAGCAAGAGAATGCATTCGTCAATGGTAGCAACGTTATTTGTGTCTCTCCCTTGATAATATGGTAAGTCATTTGCTACACTGCTGCCATAAATTTTAATGTCTTTGATTTGAATGATCGAAAAGATATCAATTATCTTGGCCACTAATAATCACATGAAAGAGCAGTCAAGCTCCTTTTTACCTTTTACGCCTTTAGTGAGACGCAATAAGCAATAAATAGGCGCGTGATGTCATCAATTATTGAATTCCACCAGAAGTACTTGCTATACACGTGTTTACCAGACCCTCTTTCCCTTGGATTGGGGGTGTCAAGTATACCCAAGTATTATATCAGCCAGCGTATATCGGATTTTATCCCTCCCCAAGGGGTACAAGGGAAAATATGATCCATGTTCCCCCCCCTTTGGCGGTTTATTGCCATAAATCCCTGGCCCCATGCTATACTATAACTTATACCCGGCCTCTCCCTTTCCCTGCTCTCCATCAGGTGTCTAGTGATCCTGGTAACCAGTACAGTGTGTCTCTGATGAACTTGCTGGTTCTCTATGATGGTACTTAAGCCATAGAGTTCATCCATAGCAAGGGCCGGAATACCCCTACATAGCTCACATGGACATTTTCCAGCACCTAGTGGTTGCATGACTGCGATACAGAAGGTACATACCGTATAGCGGGAAACTTTGGCAAGGTTTTTAATTTGGCGATTGGGCAAATTGGGTATAGATTGCCAAATTAAAAATTCACCAAATGAACTTAATTCATGCATGCCTATGGTAGTAATTAAGTTTAGCCAAATTTAGCTACACTTTTCTAATTCCAATGGAGAGCCATTTTGCCAAATTTAATGCTCGCCAAAGTTACCCGTTATGATACACTAGCCTCGTACCCAGGCCTGTCAAGGCCTGGGTACGAGGCTAGTGATACACAGGTGTAGTTTTGACAATCATAGTATCTACTGCTATAAAAAGGTATCATGTTATTATATAACATACGTATTATGTCTCACTACATGTAGTATGACTTCTTGTATCCTCATACCGCCTATCCCCCTCTTTTTTCTCGCAAGAGTTGAAAAAGATTGGCCAGGGGAGCCTGGGTATGAGGCTTTAGCCTTGTTATTCAGTAGCTTTGTCCCAATTCTGTGTTTCAAGGTACAATAAAGGCCGGTACAATGTTATGTATAGTTTTAAGTGACATCTGTAGAGTGCATGGTGCTTAAATTGATGTTTGTGCCTAGTGCATGATCATAGTGTGCAGGTGTGCATATACCCGCGACAATTAGAACTAAAAAGGACCACGGAAACAGATAGTAGGCTTTCTTATTTAGACTTAGAAATAAACATTAGCGATAGGAGATTTACCACGGCAGTTTTTGACAAGCGCGATAATTTTAGTTTTCACATAGTCAATTTCCCTCACATGGATAGCAACATACCTAGCAAACCAGCCTATGGGGTTTATATCTCTCAGTTAATTAGAATAGGGCGCATATGCGATAGTTACGAGAGTTTTTACACCAGACACCACAAATTAACCTGTAGATTAGTCAAACAGGGTTTTTTATTCGATAAACTAGTTACTACTTTTAAAACATTTTGTAGCAGGTATCCTGAGATTTTTTCCAAATTTAAAATTTCCATTAGAAAGCACGTACAGGATGGTATTTGCCTTCCCACTGTAGCTATCAGTAGTCTGCCGAATAAAGTAAACATTAGATCTAGGTCTTCAAAAAAAAAATCTTAGTTTAAGGGGCGCCAATAGTCTGACATCAAATTAGTTACATCATAACACTAATTACCATACTGATAGCAACCTAAACGTATATAACTAGGGCCATTGGTTACAACAACTAATACATAAAGTTCCAGAGCCTAAAGAAGTAGACTACTCCAGCTCCTGCATGAACACCCGGGATTCGTGAGTTAACCCCTACAAAATTATGTAGTAGCTAGTAACAATACTGACTGGAGATTCTGTTAATTTCCCTGAATGTGTAATTATGGTCATATATGCATGCTGCCCGTGTCCATGAGCCACTTAGGTGGGTAGGGAGAGTTTCCATGGAACAAAAGAGCTTTTCAACCTACCACCCCTAGTTCTCAAGGCTAGGCACCTATGTGGCTCTGCCTTTTGCTTAAATTAGGTTTGCCTGAGCAGGCAGTGAGATGGTTTTCCCCTTAGGTTTGGATTGGTAGTAGAAGATAAACCTACTGAATTTTCATGTGAAAGGTCAGCCCTTATTTCATGGGGTAGTTTTTCTGACCACTTCACGGTCAGTGGTCTAGCTGGGACCTTGAAGTGTGGCATGTAGGCAGCCTTTGTGCTACCCACTGTGGGAGATCAACACGATTTCCATTATGTTCCCAGTTTTTTTTTTTGGTGTGTAGGGCCCCCTCAAAGTTATATGCTGCACATGCATCTATGATTTTCCACACTTATTCCACAATGCTGATATACATGTATAATATTATTTGTGATCGAGGTCTAGAGGTGCTGTTCCATGATCCATCTTCTCCCTCTTCGAAAAATGTCTAGAAACAATCCTGGCTCCTATGCCTTTTTTGCAAATGTATCATTCCATGGACTGTCTGTACCTTCCTCTCTCCATAGTATTACTCTACATAGTAGTTGGTTGCCTAGCAACCAGCTAAAGGTACGACATTGTGTGTGTGTGCACACCATAATTATATAATACCCACCTCACATAATCACATGTACATGTAAGCTACATTGCCATTAACCACAATACTAAGGTAACCATCTGTTGTTTACTGTACATGTATAAATGATGTGTAGCTGGGGAAGATACTAAAACCACACACATTTCGAGTTTTTGAGAGAAACTACCAACTATTTTTGAATGAATTTTCTGCTAAAGCATATATACATGATAAGCCTAAAGGTGAGCCATAAAATAGAGAGAAGTCAGTGTAACCACAAGAGAGATTCAATGGGAAACAAAATATAGTAATATCAACACAGGGAGGAAGTGTACATGTAACTCTATAATATAATTAGCTTGATTGACAGTAATTTAACTTTAATTGACATGCTGCTATGATTATGTCTCGAGTAGCAATATATTTTTCTGTGGTTATTAGGTAATTATGAGATAACCTATATCGTAATGTATCATTATATCCCCAGTGTAGTAGCAGTAGCAGTTTACTTTTCTGTCATTACGAGGTAATTATGGTGTAATCCATGATTAAACTTATAGTATAACTATGAGAAAATTCGATTCGGGGCCTTGATGGAGCCTTTCTGAGACTATCGGTAAATATATAGAGTATCTAACACATGTCTAGCAAATACCTTACAAGCTGTATGCTACTTTCTCTCAGATATCATAAGTATGGCTGGTCGAACTTTTTGCCTTACGTAATCCTGTGTGTAAATAAAGCTCAGTAGCTAAATTATTTATTGTAGCACACACAATCGTATGCAGCATGATAAGGTTAAGCATTGATAAATTTTATCCTGACCAGGACAATGGTCACATATTACACAGGTTGCAAGCTGACTATACCACACAAGATGTTAATTTGTGAACAGCTTGTACACAAAAGGAATGATCATGAACCAGGCTGACAACGTAGTAAACAAGATTGTTTGTGAATAAAATGTTTACCATGGCATGCAGTATTGCTGTAGTAATAACAGTTTTACATGTTATGAAATAATTGCTTTACCTTTAAACTATATCAACATTAATATTCATATTAATTTGATCATTCTTTGTTTATACACACAAAAACTCTAAACAAAATATAATTCCCTTACATTAATTTTACAACATAATGTTCATAAAACTAATAAATAAACTTGGCAACCTGCATTATTTCTCAGTTATTTTCATCCTGCATTATACCGTAGACTCTGGTTAATAAGCGCATGCGCTTATAGCGGTAAACGGAATGACAGTATGCGCTTAATAAAGGATATGCGCTTATATGGCACATAACCACGCCCACAAACGTTTGGGCACGTGATGGATGCCCGCTAGCACTAGCGCTCGATCGATCGATCGAGCACTTTAACGTTTACAGATGCCGCTCAAGATGACGAGTGCTGGCGATTTGTCGATCTTCTTGCATGATAACGTTATTCGTGGCCATCATTTCTCCAAAGAGTGCTGGAAAATCACTCCAAATACTTTCCAGCCGGTCAAGGTCAGGTTCATACAACGCCACGCCTATTAAGCGCATGCGCTTAATAAACAATAGCTTATGACAAGAAGAGGGCATGCGCTTAATAACCAGAGTTTACGGTATGTATAACTAACTAAGTTTGCTAATCAATCATAACAATATTATGGAAGATTAGTAGAAACATACCGTAGGTCGGGTTTTAATTGCGAGTATCTATTAATTGCGAATTGCGAGTTTTTCTACGTTTCGCAATTAATAGATTCGCAAACATAAACATGCACGTATACTACAGTACGGTACGGGGTCGTCCATTGCAATTATTGGATTCGTAATTTGGCCTGATTTGACTAGAACACAATTATTAAACTACGCAATTAAAACCCGTCCTACGGTACATGTAATTAATCTTGAGACAAAAGAAAGAATAGTGTATCTATGAGGCAAAAGTAGGACCTGGTTCATTATCTGTGAGTCATTGTACCAGCTAAAGACATGAACACATTCATTGTACAAAAACCACCGGGTAAACACATCTATACTTAGCTACAGTAATGACGTCCAGGCCAAACAACACCACATGATGCCCAAAACAACGAATGGCCAGTAAAGCGAGCCCAAGCAGGCAGATTCAAATGTACTCGTAACATATCAACCGTTCACCATGCCCAGTATTGATTTACCACGTGTATGTACAATGTCATGTCTGCAGTAGTGTTTAGGAGGTTCTATGTGATTTGGAAGACCTCGGGACTTCGTAGAACCCTCGCTTCCTTGGTATTCTGCAGAGCCATCAATCTACTATAAAAGTCAAATAGAACCTACTAAATAATAGATCCTAGCAACAATGACTAAAGCTTGACTGCTACCTAGCAATGAACCTATCCATGTTTTGTATGGAATTTACTAATCTTCTACACAGCTTATATAATTTCAATGGAGGATAGACACTTTTATCAGAATGCAGATTTCTTGTAAGTAAGCCATGCTCTAAACTTTTTATGCCGTCTGAAGGGCACATCGTGACATCAATAAGCCCTTGGTGACATGCATGATACTATTATAAATTTATGCACATCGATTGTTATGCATAACTAAACAAGAGATGGAGTTGACTTAATTCTTGCGTTTCTAATGAATCCTGGAAACGAGCTAGAGACCCTCTGATGATGGCTTGGAAGATCTCGAGCACCACACGTGTGTTCATTCTTATTTTGTGCAATCCATCCAAATGCTAGTGTTTGCGCCATGGCAGTAGCTAGTGCCATGACTCGGGAGCTAACTTTAGCTTCTAATTAGCACTCAATGGATAAAAATTTTCGTGATAAAAATTTCGTGATCGCTGTATTTTTTTCATGATTACCGCCATGCTGTGGCACCTATGCGGATAATTCACATAGTCGTCCCGCCCATAATTGCACGTGGATCGGCATTGGGCTAGTACAGTGCATACTAGTGTGAAGAGAAACTAGACAAGACTTATACGGGCCTATAGCTCTCTTTCTACCTTTTGCGCCTCCTGCTGTCGTCTGTTTGGCCATCTTTTCAATATGATTGTTTATAGATTAGATACAAGAAGTAAGTTGTTCGGACAAAGGTCCTTACGAATTTGGTAGGCAACTTTGTTCATTTTGTGAAAGTAAACGTAGAGTCTGTACATCTTAGCAGCAATTCAACACTTCGTTTCAGACAGTTCACATGTTCACTAGCATCGCATGCGTATGTACGCATGATCACGCTTGCGCTGCAATTGCGATGCGCATTTGCACACAGAACGTAGCCACACCCATAATAATACTAAACTTTCGTGAGGAAAATTTTCGTGATCAGAAGTCAAATTAATCACGAAAATATTGTGCCACGAAAATTTGGAGCTATACGGTATATACTGCATAGCGGGAAACTGGCAAGGTCTTAATTAGGCAATTTGGCAAATTTGGTAAAGATCACCAACTTAAAAACTTGTCAATTTAACTTGTTGCATACATGCCTATGGCGGTAAGCATTCAGATCACCAAATTTAAAGCATGACTATTACAATAGGGAGCCATTTTGCCAAATTTTACCATATTACCCGCTATGTGAGACATTACTGCTTAAAATAAGAAGGTAGCATGATAATAGCTGTATACTGTATGTTGCTGCTCCCATTTATGCACTTCAGCTAACCAAATTAATTTCTTGCTCACTTTACTGCTTTAGCTTGCAAACTAAGGCAACAGATATATACTTCAATACACTGAGGGTTTGCACTAGTGTTTCATGTCTGAAGCAGCTCGTCATGGGTAAGGTAAGACACTAACATTAAAGAAAACCTGGGACGACTACCATTTTGTCATGGATAGGACTTATCAGTATCCTAATTGACTTACAGTCAAAGATCGACCTCTTGTTTCAATCGGCAGCAAAAATGCAGCAATGGCAGCAATAAGAGCTGTAGCTGAATAAATTGCTATAGTAGCATAGTCACTGGTGTGCAGAAGGACCTGCAATAAAAAGATACATTACATTCTGGCAGCTTAACTAGCAACTGAGATTCAGCATGCAATTATCACCAAGTCTTGAATATTGGGCAATTACTTTATCTTGAGCATTAGTACAAGGCCAGGGGTTATAAATGATATGCTCACATTTCTATTGGTTGAACGTTTAAAAAATCAATTACAGACTAGAGCACATCCCAGGGGCTGCTAGCACCTGTATGCATACCTCTGGTATATAGTTACAGACACTAGTAGACGTAAATCCTATTAAATTGCTTGGATATTCCCATGATATTGTTGTGAAGTCTCAAATTTATGCCATGAAATTCGCATCATGGCATAGTAAAGGGATAGTAAAAGGATTTTCATAGGCTGTGATGTTGCTATGATTTATATCTGTGAGTGTAGTATGTATTTCATAGGGTTTGAAAATCATGTGATTTTGTAAGCAGGTATGAAAATGCCATGATTTGATTGAGTTGGTATTTCACATGCTGTGAAAATCCTATGATTTATCCTAATAGCAAGTGAACATGAAATACCCATGAAATTAAAATCATAGGCTCCCTTGCAATTGCCTATGATTTAAGTACAATCGATACTGACATAATGTAAGATATGCATTTAATGGGAATATCATGGGTTCTCCAGCACATGCATTTCACATGCATTCAAGAAAGGAGCCAATCAGATGCATTCAGTATGATAAAAAGCAGCTGCTGCCAGTTTTAAACCAGGCTAATTTTTTGAAGATGGCTGTTCAATTGTTCATAAGTGAACAGCAATTTAAGGAGATAAGCCAATTTTGGGAGTACTTAAGCTTGGAGTATCAAAAAAGATGAAAGAAGATCAACCTGCAGCTGGATTAGGTGTGAGTGCTGTGTCTGGAGTTTAAGCTCAACCCAAGCCTGTGCAGCTACTCACAAGAGAAAAACAGCAAATCTACTGAAGCCCAGGCAGTATTTCAGGTAAGGACCTGTGGGCTATGCCAGCTAGCTTGGCTTAATCACTTAAGCACTTGGTATGTGGTAGTCTGGCCAGTTAGCCCCCCTCCCTTTCCAGGTTATTATTACTTTTTGAGTTTTATACCTCAGTGTAGTCAATAGGAGAGGGGAGTGGGTCTGACTGGTATGTAGCTACAGCAGTTTTGATATGCTGGTTAGGCTCTTAATTAAATGGTGTACATGTATGTTGTGTATTGCAGTGGAGTGGATGGAGGGGCCTAACACTAAGCCAGAGGAATGGTGGTTGATGATGTTTTCTTTCTATAGTATACGGATGATGGCAATGTGGGAGCAAGGCGAGGATCAACATCTAGCAGCAAACTGATTATCCAGTGGTACTGTTCAGGAACTAAAGGACTTGTATGCCAGTTAGTGACTGTACTGTGACTCTCAGTCTCCATAATAATAATATTATAATGCAGAATTTCTTAATTATTGTTACCATGGTTACAGCACAGTGTCATAATAATATTATCATACTAATATCATGGAAATATCACAGTAATTTCAGAGGATTATATTCTATAGGAATTAGCAGATATCATGGTAATTTCACAGCATAATCATGCTGTGTTATGCTATGAAAATGCCATTAAACAACCAACAATTTCATGGGTACATATTTCATAGGAATTTCATGGCATTCAATAGATCACAAATATCACAGGATTTTCATTGGTCTGTTTTTCACGGCATAACAATGGCAATATCATGGTATTTTCAAAGAAACATGACCTCTTAAATGTTAACGAATCATGGGGTACCAGGGTGTGAAAAATACATGTAATGCCTATGAAAACAATTCATAGGCATTTCATGGGTTTTGCCTACTAGTGAGAATAGATAACATGCAAAATTGGTGCAGCAATCAGGACAATAAAAAATCCTGACATTAATAATCATAGTAAGTTATTATGCAAACACTTGTACTCGTTACGTGTAATATTTCTAGTGTGTTCTGGTACTGTAGTTAAACTTTAGATTCCAGTGTGGGAGATGAGGAGTTGATTGATGTATAATATTATATTTCCCACTATGGATTGTCCGCCCATCCCCAGTTTGCCTCAATACCATAATAATCATGGTGGGTAATTTTCAGCAAGAGTAGAGAAAGCCCTCAGAATTAATCTTCATATAGTTTTAAATTTTGTTGCAGCATTTTGCAAACAATATGATCAATGTACACTCTCAATCTCGCTCAATTTCCCTTGTCGTTAAACCATTTCTGCAAAGCCAACACTATACAGTGGGAAGTTTTTGCTAGTGCAAAATTCTGTGGAATTGAATTTTTGTGGTTTTAATTTTTGCATTTTCTCCATATGGACATATCTACTGCAAGTGGTAAAGGTGGTCAATCACGAAGGTGGACATAGAGACGCATTCTCGAACGAATGACACAAAGAGTTGCATGCTTCAAGAGGCAGGCCACTGAGCCGCGAGCAAAGTGAGAAGTGAGGTCTGTTCTTTATCATGCGTGTCAATAGATTTCACCATAGAGAACATCACCATCGCATGCTTCTTAGTGGTGAGTTCAAGCAGCTGCTGCTGGCCTGCAGGGGCATGTTCAGGATTTGAAGAACGGAGGTGCTGAGCCAATCGTGTGCAAAATTTTTAGCCATGCCCCCAAGCGTTGACCATGCCCCTCCCTCATTAACGCATTCTTGAAGATAGTCTTGTGCCCACCCCAAAAAGGAGGAAAGGGGTCTGGTGTGAATTTGGACTGTTTCCTTGGTTTGGTCCACTTAGTGGGTGCGCGCTGACACTGCAGTAATAAAACAAATCTTGGATCTGATTGGTCATGGGCATGGCTTTACGCGGGCCGACGATTCAAATTTATACAGCAGGCAATGGCGCTTTGCATTCCTGTGATTGGCGAGTCATGTGACTTAATTTGCAATCTCATTGGAGTGCTCAAATTTCTTTCCCTGGCCCAACGATTGTGTCCAAATTCACCAGACCCCTTTCCCCTTCTCGAGGGTGGGGTCTGGGGATGAGACTATCTTGAAAATAGCTCGATGACAAAGAAGGCTGTTTTAGGCCCAGTACTTGGTAACCTCTGTTTAGAGTGAGTCTAGTAAGTTTATTGTTGGTCTAAGCTACCACTAGTTGCTTATAAGTGGCAGTTACTTGTCACACAGCTACTGAGTTGGCTAGGGGATGCTTGAGTCCCCTGAGAACTCCTCCCCTCCCCCCCCCCCCCCCCCCCCCCCCCCGGACACATCCTTGGCCAGCAGTGTAGATTAAACTACATTCAAACACTTCACTACAACTTAGACACAGCAGCATACCTGAGCAACATATGGAGTAGATATAGCTCCCAGACGGGCAGCTGATGTATGTAAACCAAGAGCAAATGCTCGTACTCTGGTCGGATATACCTCTGGTGTATATATGTAGACAGCTTGGACTACTCCAGAGGCAAATGCTCGAATCAAGAAGAAAACATAGGTTACAGTCCTAGAGAACATTCAAGGTGTCATTAGAGGCATTAAAGTGAACGAAATAAAATACCGTATAGCGGGAAATTTTCGAGGGAGAAAACTTTCGCGGATCGGTAGGAAAGTAGCATTTCGCGGAGAAAACTTTCGCGGAACGTTAAAATTGGTCGCATAATGGGTGTGGCATGCCTAGAATTTCGTGGAGAAAACTTTCGCGGATGGCTGAAAAATCGCGAAATTCGTGAAAGTTTTCTCCCTCGAAAATTTCCCGCTATACGGTACTATACTACCCTATAGTCTGTCGCACACACTAGGGCGACATATTTTTTAGTTCACTTGATTTTTCTCACGGACAGTCAGTCTCACACCACTTCAACGACTAGGCTGTTTGCTGTGGATATATAGGGTCCATGCACAATCAAGCTAATTGTTGATTATGCATTTGGCTTTGTGTGATGGAATGTGTCCCTTGATGCTAAGCTATCCTTGGATCGCAGGGTGCACGGAAAATGCTTCGGTACGCTTGCCATACTTGGCTGTAAAGATCTGACTTGGGTGCATGCTCCGGGTACTTATCTGGGACATAGGGTAATACCAGTGTCCTGGACCTGGGTTAAATTCCCACTTTTGTATGTATATGCATGAAATAACACTATCTCGCATATTTAAAAAATTTAATGAGAAAACAGTCAAGTCAACAAACATAATATCATTGGCAAGGATAATAAGATACGAAATCGTAGTCCCACCTATACTTCATACCATAAAATTATAATTTGTGAAAGATTCAGAGTACCACTCGATCAGGTTTATTCTCTGCACCCCCCCCCCCTCCATGCAAATTGCTGATGTCAAACTTACTGACTTGCACAGATAAAGAGGAGGAGACAACCAACCATGCATACCAGAAACTCCACTGTTATTGTCCATTTCCGGCCAAGAATCTCAATGATTAGCGCAGTGATAAACGTACCTGGAAGTTATCTCCATAATTATACGTTTATTGCAACAAGCCTACTGTTACTGGGTACTTGCTAGAACAGATGCATCTGAGTAGCTAATGTATCCCGGCCATCACCATACCTGGTATCTCAGCAGCAGATGTCCAAATGATTTTGATATAGTCATCTGCGGTTAGTCCCTCCTCTTCACAAGTCCAATTGGACACCATAATGTCATTGACTCCTTCAGAGTGCAATGTACAAAAATGACATTATCACAGACATCATACCTTGAAGCCATGTACAGCACATACCACAGTGAGGATCATATTGCAGAAATGATGTAGTCAAAAGAACTATACCATAGTAAAACCAGGCAAGCACAAACCTACAGGGATAAATATTTATATGCTCATAGTGAGTTCAATATAGTGTAGAATACTCTGCAAGAAGGCATAAGGTTCTCTATCAAGTCTCTACTGAATGTGAAGGTGAATCATCTATTCAGTAGTAAAATTAAGCAGCAATGTGAAACTCAAGTAGAGCTAATCTGGTGCTTGTTTGAGAGTATAGATAACACTAACTAATTATGTGACAATCAGTGGTCAGCGTATGCGACAACACAACGTTCATGTAAAACTGATAGTCCAAGATGAACTCTTGATATAATAACTGGGATCTATGCTGTAGATCAATTTGTGACATAGATGCACATGTATACCATGCCCACAAAGGCGAAGGCAATAAATAAATCCCATGCGACCCGAGGGGGCGTGGTAATAATTATTTTAAAGCCTACTATGGCAACGTATCTTTATTGGTTCCTATAGTGACTATCGACCATCTACAGGTCTTTGTTGCTCACTTTTGTTCTTAAGGTAAGCAAAAAAGATTGGCTTGTATGACCTGGAGGGATCTAGCTGTAATTTGGGAGTGTATGTAGCTGAAACAGGCAGCATCAGGTTCACTGGGCTTTGTACCATCGTTTTGTAGTGCATGGTAGAGATCCAGATTGTATTTATAAGCTTGCTACGATTGCATTGTGGCCTTCAAAGACGCACTTTTGGAAGAGTGTGTGGCATCATAACTATTATCTACTTTCTATCAATTTTGGGCTTTGGCAACCTGGCAACACGATACGACGAATTTGGTAAATTGAATATTAAAAACTCACTAATTTATACTTAAGGTTATGGATCAGAGTCAAGTGAATTATTTGTATCAAACATTTTTGCCCAACAGCACATCAAATTAACTACTAGAGAGCCAAGTAGCTACAGCTGAAATGCAATTGTTACAATAGAGAAACTATAAGATACCATTTAGCCATTGACCTCCACATGTGTGCTTGCTTGACAGAACCTGCTTGTCAAGGTTGTAGCCAGTTAGAAACTTAACAATAATATGCTTTCATGACAGTGCAGGGCCACATGGAGCATTTTAATTTGTTGGAGTTACTAAAAGGCAAGTGAGCATTTGGCAGCTTTGAGAAGTTCAAAGAGCGGTAACTAATGGATACAAAAGCATTTTCCATGTAGCAGGACTCACAGTTTTATACAAAAATTTAATACTCTTAGTAATAATACCGTACCCTCGCGAAAGAGGGCCCACTACGGAATATTGGCCCACCCCCACTTCAGGCTCAATTTCCTGCAAAGGTTTAATGTTTACTCGAATATGTATCCATGTGTAGCTGCCCTTGAAAACACAGCTCAAAAGGCTGGTTTAGGGGCCTTGTCCAAAGTCCTTGTGGAAAAATTAACGTCATTATGACATTAACATTTTACCCCCCTCCCCCCCTCTCCTAACGTCACAGCATTTCAGCATAGATTCAATACTGAAACTCTGATTCTGCTCCATTTAGCCTACACATTCAGTATTCACTTGTATTCTACAGTGCTAGCTATGTCTTCATGGATTCATTACATACCTGTGCTTCTTTAACAGTTTCTTGCTTGCCTGTAGCTATGTGCACACTTTTAGGTACGCAGTGCTTGATACAGCTGTCAAAATGCAAATTTTGACACTGCTGGAGGTGTGCTGTTCAACCACAATAATGCATAATCACTAAAGTCTACTGACAACGCAGTTGTAAAACGTCATTGACCAAGACCCCTCCCCCCCCCCCCCCCACGTCACAAATGAGGACTGAACTTCGAAAGTCTATGTAAGATCGATAAGTAACCTAGCTGTCAAACAGCCGTAAAACTAGGCTTAGCTAGCTTTATGCCATGTTTCAGCACAGATAAATAATCGTGCACAACTAGTGATCGTAACCACGCCCACTTAATACGGCTGCTATCAACGACATACGGTGTATTGGCCCGACAGCCAGCTGCCCTCACTTTTGGTTGACAATCATGCTTGAACAAGGCTGAAATCAATGGTAGCCGCTGCTACTATTCAAATTATGAAGATAGCATGGGTAACTTACCTGGACGCTCTTTAGCGTCTAAATGCGATACTGATACCTCAAATATCTTGGCCCAATGTAAGGTGCACCGCCCATGGGCCCTCTTTCTCGAGGGTACAGTACTATTGTAAGAAACTCAATAAAAATTTTGTGGCCAACTGGCTCTAAGATTTGACTTGTTCAAATGGCTACGGCTGTCTCAAACCTGGTTAGGAATCACTTTAGTCTCCCATGTATACTGTATGGGCGTGCATGATAACTTTGCCTACTGTGTGGGTGGATCAAAGTGCTGCGCACTTCTGCTTTACGCCATAAAGCTGACCAAGGCAAGGGCAATATCCATATCACCGAGGATGTGGTTATAATTAGGGCAATATGAGTATTACCTGGCCGCTCTTGCACCATGAGCTTTACCATAGAAGCTATATCCAAAGTAATGTCTATGTACGTATGAATACATTAGATGGATGATTCTGGCTGTCTTGACTAGTGATTAAGTCGCTCATTTTGTATAAGAGGACTCACACTGCAGCTAGCTACTGCACCACAATGCGCGTATGCCATACACAGCGATGATCTGTCCCCAAATATTGGCTGACAGGTACTATGAGTAGACGAGTAGTCGTTGTTCAACATACTTTGTCAAGAGACAGCTATATAGCTGTATAGCCACTATACAATTGAACAGTAGTTGACATGACAATATGCGGTAAATGGGCATGGCTGATAGATACAAAAGTTGTAGTGATTGTCAATGTGACCAGTCTCAAGCGTTTACCGCAGAAGCAAGATTTTTCAATCGCAAACTATTCCATAGCACTTAATTACCAACTACACCAATACCCAATCTCCTAGTCACGAGAGAACAAATGATAAATGTCTGCTTTACCCTTGCATATGTGCATAGGGTGAAGTTCTATGTTACACAATAGGTTCCTATAACGGGAAGAAATGAACATCATGCATGCTTTACCATTGTTCAGTTCTTGACGTAAATATGCTTAGAGGTGTTGCCATCAATACCTACAACTCCAGTACTACCACTGTTACCCAGTGATATGCTGGACAATGCATTAATGCATTGTCCAGAAACTAGCTACCTCCAAAGTAATAATTACTTTGCGTATTCATATTCTGTTTCACAGTGATGGATCTTCAAATCTAAAAGCAGGATGCTAGGAGAATCCTTGTTCTATGATACAGTGGATGCCATGTGTACGTGTCATGTATTCATAACAGCAACAGTAATTTTTTTTTTCATCCTAATGACATGCTCCATTGTCCGCTCTCTACCAGCGCATGTGCACCCTGCACAAACAGAGGTGGATGGAGCCATGGTTAAGAGTTTGTTTAATTGGTAGGCGATACTTGAGTTTATACAAGTATGAATAAAATTGAAGGATGAAGTAGGGATGGCAGGGTCAAAAAGTACACAAATCATGCGCTTATTGATGTCGACTCATTCGTGCTATCCTTCAGTGAGTGTTCTCGACTTGCATGTGGGAGAAAACATCCCCTATGGCTCAGGATAGTCAGCTTTCATTCTGTTGCATTACTTTTGTACCCCATGCATATAGCTACTCAAAAAACGAGCGTAGGGAGGATGTGATTATCCCTGCAAATCTTATTATGTGTACTTTTTGACCCTGCCATCCCTATTTCATCCTTCAAATTTTATTCAATTATTTTTATACATGTACTTGTTTCTGTTCTTTTTTATTGCTCTCGGTGTAATTCATCAATGCCATCTTACGTGGTTTGCTCAATCAACTCCATCAGTAGAAGATGGGAGGTGCTGAAGTTAACGCGTGCATGCAAAATTCATAGCCATGCCCCTCACGTTCCTGTGCCTGACAAAGTAGCTGCCATGAGACACACTTCAGTTTAGGGAGAATTTTTTTAAAGCTTTGTTGGTAGTCTTAGCAGGGGCGGATCCAGAGCCTCCAAGATCGAAGGGGGGTGCTAATTTAAATATTGACGCGAAATTTTTTTAGCCACGCCCCTTTTACGAAACCACACCCACTTAATTGCCGTGAAGCGAGGCAACAACCAGAAAACGTGGAAAAATCAGTGGAACTCAAGTTTTTGTCCCTACAGACGGATTTATCAGTCAGATTTTATAGCTAAATGTATGTCAGATCGAGGTTTTGTGGCTAGAAAGGGGTGCTAGAGCTAGCTATGTCTATAGAAGCCTGTATGTTGTCCTGGCTGGAGGGGGGGTGCTTGAGCACCCAAAGCACCCCCCCCCCCTGGATCTGCCCCAGCTTAGCTACCATTTAGCCGACTATCTTTGTCACTGAGGTACTGAGCTGGTTGACTGCTGAGGGGACACGCTGGAGATGGCCCGCTCCTTGAGCCTCCATATTCATGATCCATTCAGTGCAGCACTAGCGCTGTGCACGCTAGCCTAGCCACCAGCACTAGTAGTGCTCACACTGGCCTAGGAGGCTAGCGCCTGGCAGCCTGTAAATAATGCTGCTATATAGCTATAGCTGGCTAGGCTAGCATGAACGCTATGCTGTGATGCATGCCGCTGACTAGTCACATGATTTCACCATGGCAACACATTCTGAGCATGTGCATTATATCACAAAAATTTAATTGCGTATTGGATACACCCAATCGTTAATGTGCTGTACACACCCATGATTACATAGCTGTCAAGGCAACACAAAATTAGCGTGCCACTGCACTGCGTGCTACAAAATGGAATGGATTTATACTTAAACTAAGATAGGAGGTCAAGAAGTCTTGAGTTAGACATGGAAATGAGAAAGAAAGAAAGAAAGAAAGAAAGAAAGAAAGAAAGAAAGAAAGATTGAGAAACAGCCATCTTTTTGAACATCTGGTTCTGGCATGTACTATTGTTTTGATGAATGATCTTGGTCTTATTAGGTAGATCATTTGCTGGAGATTCTGATTTTGACACTTAAAAATTTCATAAAGTTACCTGTTTTGAGATATTTGGGTATTTGTTATGTATCATATATATGGAGTGTCCGGGCTATTCCTACTTATAGAGTCTACCGACTCTATGATACCTATATAGGTGGCATAATTATTCGTGATCTATAGTGCTGCTTATTAATTTTTGTTGGTGATATAGCTCTATCTTTCCTTAGCTGTCCGCAACATGCCAACTCTATTCTATCCAGGATGACGAGTATGCAACATTCATAGCCGTAGACGTGGCCCCTCAGCTCTAGAACAGTCAGCTCAGTAACAATCCTCATTTCCAGACCCAGAGAAGCTATAGCTACTACCAACAATAAACTTAGTGGCTTCTAAGATTCACTCCCTAAAAATAAGTTGTTCACGACCTGGCACCTTCTGTCCACTGACTCCTGTCATATGATTTCACCATGGCAACACATATATGAGCATGTGCAATTATAGTATTATGATAAAATGGCAAATCAGACACACCCACTCGCAAATGCGCTGTACACACCCACGATTAAATCGCTATCATGATAACACAAAAATAGACGTGCACACTACAAAATGGAGTGAATTTATCCTCATACCAAGGTGAGTGGTCAAGGCAGTCTTGAGTTAGCCCTGGAAACAGAGAAAATGAAATATTTGATGAAATGCACTTTTTTTAAAAAACAGCTTGTTCAGGCATACCTGATTGTTTCCATGGATGTGTGGGGGCTTGATAGATAGGTATTAATCATGAATATGCAAGTTAAAAGTCTTAAACTTGAAGTTGCTCTAGGTTATAACGTTTTTGTAATTTATTATATATAATATGGCATATCTGGGCCATCCTTACTTACAGAGTCTACCAACTCCATGGTAGTTCTCGGCTACCTAGATGACTAGTGGCGCACCCATTTCCTAGTAGTTAACCCAGGAAGAAAGTATGCACTTATTCTATTAATTTAGTGGCAGCAACAAGCTTATATCCCTAGCAAACAACTACCTCTATGTTAATGAGTATCTACTATGGCTATGCAACTTAATATTCACCACATAACGAAGAGGAGACATGTTGTCTTCCACATTCCAGTCTTGAACAGGAGTGCGAACATGGTAACAACTTTTTCCATGAAACGAGAAACGGGAGGTGTGTATGCAACAGTTGATGGATCCTACAATAATTCATATAAAATCATCAAAACAATGATGCGGTGTCCACATTGGATGGATCACCAATAATTATCCATGTGTGCTATGGTTATACAGTAGCAGGCAATAAAAAATTAACGTTCAGTTTCATTGTACGATCATTTTGAGACGGGATCGTTTCTGGTGTTCACACAAACGCTTAATTGACAGGTGTGACCGTACTGCAATAATTGACCGTTCTTGATGCCAGGTGGAAGAAACAAGCTTTCGAGAAGCCTTCAGCGACAGAGAAGTACAACTGTACTATTGTGTCTTGTCGATTGCCAGGTATGTACGTTTCAGGTGAATAATCGAGCAATTGCCTCGAGCAAAAAGCTATCAGCTTGCATGGTTTCCAGTGAGCGGCCAAGTGGAGCCGCCTAGCGATCATAGAAGCCAGTGCAGCAGGCAACTAAGGCTATCTTAGTACACACTGTGCTTACTAAGAACGCTTCTTTCCTGCGAAAAGAACGCTTATCACATTTTATCCGTACTGTTCAGCTACCGTTTCATTTTTTTGTCACCGTCCTACAATTGTAGGATTGGAAATGGAACGTTAACTTTTATTGACCACTACTGTATAACAGATCAGGAACTTTTCATCAGTAAATGACATTTTGCTTGTAAAACTTTCGTGTAGACTAACTTTCGTCGCATACACGAATGTACTGTACTAATTAATGCCCATAAAATATTTTGCACATTAATTTATGCCAGAAAAGGTTGTTGATGATTATTTAGCAATGTAAATTTCCTGATATACAATACAAGAGTACAATTTGTTCACAACCATAGCTTCAGTCCATGTCTATTGCCATTGCTCCTAGAAGACGACGTTTGTGTAGGTTTCAAGGCATGAATAACTAGAGCTCTTTAGAGCACATACTGTATAATATGTTCTACTTTAAGCATTGCAATTACAGCTCAACTCCAATTAAAATTTGGGGCACTTAAATTTGGGGTGGAGAGCAGCAATTAGAACATTCTTAATGGTTTGTAAGAGCACAAATGCTATCATTGATCAGTTCTACTCAATGGAATGAATGTGTTAGTGACAAAAACAATAAAAGTATTAATTTCACTTCTTTATTGGAAGTTATTGCTCAATTATGTATGCTGGAGTTGCTGGTACAGTAGCCATAATATTATTGGATTGGTTAAGCAGTAGACAAGTACTCATAATATAAAGGCGGCTCCTGTTTTGGATATCCCCACGTATGATACCATCAACCAAGTCCAATTATGTTGCTGCTTTGCTAGCTGTTTAGATGTAGGACTAATTAAGCACCTGTAAAGATGGTGTATCTTTTAACTCTGTTAATAATGGTTTTTGTTCTGACTTCGTGCTCTCAATTGAGACACCTCCTTGGCTATGATAGATTACTATGACAGAGAGAATTAACACTGTGAATGATGCATTAGGTTAAGAATAGCAAATTTACTCAAACCAAAATAATTAATGATTTAGTTATCAAGGATCATAACTCAGCGTAGTTTTAATGAACAAACTTTCACTAACGATTGCGGTGGCGTATCCAGGGGGAGCTTGAGCACCCTCCTAAGGCTCAGAGGCATACAATGAATGCCTAAGTTTACATCAATAAATAATGTCACTAGCATTTTACTACGCTATGCTAACCTTCTAGCTGGTTCCTCAGTAGCTGCTTACCTAAAGAGCGTTTTCATGATTTTCAGTAATGAAGACAGTGGACAGCATGGGTGACTCTTAATAATGCATGCCTAATAATGGGCGAAAGTGGTAAAAAAAATTTCGCACGCGGATCATGTAAGGCCCCCCCCCCCCCCCCCCCTTTTTGAAAAATCCTGGATATGCCACTAGATTGGGGGTGGCAAAATCTATTACAGCCTTTCTGGCTGGAGAATGTGAGGTTAGCAAAACCAGCCTCTCATGTAAATTATCACAGCCAGCCTCATTCAATACTAGACTCGAGCAATGCATTAATTGTTTAAGATAGCCAGCCTTAACTAGTGGCTTTAGAGCAACACTACAGTTAACAGTAGCTGCAGTTTCTATTAAAAATAAAACCATGCTGTAGAGGTATAAATTATATTCTGAAAGAGATAGTGAACTCAATGTTGTATATTAAAACTAATCGACTAAAACAAGGTACAGATAAAAATGCCTTGAAGTTTTCATGAGTTTGTGATGTACTACGGCAGGGCTCTCGATAACGTTTTCACTTGTACTGTCAGAATGCCAGTATAAATCTAACTTTGTCCAGACATTTACAAAATTTATCCTGTCGACTCATGCTTTCCTGCTGATGATGGACAAAGGATTACCAACATTTACAGTGCTCTCCATGTTTTACCTACAATAGTGCTCAAAATCTAAGAAAGAGTCTAAGAAATATCCATGCAGACAAATTCAGAACTCATAAGCAGCTAAAGCATTTTTAAGTGCATAAGATTACCCAAGTCTGCCAATGGTTGTGTGGCTTGAATTGGGTGGTGCTACATCACCACTAAACAGGTTTACTCTACAAACTGTGACCACACCAACAGCCCATGGCCCACCCAGTACATTGCCTGTGTAAGCTGCCACCACTATATAGCTTACTACTGTTTGTACTGCCACTATGTCTGGACAAAGTAATTTTTGAACTGTCAAATTGAATATTTAAGCGGAAATTGTCTGGTTGTCAAATGTTAATTCGAGCCCTGTACATGAATTAGATACTATCTAATTCAGTATTATTATGATCCATGTGATAGTATATCAACATGAAATATAGTTACCATCATCAGTGACTGTTGCTATGGCCAGCAATCTCTCCTTCTTTTCCTGAGTAACTATTCTTCCCTGTGTATACATGCAAAAATCACCGTAGGTCAGGTTTTGAATGCGTAGCTAAATGATTGCGAATCGTCTATACAAGCCAGATTGCGATTCTAATGATTGCAAATTGCCAAAAAAGAAAGCCACACCCTCAATCTTAGCTATAGAGGTGTGGCTTGTGAGGCTGCATGTGGGATGGGCTATTAATAGAATACCATACTATTCGAGTGACAGATAGTTGCAATTGGCTGGGTGTTAACTGGCAGGTTGAGAGTTGGTTTCAAGAATCAAAGATGACTCATTCTCGACAATCGACAGATGTACGCACATACATGCAAGTATGGACGTCGAAGATGTATATCATTGCATTGCGTATTCTTTTTCCTGCGATTCTTTTGATTGCGTTTTGTATAAAAATTTACAATTCGCAATCAAAAGAAAATGTCGCATTCAAAACCCAATCTATGGTATGTTACAGTCACATTATAGATACAATGCACAAATTTTGGCCTCACTTCCAATGGTGGTTTACAATTATAGAGAGCCACTCTATTCAAGGCTTTCTTGGCTTTCAAACTGTGTCCTTGAACAATGTTGTACCGTGCAGACTCTGGTACAAACTATAGCAACAATAATAATATTATTATAACCATTATAAATACATTATATCATAGTTAACTCAGTGGTTACATATGCAGATAATACATTTAGTGTAACAAGATAATACAAATACATGACATTGTATACAAAAGTCCACCCTGCTAGTGTATGCTTCAAAGTAGGTATAATACGCATGGGAAAATGAAATACTGCAACTCGTGAATTAAATTTAACTGACGAAAATTTTTACGCGAAAGCAGTTTACCCGTACTAAGTTGTACAGCAAATATATTATGGCACACATTTGATATGTATTGTTACATGAAAAATTATGAAGTCTATCATCAAAAATGAGTAATCACAAAGCACGTGGCACCACAGTTGCTGAAGACCTTAGCAATTATTGATAATCAGCTCGTGTATTCAGGTATCCTAGTATCAGTCTTCCTCTATGAGGAAAAACAATTGGCTCAGAACACTTTTGTTTATCCAGAGAGTTCAATAACTAGCAGCTACGTTCATTGTTCACTTCTCTGCACACGCACAGCAAACAGCACACTCAACTCGGCTGCATACTAGTAGCCTGGACATTTGACTCCACCTCGCTCATGAGGGATCCCAATAGAAGACATTTAGCGTCCTTCTGGAGAGCATCTATGGACAACATTAACTTCAGAATGTCACTCTTTCTAGGCCACCTTTTGGAAATGTATACGGTACTTCAATTTAATCTAATTCTGGCCCACCATCATTTTGAAGCAGCCTACTGTAGTCATGGTTTGGGCCATAGCCAGCTGTGTCAGTGCCATGGACTGTCTGTTGCAATATCTTGGGTACAGAAAGCTCTTTAGCACGGATTGAATGGACCTCTCATTCGTATGTCGCACACAGAGAGATAAATATAACCTTACAGTCTGCACGAAGGGGTCACATTTTCCATACACTTTCTTATTTGTACAGGAAGTACGTTGTTTACTTTGGTTGCCAGGCCATGATAACGTATGTGCCTAGGGCTAATGCATTGCACGAGCGCCAAATGTATGCGCATTCATGATAATATATTGCGCACACGTTGTATGAACGTGATTGTATATGGTTGCGCGCGTTTTTACAATTAATATTAGCGCCACCGCCAAAAAGGTCAGCGGGCCAAGCAGGGGTCAAGGGAGCCAAGTGCACCATATTGCAAAAATCAGGATTTGATACCAAAAAATCTCTTATAAATAGAAACAATCAAGATTCAGCTATAACATATGTTAAACTACTGGTTGTAATGTATCTACACTGGTGTTTTTGAAAGATTGGCTGCTTATCTTCACCATGTTCAAAATTCTGAAAATGCTCCAGACACAAAAATCTCCAAATGTGTTGTATGAAGTAGACCATCACTCACAAACTATCGTGAATTGGAGTATGATGTTGGTTCTACTGGAGAGTGTTAGGACAGAATCTTAAGACATCCATTTAATCCAGCCATCAGCGTTGGGCAGGCTCTGACTGGGGGCTTCGAATATAGTGGAAAATTTCGGTTTTATGCACCTCACAGAACCCAACTAGGGCCAATCTGTGTCAAAAATTCTGAAATATGTTGAAATGAGGATCCCTGCAGATAGTGGCAGCAGCAGGAAAGCTGTTTTACACAACCTACATCAGGATAACTCTTGAAATGACTGCGTGTAGCTCATATTATAGTTGTTTCAACCAGTTCTTGGCTCAAAACCCTTCACACGGGCGTTGCTGACAGGTACCGTCGACTCGAGTTGACCGGCTGTTCTGTCTGCCATGTTAAAATTCGCCCATATAAATCCCCATAGTGTAAATTAACTTCCGGGTGCGTGATTCACTTCCGCACGAATAAGAAATTTGACCCCTTCGTGCAGACTGTTAGTATAATACTGCTGATGTGATCAACGTGTGAAATGTATGCTAGCTAACATGGCTATATAGTGCATATTCTATTGCACATTTGTCCCTAATCATTTGGACACCACATTTAGGAGAGCGACATTTGGAAGAAGTTTGACAACACTGGGCAGTTCAAGACATCTTCTAATAGGCACGTCACTTCACTGATACTATGTCTTTCTGGTAGCTAAATGTTATGATAGAATAGGGGTGTATAGTTGACCGTGAAAACGAGTGCTACTTCGATGTAGATCTACTCCTGTTTCAGATATCATCTACTTGGTAATGGTCAGCAAAAGCAAGCGAAAAATGTGGAGTCACTGTCAAGAGAGCATGATAGCTGCTGTAAATGCTGTCATCAATGCAGGTAGTTCATTGTGTACAGTATCTAGGCTCTACAGTATGCCTGTTAAAAGTTCACGAAGAAGAGTGATCGGTCAAGTCGATGTTGAATGTAGACAAGCTACATGTAAGTTCCCTTGTCTGCATAATGCCCTTGATCGTCACCTGAAGGCAATACTAGACGTCTATGGAGGGGTATCAGTGTTGAAATACACCGAACTTCTGTGGTCACCTAAGATATCTTGAACAAGCTGTGGATGCTTGGTATCTTGAGAACCCATTCTTCTAAGGCCCTTCTGAATGCTGTTTTTTTTGGAAAACATTTCTCTTGCGTGGGGTACAAGAGTATGTAGATCGATAATCGTTTTGGTCAGCTCTCCTGCGGTACGGACCCAATCCGCTACCTAGTGGATCACAGGTAAAAATACACACTCAGGTGGAGTATCTGACCTCACTGATGGAAAGACTGAGACGATTATACATTCTCAGTAACCACACGATGCTGTTGGATCTCTATTACGCTTGTCAAAGATCCCTGGTGAAGCAAGATAGGCCACCAACCACTTTTATCTATGATTATAATAATAATTATTATGATGATTTTCAATTACCAAAAGCCGTTATCAATAATGAAGAAGCACCTGGCGAGAGCCAGACAGGGCATAATATTATTATAAGAACGCAAACAGTGTGAAGCAGCACCAAGATGAGGGAGTAACTCAGTTTACTGTAGGAAAATCTGTCAGTGTGGATTGATTGAGCATCAATGGCTCCCATGTATAGTGGTAGAGGTTGTTGATAAAGCACAGGCTATGTATCAATTGTATGGGGTACTCAAGATATGCTACCTTACTGGTGATCTGGAAGAAAATTCTGGGAAATATAACGTTCTGATTGCTGGATGGGAAGCTCAGAAGATAACTTTGCGAGACTATCCTCTCCATGGAACACCTTACAGGAACAGATACAGCTGCTCTGGTGTGTGCGATACTAGGCGTCCATGCAAAAAGAAGGCTAAGACTGTACCAGCTTTCCTCCAGTCCAGATTTCATCACCATTAAGTCCACTCATTGCATCAAAGTCCACTTTCACAGCACTTCTATTGAAGACACACCTCAGTCGACAAAAGCAGTCATCAGAAGATTGCACCTATAAGCACTTCCACATCTGCTACCGAAATGATGCAACAGCAAAAAAGCTGGGGTTATCTGTTCTATTACGCGTCAACAACAATCGTGTACAACAGCTTCCAGCTAACTCTAGTAAACAGTGAAGAGTGAGGAGCAGAAGAAGAGCGCCAGTCTGAGTCCTTGGGTCACTTGCTGTGGAATCAACCAGAAGATAAAACAGAAATCAAGATTTCTATCACAACGTGCATAGTTGATTGATGCAGCACAGCTCATGCTCAAACAGCAGTATGGTGGTTTTCAGTTACCTTCATTTGGTGACACCTTGGCCATGACACCCCCAGACAGCGAATTCGTTCATTCACTGGATTGCCATTTCAACGATAGGCTATAAACCATCAACTACAATAGCTTAGAAAGACTTCCAAAGTGAAGCCTCAAACTTGTTGGTGGCTGAACTAATACATTCAAGGGAGAAGTCACTGACTGTTGAGTTTGTCAATGTACAGAAGCAGGAAGGAGGCAGTGATTGTGGGCTGTTTGCTCTAGCATTCATTACGTCCATTTGCAATGGTCAAGATCCATCAGAATTAGTATAAAATCTGTCAGCAATGTGAAGGCACTTGCTCATGTGTACTGATCAAAGACAAATGATGCTATTCCCATCAGCATTGTGTTGAGCAAGCTGTCATGAAAACTGTTCCCATTTACTGGATGAATGATCGAGTGTGCTGGCTACCAAGAGTGGTTTCATATTTCTTGTGTTCAAGTTCAAAAGAAATTTGAAACTTAGATTGGAGTTACAATGACAGTAATACTATGTTAATTTTAGCAATATTCAGTTTCTTTACTACCGTATTTTCCCACTATTAAGCGCATACATTAATTTTATATCTCCACAGGAAGAAAATCTGTGCTCAACAGCAAAGTGCACCCAACAGCATGATGAGCCTAACTAAAATAGCTGCATCCAAGTACACATACACCTATTTAAAGGGTGTGGCATGTCGCTCAATTGATCATATGGCTATACAACAGGCCTCATTCCTGGCCAGTTGCATTATTATTACAAGGATTACCTATACACTGTCTGGGTGTCATTCCATACAAAAGGCCTGTATATGATATCCGATCCTGGCCGGACAGATACCAGTATAGTTGTGGAATAGTCGACCCTCGGTTGCATAATATTATTGGGATCTATCATCGTGCATTGCCCTTGCTTGCGGCAACAAGCCAAGCCAATCCTGCAGAGTTGCATATCAGGATCTACCCGGTTGGGGAACGGGCCTGTTCTGATCAGTTGCACATCAGGATCTTTGAACTACCTGGCCGGTTATAGCTACTGAGGGATTATCAACTGTACGTGCACACAATCATTCAAACCTGTGGGGGAGTCTGTGTGCACAGCAGGGGTACGAACGTTTTCAGGATGTGCACCAGGACACTGTCTATCCTGACTATACTGTCCAGTTGTGTACTGAGAGAGCTGGCTGCATCCAGTTGCACATCAGGTAGCCGGTTGCATCACCAGCCATAAGAGAGGGTTAATCATGGTATGTGAAAAATCAAGAAGCTTATAGCTAGCTGAAGACAACTTGTCAGTAGTAGCTTTATAGCAGTTACACGTATCAAACTACATATTTTGTATCTTGAAAAGAATCCACTGATGTCCATCCAGTACATCGAGAACTCATCAGAAAGTATGGAAGGTAGGGGTAGTGTAATACATGTAGCAAGCGTGTAGCAAGCTAGAACCTTTTGGTTAACGGTTAATAATAATTATTCCATGCAGCACACATCTGAGGAGCGCAGTCTGCACAAGCTTCCCACAAACACTGATTAAAAGTTACTGTGAAATGTACGATCCCGAATAATCATTGCATTCGGCTAGAACAACTTCATAAGACACCTCTTTCCCTCGGATTGGGGGTATGGCATGTGTATGGCACCGTGCACCACTCGAATTTGACTACACTACGCTAAACTCTGGTCTCGAGCTCAGGCTAGCCCCACTACAGCTCCTGCATGACACTGGTGAAGTCGCTTGCATGATTAGTTGACTCACACTAATGCATTCTAGTTGTCTGTCCATCTATCACAGAAGGTCAGTGGAAATGACTTAATCTGGAGACATACATAAATGGTGGTATCTCTGGCAATTGAGTATTACAACTAGAATGGCAGTCATGGTACGAGCTACAGATGCAGAGTCTACTTTCTTGGACAGACTGTGCCACATTTTTCTGACTGCAGTTCGCATACCGTGTTTATGCTAATAGAATGCATGATCCAATTACCGCAAGAAAATTCAATTCCAGGAATTGTTTGTATTCTATTAGAACGGAAGCGACTGTCTGTAATTATTTTCTATGAATCCAATTAGCGCAATAGTGCTAAGGTGAGGCTATTGCGCATGCTCAAACCGCGTGCTTCACGATTGAACCACACCTGCAAGGTAATAAACCGTTCTGGAAGCCTCTATATTATATCTCGCTCTGTCTCTCGGACTCGTTACTAGCTATACTTGTGATTTGGTTAACTATATATATAATATATATATATAATTAACCAAATCGCAAGTGTCGTTCGTTCATGAGGGTACTAAACTACACTTGGGACTGACCTTAGTTGGAACTGCACTAAGTCCAGCAGCCAAGGCCCCAGCACTATTCAGTGGCATCGCTAACCATGCGGCGCGGCTGTCAGAAGGCCTTTCTCAGGTTGCCCTCGCGATGATCGGGGCCAGGGGCACAGGTACCGTACGATACCATCGATAGCCACTATTCGTCGTCACTCAAAGCTACGCTGATTGTTCTATTATAAAGCAACATCTAATTAACGCAAGAAATTCACTTCCTGGAATTGTTTTGACTCTAATTGTGCGCAAACCAGATTTGAAATTATTTTTTTTTGCTTGTGTTCTATTAGCATAAACACGGTAATTAATGCTCTACACTCACCAATGCCCTCCCATGACCTCTATATGGTTGCAAGCTCTACCTAAAATTTCACACCTTATAGCAATGAGATCGGGTAGGGATGAGAGAGCAACTTCCTGCTTGTATACTAAGTATAGTACACAAATACAAGACTGGATACGTTTATGTTGAACTATATACCACATGTTTAAATAGAGGGAATGGGAGAGCAGCAGTCAAGTTATTATATGCATGCTTCCAACAAAAGTCCTATTTGCTAACATTCATACCGGGAAAAAAAGTAACACAAGTACGATAGGAAGGGCAGCCAGTCCTAAGTACCAGTGCCATCCTAGTCCTCCAGGCTGCATAACTCCGTAGGCAAGAGCAGCTCCAAACATACAACCAATACCCCACCAGAACTAGGAGTGAGGATAGATTGATAATCACATGTGTAAATTATGCATGTATCTCATACATGTATGCTTGCATACCATATACGCAATTACCTTAGACATAGAGCTACATGTATTAAGCTATATGGGATAGGAAATAAAATGCCTACCAATAATGCATCAATATGGGCATTGGCTATGACTTAAGAATACTACTAGTTTTCACAGTGAATGGCTTATCAGATTGTCCAAAATTTTTACCATTATATGCTCGAATAGAAGCCTCCTCCAAATAAACTCGTTTAGAAACTGAGTTTGCCAGTGTCTTGAGAAATAAAAGTCAGGTCTCAAATAGAGGCCAGGTGCCTCTGAGGGGGCGTGGCACCTATCATACAAGGTGATTAGATGGGGGTGTGGTCTTAGTTGTCGCACTCGTGATTGTGTGCACGAAAGAGTGCAGACCTTCTCTGAATCTGCAGCTACTTCTGTAGGCTTTGTTAACCCCATGGCCCAGAAACGAAAGGCATTTCTGCAAGGTAAAGGCTATATATATATATAGGGGGCAGAAATTCGATCTAAAGAGGCCGCAGTATTACCAATAAGTACCTCGCGGCACTGCGTGTACCATGTGGCAAGGAGTCAGCACGGTATACTGCATAAATAAATGCCAGTCCTGTTTAAATGCTGGTCTTGTTTTGAAGCCGGGTCTCGAGAGAATTAAAGGAAGGAAATAGAACCCCGGGCTTGTATTCGAGCATATACGGTATGTGGTTTCAGTGCCCTTCTACTATTCTTAAGATTGTTTCAGTAAGTCCCTACGCTACGATACAGGCAGCGTATGCAACTTCCCTATCCCATATATTTAATATCAGATTCTATGCCTAAGCTCAGCTTACCATCAAAAAGATAACGCACACACCACGTGCTTTTTTTGGCAAGAATTCAACATAGTATGTCGTACTGTATAAGTAATGTACAAAATATTGAATAATAGTGTCTTACTCTGTATGCTGCTGTGCAAACGCATTGCGGATAATTAAATCCTATATCCTTGTAAACTGTAGTATAATAATTACATATACCACCTTGTAGTTAAGTGAGTGTTGGCCAATAATTGGTCTAGGACAGCCCACCTGGGTACTACCCAGCTACTGTAGGGGTGGGTTTCACAGTTTGTTTGAGTCAACCGCTCAAATTTAACAAGGGCGTAGCCAGAAATTTTTTTATACTGAGGCAGGTAATAAAGATTGCGCACGAAGCGCACGCGAATTTTTAGCCACGCCCCCTTAGTGGACAAATCACGCCCATTTTCAGGTGTCTACCGCGATCGTAACAAGTAGAAATTCTTCTCGAGTCTAGAACTGTGCGCAAAGCCGTTTTATCGACATTACTTACATCATCTCAGAGAGAGACATCCGTCTTGCTCTCTTAGAGATGGAGCTATATAGTGAAAGTTCGAGTGCTTAGTCAGCAAACAAACTTGTCATGGCATGCACGCGGCTCGGTGAGTGTTATTGTGTATTTAAGTATATAGCTGGCTGAATTGATGACCGAGGCAGCTGCCTCGGTTGCCTCAATGGTAGCTACGCCCTTGTTTAATTATCAGCAACGCGTTTGCACAGTAGTATATGGAGTAAGATACTCTCCCTCTCTCTTTCTATTATATACTCTTGATTATACTGACTGTTAATTTTGATAATTAATTTTAATAATGTATATGTGGAAGGCAGAATAGCAATCAGCCATGTAGCTAAGGTAGGTATAATATGTAAATATAGACAGGCCATGGCTGCAGCTGCATAAAGTGCTGCCTTACACCACTGAGCAGGATGACCATTATTCATTTTTACTGGTGCTTGTGAAATTATCCTACCTACCAAGCATGTTCCAATATAAGCAGTTCAACACTTCATATTAATAGAAATACCTTGCTAAAGAAATTCAGGCTTTCATACTGTACTGTAACTATGCCCCAAGCATAATCAGTGATGTTGCTATAGCGCAGTAGACTCTATCCTGCCGAGAAATGAGCGGGGCCACATGTATGTTACAATGGGAAGCTGTACTGGGCATGCCTATAACTACATACATGTACACTTACTGATTGCTACCAGCCAGCCAATTGTTATTACAAGTACACACCACGGGAGCCTTTGCGTACAACCACAATATGTAGCACTGTAAACACTGTTGTGGTCACAGCTCTATGTATATACACCCTCTGTGATAGCTGTTTTTATGTTGCTGCCATGCTTCCACCACTCTATAAAAGATTTCTGTTAATCATCAAAATAGTTAAAACAATAGTAAGCTTGTAACTTGACTGTAAAACATAGGTGACCTGCTCCAGGATATTGAGGTTTTGGCATGGATAGATAGCTCAATTTTCAAAGAAAAATATTGATCACAAGTGAAGTTATGACCATTTTTATACAATCTGGTAGATAGAGTCATTTTTGGAAATTAGGCATTAATTAAAGTTGCATGTATCGGACGTGGAGGTATTAATTGCATCCTTAGCTACATTTTATTTCATACAAGTGTATGGTCATACTATATCAAAAATCTTCAATTTTGTGATAGGCTAAAAAAATAAAAAAAATTGAAGAAAAACTGATTTTTCACATTTTGGCCATTATCAGAAAATGAATATTTATGCTGAATGATCCCTTTTGCTTTTATTATTATTAGGACTGTGATTGAAACTGTGTAAAAATTGAGGTATTTTAGAAGTAAATCACTAAAATTTCAGCATGAAATGTGTATCTATGGATATCAAGGGCAAAAAATTTTCTGTGCGCTTCATGCGCAGAACTTTCCCCCCTCCAACAAAAAATTATGTATAAAACCCTGGCCTCTTTACCCAAATAAAACTGTAGGCTCTATACTACTGGGTTACTGCTATTGGTATACATGTGCACTTACACCTGAGCCACACCCCCAGCTCCAAATCCAACACAGCACCTGCAAAATAGCAGCCAGAAGTAGCCTGGGATCTTGGAATCATCCGGTGACACGGGAACAGCACTCAAAATACCAAACACGGATATCATAATAACAACGATTAAGAGTCCCTGAAAGGTAAAATACCGTTACAGTAGTGTCCTGGGTAAAAACAAAACTTGCAATATATGGGTGCTTACCCTGGATATACTGGTATTGCTTATATTTATATATAGAGGATGCTATATATGTATTCACTCCATGAAGTGGTGTGCATGGGTGCTCACCCGGGAGTGTACACTTGCCAAGAACACCACTCGTATGGTATATTGCATTTTTTACAAGTGTCTATTAGCTATGAATAGCAAGTTTCCTGTATTAGTATTCTGCTAACAATAATGTTATTCTTAAAAGGTACAGGGTAGCTAGACTAAATCATTTCACTAAGATTATAGTTGCTCGTGCACCTGTGACCTACGAGCGGGAGGTGACCGGAAGCGAATCAACCCGAGGTTTCTCGACATCGTTGGACTTGGGATGGTATAATGGGCAGCCCACTTACACAATCGGCTATGACCCCAGTCGTGACTGAAGTGAGCTGCTTCAAAATGACGACAGGGCAGAATCAGATTGAAATGTACACTTACACAAGGTGGCCTGGTGAACGTGAAAGAGCGACAGTTCTTGGATCGATGTTGTGCACAGATGCTTTCCAGGAGGATGTGAGGCATCTATCTTGGGGTCCCTTGCAAGCGAAGCTGCAAGACTACTAACGAATTTCTCTAGCGAGCAGAGTGACGAAGTCACATGACCAGACAGGATGTGCACATGCTCTATGTGCACATGCACAAGGGGGAAAGGTTGTCAACGGCACATGTAGCTAGCTGTACAGATAGATTCAGTTGCAAGGAGTGAGTGAGCGAAGCAAGCTCACTCCTTGTAAGTACTAAATATGCAGTTTGGCCTGACTACGTATACCACAACCCACAATCATTGATCATGCCCTTACTATGATCAGGGATTATACATTATCTTTCAGATGGACTAGAAACGCGCGCACCGCCCTATTACAAAGTACACATTTCCGTTTCTGCAATGATCGTTACGAGCAGATAATTTTGCGAGCAGAAAGAAGCCACTGAAGCTACCTTGACAACCGCAGCGGTACTCAAGCTTACCAAAGGAATTTGCATTGTGTGGGCGTCTACTTTAAATAGTAGTGTTGGTACACCATTGCGGAAATGTCGTTGAGGTGAGCACATGTTATACATGTATGTGCTCTAGACATAAAAAGTCAGTGTAGCCACTTACTGCATGTCATGGATTATCTTTGAGAGACAACATCTCGTAGGGTTTTACAAACTACCGTATAGCGAGAAATTTTCGAGGGAGAAAATTTTCGCAGATTGGTAGGAAAGGAGCATTTTGCGGAGAAAACTTTCGCGGAATGTTAGAGCTGGTCGCATAATGGGTGTGGCATGCCTAGAATTTCATGGAGAAAACTTTTGCGGATGGCTGAAAAATCGCGAAATTCGTGAAAGTTTTCTCCCTTGAAAGTTTCCCGCTATATGGTACTAATAGTAAACTCTAGTCCTATTCTACCGGATGCACAGTATATTTTTGAGTTGAAAGCTACTCCAAGATTGTAAAGCCCCTCAATTTGATTAAATAACGCGAAAAAATGGGTATTGTTTGTGCTGGATTAACTCCCTGAATAGAAATGATATGAACACTATTCAACCATTAGGAGTAAGCTTACACCTTGCTCTACCGGGTGCACCACATTTGGCATGCCTAATATAATCAAAACACCCTCAATATACCTTTCTAGATATGGGAAGGAGAAAGAGGTCATACAGAAATTTTTTTGATTGGAGGCGAAATCATGTTAGGAAGCGGCAAGCTATACAAGCTGAATTAGCAGTCTCACTTCCCATGTGAGAATAGGAGGATCAACATCATTCTGACCCCTAATTCACCTAATGTGGATGTACAGCAACCTGATGCTACTATACTGCATAGGCATCACCCTAATTCCACCTTTGCTCTTTTGAGGTGAACAGGTTGTAGCTATGTGCGAGCCAGTTTGGCAGACGACATTATCGGATGATACCATCAAGCTGTGCACAATTGAGCAAACAATGTTAACAACTGAGCCATGCATTGGGAGAACAGTGACAGTCAATAATGACTTGTCTTGGTACGTCTGTGTATGTGGTAAGGCAGTTGACACCTTCAACACCCACCCATAGTGATCCACCTCAACAAATCTCTTCATTCGTTCAACTCACCATACTACTTCAGTGTGTACAATCCTATTCAATCTGTACTGGAAATCCTGACTGTGAATTTATTGAGCTTATTGAGAAACAAGGCGGTGAATTCAATCCATAGATAGAAAGGTTGTTGCATCACTCGATAAAAATGAATTTACAATGAATGGACGTACAATTGACAAAACTATCAGAGCAACTGATCGCTATGTCCTCTGGGATTCGAGTTCCAGCGACAGGACAACAAGGTGTACTGCATGTGTAAGATATAGATCCCAACTGCGGGTAAGACGTCATCGTGAGAAATGTCACGATGAATAGATCATGACAGCCACACTACATACGTATGCCGAGAGAGGAACTAATGGAGAGGTTGAAGAGCTGTCAAAAAGAAAAAAAGATTACTCAAGTCAAAAGGCATGTGATTACTAGATCGATGTATATACAAATCAAGAAACTAATCAAGAAGCAAAGAGTGAGGATGATTGAGAAAGACAATGAAGACATGTACAGATTGATGAACGAACTGACTCCCCATGTTGAGAATGAATTTAACAAGGACTCCCCCTAGTATATGCTGTGGAAGGAGCAGGTCAAGTATAATAGCTTGAAAACCAAGAAACAAATGCACTGACACCCTCTGATTATTTGCTTTGCTCTTAGTCTCCAATACTCTTCCAGAGCAGCTTACCACATGGTAACGAGAAGTAGTTTTTTGATCCTTCCCTCTGAGCGCACACTTAGAAATTATTCCCACTGGTGCACAACTAAAAATGGTGTAAATTTTGAATTTCTACAACAAATGAAAAAGATTTCTGATCAGGAAGGGATAAAAATTGATGACCAGAAACAATATATTTTGTTGTTGGATGAAATGAAGGTGAAAACAGGACTAGTTTTTAGCAAGAGTACCGGAGAGCTTGTTGGATTCTCAGACCTAGGAAGTGCTAATCATGATATTGAGAACTTGATGTCGTCAAATCCACCTCCACTCCCTTCCCTGGCCAAGAAAATGTTGGCATTTATGATAAGGCCAGCATTCAAACCATCCCTATCGTTCCCAGTAGCATCTTTTCCTACAACGGATTTGAAAGGAGGTCAACTACAACTATTCCCCATGGTATAGGAAGTCGGCCCTGGAACTTGACAACTTTCCGATTGTTGCAGTTACTGCTGATGGAGCATCTCCTAACCGGCGATTTTACTGCATCCATTGTGAAAAGAAGCGAGATTCTGTCCCTTTCAAAACCAAAAATCCTTATGCCGATTGAGATCTGTACTTTTTTGCGATCCACCACACCACCAGAAACTGTTTCAGCAACTAATTCGCTCATAAGCGATCCAGAGAGTTACAAGTAATCATAGCTATTAGTGGATACACACATGCACACACACATGCACCCACACAATACACACACAAGGTACACACTGACCAACTAGTAACTCTAGCTAATTTGTCATGTACACAGAAAAATGGTCAAATAATTTATATATATACAACGAAAAATATTTTTCAGACGATCATTTTTCTCATATAGTCCGTGTCATTACATGAGGGCATGGATACGCGTCTTGGATGAGCATGTACTGTTAATAGATGATCATGCATGCTAGCCACATTATCCCATGATTGCGACATTAAACATACTTGTTAGTTGGAAACATATATGGAGGCACTATATCTACTGGAATCAGAAACTAACGTACCTGGGGTTCGTTTGAGTCCTAAACTCCGTCATGACCACATACGGCTCACTCCATACTCCAAGATGAAGGTCAATCTGGCAGCACAGGTTAGACATACCCGTACTGAGTGAGACGGTGGCAAGTGCTCTTCAATTTCTGGATGATGATAACACCCAAAAACTAGGAAGTTCACAAGAATGATGGATACGTTTTTTGATTGTCTGAATGTAAAGAATCCATTGGAACATAAGCTCAAGCGCAAAGAAAGTCATGCCCCTTCGTAATAACGTTCCCAGCAAAAGAAACAATGTTTGTGTACTGAAACACTGGAGGGCTTATGGATCACTGGTAGACCATTTAAGTGTACCTTAATATTTGTTAATTTCGTTGTATAGTGCACTCATTTTGTGAAACACATGTAGCTCCAAAGCTGACCAAAGGTGGTAATTGTCAAGATCCTTTGGATAGGTATTAATTTTTTACGGCAACAACATCGTGGTGGAGGAAAATCCAACAGTTGAGCAGTTTCACTCAAATTCGGATATCTTACTTCAAATGCGACAAGTAAAAAGTGATTTGAAAACAATGAACATCAAGCCTAGTGAATCTGCACCTATTTCATCTTCAGCTTATCAACCCCTACCTAAGCGGCCACAACTACAAGCAAAGCCATAGGCGCCAGAAGCATTTTGAATGCGAGGAGGCCAGGACATAGTATAGTACGTATGCGCACAAAGTGCGCACACAAAATTTTAAGCCACGCCCACTAATTAAAGGTAATGCGTTTGTGATACTGATAAGAAACAACCATGGACAACAGGCAAAAACGGTCGATTTCAAAGAGAGCAGCGAAGAAACTAGCATGATTTTGACTCAGAGCTGACAGAAGGCTATTGCAGACTGGTAAAATTGACAAGTTTCCAATTTTTTTTCTTAGCATAAGGCAAGAGTGGGTGTGTCAGCCTGAAAAAGTGGGGAGGGGGGCCATGGTGGTAAACAACGCTCTAACTCGGAATAAAGCTCGATGGCTAGCTCAGCAATTTGTGTACTATCTAACTTGAGAAAATGATTAATAATATCCCTCAAGAACGGATATTTGGATGTTTTTTCAAGGATATCTTCTTTCTTCAGATCCTCAAGAGTGCTTATTATGATGATAACACACTCTTCCTGACGAGCTTGGTCAACCTAGGGAAGTATTATGCTACAGTAACTGTAATTTTCAGAATTGTTGGTTTAATAATGCCACAGTACATGTAGCTACCCCTCCTATAATATCAAATGGTAGATCATAATATCGGAGAGTGTTGAACTAACTAATCTGTAAACCACTAGAACTAGATCTGCATGATGAGCTAGCCCCTCCTCTCTTCTTGCACGTGCAAAGGCCCAGGAGAGAGGAGGGGCTATAGCTCAATCTAGCTATATTAAAATAGCTTACCTCCAAAGTCGCACATATATCATACAGAATTTCCTATGTTGAGCAGGAGTATTGGAGAGAGAGCTAGAGGTACGTACCTAATTCCATGTCTTCTTCACTGCTGTAACTCGTATACAGGCTTTCCTCAAAACTACTGCTAATCACGCTTGGTGAAGAAAATGGAGAGGGAGAGGACTGGCTACTTGGACCAGCTTCTGGTGGAGAAGATGCACTAGCCATGGCTGCTACAAAAGCGAGCAGCGTATCGAGCCTGAAAGAAACAGCTGCATCACTTGGTACCCAGAGTATAGTAGCTAGCATGCATAGTCGATTGTCTAGATCTAGTCGCGAGTCAAATGGCGCCATTACAGCAATATGAGTTACTGTCTACTTGTACTTCCGGGCAGGGTTCCGGGTAACCAGGGTAACTTCCGGCCGTTACGATGATTGCAAAATTTTTGCGAGTGCAATAATGTACATAGCGTTTCCAGTCCATCTGAAAGATAATGTATAGTCCCTGGTATGATATGGAGCTCACAAGCACACATAAGGTATCGAGTACCGTAGTTAATCTAATACAATGTATGATCCAATTAACGTAAGAAATTAGCATTAATTTTTACCAATTCTCATAACATATATATATGGAGCGATTGACGACCTTTACCAGAAAATCGCGCGTTTTTCAAAATTGAAATTATTTTTTTCCATACGTAATACAAGTATGTTTGATATAACAATCATGGCTGAACACATGCTATACGTTAATATAACGCGCATGCACAGATGAAGACCACACCCCTCACTGGAGGCCAAGAGTAGCTGATCAAACTCACCGTGTAATGGCGAAGTTCTCACTCCGCTCGAACGTCGAATCTACCACCAGACCATGACAAAGAGCAGACATCGCCTCTCGCTTCGCTTGAGGCTCGGTGGCCTGCCGAGCAGGCCTGTCGAAACGCGCAGCGCTTGCGCCGCTCGCTCGAGCTCGAGAATGCATCTCTATGGCCCCTAGGCCTTGGCAACCTCGTTTGTGCACACGGCACAACAATTCTGACCAATCATGAGTCTTCTGAACTTGTAGGAGAGCGCATCTTTTATGCCCTCTAGGTTAGGACACGGACTATATAAGAAAATTGATCGTCTGAAAAATATTTTTCGTTGTATATATATAATTAGATCAAGTACGGTAGTACTGTAGCTTACTTTATTATTTGCATGCATCTTTATGGTGTCCCAATCAAGACGGTACTTTCAATTCCCACCTGGCTTATTCCAATGACACTATGAGCAAGTATACCCAAAGTTCTCATAGCCAAGATAATACATGATATAGCACTTGTAGCCACCAAATAGAAAAACGGATATAAATATAGACAATTGACACAACTACGACACTCTATGATGCTGGGAGAGTTCCAGATCCAACGATTCATTGCGTGCACGATGACAACAACAAACAAAAGAATAAATTATTCAGGGCGAGCCTAAAATACACGAGAAACCGGAAGCAGTATATACTTATATACGTGATCTTGCATAGCAACAACTCAATACAGATTACAGAGATATTATTGAAAGCTTTAATACTGTACACAAAGTTGTCAAGAATCATGCCATAGCCAAACTGAGAGACAGTTTGGATTACTTGTGTGATTGGCACTGCTGCAACTGGTGACATACATTTACCTGCCATGCTGTAGTAGTAGACTTTAATTAACAGTGACTCAAAAACAAGGATATTACTAGAGCTCTGTAGAGCACATATACCCCGCATGCTCTGTAGCACTGTAGCATAGTATTGCAACACCAATATCTACCGATTGGTTGTGCTTATAGCACGCATAGATACATAGAACACGAGATCTGGCAATTTTCGTGCCGTTGACGATGACGATAGACGGACAAACCGATTGTTTTACCCCTTGCGCATGTGCGTGGGGTAAAAATTACAACATACTGTACTCGCTCTAATTATCAGAACGGCTATTAATATATTATCGTTTGGCGTTAAATAGAAAATAAATAAATTCGGCCAATGGCTTGTTTGAGTGTAAATAGAATGGATCGGTGAAAAAAAATGGAGAAAACACTAGTGACGAAGAAACAGCAGTTAATGTCCAACTATAGATTTATCGTCATCAGCTCTAAAGGTTCAGTGTCGCTGTGCTCTGAGCGATTGCAAAATGATTGTCGTTTGTGTAAGCCTGTGTCACCTTTCCGCTCTTAGATGCTGTCCAAGATGTGATAGCCACGTACACTCTTCAATGAACGTGGAAGAGTTGTCTCAAGCTCCTGCCATGCCGTACCGCGTCACCATTCAGTTGATTAGAGCGGGTGAGAAACTTGAAACTCAAGATGTTCAATGAATTAGAAAGGAAATAAATTCCTTAAACTTGCCGTCTGTATTATCATAGAGTCGGTAGACTCTATAAGTAGGGATGGTCCGGATATGCCATATATGTAATACATTACAAATACCCAAATATCTCAAAATAGGTAATTTTATGAATTTTTTAAGTGTGAAAATCGGAATCTCCAGCAAATTATCTATCTAACAAGACCAAGATCATCCATCAATTCAATTGTATATGCCAGAACCAGATATTCAAAAAATGGCCATTTGTCAATGTTTCTTTCTTTCTAGTTTCCAGGGCTAGATCGAGATTGCCTTGACCTCTCATCTTAGTTAAAGTATAAATCCATTCCATTTAGTAGCGCATTGCAGTGGCACGCTAATATTGCGTTTTCTTGACAGTTACGTAATAGTGGGTGTGTACGGTGCATTGACAATAATTGGGCGTATCTGATACGCCATTTTGTGATCTAATGCGCATGCTCAGAATGTGTTGCCATGGTGAAGTCATGTGACAGCGCCCTGGCCCTCGAGGCCTCGGCGACTGCGCAATTGCCTAGCCCTAGCACTAGTGTTCTAGCGCTCTGCTGAATCGATCAAGGATATGAAAGCGCAAGGCTCGAGGAACGGTAAGGCGCTAGTCATAAGCGAGCTACTCGCTAGCGCGTGCAGCGCTAGTGATCCGCTGGATAGATCATGGATATGAAGCCTGCGCAAGGCTCGAGGAGCTCAGCGGTAACGTACAGATTAGCTGCTGCCAACAATAATACTTAGAACTTGGTTTTCTCCCTAAACGAAAGAGTCTCATTGCTACATTGATATCGGCCGCCTAACGCTGCCTTCTTTGTCAACCTCCTCTTAGGCATAGGAACGCAAGTTAACGAGAGGCGTGGCTAATAATTTTGCGCAGATATGATCTTCATTCTTCCACACTGGATTATTAACAGCGAATCATGTAAGATGAATTATTCTGAGAACAATAAAAAAAGAACAGAAACAAGTATAAAAACAATTGAATAAAATTGAAGGATGAAGTAGGGATGGCAAGATCAAAAAGTACATGAACAAGATTTGTAGGGATAATCACATCCACTATACATCCCTACACTTGCTTTTTGAGGTGTGCAAGAACAGTAATATCTTCCATATGCAAGTCAAGAGTGCTTAACGAACAAGTTAGGTGTATGATAATCGAGAAAAGCAAGTGTGGGGATGTATAGTGGATGTGATTATCCCTACAAATCTTGTTCATGTACTTTTTGATCTTGCCATCCCTACTTCATCCTTCAATTTTATTCAATTGTTTTTATACTTGTATTAGAATAATTAGAGCAAGTATGGTAGTAAAAACCCTGGAGTACAGGCTGATGCCATGAATAAAGGGTCACTTTGCCTGATGATAGGTGTACATGTAGATGCCAGCATGTTGATAACGTACAAACATATGCAACACTAATACTTGACTCAGATATTCTGTACTTGTCTGTAGCATCATACTTTGTTTGCTGTTGCCTAGCAACCAAAGTTTTTTTAGGCAAAGTGCCAGCTACCAGAGGGGTGCGGGTGATCATAGGGTAGGCCAATGATGAGAGGGGGTCATGGGCCAACGAATCAGTTGACTGGGATGCATTTGACCATGCATCACATGCACCCCAATTAAGGTCTTGCAACTATAGCACACAATGTGACATGTACATGTACGTTGTGCACACAATGGTAGCAGCACCATCTGGACAATATTGTACTGAGCTAACTCAGTACCCATGGTAATTAAAGTAACATACATATCCTTAGTGTATGCTTCTCTCACCCGTTTCCTGCCAATCACGTCACAAACAATCCCCCAAGTAAGTCCACCAAGGAGGAATCCAACAAAAACAACCTACAATTATTGTGCAAAATCAATATTATGGAGCATGTCCATGACTGAGCATTTAACAGGATCACAGATGCTATTCCAAAACTGAGAATGAAAATAGTACATCAAGAATCTAAATATTACAAGTGGGGTGGTGGAATTTGGGAAGGGGAGGGACTGCCCCCACAATTTCAGGCAAGTAAAAATAGGGGGCCCTAGTAATAGCCTCGAGTGCAACAATAGCTAAGGACGAGACTACTAGACGTGCACAGCTGGGACTATCTGTGTACAGCTGATATACATGCAACTTCATCAAACAACTGAAGCAACTGCATGATAATGAAAATTGCTCCTTACTTGTTTTGAATGGCTCCGCCCACGTTCATTTAATTTAACACATAGTACATGGAATGCTATACATGTGTAGCAACACCTTCACACCATAATTACCCCGTGCGCATGTGCAGGGGGATAAACAAATCGGTTGTGTCGTCACTGTCATCATTAGTACAAAATTGCCATATCTCGAGATCTAGGCATGTGAGCAACTCATAAGCACCCAATAGTATTTGGCAAAAATCTGGCTTCAATGGGCTTCATATTGAGGGACACGCTTCACGAGCATTATATATACAGCCTTTTAGTAGGCCATTGTAGCCATGCCTATCGATAGTGCCTCATGCATCAGTGGCGTATCTAGCATGGAGCTCAGGGTTCTGGAGCACCCCCCTCAGCTCTGGCACAACAGCCAGCTCAGTACCTCAGTGACAAATATTATTGTCAATGATAAGTGATTACTGGCAGCTCCTACCAACAATGAACTTACTGGCCTCTAAAAATTGCTCCTTAAATGGCGTTTTCTCATCGCCACTAGGCCTAAAACAGCTTTCTTTGTCAGCCAGCTACCGGTATCTTCAAGAACGTGTAGGGGTGTGGTCAATGTTTTGGGGGCGTGGCCAAAATTTTTGCGCGCACGCTTCGCATGCGATTGATCTAGCACCTCCCTCCTTTGAATCCTAGATACGCCACTGTGCATAATGCAGGCCATATAATTTCTGCTCATGCATACAACTACCGTAGCGTCCCAGGTAAGCACCCATGGGTGCTTAAACATAATTTACAATTTTGGCCCACATGGGCACTTATCCAGGATCAAAATTCCATGTATTTGTATAGAAGCTGCTATAGTGACCCATTGAAATGCGGTACACCGGGAGTGGGTGCTTGCCCGGGACACTATGGTAAGTGGAATCAGAATGTGTTATAGGATATTAATAATACAACAAAATGTAGGTAGTAACAGCAAATTCATGAACAAAGTACGTGCTACATGTATCTCCTAAGTGGAGCACATGAGAGCTATAAACTTGCAGAGTGTAGAGCCTATGATAGATATACCGTAGAATCCCGCTATTACGCACCCCCCCCCCCCCCCCCCATGCATAAGCTTAAGCCCCCTCTGCATATTTAGCTCAAGTTCCTGCACAGGTATGTAGTTTTGTCTCGCGTATACCGCACTTAATCTAATACTACGTATGGAAAAAAATAATTTCAATTTTGAAAAACGCGTGATTTTCTGGTAAAGGTCGTCAATCGCTCCATATATATACGTTATGAGAATTGGTAAAATGCTAATTTCTTACGTTAGATTGGATCATACGTTGTATTCAATTAACTATGGTAAGCCCTGCTCCCTCTGACTGTAAAATGTAGACATTACTAACCATAAAAACAGTAGCCACAACTAACAAACTAGCTATTTGTGTCACATTGTCTTAACTTTGTCATTTTTCTTGAGTTTTGCCTATCAAACAGAGAAACGTGGAGAAAGTACAGAGATCGCACGCCCACGTGGTATTCGATGGTCGGTAATGGTCATCATACGGAAATGTTAGGCTCCCGCATATAAGCCCCCTCCCCACTTTTGCCAAATGCTAGTATGCACAAAGGGCGGGGGCATAATTGCAGGATTCTACGGTACATGTAGTATTTACTTGAATAGAAGCTAGCCGCGGCTACTATTATAATTTACACGCATAGGAAAATATGGCATATGGGATGTTCTGTGAGAATTGAATTTGATGTACCATATTTATTCGAATAGAAGCCACAATAGCTGCCCTCGCATAGTCACATGCAAACATAATAAAGTGGGTGTGGCCACGATAGCAAGCCATGAACAGTCGATAGTTCGAGGCCAAAGCATGATAGAAGATGTCCTTGGTTTGGTTCCGCTGCTTATTTTCTGATCAAATCTTGACTATTCGAAAAGCAGTACTAAAATACTGAGTGAAAAACTAGTCGATTGTGTTAATGACAACGAGAGGTATCACTCCAAAATCGATAAAAGCTACCCTCGATTAGTAGCCATGCACACACCAGCAAGGCTGAGGTGGTCACATTATTATTTTTAACAGGTCGTTGGTACCCATACTTAGTACTTGATTATATCTGACACCTAGTGCCACCCGCCACCTTACACTAAGCCCATGGGAAATTGTGTTGTCAGTTGCATATCACTATATCACTTGGGCTCACAACAAAAGCACTCACAGATGTTATGGCTGCTTCTTCAGTCGTTGAAAGGTTCCACTGACACTTGACAACAGGGCCAAGTACAGATAACAGCAACAATTCAACAGAGTCAGCTAGCTGCAAAGTGTATTACAAGTAGGGAATTATTTGACCATAACCCCTACAGTTAAGAAAGAAATATCATAGTCTCACAAGTTCAGAAGGCCTACGATTGTTGCAGTGCCGTGTGCACAAACAAGGGAGGCCATAGCTAGAGATTTAGATGCATTCTCGAATGGTGCAAATCGTTGTGCATTTCAAGAAGCCTGCTCAGCAGGCCACCAAGCCTCGAGTGAAGCAAAGGACCAGGTCTGTTCTTTGTCATAGCCTGGTGGTAGATTCAACAGAGTGAGAACGTCGCCATAATATTATTGCAGCGAGCAGCTGCTGTTGACCTCCATCGAGGAGTGTAGTCTATGAAGTAATACTAATAAGTTCAAAGTTCGTGCTGCTGCTTACATGCACACTGTTACTAACAATTGACTTACATGTATGTACGGCTAGGGAGATGATCAGGCGCTGATCCAGAAAATTTGCAAGGAAGGTGGCTGCCCATAGTAACCCATAGTATTACTGGTGCAAAGGGGGTGGCTGGTTAATAATGGTGGATATCTCCTACTACGTTGCATAAAAGAACTGGTGAAGCAGGGTGGCTAGCCACCCCATCCACCCCCCTGGATCAGCCCCTGATGATACTGTTTAAATTTTCTCTCACTATGTGAGCTTTAATACTGTAAGTAACTCATGCATATTAGCCACATTATTCCATGATTGTGACATCAAACATACTTGTATCCCCTTTATATATTTTATAGCTATAGATGGAAATCATAAGCTGGTGAGATGGAGAATGGTAATACATGGAGCAATTGATGGATTTTCCAGAATGGTGTTGTATAACAAAGCAACAACAGTACTGTCACTATTCAAACAAGCAGTGAATGAGTATGGATTACCATCTAGAGTGCGAACTGACCAAGGCTTAGAAAATGTTGAAGTAGCCAAGTTAATGTTAATGTTTGATGGAGCGAGGATTTGATCGTGGGAGTATTCTTGTAGGCGCAAGTGTACATAATCAACGCATAGAGCGACTCTGGCGTGATGTATTTAATGCAGTGTCCCAATTGTATTATCATCTTTTTTACCACATGGAAAGTATTGGACTACTGGACCCCCTCAATTCCGTTCATCTTTATGCTTTGCATTTCGTATTTTTACCACGCATAAACAAGGCACTCAATGAGTTTATCAAAGGTTGGAATAAGCACACACTGAGCAAGACTGGTGGTCAGTCACCAATGAAACTGTATGCAAAGGAAATGATTCGCTTGCATCAGTCAAACCTACCTGCATTTGATTATTTTGATAGTATATCAGAATATTATGGTTCAGAAGAGGATGATGATGATATTGCAGTTTTGCCAAAAAATAGTCTAGATATACCACCTATTGAGATTAACTTGACTGAAGATGGCTAAGGGTGTTCCATGAGAGAAAGTTAGTTTCTGATGTAATGGGCACCAAGAACTAGCACTTGTATACCTTTCCTCCCCGCCAACTTGCTCCCAATGTATGCCAACAGATACACTGTATAGCACAAGAGAGTGGCTAATATACAATAATTGTGTACCTAACATTAATTATTATATTGCTAATACACAAGTATGTTTGATGTCACAATCATGGGATAATGTGACTGAACACTATATACTAACAGCATGCTATAGTACAATCGAGTGCCAGTTAGTATAGCGCGCATGCGCAGATGAAGACCACACCCCCCACTGGAGGCCAAGAGTAGCTGATTAAACTCATCATGTATTAAATGGCGAAGTTCTCACTCCGCTCGAACGTCGAATCTACCACCAGACCATGACAAAGAGCAGACATCGCCTCTCGCTTCGCTTGAGGCTCGGTGGCCTGCCGAGCAGGCCTGTCGAAACGCGCGGCGCTTGCGCCGCTCGCTCGAGCTCGAGAATGCATCTCTATGGCCCCTAGGCCTTGGCAACCTCGTTTGTGCACACGGCACAACAATTCTGACCAATCATGAGTCTTCTGAACTTGTAGGAGAGCGCATCTTTTATGCCCTCCAGGTTAGGACACGGACTATATAAGAAAATTGATCGTCTGAAAAATATTTTTCGTTGTATATATATAACAAAAACAGGCCCACTATAAATTATTCACGCACCCATCACTTTTGCCTCGATACCCTGCTCAAGACGTGCAATAACTGAAATAGTGTCCTTGATAGCACAACCATTGGATGTGGTGAGACTGATTTATACACACAAATCACGGTAGCGAGTACAGTGTTTAGCCAACAATGTCATGCACCACTAATTATAAAGTACACAATGTTGATATACTCATCTGAAATGGCAGCCCACCCTTCAGTTAAGATGGGCTATCTTTCATGAGAATATGACTACAATAGTCTTACCCACAGAAGACCACAGAATACACTAAGTAGAATTTGAAAGAGGCCAAAGCCAAGTTTCTCAACTGCATCTTCAACAGTTAGCACTGGTTCAACTGCAATATTATAATTTAAATTATCACACAACTTCCTCAACTAGCAATAGCACCATTATGCTATTATAACTGAAGCGCTATTTAAGCATCAGTCACTAAAATATACATCAATCACCAAACTATTATCATACTATAAAGTAAATTACTTGCGATACCCATTTCGACAGATTTCCGTATTAATTTTTTTTTCTGTGCATGCATGCATAGTTATTATGGTTATATATATACAACGAAAAGTATTTTTCAGACGATCATTTTTCTTATAATAGTCCGTGTCATTACATGAGGGCATGGATACGCGTCTTGGACGCGCCCGGTTGCTATGAACGCGCGGCGCAGGCGGAGAGAAGTCCGCACTACAAGGCTCAGGATTGGTCAGAACTGTAGGGCCGTGTGCACAAAGAAGAGTGGCCTTAATGCCTCGGGCCATAGAGACGCATTGTCGAACGATCAGCGTGAAAGCACCGCGCGTTTCGAGAGGCCTAGCTGCTAAAGCAGGTGCTGGCGCTAGCCACTGAGCCTCGAGCAAAACGAGAGGCGAAGTCTGTTCTTTGTCATACCTGTCAGTAGTCCGGTAGCAACGTTTGAGCAGAGTGAGAACGTCGCTATTGAAGGAGTCAGAGAGCAGTTGCTTGCTATGGGGGGTGTGGCCTCCGCAACAGCTTCAATCTGCGCATGCGCACGGTACTATCTTGCCCAGGCAGGATGCTGTTTGTGCATGAACTACGTCTCATATTTTATGAGCATGTACTGTTAGATGATCATGCATGCTAGCCACATTATCCCATGATTGTGACATTACATACTTGTTTACAAGTAATAATAATAATTAAAATAATCATTATTATACCAGAGGTCAAAATAATGTCCAGATATCCATCAGCCATGCATATTGACCAAATAACCACACACAATAGCATTTGCGTGGACATTGTGTCCAGGCAATATTATAGCAGTATGCATAGTAGTGCCACAAATGCTTGTGGTGATGCTAAGATTGTAATACCTACTACATGCTAAACCACCACGTTTCTGCGATTTTGTGATTGCAACATTTTAAGTGCAGTACAGTGTATACAGAAAATTTGGGGAATCTTGCAAACTCAGCCCCCACTCACGTTTTACACATGAGCCTAAAATTTAATGAGGTAGGATTCTGCCAAAGACATAACAGTGGCGTACCCAGGGGGTGCTCAGGGTGCTGGAGTACCCCCATCAGCTCTGGCACAACAGCAAGTTCAGTAGCTCAGTGACAAATATTGTTACTGATAATCGATGACTCGAAGCTACTACCAACAATAAACTTACTGGCCTATAAAATTCGCTCCCAAAACAGCACTTTCTCGTCGCTATTTGGCCTAAAACAGCCTTCTTTGTCAGCCAGCTACCTTCAAGAACGTGTTTAATTAGGGGTGTGGTCAACATTTTGGGGGCATGGCTAAGATTTTTGCGCGCACGCGAATGTCTTAGCACCTCCCTCCCTCAAATCCTGGGAACGCCACTGCATAAACCCCCCCCCTCCCCCCATCCCCACTTAACAGCTCAGCCAAAGACAGCTCACCAAGGGTCAGCCAATCCACCTCAGTTGTCATGTCCCCAGGTAAAAGTGTTGAGTTGCAGATGAAAAATTTACAGCAGTTGCATTTCCTCAGCAGCTCTTTGAGGATAACATTCTCTCTGAAATAGACTTTCTTGAGCCAAAAGAGAATCTTTGGTAAATTGAACTAAAACTATGCTCATTAATTATCAAATTTGTGAAGTGAACAAAAAAAATTAAGGTCCGATGTTCATGAAATAAAAATTGCGTGGGTGGATACTCTCCAAAATCGTCTGAAAACATATCTTTTCGATCGTCTCAACTAGCTTGTTCACAAAACCGCACTCCCATCTTCTGCAAGTCAAGTATATGAGATTTTTGATGGTTATGGTCGTCACTTTTAATTACATACTGTTAATTTAATCATCAATGTTGTATAATTATTGTACTGTATGAAATCCTTCCTTTACAATCATTGGGTGTGGCACATGAGAATGCAGCTAGAATGCGGGACTCTACATCAATGTGAAGGGTCATTTCCATATTATTCAGTAGTGACTTAACCGTTGAGAAGCATTCCTCGATAGGATTCAAATAAATCAGGTGAATAGGACAGTACAAAAGGGACATACATGCAACTCCTGACACGTGATGAATTGAACAATTATTATTATATTGTTCAATATCACTATGCTGTGACCATTGAACGGCATTAGTGTTGGGAGTAAATCTCTTCAAATAAATTCAAGAAATCATCACCTCAATACTAAAATTCCTTCCTGGCTCATGATCACGGCAGTAAATGCATTGATTCTCTCTCCTCGTATCAGAAATTTGCACAATTTAGGAGGCCTTCCCCGCAAACGACAACTGTACTTTCTTATGGTGTCTTGACAGTCAGTTCTAGTCTCATCTACAAAGATTATATAGTTAGTGGGACTTGCAAGCATACATCAATTTTGAATATACGTACGTATCATGCAGCACTTTATTACACTATTTAGCTACAAGCCGCATCCTTTGGTGGGTAAACTTTAAACGATAAAGGAAAGTGCAGAGGCCGGAAACGCTGACATGAACTCCGGTAAGTGCAATCACTGCTATCAAAAACCCAGTCCTTCCTTTTGCCAAATTATCTGCCATTGAAAATCTTTGCTGTGAACACTCGTTCTCCTTGGATTGATTGACATCATACAGTCTGAGTTTGAAGTTCGCTCTGGTTTGAAATGTGCATGCGCAAGGTCATCAGTTAACGTGAGCTTGCAAGATTCCCCAAATTTCCTGTTACACAAAAGCTTTCACGGGGTCTTCTGCTCTATATGTACAGTTCTGCTATTACCGTAGAATCCCGTCATTACGCCCCCCCCCCTTTGTGCATGCTAGGATTGGGCAAAAGTGGGGAGGGGGCTTATACACAGGATTCTAACATTTCCGTGTGATGACCATTATCGACCATCGAATGCCACGTGGGCACACGGTCTCTGTACTTTCTCCGGCTGTTTCAAGGGTGGGCAAAACTCGAGAAAAATTATAAAGTAAGGCATATATTGATAATAATATGACACAAATAGCTGGTTTGTAGTTGTGGCTACTGTTTTTACTTGACTTATGGTCTGTAATGTCTGCATTTTATAGTCAGAGGGGGGGGGGGGGCTTATACGCAAGACAAAACTACCTATGCAGGAACTTGAGCTAAAAATGCAGGGGGGCTTATGCGCGAGGAGGGGGGGGGGCGTAATTGCAGGATTCGACAGCAATACAGGTGAGAGTGAACACTATGGCCTCACGTAAGCTTTGAATCTTCACATACACTTACTTTGACCTGAGGTCCTAATACATTAGTTTAAAACCAAAATTTTAAGCCCCTTGCATTGCACTTGATAGTAAATCCAAGTATGAACATTGACTGTGATCCTGGACTACCAGATCATGTAGCTTGTAGTTGACACTGTATCAAGTGCAATGCAAGGGGCTTAAAATTTTGGTTACTGTGCATGTATGTATAACAGTTGTGATTACCTGGAGACTTTGCTTGTGAACTTTGCACTTCATCAGTTTGTTGGCCAGTCATCATAATAAAACTGAATAGAAACAAAATGAACATTTTCACACAACTTGTTTTTTAATGTTGACTTTCGTGCAGTAATAAACCATCTGCAATTTATCCATATCCATCATCATAGCAACTGTATTGACCTGCAAAAACCTCCTCCCCTCTTTGATCCACTAGTTCTTGCAAAAGATATTACAAACCCACCCCTATAATAACCATAGATTTGGTAGACTCTATAAGTAGGGATGGCACGGATACTCCATATATATAATACATTACAAACATCCAAATATCTCAAAACAGGTAACTTTGTGAGATTTCTAAGTGTCAAAATCAGAATCTACAGCAAATTATTGATCTAATAAGACCAAGACCATTCATCAACTCAATTGTACATGTATATGCCAGAACCAGATGTTCAAAAAAATAGCCATTTCTCATTCTTTCTTCTTTCTTTCTTTCTGTTTTCCTGGGCTAACTCAAGACTACCATGACTGCTCACCTTAGTTCAAGTATAAATCCACTCCATTTTGGAGTGCACACGTCTGTGGCACGCTCATTTTGTGTTATCAGGATAGCGATTTAATTGTGGGTGTGTACAGGACATTTTGCGAGTGGGTGTGTCTGATTAGCCATTAATTTTTGTCATATAATGCGCATACACATAAGGTGTTGCCGTGGTGAAGTCATGTGACTGATGTCAGCGGCGCACATACACCGGCGCATCCACGATTGATCCAGGACCTGCTCAAGCACTCAGCTGATCAGCTCAGTGAACTGTCGATTATGGTGGCTATTACCAACAGTACACTTACTGGCCTATAAAATACGCTCCCGAAACGAAGATTTTCGTCGCTACTTGGTTCTAAACAGCCTTCTAATCTTTCAAGTTTGCCGATCTACCGGGTAGCCACCTTCAGGATCGAGATAACGAGGGGCGTGGCTTCAATCACAGGTCACTGGTTACCTGAGTTGTCTCGAGAATCCCACTGATGCGTGTTCAATAGTGTGTAATGCAAAAGAAGACGTCCTAGCTAGCTATCAAAAGACTGCCTGGGATTTGCACTTAGAGGAGTATTCAAGTTTGAACTTATGGTGTGTTTGGGGTACCATAGCTGCCTGACTCAAAGGCTAGGATCGCAAAAATATGCTGAATCAGTGATGTACCTGCTTCCCTATAATATTGTAATAATACATTATTGCTAGAGCACGGTTGGATATAGCTAGGTCCAGAAGCTGGTTCCATGCATTTTATAACGGTGAATAGGCAAACCATAATATCTGGTCACCATGGTGAATCTCATGCCCAGCCTCTGTCCCCACGAGATTAGTCAGCTACATGTAGGTGGCATTGATGAAAATTATCATGCATGAAATACCCTGGGGGCACTAAAAAAAGAACAGTAATAAGTATAAAAAACAATTGAATAAAATTGAAGGATGAAGTAGGGATGGCAGTGCCAAAAAGTACACAAATAAGGTTTGTAGGGATAACGTATCACATCCACTATACATCCCTATGCTTGCTTTTCCGTGCACACACTTATTATATATGGGCACATGCATGCAGGAATGGAAAATCAATACATGGATCAATATCAAAATATAGCGACACTTTACATACTGAATCAGGAGTGTATGATGTTAATTATATCCCCAGTATAAATTTACTTTTTTGCGGTTATTAGGTACAGTCCAACCTCAATTATCCGAACCCCTTTGGCCAAGGGGAAATCTCGAACCGTTCGGATAAGCAAGGAGTTCGGATAACATTGATCACGCCCAAGCCACACCCACGAAATCAATCATGCATATATATGATAGACTTATCGAGCATTTCAACGATTTTAATCCCATCCTTGATTGATAAAAGACTTACCTTGCGTTTCTTTTACGTCTTTGAGTATTAGAACTAGATTTGATAGCAGCACAGCAGCAGGTTCTCGCGTGGCAACTACGCGACGTAGGTTTAATGTGCATGTGCAATCCGATCATGTGATCACAATCTGTACTTTGATCCTGCATTTTCTTTGGATCTCGAGTTCGGATAATCGAGGGTTCGGATAATCGAGAATAATCGAGGTTGGACTGTAATTATGTTGTAATTATGATGTAACCTATGTCGTCATAGCGCTAAAATTCAGAGCCTTTACAGAACACTTCTGAGACCTGAAAATCCACAGAATCATAATTATATACAGTGTAACTTACATACATATCCAGCGAATACATTAAAACCTGAGTGCTATTTTCTCTGACAAGTAATGCTGGCCGAACTTCACGCATTCTCTTGGCTGACGTAATCCTGTGGATAAATAAAGCTAGCCTTGCGCTATTTATAGCACAGTGTTTCCCCCAGCATACCTGAATCAGGGTGGGCCACCCGGTTTGACTTTGGGCTAATTGGATAAACATCAAAGAAATGGGTGGAGTTAAAGCCACAACTTAATTAAAAGCCTATGAATATCATTAAGCACCTTCTGTTCTGGGAGAATCCCTGTAGCACGTGTCATGCCACGACCGATCTGAAGTTTGGAAGCTGCACTGTGCTGTCGAGTTCATCTCCTTTGATTGAAGCATCAAAACTCGAAGTCGAGAGTCGGTCTTAGACTCCATCTCTGCGATTGAGGCCCCGGCATCGATGTGTATATTGACAACCTTTTACATATGCACCATTAGAACTATGTAGCTACTGGGGATGTGGTCAAGTTTTTCATTATCGAGAAAAGCAAGCGTAGAGATGTATAGTGGATGTGATACGTTATCCCTACAAACATTGTTTGTGTACTTTTTGGCACTGCCATCCCTAATTCATCCTTCAATTTTATTCAATTGTTGTTTATAATGGAGTTTAATGTTGCATTAAACGGAGTTAACGTTATGAGCGATGCGCAGCTGTGCGCGTGCGCGTGAGCGCGTGTAGGCGCGCGTAGGTAGGCGCTAGGCGCTAGGCGCAGACAACGGGGGAGGAGTCAGTGGGTTCGGGCTAGGTATGCGCATGGTTAGTGCCACGCGGCTCTCAGCAGCAAAAGAACCAGGCAGCTCTCCTTTCTCTATCCGCTCTAATCGCCAGTCAAGATGTCCGACGAGGATGAAAACGAGCCCGTACAGCTGGGTAAACGGTCCTTGGACGTGATTATCGAAGGAGTTGTGGCCAGACTCAGGGATAGCCCACCCGAAAAACGTCTTAACGAGGGCAGCGGGTCCTCAAGCACAGGCAAAGATGAGTAGCTACCAAACTATCTGAACAAGTCCAACAACCCGTTCTCCACCCACTAGGGTGTGATATTTCACACGGGAAGCGGACATTAGCCTGGGTACAAATGGCTCGGCAGTTGCTGGGGGGTGCAGTGGCCCCTAAAAAGCTGTCTTGATGTAAGTGCAGCCCATCAGTAAAAGGTGGGGCAGCAGGCGCCGGCAAGCTAGACCCTGTGAGCAAGTCAGGGGTGCAAGCCGGGAAGAGCTATCATATGCAAGGGCTGATGTTAATATAACATTGCTGCCACATGGCAAAACATGCAGAAACACTACTTGACCCTCCTCCGGAAGACTCTCTCCGGGATGCAGGGGTCCTAAGCTTTGGCAGCGAGGACAAGGGCAAGGACAAGGGCAAGGACCCACACAAGGATCCGGCCGCACAGATTGACGCCCTCATGAGCAAAATTGAAAGCAGCGAGGGGAATAGCAGCTCACAGCCCCCTGCACCGCTGGTGACTATCGGGACTGGATTGCCAGCCCTTCCCAAGAAGCTGGTTGCAAGAGTGCTGGCCAATGAGTACATCGATTTCTCAGAGCTGCCGCCAGCGAAGGGCAAGGGAAGGCCTATGCCTCAATCACTCGAGGGCCAAGTTGTCGTGGTCCAGGCAGCAGAGCTGTTGCAGACCAGGAAGATTATTCCGGATCTGGCCATCTGGGTGCAGTGCTTCTCAATTTACACCGCAACTCTCTGTGCAAAGTATCCCGCGAGGTTGCCAGAATTAATGGCCTACCAGACGATTATTGCAAAAGCCAGCCAACGATACCGGTGGCCAAGCTGGGTGGTCTATGACCAGAACTTCCGGCAGGAAGCAGCAGGAAACCCTCACCAATCGTGGGCCAGGGTCGAACCCAGCATCTACACGCAGTGCTTTACTGGTCAAGCTGTCAGCACTGAAAATTGGTGCTCAAGGTGCCAGTGCTTGGACCATACCACCTCCACCTGCCCTTACCGCCCAAAAAAGAGGCAGTGGAACAACGCAGGGGGAAGCGGTAATTCCTCCACTCAAGGCAGGCAGGAGCAGCAAATTTGTATCAAGTATAACAAATTCAATGGGGATTGCAAATTTGGAAAAGAATGCCGCTACCTTCACATTTGCAGTGCGTGCAGAGAGCTCCACCCCATCTCCCGTTGCAGTGCGGGAAAAGACAGCAGTGGTGTCAGCAACCAGTGAAGACTTACTAGCTTGTCAAACCATATGCTCTGTTATTATATACCTCATGTGTTGTTGCCTGCTAATAACGCCATTCCACAGTTGGGTAAAGGGTCATTACGGGATCTTAATCACGAAGAGCATGTGCACACGTCCACCTCCTCTCTCTATCTCTTCCCCCCCCCCCCCTTCCCCCTCCCTCCCTCTCTCTCTCTCTCTCTCTCTTGCTATCAGTATGGGAAACAACTGCTGGAACTAGAGGCCTGTTCCCTAGTCAGAAGGGAGGCCTTGCCAGACTACATGTGCCAGGTAGTAACACCACTGCAGCTTGGGAAGTGGCAGTCAGTCTTGAGTGATTATCCAGACCAGCAATTCGCAGCCTACATTCTTCGCGGAATTGAACATGGATTTCGAATTGGCCTCAACCTCCAGCTGGTCACATTGAAGTCTGCTAGAGAAAATATGTCCTCGACAGCTGAGCAAGCAGAGGTAGTTGACAAGTACCTGCAGGGAGAATTAGCAGCGAATCGGGTGATTCGCATCAGAGATGTGGACATGGGACTGATCCACCTTAGCCCATTTGGGGTGATACCTAAGCGGAACAGATCCAATAAGTGGAGACTTATTGTTGACTTGTCCTCACCTGAGGGCCATAGTGTAAATGACGGTATCAGCAAAGACCTCTCAAGCCTGTCTTACGTATCAGTAGACAATGTGGTGGCAGGAATCGTACAGCGGGGGAGGGGCACTCTGCTAGCAAAAATGGATATACGCCAGGCCTATCGAAATGTCCCCATTCACCCGACCGATAGGCCTCTCCTGGGCATGCAATGGAAAGGGGCCATATTTGTGGATGCGGCTCTCCCCTTTGGTTTAAGGTCAGCTCCGCTGATTTTTTCGGCAATTGCCGATGTACTGCAGTGGGTCATGGAGAAGATGAGCATAGAATGGGTGGCCCACTACATTGATGATTTCATCACAATGGGGGCTCCTGGCTCCAATGAATGTGAGATGAACGCAGCAATGATGCACGCAGCTTGTGAAAGACTGGGTCTACCTGTAGAACCAGAGAAAGATGAAGGCCCTGCCACGAGACTACTGTTTCTTGGCATCGAGCTGGACTCGATGGCCATGGAGCTCCGGCTCCTACCAGAAAAACTTACTCATTTGCAGAGGGAATTAACAATGTGGAAGACCCGAAAAGCATGCAAGAAACAGGACCTACTTTCGCTTATAGGCTCACTTTCACATGCCTGCAAAGTGGTTCGCTCGGGGAGATCATTTCTCCGCAGATTAATTGATCTCTCAACAGTGCCTAAACACTTGGAGCACTATGTTCGCCTCAACTCAGAAGCTAGATCAGATATTGAATGGTGGACCCAGTTCTGCCAAGCATGGAATGGCATTGCCATGATGCATCTACCTAACATGGCTTCTCCAGCAGCAATGCTCACATCCGATGCATCAGGCAACTGGGGATGTGGAGCTTACTATGGTTCAAACTGGTTCATGCTTCCGTGGTCTGGCTTGAACACAACTTACCATATCACAGTAAAAGAGCTAATACCAATCGTGATAGGAGGGGCCATATGGGGGGCACTGTGGCGGGGGGGGGGGGGGCTACGGTGGTAGCCCGGTGCGACAATTTAGCAGTTGTCAGCATTGTCAACCACGGGACGTCAAAGAACCAGGAAGCGATGCACTTGGCTAGATGCCTAGCGTTTATCACAGCCAAGTTTGACTTCCATATTATAGCTACCCACATCAAAGGAACGCACAACATACAAGCGGATGCACTATCTCGGGATAACCTCTCCCTTTTCCGCTCACTACATCCCCAGGCCAACCAAGATGGAGCATCAGTTCCTCAGTCTCTGCTCGACCTCCTGATTCTGTCCAGGCCAGACTGGACATCCAAGCATTGGACAGAGCTGTGGAGCACTACTTTCGGAACGGATTAGCTCCGTTGACACAAAAAATGTACAGTTCAGCAAAAAAGCATTACCTGCAATTCTGTAAGGACAAGAGTCTGTCTCCTCTACCAGCACCTGAACAACAATTGTGTCAGTTTGTATCCTCACTAGCCATTCAGTCATTGTGTCACAATACTATTAAATCATACCTAGCAGCCATCAGACACCTCCACATAGCAGAGGGTTATGGGGATCCCCACATTCATACCATGGCAAGACTCGAGCAGGTATTGAAGGGGATTAAAATGGTTCATGCAAAGGGCCCCAAGAAGAGGGAACGTCTGCCGATAACTCCAAATCACTTAGCTAAACTCAAGGAGGTATGGTCAAGCGGGTTGAGCAAGTTTGATGCCCAAATGCTTTTTGCAGCAGCTTCACTATGTTTTTTTGGGTTTATGCGGTGGGGAGAGCTCACTATCCCCTCCGCCACATCCTATGATGAGGGGGCTCACCTCAGCTTCAACGATGTAGCAGTGGACTGCATGCACAATCCGCGCATCCTTCGAGTGTATCTAAAAGCTTCGAAGACAGATCCATTCAGGGTGGGGGTACATATTTATGTCGGGAGGACAGGTAACACCCTCTGCCCGGTAACAGCTGTGCTGCATTATATGGTGGCAAGAGGGCGAGGCAGTGGTCCATTTTTCAAATTTGAGAACGGGACCCCTCTCACGTGCATGAAGTTCGTGGACAAGGTCAAGGAGGCACTCTCCTTAGCAGGAGTGGACTGTACTGCCTATTCTGGACACAGCTTCCGCATCGGGGCTGCCACAACTGCTGCTGAACGAGGAATCAGTGATGCCACCATCAAGATGTTGGGTAGGTAGAAAAGTAGCGCCTACCAGGTCTACATCAAGACACCACGGGAGCAGTTGGCGTCCTACTCCAGCCGCCTAGGAAACACTATACACAACATAGACAATAGTCAATATAGTAATCATAATATCATTCATTCATATTGTCAATATTAAGCAGTAGTTTATACCTACACCAGGGTGGAGAAATTTCAGAAAAGGGTACGTAGTGGTGTAAGCTGTGGTGGCGTGGGCAGGGATTTTACCCAAGGGTAAAATAAGTGCTAATTAGCTTGGAAGGCTAATTAAGCTCGGGTACATTGTATGTGGATCATCGCTTACACCAGGACGGCAGGAGCTGGCTCCACCCAATGGCCACACCTGCTATCTTGATCCGGAAGGGCATCATAGCTACCGTGGCCTTATGAATGGCCGAGAGGAATGTTGGCGCACTACATGCGGTGCGCCGTTTAGTAGCATAATATTATTCAGAGTGTAATATGTTAAATGGAGTTTAATGTTGCATTAAACGGAGTTAACATTATGAGCGATGCGCAGCTGTGCGCGTGCGCGTGAGCGCACGTAGGTAGGTAGGCGCTAGGCAATAGGCACAGACAACGGGGGAGGAGTCAGTGGGTTCGGGCTAGGCATGCGCATGGTTAGTGCCACGTAGCTCTCAGCAGCAAAAGAACCAGGCAGCTCTCCTTTCCCATCCCTTCGTTACCCCACCCATCATTCATTCACGTCAGTGATAAATGGCGGTCACTGATGAGTCTCCACTGAAGCGCAGTCTTCAGTGTGATAGGTGGAGCCAGTATGGGCAGGGATTTTACCCAAGGGTAAAATAGGTGCTAATTAGCTTGGAAGGCTAATTAAGCTTGGGTACATTGTATGTGGATCATCACTTACACCAGGACGGCGGGAGCTGGCTCCACCCAACGGCCACACCTGCTATCTTGATCCGGAAGGGCATCATAGCTACCGTGGCCTTATGAATGGCCGAGAGGAATGTTGGCGCACTACATGCGGTGCACCGTTTAGTAGCATAATATTATTCAGAGTGTAATATGTTAACTTGTATATACATGTACCACTGCAGAAAACTGCACCATCAGCAAAAAATGAATGTCAAAATGCTGTTATTTTTAGTCAAAATGGTTTATCAATACCCCACGCGCATTCGCAGCAAGAGATCAAGTAATCAGTTTGTCTGTCGTCTGTTGTCATCGGCACAAAAGTCACCAGATCTTGTGATCTAGGCATCTGAGCGACTGGTAAGCGCAACAAATCCATAGAAATTGTAAAAAGTTTCTTCAATCATTTGGTAAGGCCTATGCCATGCAACGTGCTGAGGGTTTTGTGCTTGACAGAGCTCCAGCTATTATGGTAGCTACAGTTTTGTGTGGAAACGTTAATTAGTTCTGCTCGTACATCCTGTCATTGTTCTTTTGTCATTGCTCTCTTTATTCATCCACAAGCAAATCTCTAGTGTGGATACATGCATGGGTGTTGGAAGTTTGTTGTTTGCGTCTTTATAGTCAGTGTGCAATGTGTTCGTATTGCTGTGAAGATGCTATTCTATATATACATATAGCACTGTAAATAGCTATCAAACATGACTGATCACGAAAGAAACACTGGTACCATCCCAGGGCTCTCAACTTTTTCACTTGTACTGTCAAAATGCCAGTATAAACCTAACTTTGTCCAGGCACATATAAAAGTTATGCTGTTCATTCCTGCTGATAAATTCCCAACATTTATAGTGCTCTCAATAATGTTTTACCTACAGTAGTGCTCAAAATCTAAGCAAGAGACTAAGAAATATCCATGCAGACAGCTAAAGCATTTAAGATTACCTAAGTCTGCCAGTGGTGGTGGTCTTGTGGCTTGGGTGGTGCTACATCACCACTAACCAGGTTTACTCTACAAACTGTGATCTCACCAACAGCCCAGCACATTGCCTATGTAAGCTGCCACCACTAGCTTGTACTACCACTATGTCTGGACAAAGTAATGTAACTGCATTGTCCAGTTATTCACCAATAAGTAGTAGTCTCCAGGGGAATATAGAATGGCAGAGATAGAATGGAATCAAACCCAAAATGATGTAACCTTCAGGCAAGGTGACTGGCCAAATTTTTGGCCTGCATGGAAAATGCAGTGAGCTGGATAAACAAGCTTAGACAAAGTAGGTCCAAGCCCTGACAATCTGTTTGTCCTGCAAAACACCCACAATCATCAAAAACCTGGCTTCATCAACACCAAGAGAAATAATCAAGGCCATACAACAGTACAAGGAAGGACACAAACAGGAGCGGAGAAATAAGGGGGGGGCAGGGGGGGGCTTCAGCCCCCTCACTTTGGAAACAAGGGGGGCTGAGCCCCCCCCCCCCCCCCCCCCCCCCCCATTTTATCACATGCACATACTATAAAATTACAGCAATATAGTTATGGGTGTTTGCAAAAGAGAGCTCGAGTAGAAATAGCTACTGAATCAGTCCAAAAATTGCTGCCAGAATGCATCAGAAACGCTCTCAAAGTGTTGAAATTTCCAAAATTTTCTGGGGGAGCATGCCCCCAGACCCCCCTAGGTGGGCTATGGGTATATGCCCACAGCCTAACTATTGTCACACTACACAGTCAAAGGTCTGAGCCCCCCCCCCCCCTTTTGCTACCTGTTCTCTGCCCTTGACATACAGTGGAGCATCAAAAGTTTCACAGAGAATCCTTCGATGACTTCCTGGTGGCCCTTTGGGAGCTTGCAAAAACGTGTAGTAGTATATTAAGTGCAGGAGCGTGGAAACAGAAGCAGCAGCATGCTGAGGTAAATCAGAGCCATAGTATGCCATAGTAGGATACCATGTTTTTACAAAATAGATAGGCCAGGCGCTTTAAGATACCCCATTTCTAGCCAGGCTGGCTCGTCCTTAGGCCCTTTGAGGAGGGGCCTTGTACACATATTATATAAATGCTCCTAAGAATTTTAGGGATTGGACGGGTACTTACCCTTTCATCACAATTCCTCGCACCTAGAAAATAATTAATGGCAAGCTTGGATGGTTCGAATTTCGAGCCAGTGTAACAGGTGTCACCATGTCAATTAATGGATTCCAAACAATGTGGGAGCACGTTTTGTGCAGGGAGGTCAGGAGATCGTCCCATATTGATACTGTTTCACTGATATTTAATATGTATGATAGGGATTAAATATTTATAATTACCAGGCCAAGAGTAGGCTAAACCATTTCATGCAGTTACATTGAATCCCTTTCCATTTTAAGTCTACATCGTCATGCAAAGTTCCCTATTTACTACTTACTTGCAACTGCTCTCTAAGACTCTTCTACCATAGGCAGACCGTCCGTGACGAGTGTATAAACTCAGACGATGCCATGCTGGTAAATATGTTCTCGTGCTTGTACTGCATGCAGCACGTACATGAAGTGGAGCATATGCACATCATACGCTGACAGCCTATTAAACAATAACAATTAATTGCTGGATTAGAGTATTGTCACTGGGATCGGGATTAGTATTGCACACGTGTCCCAATACAATGCGCATGCGCATATCCTGCACTTTAACCCGTGGGGCATTAATTAGAACTCCAGCCAGCTTTGAGCAGCTGCAGTACTGACTTGCACAAGCGTATCGGAATAAGGAGCTTTTAGTGGGCCGAATGGCTGAACTAAACATATCTCCGGGACAGAACTCAAAATGGCTACAGTGTGATCTGTCAGAGCTGTTTGATCTGGAAAAAGTTCAGAAATTTGTCGAGTTGCTGACCTCTAGTGACGAGCTCTCTTTCACGGAAGATACGAGTCCTCCTCCACAATATGACTTCCCAGATTTTGGAGCTAACCGCCTTCAGCCTACAGCACTCAAGCACCTTTGTCTTGAATTGAGTACCTACCTCAGGCGGACTGTTTCACCCATGCTAGAAACTCCATCCATTATAATACTGCTTCGAATGGGTCTTGTGTGGGAACGGATATTGGAAGCTTTTGGTGCTGAAAGCTACACCCGATTGAACATACAGCGTGTGATAGCTGCACTTCAGAAAGAAGAGCAGATCTCCTTGGAAAGCAGTGATGCTAGCAAAGAGATGAAAGAGCCATCAAAAGCTTCTGCTGAGAAAAAGAGTGGCAATGAAGTTCTTATTGAAATGGGAGTAAAAACTGGACTATCAGTTGTATTTTCACTCCTAAAACAAGCTTGGGCTCAGCTTGCTTGGCAGAAGCAGCTAGAACTTACTCTACAGCAGTCGGGTGCTGTTATTCCTTTTTCTTCCTCCTCAGGGGTGATCCCTGTTATTAGTCTACCTAATGAGGTTCTAAAGTCTATTCTGGAAATCTTGAAGGGCATTCCACCCTTGTCACTAAGCAACAAACGAGCTCTATCTTCACTCAGCGAAAGCTGCTTGACCCAGTCTCATGAGTTTTTGGAGTGGATTGTCAGACCAGACTCCTATGTTGACAATGAAGGCAAGCGACTAGCTATGGAAATCATGTTGAGTGTTACCTTGCAGTATGGTGACCTGGTTAGCCTACTCGAGTGGATCTCGAAGATGTTGGCTGTGCTAGCTTTACATCAAGACCAAGGGAGTGGTGGTAGTATTACTCTTTCAAAAGACTTCTGTGATCGGGTATTGAGTGAAATCAGGCGGAGAACGGTAAGACTGAATGACTGAATGCATATTTGCTCATAGATGTATGCTTGTGTAGTTGACAACAAATTTGAGGGTTACATGTACAGTGCGTATTTACATGTATATCTGTATACCTACTTTGCACTTGGGGGTTGGCTTAGGGTTAAGGGGAGAGAACCCATGAATCTTCTTTCTTTGCGTGGGAGGGTGACATCCATACGTTATACCATCTGCATCTTCAGTCCTCTCTGTCCTTTCGCTCATGAAGTGATTATCTGGTAATTTGTGGGGTGCTAATATTCACTTTAGAATCATGAAAATTTCCAACCAACAAAATACCTCTATAGTAGTCTAGGGCACATACCGCACATGCTGCATGTGCTGCCTATATCTAAACACTGCAGCAGTATGCATGTGCTTTATGACGACCTTTACCTCATATAGGTTGTACGCATGGCCAACAAAATACAGTGTCTACGACGCTCGTGGGCTTTACCAGATGATTTGAAGCATAATGAAGCAAGTTTTTGAAGATTTTGACGGATTCATTGTGCTTATAAGTCACTCAGGTACCCAAGATCTGGCAATTTTTGTGCTGATAGACAGTCAAACAGACAGATGGACAAAACCGATTGGTTTACCCTCGTCCCTAGGCCTAGATGAGGCTACCTCTTGCTGTGCTTGCGTGTACAGGATAGTAATGTGCGCTAAGCTATTAAAGTAAGGGGCGCGACCAGAGATAGACTTTTTATGGGCTCTTCAAGGTATACATTGTATGGATTTCATTGAAAATACTTTGTTCAAAAGTTTTGGCAACATTTGCTGATACCACAGTCTTCTTCACTTCTTAATGAGCTCTGGATGGATAAAAGAGACAGCGATTACTTCATTTCAAGAAGTCTAGCGTGTGTGTTTTATTTATAACTCGACTGGCTCATCACTGGTCACAGTAAGCTATCAACTACCCTTTTTGCCTTTTTTTCATACTAGATCTGCTGATCTGGCATGCATATGGTACTATTGCGTAATTACATGCAATTGGTGATTAGTTCTTACTTTTTGCATTAGAGGGGTGTGGCTCATGTCGGACACGCCTACTTAGTACCTACATGTATGAACTAGCAAGGCTTCATGGGGGGGGGGCGCTGTCACCCCCCTGTATTATCACACAAGAAATCGCCTTAACGTGAATGATAACAAGTACTAAGAGCATTCAAAATGTAGTGCCTGAGAGTGCATCAGAAGCAATTTTAGGGAGTACAAAATGCAAAAATTCCTTGGGGGAGTGTGCCCCCAGATCCCCCTAGAAATCATGTGCTTACGCACATGGAAACTAGTCTTGCCCCCCCTGATCTCATACTAGCTTGCTGTGCCCCCCCCCCCCCCCCGGGAAACTAGTCTTCCCCCTCTTGATCTCATACTAGCTTGCTGTGCCCCCCTTGGGAAACTAGTCTTCCCCCCTTGATCTCTTACTAGCTTGCTGTGCCCCCCCCCCCCCCCCCCCCCCCGGGGAAACTTTCTAAATGAAGGCCTGACTAGGGAGTCTACTGTGCATGCTTGAGCTTCTCTACAGCACATATTTATTGCTTCTATCTAAAGCATAAAATTAATGCAATTTGTGATCATGGATCTCAGAAGGGAACCAAAGAGATCACTTAATAGTTTATGAGCGGCAAGAGGCTGAACTTCAAAGAATAGAGGCCCCTAAGAAGAGATGGATGATATTGGCACGGCACACATACATACATGTGTGTGCTCCATGAGCTCTAGTTTTAGGTAGTGTGTTGGTGCATGTGCTAATATTATACATTGTTAGTGCGTACTTACTTTGTACCTGTGATTTACATGTGTGTGTAATTACGTCATGCATGCAACTAGTTACATGACATTATGAGATGCATGGTCAAATGGACCCATTCATGAAACTACCATGTAGCAGGAAATGTTTGAGGAGCCCAGTTTAGTTACCCCATACACACATGGGATAAAAGCAATCGGTTTGTCCATCGTCTGTCATAGTCATCAGCATGAAAATAGCCAGATCGCGATATCTAGGCATCACAGCGACTCCCAAGCACAACGAATCTGTTGAAATCTTTGAAAAACTTGTTGCATTATGCTTCAAATCGTTTTGGAAAGGCCCACAAGCATCGTAAACGCTGTGTTTTATTGGCCAAACCTATCAACCACACTCACTGCTGGCCTGCTCATGCACACAACCTGTACCTAGCCTAGCACAATATGCAGGTTGAGGTCGTCAACAGCCTCATGCATGCTGCTGCAGCTTCCTTCTCTGTGTAAATACTGCAGTAGGATGCAGAAGCAGTGCATGGGATATGTGTTCTATGGAGCTTTAGTTTTCAATTGACTTTGTCTTTATTGAGGTTTTAATTTAAAGGATGCACCTTTACTTATCTGATTAGCTCTTTGTAAGAGCACCTCTCAAGTGACTCTGGAGAGTATCAAGTGGTGTACTGGTACATGTACATGTAGTAGTAATATTCAACAATTTATGGATTTATGGGAACCATTGAAATCTCACATCTCACAACATAATATTATGCTTTTAGCATCTAGGAGCTGCTGATACTGAAGTTCGTGAGACTAGAACATTTTCTCCCAAACAGCTGTCGGAAGATGGCCATGTTCACCTCATGGATCTACTGCTCTTCTTATGTGATGAAGTACGTACATTCATTGCATGCATTTAATTCATAGTCTCACAGCAATGAACATGTTCTAAAGTTTGTTGCAAACCGAATCTTCCACTCTTTAATAAAAAATATTCCTTGCCCTATAAACAAATCTTTGATGAATTCCTGCTCTGCCTTCGCCCCAGTTGTGTGCTGTGTCCAGCCACTGCACATCCTTCTTCAGTCACGGCGTGTCCAGTAATGCCAGAGAAGATGGCAAGTTCATCTCTGAGTCTTGTGAAGTGTTTGCCTTTGGCAGTAATAGCAGCAGCCAGCTGGCCATGGGATCCACTGAGAAGTTCCACAAGGCCACTCTTATGCAACACATGGCCAATGTTCAAGTGGTATGTACATATATGCATGCATATATTATTTTGGGGGATCTGCCAAACAATGATTGTAAATGTAATTTTTCACTTTCTGTATTGCATGTATGTGCCTCTGTAGAAGCTAAAAGGACATTGAATGATATAACTACAGTAGCAGTGCTTATCTACATGTACTTCTAATGATCTCTTTCTTCAGATTGAAGCTGGTCAATACTGTAGTTTTCTAATCTTCAGTGATGGCTCGATGAAGGCCTGTGGAAAGGTGAGACCCATGCATGTGCTTGTGTACTTGTCCAACCATGTACAGTAACATTTGGAAGCCGTGATTCGTGAAAATTTCATTGTTAAAAATTTCGTTTTGAGTTAAGGGATTTTTTACGCAAAAATAGTCTACCTGTACCAACTTATACACTATTATGCTGATACAGTGCCTTTAAAGCTCTCTTTGTCCCATGGGAACCCTCCCTATTCACTTTAATGCATGTACACAGGCAGTATACACGCATGACCAAATACAGTGTAACATTGTACAGGCTCATTGCTACACATGTGCACTGTATGTACATGTAGCTACTGTATAGCAGGAGACTTTCAAGGGAGAAAACGTTCACAATTTTACCACCACCCACGATAATTTTCTCCTAGGCATGCCATACCCATCTATGCAATCAGTTTAATATTCCACAGAAGTTTTCTCCGTGAAATACTCCCTTCGTACCGATCCATGAAAGTCTTCTCCCTCGAAAGTTTCCCGCTATACTGTATTATGTTTTATGCTATGTCAAATGCTTGCTAAAATTAGTTCATTAACAGTAAGTACAATATACTTGTATTTTGGCTCCTCCCCCCTTCTCCTCCTGCAGGGTAGCTATGGTCGACTTGGGCTGGGTAACAGTGACTCACAGAGCACACTGAAGGAGATAGGCACGTTTCCTCCAGGAACAGTTATTAGGAGACTGGCTTCATCACGAGGCTCTGATGGACACTCCCAAGCCATTACCAGCAGTGGGGAGGTCTACAGCTGGGGAGATGGTAAGTCTAGAATATTATCTCTCTGCCCATTTCTATCACTTCCTTCACGAGCATATGAGCCGGCGAAGGAGCGTGCAACTACCACGTACGCCCAGGTGCCATCGAAATATACATTCAAGCGTAATACTTTCCAAAATAATATGGAAAGTGTGCGTCTATTGGAAATACCTATTGCCATACATACATGGATAGCCATGCCCAGTTCTGTGCATGAATTTGCATTTCGATGACACACAAATTATACGCTCCTTCTATTCATGGCTAGATGTGCTTTATAAAACTATACTGCTCATGCATTGTGTATTTTCATCATTCAGGAAACTATGGTAAACTGGGTCATGGTGATAATGCCACTCAGAAGATACCAAAACTGATCAGTGCCTTTACTGGAAAAGTGAGCTTCTGTTCCTTTTAATAAAACGACTTTCCTGTACCAACTGGTTATTGCTGTTCCAGGTTGTTCGTCATGTTGCCTGTGGTAACCGTCACAGTGCTGCAGTGACCATTGAAGGTGATCTTTACACCTGGGGAGAGGGGGACCACGGAAGATTGGGTGAGATAGAATAATAACTAGGAAGATGATATCATCAGGCGGGGCGAGCCTTCGCTCATGGTATCAGCTGTACTCCAGGGTTTTATTTGTAAAGAATTAAGGTGTTATTAATGCATGTAAACGAATATCTATAGCAGCATACCAGCTTTTAGGTAGGGATACATGTAGGTATCCATATACCTTAGGGACACTTGTTTGCAGATACTAAATTTAGCGAAATTAGCAATTTGCCCAATTTTCACTAAAAGTGTATCTGTGAATATTAAAAATTTTAACATTTTTCGAATAAATAGAATATTAATTTTGAAAACTCGCTAAAAGGAGTACCCGCTAAACGCACTATTTCCAAAATCCGCTAAAATTTGTAGCTGAAAATAATCATAGCCCTACGGTATTATGTGTATGCACATGTTGTATTACACTTGATAAGTGTAGCCTGAATTTCAGTAGTCTCTTAGCTGAAGTACTCTATTTCTTGATGAGGAACTAACCAGTTCCATAGTGCTGTGGTGCATATGTATCTATTAATTTTTCCATGCAGGTCATGGTAACACCAGTAGTGTGAAAACGCCTACCAAAGTGGTCAATATTGGCCCAGTTCAGCAGGCTGGTTGTGGGGTAGCTCACACCCTAGCTCTGGGCATTGATGGACTGACAGTGTGGTCGTTTGGATCTGGGGATAGTGGAAAGCTAGGCCATGGAGACACTACAAAGCAAACAACACCAAAGGTACATGTACATGTGTCAAGAGGGTGAGCAGATGTAGGATGGAGGGAGGGAGAGAGCGATATAATATTATAAAATCCTTACACATGTCAGGGATTGACACCGTGCTAGTTCTTTACGAGGGAGAAATCAGACATGTTTTAGTGCTTTGATGTAATTCTCTATGTACACTTGAAAAACCCTAGGAAAGGGAAATCAACCTCAGGGGTGGGAAATCCTATGCACCCACTCTCTAACTGATAATTGTACATACATACATTTATCATGTACATTTACACGGTACATAATTATTATTTCATGTGCCTTGCTGTACATGTACATGTAGATGATAGAGGCTCTTCGTGGTATTATGTGTCAGAAAGTTTGTGCTGCTAGTCAGTTCAGTCTGGTGCTTACTGCTGGAGGAAAGGTACAGTCGATGTGTGCATACAAGGACATGCCCATATAATACATAATTTTATAAACTTTCCTTATTGTAATGCACAATAATAATAGCTATCATCATATTCTGTGTATTACCTTGTAGTTCTGATCATCCTTCAGGTGCTATCATGTTAATTTTTGACATTACACTCTCTATTGTCCAGGTATATTCATTTGGTAACGGGAGTGGTGTTGGTAAGGGCACAACAGAGCCCCGTCAGTACACTCCATGGCTTATTGAACCACTGGAGGGAGAGATGGTCATTGACATATCCACTGGAGATGGACACTGCCTCGCACTCACACAGAGTAGGCACATGTCTAGATGAGGAATGTGATTAATGTATCAATAATTTTGTTGTTTAGGAGGTGAGGTGTATGCATGGGGTACAAACAGCATGGGTCAGTGTGGTCAAGGCCACAGCAATGGATCTATAGTGACTCCATCCAAGGTCCAGGGTCTAGAGGGAGTACAGGTACAGCAGGTATCGGCTGGCACCTCCCACAGCATGGTGTGGACTGCAGTGCCTCTCAACAGGTGGGTTCATTAATGTCTTTGTGTGAGTGTGCATGTACACAGAACCAATTCCTTATGCACACACAGATAATTATTATGCACATATAATAAGTAGGCATGCAGCTCCACAATGGTATTGGCCCGAAAATAATGCACACAACAGCTACATGTACACGTGCAGGTTTACTGTAGTTCATCTCAACAGTGTTGCTCTGTTAGTCCATTTATTTTTTTGTCAGCATGAAAATCATCAGATCTATAGACCTAGGCATCATAGCAAGATGCAAATATACCATAACAATGTCCAAATATGAAAGAAATTTCCACTTTTTTGCTTCTACTAGGCACTTGATAATACCATGAACACTACAAATGGTGTGTTTCTATCAGCCATACGATTTCACCATACATACATGTACATGTATTATAGTCATGGCATATGCTGCTTCAACTGCCAATGTTTCTTACTTGCATACACGTACGTACATATACATAATAATATTATGGTGATCCCATACCAGACCACCAACTTTAGATCTGCCAATATCTCTACAAAGATGACTTGGGACCCAACTGCAGAAATTAAGCCCCACCAATATTTCTGGCTATACGATAGTATACATTATGTTTTGCGTGGTTCCCGTATAATCAGTCCCTAGTGCACACCAAAGCCATGATGTGTAAACTTACAACTGCTGTTATTGTGTATTCCACGGACTGTGCATTTACAATACGATGTTGCACCAATATGCTTAGTATACAATATGCATGGGTAACTAGTGAAGTAATGTTGCCTTCTGGCTAATGTTGCATTCCAGCTACACGTAGCTCTGCTCTCGTGGCAGCATTAAATCGAGGTAACAGAACTTGTGTTACCAAGTACCCATGTGTTAACGAATACATAATATTATTATAATACATATAATTATGTAATCATCCCCACTAGCTTAATAGTAACTGGGATGTGTGGTAAAAAATCATTATATAGTACGCATACAGTTGATATTTGATGTTCCAATTGTCGAGATAAGTCGACTCTCGACCTCGGTAGTAAACAAACATGTTAGTCTCGTTGCTTCAGTTACAGATACGAACTTGACTGCACAGCACCAAGAGTATATACTCTTGACAGCACATAGTGGTCAGTAAGCATGCCGCATGCTATAGGTAGCGCTGATTAGTACACAGGATTACATAAACCAAAGGAACATGTGAAGTTTAAGCACCTGTACTTGTAAGGTATCCACTGGATACACATGTACATGTAAGTTGCTAAGATCTACTGATTTCCAATCTGAGAACGGCTCCATCGAGGCCTTAAATTTCTTATTTCATAGATTACACCATACTTAGATTTCACAGAAAAGTAAATGGGCATGTTTTTGTGATACTATACAGACGTGCTAGTGCAATGTGGCATTGGCCCTACTGTGTCAGTGTGACAGAGAAGACATTCCAGATCCTGTTGAACCTGTTAAACCAGTTTGGTAATATTGGAGATGAGAAGCCTACGCCTCCATTCCACTCAAAAGAGTAAGCCACATCATGCAGATATGTGTACATGAGCCTGATGCATGTGTACATGCAGTTACAATGTTGGGTTATAGTAACTTGATATATCTACATGTACAATGTGGCTGTGGAATTAAACATCAATGGTACAACTAGCCAGCTGAGTAGGGCATGCTGTGCATATGCGAAGAGTGACAATGAACATTGCAAATTTGAGCTAATAAGTGATTCAGAGTATTCAGAGTCTGTGAGATCATGCTAATTATTGTCTACACAACAACTGTGTAACTGCTAACTAGACTTCAGATGATATGCTTTAGAAGAAGTAATGCTGGGTAGCTATTTATGACCATGCTTCTGTGCTTGCTTTGGACCACACCTCTGCGCGAGACGTTTTCACATATGTACATGTGCACATACATGTGTTGGTTATTAGTGATTTGTTGTGTGTGATATTTTATCCACCTACTCTTTAGGGTTCAAGAGTCATTTCTGTGCTCCCTCCTGTCACTGACGAGAACCCACCTTGGTCTAGTAGCCCCACTGGGACCCAGCTGTGTCCGCATGGCTTGTGGAGCTCAGGTCAAGCCTCTAAGAAGCCTCCTCTTTAAGCTTGTTGACTCCCAGCTGCCACCAGCCCTTGACCAGGTCAGAAAACATGGTATTACATTTTATACATCTACACCATACATGTACTGTTCATCACTCATCGTAACTGTACATGTACACAAGTATCAAGTACGTAGTATAAGAAATAATACTGTACATGTATATGTACTTGCTGTAGGTTGCTAGTGATGCCCTGGAGGTAGGTTCATCTGTACTCCTTCCTCCTGTGGTGGACAGACTCGATCTACTGCTCTCTCTTTTACCTGAACAACCATCTCTCATTAATACACTTACCACAGGACAGGTATCTCATGCGTAGTGTTGCATATCATACATGCATATGCTGATTGTTGCTTTGTTTTTGGTGATTGTGTAGCGTCGTCAGCTAGAGATCCTGTTGTCTGGTTTTTCTGAGCGCAGTGAGTTGGTAGGTCTCCTTGTGGACAGTGGACTGCTGGAGCAGGGTACCACTCTCAGGTGGACAGGTTCTATCCACGTCAAGAAGGTGTTCATTCTCTGTGAGAGAATCATTCTCTACATCAGAACAGCAACAGTGAGGAATGCTCTATGATGTTGTACAATATCGTGCATGTGCAATGTAGCTCAATGCATAGTGTCTAACTTCATTTTATCAGCAATAACGAGTGCATTCTTATATACTTCAAAAGAATATTGTGATTTTTACTTGCTGCCATTTATTGGCAGCAGGGCAGTGCAAAAATTTGCCAGATAGTGAGATATAGGTATCTTTGTGAGTTGATTGTTGCGCAAAGCTGTTAAAGTTAACAAAAACTACCTCCTGGTTACTTCAAATCGTTCAGTACAAGCCGTACATGTAAACGTTACGAATCACACATTTTATTCTATTGACAACACCTACTGTACATTTACATGTAGTTATAGTGGATGCATGTGATGGCTCTATAGCTTCGTCTATAGCTATACTGGTACTACAGCACACAGTGCATGGGATACATAATAGTATTTATGTACTCTGCTCTAGTTATACACTTTGTAATTTACATGTACATGTATCTTTCTCCCCTTGTAGTTTTGTTCCCTTGAGGGCCAGCCTCTATCTGCTGAGGTAACCCTGGGCTCTCAGCTACTTACCTCCTTTCAAGAATTGCTCCTCTCAGTCTACATCAACGTCCTGAGCCTGCTCGAGTTCACCCTCTCAGGCCTGGATTCAGAACAGATACTGCTCTCTGATCAACTCCATAGTGTAAATTACATACCGTATAGCCAGAAATATTGGAATTAAATTTTGTGGTTGAGCCCAAAATCGCTATTACAAGAATATTGACGGATTTAAATTTGGCGGTTCGGTACGGGATCGCCATACGTATATATGCCGAGTAGGAAATTTTGGCGGATTTTAATTTGGTGGTTGTAATATAGACCGCCAAACCACCAAATTTAATTCCCCGCCAAATTTTCCAGCTATACGGTAGTACATGTGTTTACATGATACGTGTACATGTACAATACAAGTACATGTGTACGTGTAGTCATAACGTGACCCATTCCCAGCCCTTCAATGTTGCACACTATAAAGCAGAGGGTTAGGCCTAATCTACAGAAATTGTTGTATATAATATGCCATATGTGTATACACTGAGTTAAGGCTCTGAACACAACTACGTACTGTAGGTATGAACTAGTGCACATGACATTGTACATGTCATACATGTAGTTGAACTGGTAGCTACACTGAATATGTACCTTCGAATATCAGGCCCTCCAGCATTTCCATGGGAGTTCAAAATGATGGACTATGTTTGAGCAAAACTGCCTTTTGAAGCTCAAACATAGATTACTCCAGTTATCAATCACCAAAGCACGAGTGAATAGTGTAGCTCATCATCTCCGCCCTAAGGTGCGTGTGCTTTTCGGTAGGGGTAGTTAGTGGATAACCAGCCACACGTGTAGAAAATTATTTTTGTTGCTCAGTAACCTCTTATCCATTCTAGCCTTCACTGCAAGTGTATTTCTTATAAAATTTTATGGGCTGAGTTTTTAATGGGAATCTGAGTAATACATATGTCTATTAGAAATCATGATGCATCACCCAGGCGTTATCTTTCAAGATATCTGATTGGTAGATTATAAAGCTAGTTATAAATGATTCCTAGTGTTTGATTTGTGAGTGTTCACGTCACATAACTAGAGCTCTGTAGAGCACATACCCCGCGCGCACATTGCGCAATCTATAGATTTACTTTCGGTGCATGGCTATGATTTGTGAACTTGAGAGAAATAATGGAAATGCTGCTTAGTTGTTCCGGTGACACTTGAAACAGCGCTCTCTGCACCCAGACTAGGAAGACATGAACTTGTACCTATATTTTGTTGTAATAATAGTATAGCTATCTTACATAGTGATTGGTTCCATGGGGCTTCAGATTTGCAGTCACTATAGACGTCACGAGCATTATTTAGAACATCGACGACCTTTACCAGTCATACACTTGTTAGTTGTGCGCATGAGCAGAAAGCACAATGGCCATGCATCATTCATTGATGGGCACTGTCGATAGGCGTGGCTACGGTGGCCAACAAAAAGGCACTATTTATGACGCTCGTGGACTGTATCCCTCGATTTGACGCACACTGAAGCCATTTTTTCGCCGAATTCGATTGATTCGTTGTGCTTACAAGTCGCTTAGACGCCTACATCTCGAGATATGGCGATTTTTGTGCTAACGACAACGACAACAACGACGACAACGACACAACCGATTACTTTACCCCTTGCGCATGCGTGCAGGGTAATAATTATGTATGTATACATGTACATGTACATGTGTGTATCATTTACAGGAAGGCACCAATGCTATTGTCGTTCACTTCTCACCATTTTACGACATCTTGAAGGAGCACTCGTTAGCTGTTCTTGGAGCAATTACTGAGGCAGCCACACAGGCTCAAGACCCTCTGCAGTTCTTATTGAGCAAACAAGGTAGAGATATTTGTAGTATCGAAGTTTTTGATAGTACTATACGTACATGTGTACATTAATAATTTTGTCAAGTTATTACACTGTACATAAATTTTATCCAAGTTACGTTTGCGAGTGAACTTGAAAGAGCACAGTAATTATTGCAGCTTTACAATCTCTCTCTGTCTCTTGCTTTCTCTCTCCCTCCTATCCCACTTCCATGCCCCCTTCCTCATTTAGATGTTCTGTTTGGTTTTCTTGGTTTTGAGTTTCCTCAGCATGTTGCCTTCTCCTGCCCCAATGGGGTTGCCTTTGATGCATTATTTCACCTTGGAGATTTGCTGCTGGAGATGGCTAAGAGTGTCCATAAACTGATGATGCTACTGCCTCAGGAGCTAATTGAGACTTTGGAAAAGGAAGAATTGCAGTGGGAGCCAACAAGTAAGTGATACTTGTAGTACAGGCTTCTTACAAGACACCCTCCTACTGCACAAAAGGCATGATAACTATCTTGTTACCTCCCCCAGTAAATAAGCTGGTATACAAAATGTATATGTGTAATGATTGCCAAAGAGTGCATCAGAGTCCTTATATTCTTTGCATTTTTGTTTCTCTAAAGATGAAAAACCTGAGAAGATTATCTTAACAAAGCTGCGCCCCACTGTGGAGCACCCCTGGAGGAGGCTGGCTGACCTAGAGAGGTTGCTCTGCTTCAGTGCTGCCAAAATGACTGAGACAGCATACACATCCACTTCAACGGTGTGCAAATATTGTACATAATAATATATTATGCATGAGTATTGATAAATCTATTTGCTGAGTGCTAAGCACAATCAAGGTAATTGATCATGTATACATGTACATGTATCTCACTAAGTTTCTATTCACATATTTGTGTGTGTCACACGACTAACATATTATTATAGGAAATTTCTACTATTGAGTGGAGAGTTATATATCCCGGTAATATGTTGTGGTTTGTTGTATTGTACCATACATGCTTGCTGCCTGAAGATCCCAACAAAAAAAAACTTAGAGTTTATATGACTGCTAACTTTCAAATATGTACGTACATGTGCATGTGCATGTAGGCATGTCATATAGTATAGTTGCAGTGCTTTTGTTTTTCTCCATCCTAGCTAATATTACCGTGGCCTTTCATCCAGACCCCCAAACCACACCCCCATATGTGCAATAACCCCCATGCGCCAATACACATCATATCAGGCTGTTGACAATTAATTTTATAGATTATGGTAGGTAGTAAAATAATTTGATGCTTATTTCCAGTAATCACTGAAGCAATTGTTGTATATGTACTGTAATTGCGAATGCGTTCCCTTTAGGTGGGTGAGGAAGATGATGGGTACAGTGGTCTCCATTATTGTCCTATGAAGAGTAGCGGCAGTGGTGGAGCAGAGAAGACCACTTCCAGTATGACCCTACTCTCCTCACACCTGCTCAGCAATGGAGCTGTGGGAGATGAACAAGAGATTGCTCAAGGTATGTCAACTCAATTTCAAATACATGTAACTACATGTACTGCTGTTATCATAAGTGGAGAAATGGGGGAGGGGCAGAGGGGCTTAATCTCACTACTGTACTAGAAGCGGGGCTGATTCCCTCACTTTTCAAGTGCAGGGGTTCCCGAAGCTATGAAAATGTCGTAGCCAAATTGGCTACTAGATCATTTCTTTTATAGCCAAATTTCATACACAATAGCCACAGTTTAATACCGTATTTTCTTGTTATTAGGCACATTTTGCTTGTAAGCGCATATTTGTTATTAAGCGCATGCTATTTTGTTGGCCTAAGCACTCACTATTAGGTGCATTTCGCGTATAAGCGCATAATATTATGCAACCCTTGACCTCGATATCTGCACGTTTGCTGGCTTGCCCATGGTTCCATCCTTTTCAAGTTAGTCAAAATCACGATGGCTACTGTTGATTCTCAGCAATGAACGTCATTTCGACCAGGGTGGAATGCAGCAACGTCAACAATTGTGTGACCGATCGATTGGCCACACCCCTTAAATGATACCGCGAACGCACATGCGTTCTTGATGTAGCTATTTTTAGTTAGGCGCATCTCGCTGTTAGGCACACTTCGCTATTAAGCACAAGTTTTCTTTCTGTGGAGATATAAGCGCATGCGCTTAATAGCGGGAAAATACGGTATTATGCTTGCACAAATGAGAGAGATACGCACATACTAATAGATGTGTACACACACTAGGAGCAGGCAGACAAGTGGTTAGGTTTGCAGCATTGTGGGTATTAGTAAACTTTGTGGATTTAGTCTAGTGCCTGCATACTAGTAGTAGAGTTTAACCAGCAGCATTCCTTTTACCCAGCGACCATTACATGTACCTACAACTAGTACTAGCTACATGTACACTCCTCCCACTTTTGCCAATTTGGCGATCAATGCGACTAGACGATCACCAGAAGCCATTGGACAATCGCCAATGGCGATTTTGGTGACCATCTGGGGAACCACTGAAGTGTGACAGTGTATACTTTTTAGTATTCCTTATGCAATACAAGAAGCCTCAAAACTACATATACTGTCAGAGACTTTCTAAAAGTCAATGAAGCATACCCTCATACCCCCTGGCCCAGTTGGCTAATGGTTCTTAGCTTGCACCACCTCAGTTTTATCGTAATACTATGATTTTACAGAGCATTCTTTGTCCTTGATTATTTTTATTTGAATGAGCTTATGATTACATACAGTGTGGGTTGCTACTATTAAATAGTGCATACATGCTCATTATTTATTATTGTGAATGTACACACGTATGTATAATATTATATAGCGTGCACAGTTTTTAGATTCATTCAATCTGTCATTGTTATTCTATCCAGCAATATACAGCTGGGTATCGTTGTGTAAGAGTCTTCCTGGATATCACCCTGCCAGTGAGTATGCTGACTTGGAAGACCAGCCTGACGATGAGCTAACTGTCACAGTCGAATCATGGAGTGACTACGTTGCAGACTTTAACCAGTTGGCAAGGAAGGACTCTGACCTTGGAGCTCTACTGCCTCTAAACAGGAGTGCTGCAGCGATTCCACTATGTGATGTGAAGGAGGCTTCTCCTCTGCTTGCCCTGGCTGCTGGTGCCCAGGGAAATGAACAGGCACAGAGAATCTATGACAACATGATGGATCTGGCCAACTATAGGGGTATGTCATCAACTTCTATTGCTAGCACATCACTGCATGTACGTGCTTCTACATGTACATACTTCCTTAAGCATCAGTGTGTTGATCAGACAGTACATATTGACATGTGTGTGTTACCGTATTTATTCAAATACTAGAATTTCAGCCTTGCTGGAGTGCAGCTACTGATCGAAGGCGGCTTTTATTAATAATATTTTCGACCGATACCTCTTGGTGATACTGACACAATAGACTCAATTTTTAGAACTGATTTTCGAATATTGAGATATATGAATGAGAAATAAGCAGCAGAGCCAAGCCAAGTACATTTACTTCCATGTACATGTATTTGCCTCGAACTAACGATCATTCATGGCTTGCTATCGTGGCCACACCCACTTAATTGTATTCACGCATGCGTGTGGCTACTATTTGGGGTGCGGCTTCTATTTGAATAAATATGGTACATGGACATCTATTCTGTATACTCATGCCTCAAGAATATGGACACTTTTGGAGTTTTAATTTTTCTATGCAAAGTTGTTAGAGTTGTTTTATAGTGAATTCCTATTCCTGATGTGCAGACTGGAACACATGCTCTGATGAGAAGACTGTCCCTCAGCTTAGGCAAGTATCATGTGCTGCTTTGGCGTGCCTCTTGAAGCACACTGGACTCTTCACCTATGCTGCAAGGACCACGTTAGTTCTATATAGTTGAATGCCGTACAGCCAAAAATTTAGCCAGTTCATCACCCACTGTAGTTCCTTCTGTTAATGATCATAATGTTATAGATAATGCAGCAAGTTTACCGCATTGTTGAAAACAAATCCTGGGAAAGTTTTGTGCATATAAAGGTAACTGTCCCTGGCAAAAGTTTTGGCTGTAATATTATGATTGTACTATAATTGAATGAACATGTGGAGGTGCATCAGGGATTTATCTACATAGAGCCCAGCAGAGTGTGTTTCCCCCCAAAAATTTACAGAAAGTTAAATAAAGTGTTGCTTAAATGCCTTTTTAGGAATGCTAATATCAATTTACATGTATGCTTTAGCTTCCCGCACCCACCCCCTTTAGCCACCAAGGGTGGCCCGTTCATCTAGCATACAGTGTACATGTACCTCACTTGTCCCCCACCCCCCCCCCCCCCCCCCCAATAAATTTTTTTGGGCCAGATAAAACCCTGTGCATACATGTACGTATTGCTTTAGTTCTCAATCTCAATATTGTTAAATGAAGCTTTTAACTCCTAGTTATATGTGTAGGGGAAATTGGATCCAAAACATATTCCTCAGTACTACAAATTCATGTTTTTTAGCTTTAAACCTAAGAAGAAGCTGATGGATGTTTATCGAGCTGTTTTCTCGTTACGACGTGAAGTATTCACCAACAGACCCATTCCAAATGATGCAGGCAAAACCTCGCCCGAGGATGAGCGGTGGTTCCAAACTCAGTGTAATGCTATCTGTGTTACACTAATGTTTCTTGTCTGTGTACTGGATCCTGCACTACCTGAAGAGAATGGTAATCACACATCATGTGCATACAGTCCTATCACAATAATTAGAATTTACTGCCACTTTCCTGTAATCTGATTGGTCAATAGGAGGTACATGTAACTAAGTAGCTTAGTTACTTGTAGGTTTTACTTAGTTACTTGTAGGATCCATGGTATTATGAGAGCTCCAAGGCAAATAGCTGTACTACTTATTAGCAACAGTTGTAAAACTCTGAATAATTTAGCTCACCTCAGCCAATAGGATCCACAGTATTTAGCATCCCTCTGTCCCCTTAGCAACACCCTCACTACGCTCGGGTGTCACAGCTCGAGGCCATCGGGATGCTAAATACTGAAGATCCCTTGTCCTTGGCGTCTAAATATTATAAAGGTTATCGGTATGCTTACTACTCCTCATGCACACTACTCGTCACACATGCATACTCCTGTAGAGCCAATTGTGCCTCAGATAGCCACCTCCTCCTCTCCAACCATGAGCTCCACTAGTGCTGAGGATATTGTTGTCCGTAGTCCAGGGGCTGGCCAGACCAGCAGTGCCAAGGGTGCACTACGACTCTTCTCCCAGCCTGTCATCAGGGATGACACTGCACAGGATAGCAAGACATCTACTGTACGTATGTTTGCTGCCAATACACTATGTGTAATGATATTTCTGTATTTCTTGCTTGTAGGTTCCACCAGCAATAGTCCATACTGGAAGCCTGTCTTCTCCAGATCATGATCTTCAGGGTATACAGTAGCTAGTGTTAATTTTAAGGAACCCACACACTAATCAGAAGAAAGAAACTTTGTCCTCAAGTCACCACATAGCACCACTAGATTCATATACTACATGTACATGTAGTCCCAAGCAAGCTTAGCAGTATTTTAGTACGTGTCCCAGGAAAGCACCCACTCCTGGGTAAGCACCATGGGCAGAAGGTACCTCGCAATTAGCCTCACCCTCAGGTCCTAGTTGTAGCCTTTTAGTATCGCCTACTGAAACACTTGCTTTTTAGCATTCAACACTGAAAGCTAAGCGTAGGCACACCCAAGCTCCACCCACTATTTATGGTGGTGGAAGAGCTAAGTTGCCCACCCAAGAGTTGACCCAAGGACCTCGTGCTTAGTCTTGCACTCAAAACGCCATTAGACTTCACTGTACTTATATAGCAAGTGATCATCAAATTCACAAATTTTACCACCTGCATCATGCATGTACAATGTAGGTTGGTCTTTGTCTGCTGTTAAGCAAGCCCTCTCTCATCTTCGTTGGCAAAGGGATCGTCTGGACCATCTACATGCCTCTGCCACCAGTCTACATGGACCAGACACTCTCACTCCTCACCAGAAGATCACTTCCATCATAGTTGACCTGGTTGGCCTCGTCTTCTCCCAGCAAGAAGGGAAAGGAAAGTTAGATGATAGTGAAGACAGTCGTGACACACCTTCTACTGACCTGATGAATAGGGTTGTCCTCATCAAACAACTCATTGGACAAAGGAGAAGGGCTATGGTTAGTTCCAGATACAGTCCAATCTCAAATATCTGAACCTCAATTGTTCATCTGAAGTTGTTCAACAGTGAATTATGTTTTGTATAGAGGTGGATACATAAACTTCCAATTACGCATGTCATTCATGGTACAGTGTATCATTGTTTTCACACTTGCCTATGCATAGCATCGTCGGAATGCCTTACAGAGAGTGGTTCAGTTCTTGACAGAGTCGGAGTCAGCGAATGACATACTTCCCTCAGCTCGATTGATCTTTCTCAGCAACTGTCTTAACCACACCATCCACTGCTCTGTGAGTCATGCATGCATGCTGGATACAAGCTTCATTTACATGTATATTATAATTACATATACACAAACCTGGATTAACCCGGATTCCAGTTCCAAGTTAAATGTCGTGTGTAAATAGGCTATATACGAGGGTGGAGCATTAAAATAAAATAATTATAATAATGCAGAGGAAGTTCCATTAATCAACACATTGTCTACACGAATTACACACAATAGGATCACATCACGGCTGCTCCTAGTGTTCTTCAACATGAAGTGAAGTCCCTTAGCCACACTCTTCTCCAAAATATCATCAACAGGCTTAGTGCAGTTGATGTAACACAGTTTAGCGGTAAGATGAATCAATGATCTTTCATTAAAGTGCATGTATAATAGTGGTACAGTACTACTGCTATATAACTTCTTTCAATAATGATTGCAGAGTCTTCAGTCTATGGTCTTAAGCGGGAGTTACTTCTAGCCCTCCAGTGGGTAAACTTTGAGCATCATCCCAGTGACCTCCAGCTCCTGTTCACCGGCAGTCTCTATGACAACATCACAGCCTTGTCTGGAGTTGTGAGCACCCAGATAGCTGAGGACCCTTGCACCCAGCTAGCCCCAGCTCCATCCTCTGATCCACAATCAATTTTAACCAGCCGACTCAAGATGGCCTCTCTACTGTCCATGCAGCTATTAACAATCAGAGTTGGGTAAGCTGCTTCATGTACATGTGGACCTGTGAATTGCCAAATGCATCAGAAATTTTTGAACATGGCAAAATGTATGGCCAGTAGTTAACCCTCGGCGCATGCGCGAGGGTTACGGTAGTCGTTCTGTGTAGGTGTCTGTCTGTTACCACGCTAGCTGCTACATACCTTGTTTACGAGTCCAAACTGCTGTGTTACAAGGTTCCTTATGACGTTCCAAACGCATGATTTATGTGGATTTTGCAGAAAACGTTTTGTTCTCCAGTTTTGGCGTCATTTGCTGATATAAGCTTCTTGACTTTCTCAGCAAGCGGTAGCATGGACTTTACTTATAAATAGAACGCTGTATGTCACGCGCTATATACGGTATATGATACTCATGCGCACACAAGGGCTGGGTCTAGCTGGAGACTGATACTTCTGGTTCGCCCAGTGAAGTGTGTGTCATTGATGAGCTTACCGTTTTCAAAGGTCTTTCTGGTGACGAAGCGTCCTCTATTATCTATCATGCTTGCTGCCACACCCCTCAAATTCATCAAAAGTGTTGGACTAATACATAATAATTATGTAAATACTCATGCTAACCTAGGAAATCAATGCAGTTTGCATGGCCTAATATTGTACTCTTGCCTGGTTGTGAAGCAAGTGCCATACAACGCGCTGAGGGTTTTGGGCTCTAGGGAGCTCTAGTTGATGAGGTACCACATGCAAAATTAAGTGTATGCCTCCCTCTCCTCCCCATGAGAGCCTGGGTACAAGGCTAGACTAGTTTACTGTGTATAGTGTGTGTGCATCTGTTGAGAGGGTGGGGACCTCATAATCATCTTCAGTAAGTACTGTATACATAGAAATTTTCCACCAGGAGAAAATTTTTTGTCCTGTGTTAAAGATTGCATAGAAGATATGGCAACCTTTACTGCATTGGCCAAAAAAACTTTTGCGAACCTTTTCTGTAATATAAAGGTAGCAGCTGGGCTTGGCGAAATATTTATTCAGCAAATTTTTTATGCTTATGGTATCTTGTATTAAATTTTGCTTCCTGTTTCTCAGCATGAATGCTGAAGTGCTCAAATCTCGCACTGAGATGCCAGATATTCTCTTTGTTGTCTCCAACCATCTATTTGGTCAGCTTGAAGGTTACATTACTACTAATAACCCATCAGTGGTCAAAAAATGGGAGGTGAGCAATATCCAAACTTCAGAATAATATTATACTTAAATCTGTGATTATTTTAGCTTCAGGGGTGCTCTGTGGATAAGCGTGAACATTTGCTAGGAGACTACCTTCGTTTCATCAACACTCTGTCGGCTACACATGAAGCCATCCGCTCTGTTCTAGCATCAGAGACCTGGTTTGGAACATTGCTCAGGATTGTAGACATTGATACATCTACAGGGGTACCAGTGGTCAGTTCACTAAAGACAAGATTACTGGCCCTCCAAGTGCTTGGTGGTATCATGGCTGAACTCTCTGATAACTCTACTGAAGCACATGCTAAGTGTACCAAGGTGAGCTATTATTGATAGTTGTCTGTATTCCTACACATACTCATATGCTACATATGGCAGCCACAGATAGAAAATGTCCTATTCCTCTTTGACCATTTCTTTTGATTTTACAATAATTATTATAATCAACCCAAACAGCTCAAACTTAAGTTCTCTCTACATAAAACTATCAATATTTGGCCCGAAGCATAGATAAAAACCTAATAATTTACATTGTAATTGTGAATGCATTTTTTTTCTTCTTCTGACTGCCATAGTTATACCATGCATATGAAACCTAAATTGATGATTATTACATGTATACATGTATTCTCTTCTTACAGATCATTGAGGATTTTCTAGAATTGATGTATCGCTGTATGTTCCTTGCTCCTCTGTCCCTGGTTCAGTCCTACCTGAGCCCCCAGCCGTCCCTCCAGTCCGAGTCTCCCCTAGGTCCCTCACAATCCCATGCTCATCTCAAGAAAACGGAGTCTTATCTCGAGACTGCTCAGTATAGCAACTGCACTTCTGTCAGAGATAACAGTGATAATGTGGTGGAGAGTGAAGGTTCAGGTGAAGGTTTTATCCAGTTGCTACCAACACTTACCTCTGGAAAATATACATGGAAGGTTAGCCCAGTATGTATATGTTGTAGTACCATGTGTTGCATGTATGGAAGACAAGGATCATCAACTGATTAAAAGTTGCTGGCTAAAGTGGTGCTATGGTATTAAGCGCACATTTTTGTTTAGTGCATAATTTTGTGCTAACTTTACTGCTCCCTACCTTAGGGTGACAATTATTTGCAGATACATTTTTCTGCGATTTTGGCTTAATATACAATTTGTGACTAAATTTTACGATTTATACACGAAAATGGTACTGATTTGACAATTCTATTGCTCTATATGGCATATAGCTAATGTTAGTGGGTACAAAATTTTTGCATTTTTGGACCAATCCACAGAAATATCAAACGTTAGTACCCACAAAAATAGTCACCCTAAGGTATTAGGCACAAGCCACCCAAATGTCGATCATTATACATGAACAGGAGATTAGTAGTTGCTGAAGAGGAGAGATTACACTTCTCAGTAATCACTTTGCACCCTCAAAATTACTTTGGTATGTTTATGTTCTCCCTGCCTTTCCTTGTTTTAGTCCTTTTAATTAGATGCATGCTTCCTGTATATTAAGCACATATTTTTTGTTAAGCATATGTTTCCTTACTGCCACAAGTTATATGCACATTTATAGTAACCTAGCATCTACGGTAACTAGTACATTGGTGTGCTATACACATGTAGTATTCAGAAAGTGGCAAATATGTGACGTGATACATGCATGCATCCAGGTAACTATTCGGAGTGCCAATATTCAGTTTCGTGTGGGTATAGCTCAAACTCCGTTACCTGACAATGCCAGTCGTTGGAATTGCTCATGGTGTATCCAGATGGACACAGGAGACCTGTACCGCAATGGAGAGCCAACTGGTGATACACTGTTCACTCTTGCTCAAGGAGACATGCTAACCTTGGAGTATGATGCTTCATCTAATGAGCTGAGCCTGGGAAAGAACAGTGAAGAACTAAAGAAAGTTTTCAACGAGGTGGTTGCTCCTGGCAAAGAGCTATCTCCCTTTGTTCAATTTTTAAGCTCGGAAGGACCAAGAAAGGTACATGCATATTGGTAGTACTTTGCCATTTGTGACCAACACAATTGCCAATAATCAATATTTAATATTGTAGATTTTTTTAGCAATGGCTATGCATGTAGCAGAGAATTCGTGTTAAAAAAACGAGAGATATTTCGACCCGTGGATCTTTGTAGGCCTCTACACATCTGAGAATATACATGTACCCTATGGATACATGAATAACAATGAATGAGCAGAGGCCGACGAAGATCCACGGTTCAAAACGTCCCTTGTTTTTTTAACACAAATTCTCTGCTACGTGCATAGCCATTGCTAAAAATTATCTAATACTTTTGTGTGTGTTACTGTAATATATATGCATTATAGATCATTCTTCATCCGATGGAGTATGTGGTGTATCCTCTAATGTCCCACCTTTACCAGAGGGAGCAGCTGGCATCAGGCTACCCTCTACTCAGCCCCACCAACGTCACTCTCATTCAGACTGTTGTCAACATCCTCTATCAGCTACAGAGTAAAGAGCCTTGGAGCAAAGCTATCGCTCAGGTATGTGTATGTATATAGTACTCTTGCTCAGGTATGATGGATTTAACTAAGCTGGTTTATTACCTAAACCTATTTGTTTTCCTTCATATTTTATGCTATCGCTAGTAATATATGTACGTGTACATCTGTACTGATAGTAATAGGGAATAATGTATATTAGATCCTACTTGTAACAAATACAGTGATCTGATTGGTTAAACTGTAGTATCTATCCTTCATAAAATACCTTGTAAGCCCCATAAAAAAACTTGTAAGCTCCATAAAAAACCTGGTAAATTTTGTTAGCCTATGGCTAGTTTGTTGCTAGGCAATTGTTTATATACAAAGCTTTTGGGCATTGTTGCTAGGATCTAAAGTAGTTAGACACTGTTTAGTCGGTTTCTACGTGATTTAGAAGACCTCAGGGCTCAGTAGAACCCTCGCTTCGCTCGGGATTCTACACAGAGCCCTTTGGTCTTCTAAATCACGTAGAAACCTCCTAAACAGTGTCTAACTATTATATATTATGTAGGTTGTGACTAGCAAACTGTCTGAAATGGATGTGCTTATCCATCGTTTGCTTGACTTGGAGGCTGATATGAGTTCCTCTCCTGACCACACCCACTCTGCTTCATCCTTATCTCTGCTTCTGGCTCAGTTTACACAGGTCAGTATGTTTATAAATAATTTTTGTCTTCAATGATTATTTGTGAGAAAATTTGAGAAAAGGGGTAACTTCGCGCAAAACACGATTTTTTGTCACTTTTCAACCTACCACCATTTGAAGCCAGTAAGAGCCCTAGGCTTCAGACTTGGTTTGTTAGTTTGGGTCTTCTACTTCGCAGATCCAACGTTAGAAGTCTGAGCAAGCCTCCTGTCCTGAGCGGTGAGCTGCCAAAGAGGGGCATAAAGCGGCGTTTTTCGAAAGCGATCGACGCGCGCTCGCCCCGCCCATACTGGAAGTGGGCGGGCTCACAAATTGCAGCGAGTGTAGTAGGATGATGAAAGAATATTCATGCCAGGCTTGAAGTTCATAGCTGCTATGGTTCCAGAGATTTAAAATGAAAATTCGGAAAATGCGCCAAGTTACCCCTTTTCTCAAATTCGCTCACATTAATGTTTATTCTTTTGTTGCCAGGTTGTGTGTCCATCTCTGGCCCTCATTGGAGGAGTTGACACTGGTTACTGCCTTGGGAGGTCCTGTCAGCTTGATGACAAGGGCGATCAGATCACGGCCACATTGGCTGGGATCCCTGATGCTGATCAGAGAGTAGAAGTACAAGAACAGGTTACTACTGACACCGCCAAAGTCAAGAAAAGGTTTGTCAAATCGATTGGTTTGATACTACATATAAATATGATTTGTTACAGAACTGTATCCCTCTCGGATGTGAGGTTGTCACCGCAAACTCACTTTTCTCTTCCATTGATTTTGGAAAGACTCACTCCTTCCCTCCTTCTTAACCTGGCTCACTTAGCTGGCTATCTGGACAGGAAACACAGCCTACCAGTCATTCTACAGAGGGCTCATTCCAAGAATAATATGGAAACGCAGGTACATGTACGTGACATACCGTATAGCTTGAAACTTAATTTTAGTGATTTAGTCACCAATGTAACTTATTGCATGCACACCTGTGGTAGTAAGTTTTCAAGTCAGGCCAAATTGCGAATCCAATAATTGTGATGGACAACCCCGTACCGTACTGTAGTATACGTGCACGTTTATGTTTGCGAATCTGTTAATTGCAAAACGTAGAAAAACTCGCAATTTGCAATTAATAGATACTCACAATTTAAAACCCGACCTACGGTAGTGGATAATTTAGGCGAGCATTAAATTTGGCAAAATGGCTTTCCATTGGTATTGGCAAAGATTAAATTTGGTGATCTGACTCATTAAACATCCTACGGTATATGATTAGTACACTATACTTTAGGTGACCTTTTTCTGCACAAATTTATTTTGAGTAATACATGTACATGTATGTAACTGTTGCATAAATTTGTACTGCATCTATACATGATAATGCTTGAAATGCCAACATGCAAATTCTGGAGAGGCCAGTTGTGACAGATTTGCATGAGTTTTTCACACACATGCAGCATGATGAACTCACTATACTATTTCTGTTTGTGTCAATTGTAGGAGATTGCTAAGTGTCTCTCTTACAACCAGCTGTGTAGCTCCACTCTCCAGATGGCGGCTACTAAATCTCTCCACACCATACTCTTTGAGGAGTCCATCATTCAACTGCTTAACTACAAACAACCAACTGTAGATGTCATCATAGCTGGTAATTGTTCGTTGTAGCATTGCCATATTATACTAATATGAAGGGGTGAAGATGCTATCCCCCCAGTCTCCCCTGAAATACAGTACGTATATCAGCAATTGTTCATCCCAAATTGATCTCATACCGTACTGTTGCTTCTCAAACATATTTTGTTGTATATACATGTAACTAACGTGTGAATTTTGCATAGTTACATGTATGTATCTTTACTGCTCTTGTATTTGATTACTTATGCATAGGAGGTTATAAAGACCATAGTGAGCTTGCTGAAGCTGTGAAGGAGGTGGTGAGGTGTCTCTCCTCTCGTGCTGTCAAGCCCTCCCCACTCCGAGTGACTCTGAGGATGCTGGAGCTGGAGAGGGTTCATGCCATACTCTCCAACCAGTGCCTCACTTCCATTGCAGATCGTAAGATATGTACAAAATATATTGTTCTTGAATGTCGGCTGTATATGTAGCATCTGAAGCACATGAAGTGAACATACACTGTGCATGTATTAATTTGATCAATCAATTTATGTGCATAATTATTAGATATCCATAAGAACAATGTGCCTGCAAGTGAATCATTCAAATCTGGCTTGTCAACTGAACGTATTGAAGACATTGCCACTCAAGAATCTATGGATGATTTGCCAACTCAGCAGTTGGGGGAATCTGTAGACACTTCCCCCACTGTGCCACCACCAGAAGAGGCCAGAGCTGATGCTAATCGACCTTCAACCCCACCCTTGATGAATAATCTTATGGAAATGGGCTTTACCCGACCCCAAATCAATGTTGCTATGGAAAGGTTTAATATATGCATACATTGTGTACAGTGTGTGTTAAGGATTAGGGATACCAGCGTCAGAATTTTCATCAAATAACTTTGCACAGGCAGCGGTTTGGGGCACTGGGTGGTTTGTTATAGGATTGATCCATTTGTAGTACATTATGTACTTGCTTGTACATGTATATACATGTACCTCCGCAATAGAAATAACTATCTTAGTTTACTTTTTCTCTTCCTTGTTTAATTATCTAGATGTGAAGTTCCACCCAACAGCACAGAGGAGATCCGTACTCAACTGATTGTTGCATGGATTCTAGAGCATCCTAATGCTGTATCAGAAGAGGAGGTACATGTACATGTATGGTAGCAATGCTATAAGTACTGCATGCACCTTCAGGGTTTTATTAGGATTTCCGTCAAGGGGGGGGGGGGGCAATGCGACAATTGCAGAGTTAAGGGAGGGGGCAAAGACTATGGTATATTTTTCCATCTGTGAAGAATGACATAGTGCTCATTAACTTGATTATATTAGAGAGATCTGGGGGAAATTTTTTTAATGTTTCAACCTCTGAGGCTGTTTCTGGTGGCTTCTGAGCACTAGGATGGGGAAAAGCCTATCAATATCCACTGGTTCCCCTCAATTATTTTAAGTCAAATGTTGCAAGGATATGGAATATGTCTCCTACCACACGTAGAGCGAAGCTTCAGCTAGTTTATGGGCTAAAATGAGCAAAATTGCCACTTTGGACACTTTCACCATTCAAACTTTTCACTTATACATGTATTGCATGTAGCTACTCTCGGGGGGGGGGGGGGGGGAGGCAGCCAGCTAGGGTGGGTGAGTGCCCCCCCCCCCCTAAATGAAACCCTGAGTCCTTAATGCTGTGATATTGCAGGCTCGGCAGGAGCAGTCTCATGTAGGGAGTGACACTGAGGAAGAAAGGAGGAGGAGGAGAGAGGAGGATGAGCAGCAACAGCAGCAGCAGGAGGCAGATCAAACAGCAGCTGCCAATGAGTTCCTCTCCATAGTTGGAGATGTGAGTTTGCATGGTTACACATAATATTAATGTCTAGTTAACTCATACTACGTACATATATTTTGTCTGTAACTAAGATGCTAGATACATGCAAGTCACCCACAATTTCCAGTAGTGAAGAAATAAGAAAGGATACTAAACATGCTCCTGATCTTCTAGAGGGTCCTGATGTGAATGATGATGGTAAATTTGATACTGTGCTTGCTAATAGCATAACATTCTGAGAGAGCATGGTACTAAAACGTTATTGTCTACTTGTACAGTTCCTGATGTCAATTTGAGTGGTTTGGATTGCTCCCCTCAGTCTCTCAAGTCACTACTCTCTGCTCTTGGTCTGTCACAAAAGCGTCCAACACCAAAGAGGTTTGAGTTTACATCTCCAGATCCTCTTGGCGGCAGCCTCTGCAAATCCCTGGCTGATGTAGATGAGACTGAAAGAGATCACAAGGTTGATGCAGCACCACTCACCACTGAAACTGACTTCTACAGAATGAGTTCAACTTGTGACCATATTGTTGATCAAGCCCAGAAGTTGAGACACCTGACTGAGCATCTTGATGCCCTGGATCGTATTGCTTCAGCTACACAAACGCTTGTAGCTCGCCGTGTCACTATGCTTGCCATTGCCAGCCTGTCCACCGAGAGCGCTCAGGCATTCATCTCTGGCTTACAAGCTTTGGATCTGATTGATATCAAGCTACTTGTGAGATTGCTGCGACTTGTTCATGCTGGTCGAATTGATGGTACTCCAGGTTCAAGTTTCACCCTCACCCTGCCTTCTAGCCTTCTACCACTCCAAGGGCTGAAGTGCCTAAGCAGTGCCATATCCACTGTCATAATAGAAAACGGCAGTTCAGCTGGATCCCAGCTTATGCAAGCATGCTCGAGAGACCTCTTAGCAGCTGCTGTAGGTGGAGCTGAGCTCTTACACCCTAGACCTAGTCGCAGGCGAAGGCAGAGGAGAGATAGGACTGATAAACCTGAAGCTATTCCCTCGGATGTGTCTGTACTATCAAATCCAAATTTTACTGTATCTCAGAGTCTTGTGCAAACGCTGGCAGAGTCTACTGGGAAGATTGTAGACAGAGAGAGTAGTGCTGCTGTCCTACAGATGATTGATGCTCTTGCTGCTTGTTTGTTTTCCTCTAAATTAGAACCAGAGCATAGATTCTGGGCTCTTGAGCAGATCTTGAAGGTATTTGCTACCACTGTTAGTGATGAAAGAAGTGGAGTGACGTGTAGTCCCGAAGGTACACTGTAAATGCGTGTGCATGTGTGATACAGAATAAAGGTGATTATCAAAGTATTTTCTACATAATATTACCTTCAGGTCTGGTTGTTCCATCACATCTTGAACATTTGACTGGTCACAAAGGACAAGTTAGTCATAATATGGTTACTAGTTCTCTGATATTTCATTTAGTCTTGGTTATTCTATCTAGATTATGGTTTGTGCAGAAAACAAGCGACAGAACTGCATTGTGAGCATGTAAGTCGGTTAATAAATGTCCAGCAGTAATGTAATATTACTAGGTGTGTATATGTACGTATATTATATGGTGCAAGTACTGCCTTGCGCCATTACAAACCTGTGGGCCAGACCATTCCCATTGCAGTGCTGCATGTATTGTATGCATCATGTGATGGATGTGTAACGGGTTTGGAATGTATATGGAAAGGGAATCAAGATGGAATTAATCAAGTGATAGGAATTGAACTAAACAAGTAAGCACTGTTGTGCAAACCCTTGGTACAGATGGTAAAAGAGATTTTGAGTGACATGAAGTAGAGCATGTTTGTGTTCATTAAGCATTGCTACCTGGTCCTATAGGTTTTTTCTGCCTGTTTGTAGTGCAGTGTTCGTAAATTACATGACTGAATATCAGTAATTATTTCTGACATCCTTGGCCACTATCCAGTGCCAGTTACGATTTGTTGTATAATTTTAGAGGGGAGGATAATTGTCTGCTTCTTTGGAACCTTGTGCCTGGTGGCCCTACCCAGCCTGAGATTACCACCCTACCCTTTCCTGATGTGGAGGCAAACTCACTGGAGGCCCTCATGCTACCTAATCTTACGCAATCTGTAAGATTTATATTTGTACAGTTATTGCAGTACTCCCACTGTGCATCCATCATACCATGTGCATGAGGTTGTGCTATTTGATTTTGTACATGTAGTTCAATCAGACTTGCATTGCTGGAGCGATCAATGAAGCAGTTTGTGTGTGGAGGTTAAAAGATGGAAAAGTAGCTACTGAAAAGTTCCCTGAACTGATCACTACTCTTCAGTGGAAACCAAAGCAAAAAGATGGTAGGAAACCCACTTTCATAATAATATTATTACGGTTGAATGGTAATATTTCCTTAATTGCAGGAGAGTCCCCTCTGCTATTGGTTGGTCTGATTGATGGAGGAGTTGAGTTAGTGGAAGTTTTGCGATCGAGTGTTAATCTGCCACATGAACTTCAAACCATCAAGATCGAGGAGTCCACCAGAGGCAAGTGTACGTGTACGTCATTATCCACCTAATGCACCTTCCCTTTGCACTTGTACACAGGTGCTGTATGTAGCCTCTGCTGGTCTCCGGATAGTACAATGTTTGCTGTGGCATCTGTCACTGGCTCTGTGCAGATATACCAGGGTAGTGGGCGGGACTATAGCCTGGCCAATGAAATCAAGGAGATTCAGGTATGTGCATATATACATGGGCAGCGGCTGGAGGGGGTACACTTGTTCAAGGCTGACACACCCACTCTTCCCTTGTGCTAAGCAAAACAGTGAACTTGTCAATTTCACCAGTCTGCAATAGCTTTCTGGCTGTTTTGAGTCAAAAATATGCTAGCGCTCTCTTTAGTTGAAATCAACTTGCCTATTATCAATCATTGTTCCTTTTTTCCATGTTTTACTAATGTATTACTATTAATTATTAAATCGTACTTGTAACAAATACTGCAATCCGATTGGTCATTAACAGGTACCTATATGTGATAGAACCCCTACAAGATTTTGATAGAACCCCTACAACTTAGTATCCTTGGGCTATCACAGTGTTTTACTATATGATCTAGACACTGTTTAGTCAGTTTCTACATGATTTAGAAGACCTCAGGGCTCCGTAGAACCCTCGCTTTGCTAGGGATTCTACATAGAGCCCTTTGGTCTTCTAAATCACGTAGAAACCTCCTAAACAGTGTCTAACTAATATTTAGACATGGCTTAAAATTTGGATTGTCATACTATCTTGACCCCCCCACATTCAAAATGCTACTGCCGCCATGTTATACTTTTCATTTGTAGTTCGTTGTTATCACACATGCATACAATTATGTAATGCAGGCAACTTGTATGTACTGGAGTCCTGAGGGGTCTTACCTAACAACTCTGGATGAAGATGGAACTCTAAAAGTGAGCAATAATAATTATGTACTTGTATGATAATAGTGATTACTTTGTCAATTTACCAATACGCTTTCACTTGCATATCTCTTTATTGTATAGTTATGGGATATGAAGGAAGAAATCCCATCGTTAGCACACTCCTTTGATGCTTACTCCACTAACACTGTGACCTGGCATCCTGAAGTCAGTGCGGAAGGAGATATGTTACTGGCCAGGTACATGTACATGCATGGCAAGATGCACTTTATACATGTAGGCTGGGCTCATTAGTTGTACCGGAAGCACATTTCCCTCCATATGCTCCTGGTTGTACCACACTATTTCCTCATTAGTTGCATGATATTTTTTTCGTATATTGTTTAATTATTTACTGGTATATTGGTTATTTCCCATTCAGTGGATCGAAAGATTGTGGTGTGGTCCATGTGTGGTTAGTCCATGCTGGACAGGCCATGGAGAATGAGATACCTGTAAAGAGGGGTCTTCTTAGTCATGTCCAAAGCTTGGAGGGTCACTCTGCTCCAATTACTTGCCTGGAATTCTCTGAGTCTGCAGCTCTGCTTGCATCAGGATGTAAGGCTGGATCTGTCAGAATATGGGACTTGAAGGTGGGGATAATTTTTATGTGTAGCATCCTATCAGTTCTATTGTTTCATTCACGTAACTACTGATATCATCACTACTTAAACCACAAACAACCTTGTTAATTTGTATATAATTTCCCATGTTTTATAGACTTGTTCTTTGATCAAGTATGCCACTCGTTCTGTTGGTGAGGTGGTACACTTGAGCTGGACTGCACATGGACTTGCCATCTGCTATAAAAACACAATGGTAAATTAACATAAATTCTGACGAGAGCCGCTTCATGATTACTCAGCTGTACGCATCATGTATTTATTATGTATGTTGTTGTAGTCTCTTTGTCTGCTACCTCCTGGGCCTGATTTTTATCTTGGAGAGCGCTGTATTCACAACTGTCTACCCACCCTCCATCTGCATGCCATCACTGAGATGGAGAAAGCTCCTTGTCTCACTGCTCTTCTCAAGAATCTTCACCATGTCCTCTTAGACCAATATCAATATGAACAGGTATAACAATGTGCTCATTTTTCAATTTTTGATATGTCCAGTGGATGCAAGCGTCTGATTTTCACAGTTATGAAATACAGCTGTAGGACATTCTGTAGATTTTGTGACTATTAAAAATGAATGTTGTGAAGAACCTTACCATAGTATTAACTAATACTGATACTAACGACAAGTAAACTTTTCTGATCCAGCACTGCCCTTTCTGCTTACTTCATTGGCGTAACATAATATTGATTGTTGCAGGCTGAGCTTTCATCTTCCCAGCAGTTGGTTCACTCTGAGTATCTCCAGTTGCTGACCGCCCTAGCAGTGGGTCTTGGTCTCCACCCTGTGCTGGTGTCACCCCCTCACCCTCCCCACCTCCCCCCACCTCCTCCCCCCAAGCAGTGGACCTGGTTGTCTAACTTCGTGAATGCAGTTTCTTTAGCTGAGTCTCTCACCAGGCGGAGTGCCATGCCTGCCATCTCGGAGCTGCAGTGTTTGAGAGATGTGGAACCACTTCCCACTGATGCCAAGTACCAACCAACAGTAAGTGATACTTACAATTTACTTTATTGATCAATTTTTCTTTCCACCTTCAATGGAATAAGTCAGTCTGCTTGTACATGTACATGTATAACCTATTAAATTAGTCAGTGCAATGATATTAAGAATTAGAGCTCTGTAGAGCACATACCCCGCACACACATTGCGCAATATACAGAGCTGCTTTTTTTTGCATGGGGAAGGTGATATCAGCCAAAAACCCACTGATTCTCTCTCTGCACCAGATCTAGACTAGGTAGATATAGGTATCTTACCTTCTGATTCGATGGGGCTTTGCATTCCTGTTTGCAGATAGCTAGTAGCAGCCAAACATGAGCCACTAGCATTATTGACGACCTTTACCAGCTCGTAATATTTGTTATGCGCATGAGCAGAAAGCACAAGGCCTGCATGCATAATGCATTGAGTGGGCACTATCGATAGGCGTGGTTACGAAGGCTAACAAAAAGGCACTATTTGTGACGCTCATGGACCATGTCCCTCGATTTGAAGCACGCTGAAGCCTGTTTTTCGCCAAATGTGACTGATTCATTGTACTTACTAGTCCCTCAGGTGCCTACACCTCGAAATATGGCATTTTTTGCGCTAACGACAGCAACAACAACGACCAATTACTTTACCCCTTGCGCATGCGTGCGGGGTAATTATCATAGATAGACAGCTCACTGTTAGGTGCATAGTTTTATGTGTTCTCCATTAAGTGCATATTCCTAAGCAAGCTGCCAAATTATTCATGATGCAGAGCTTACATGTAGATACTAGTAGACGATTAGGAGAAACCTTCAGAGATGCACTCTGTTTACATAATTAATTTTTTTGGATTTCACGTGTTGGTCATTGCCTGGGGCTTGTACTAGGCAATCTCTATTCAATGGACTGGAATACTGGACTGTACTACTGGACTCACCTTGAACCCCCAAACACTGTATGAAAGGCGTAATTATTCTATTCTGACTGACATAGAATTACTTCCTTTGTTGGCAGTTACATAAGTACTGGATGGTCTACAGTACTGAGCGGTACCTTTGATACACCAACCCACTGTAGTACAATTGCTTTTGAACATCTGATAACAGCTGCTACCACTGAAAGTTTAGATTACACCAGCTTTTTCAAGATCATGGTTTATAGTATCAATGACTGTGCCCTGTAGTGCTAATACTATTGCACAGGGTAATGCATACACTTGCTGTCCTCTCAGCTGGTATGTATATATATGTTACATTATTATGATATTGCCGCCTGACCAGTGCCTGTTCAGGCAAAGTTATAACCCTTGTCATTTGAAAGAGTATACTCTACAAAGTAATGCTAATGTACATTCCCAACTGTAATTTACTGAGATAATCTATATGAAATCAAATTCAGTGCCTGTCAGGCCTGGAGAATATAAACAGTAGGCAGTCTTACTTGGAACTTCGCTTGCATTGATGAGGTATGCATTATTTCATATCCACGTCTATTCATCCCAGATTGTACCCATATTATAATAATGGAACATCTTTTACCAGCACCTGCTTGCAAGAGTACAATAGCTGTTAGTGATGTTTACTGTTTCTTGACATATTGGGGATGTGGTTAAAAACAACATGATAAACAAACTTTCCTAATACCATGTGCTGTAACCGTATTTGTCCTGGTATCCCTGGTCGGTAAACTATGGATCCCCCGCAACATAACAATGCAGAATCATAACAGGAAATAGCCTCAACTTTTATGTTAGCAATTGTAATCCAGAAAATATTGTTGTGAGCTTCACTATGGAATGCTATCGTAGCACTTCAATCTTTGTTGTTTTAGTTTGAGTGCACATCAAGATGTTAAAGCCGTTCACCAGCTTTGGTTGGTGGTTAGTTGCTACTGTATTGAGTTTGATTGTGCTAGATGTCTCCAGTGGCTCCTCCAGCACTGATTGTCCACCGTGGCTGTTCTACAATACTACCACCAACCAATGCCAGTGCTACCATAACCAGCACCTGGATAGGGACATCCACTGCACAGAAGCTGGTGCTTACATTGGCTTGGGAAATTGTATGACATACGAGGAAAACGTGGGAACATTCTTTGCAAAATGTTTCTATTTTCAGCTTCCTCATGGCAGTGTCTTGTTATACAAAGCCGAAGTGATGCTATTAAATATGTGATGATAGTTGCAGGTTCATTCTATGGTATGTGGAATCTTGACATCTTGAAATATGTAATACCCCCATATGTATCAGCCGTAAACTTAGTATTATCCATGTTGAGTTTCTCAGCTTACTTTCTGCCTTATATTCTCTCCTTTTGATTATTGTGACCTGGATCTGTGTTGAGTTACATGGTCGTAACTATAAGGTGCTTGTTTTCTTCTGGAAGCCTTTTCATCGATGCTTTGTTCGAATTAGAAACGGATATGATACAAAGAAAGATATTATTGATGTTTTTGCCACCTTCTTACTGTTGACATATAGCAAGCTCATTTATCACTCTGTGGAGATTCTTGGTAGCCAGCATATCATGAAGAATGGCTTCTCCTATACGAAGGTCAATCTCTATGATCCAGCAATCACTTACATGAGTATGCAACACCTTCCTTATGTGATTGTATCCCTGACTGTCATAGTTGTGTTTGTCTTTCCTCCACCTTTCATCTTGCTATTTTACACGACCAGAGTGAACGTGCCCAGGTGTAGGGTGACGGTCAGTGGAAGGCTGAGAGTGGCACTCCTTACATTTGTAGAAAAATTTTATGGCTGCTATAGAGATCGGGTGGATGGCGGACGTGACATGAGATGCTTCTCTGCTCTTTATTTTTTTATGAGGCCTATCGTTGTGGTCCTCTACATGGTTCGTGCTTTCCGTTATTCAATCCATGTGTGGTGTTTTGCCATTATTCTCTTTGGAGGTGTAGCACTATTGATTGCATTTGTTAAGCCATATAAAAAGATCTATACGAACCTCGTGGACACTCTGCTGCTTGCTCTCATTGCAGTTCTCTGTTTACTAATGGCTACTCCATTTGAGAACAGTTTCCTTCATGCTCTGAGTGTACTAGTGCTCTATTTAGCTCCAATGATCATATTTCTGTTCATTATGATCATGAGGTTTATTTGCAAGGTAAAAACTTTCCACATTTGCAAGAGATATTGGAGATGGCAGCATTGCGTTAATGAAGTTGGGACTAGTCGTCCTCAAGGTAGTACAGAGGTAGCTCAAGAAGCTCAGCCTCTTCTTTCTCCATCATTGATTACAGCTACCAAGATGACCTCCTATAACAGTATCTAACCTACCAAAGATGCTGGTGTTGTTTATTGTGTGATAGTGTATAGTAGTGTAGAGTATCCACTAGGATCGATAGTCTTCATGGTGTGACAGTATCCCTGTGTAGTTCTGGCTACCTATTGCTATGGCTTGCCTTGAAATAATAAGTTTTCTTTTGAAATACTATCATTAGTTTCACGTACCACAGTCAAGTATTTGAATAACGTTCATAATTGTTATAGTTTCATCTTTCATTTTATTGGTTACTACCCAACTAAATTTTTCACAAATATGGTATTTTTCTCGTTTTCTCATCCAGACAAAAATGAGCTCAGTGCTGCACTTAGTGAGAAGAGGCAGGGCTATCTTGCGGACAGCGCGCTAGCCTGCTCATGCACCATCATAATTATATTCTGGAGCCTGGGCTGTGTTTGCAAGCTATTCTTCCAGTAACACCGATTTGTTATCACATTTTGTATCGTTATGGTTTTCTACAGTGGCAGAGAAAGGCCATGCCAGTTAATGAGGCATTGTATGCCAGTGTGATCGGACGGGAGCCAACAATGGTGTAAAGTGGATGTGGTTGTATTGGGGTGGTGTTGCTCCGCCCACACAGGAATGAAGTGAGCTCTTGCATGGGCAGTGTGGCAGAACGGCCATGAAGGAGTTCTGCGCTTGAGGAAGCTGTATGTTTTAACTGGGATTGACTGTGGGCTTCCAGTGGTCAGTCAACGATTGATAATGGTGGTCCTTATTGCACAGGGTGGTGCTGTTTTGGGCGAGATCTGGTTCCTCCCTTCCAGCCCTGCTTCCGGTCCATTGAGAACATCAAATAAGTACACTTCCGGCTATAGCAGCCACACCCCTGAGACATAGTCAATTAAAAGGGTATGGTCATACATCATGCACCTCACTGAGCTGATGACTTTGATGTGATGTCATATCCCTTCATGCCTACAAGGTCTGCCTTTTCACAACACACTATAATGCCGGAGCAGCAGGGGTCTCTCCTTGTTCAGCTAGAGAAGTTGGAGTAGAATAATTATTGCTGTGCTGGTGCAGTATGTTAATGCTACTACAGTGGAACCCCGCGTAACGGACACTCCTCAACGGCAGATACCTGCGCTATAACAGACAATTCTGAATGTCCAGATTGTATTTCCATAGACTTCAATATATTCAAACCCCCTCAACAGTGGACACCCCGCTATTCCACTTATTTTGGTCCCATTCAGCCTGTGCAATAGTGAACAACCTCGCATAATGGACAGTTAGGCCACACTTACCATTAAAATCGGTCGGTTTCAGCAACCAGCAACTACAGTAAAGCCTAAATACGTCTCAAATTCTTGCTTAGGAGCAGTCAGTTGACAGATCTCTCATCAATACGATCTTTTTCATCATCCAGAGTAGTACTTTATCATAGCTGGCCGCGATTGTAGGATGGGCATGGTCAACCACTAACCCCTGAGAAAAGGACACCTCGCTACAGCGGACAAAATTTTGGTCCCAATGGTGTCCGCTTTTTTTATCCACTCTCACTATATGAATGAGTAGTTCATAGCTGCTCATAGACTTTCAGCTTACTGCAACTAAGACGTAGCTAATTTGCTATGGACACTACGTAGCCCTTCACAAAGAGGAAGGATCTGAGATGGTATTGCCTTTGCATGAACATCAAGCATGCTTGTGCTTTCTTACACATGCTTCATGCTTTAATGCTAGTCACTCCCACATGACATGGGCTGCACAGGTAAGCTCAGTGGAGGGTCAAGCTCATCAAAGACAACTCGAGTATAATAATGTATTATAGCAGAGCTGTAAGCCTCCTCCAACTCTGGCCCTTAGATCACATAGTATCTCTGATGCATAATTCTACTGCATAAGTAGCAAGTATGTCATCTACACACATTAGTTGTAATAAGGTATCACAGGACGTCCATGGTCTAGGAGTACATTGGAGATTTCCATTACAATACAAATTGCATTAATTTTATGAAACGATTGAGGCAATGGCAATGTATGTATCATTCTGATCATTTTGTGGATCAAAGTGTTTAAGGTAGTATCATAATCGCGTGGGCATGAGGTAGGAAGTGTAGAACATTGATTGTAAGCAGCATGCACATGCAATACCCGTACTTAATCTAATACTACGTAGTGGAAAAAATATTTGAAAAACGTGCACTTTTCTGGTAAAGGTCGTCAATCGCTCATGTATACACATTATGAGCATTCGTAAAATGCTAATTTCTTACGTTAAATTGGATCATACAATTAACTACAGTAGTGCACTACTGTATTGTAGTACATGTGCATCATATGCATTCTCGAGTATAATATTATGACTTAATGATCAGCTAGGCAAGAAACCCATTAGTTTGATAACTATTTCTCACATGAAATGTGCCCGAGATAGCTCATTGTATCTTAGTAAGACCTTCATTGTAGCCTTATCCCTTTACTATAGAAAGAGAGAGAATAATCGAGAAAATAAGCCTATTTTCAAAACAATGCCTCAATTATCACAATAAACTGCTGTAGGCTGCCTAGACAGCATACATTAGTAATAAACCTACCCCACATGATCCTCTGAGTACATAGGGGTCATCAGGATAGTCATATCCCTCGCATGAGACCTGGATCTGGCCGAATCGGTAGGCGCGCAGTCACAGAGCGGCTGGCCACGACGGTTAGAACAGTGATGCAGGCGAGAAAGCACAGCCACTTGTACTCCATCCTTTAAACTGCTCTGTAACAGCTTTAGAGTCGTTAGTGAGCCCTTCTTTCTGCTAGAATTCTGATCTGACAAGTCAGATATAAATTTATACAAGAATTTGCAACCGACCGGACCTACAGCATAGTTGTGAGCAAGGAAATGTCATTATTACGACAACACTGCTTGGTAGAGATGGTGCTGCTGTTATATACCACCACTAAACTGAACCCATGCAGTCTACTTTCCTTATAGAGAGTGTGGTATTTCCTGTGCTGTGCAGATATAAAGGGGTGTATGTGTAGACCAGAGTTCAGTAGGGTGCAGTATAAAGGATAGGCTGACAGTACTTGGACCTGCTGTGTCATTTTATCGAAGTTAAGAAACCTCCTGGTACCGTCAGAATGATTGTAGCTACACTCTTGGCCATCTTTCTGCTAAGTACAGCTTACTGTCAAGAAAAACATTCAATTCTTGTTCATGATGATAAGCATTGTCCACCTTGGTTATACTACAATGACACTGTTGATCAATGTAGCTGTTACCAGAGCAGTTCCAGGGATGTAGAATGTCGTGAAAGTGAACGTGAAGCTCTTTTGAGGTTTGATAGATGTATGACTTATGAGGAAGGAAGTGGAACATTTGTTGGTATCTGCCAGTATTTTATTATTGATCACTTTCTTGAAAATATTACAGAGCGACATTACATTAATATACCAGACAGTGTGCAAGATTTGAACGAGTACATGTGTAAACCACTGAACAGAAAAGGCAAGATTTGCCGTGAATGTATCGATGGTTTGGTCCAGCAGTCACTTCAGTGGGATACCAGTGTTCCAACTGCACTAGTGAATGGTATGGAATACCTCTCTATCTATTTCTCGAGTTTGTCCCTATTACCATATTCTATCTGGCCATTCTTATCTTTCGAATCAGTGTGACATCTGTATAGCCAACTTCTTGTGTTTGCCTTCACAGTGGGTATAGAAGCAATTAACGTCATCAGAGCAGAATTAAATGATCGAGTTTACTCCTTACTAAACATTGTCATCATGATGTACGGCATATGGAACTTTGACTTTTTTCGTTACATAGTGCCACCCTTTTGTCTCAACTCATATTATAGTATTCCTGACATATGTTTCTGCCTTTTACCCTCTCTGTCTTATTGCCGTGACTTGGGCTTGCATCGAGCTTCACTCACGCAATTTCAAACCTCTAACTTGGATGTGGAAAAAGACCCACAGGCTGTTCTTTATGATGAAACAAGGCTGGACTTCAAAAAACACTGTTGTGGATGTTTTTGCTACATTTCTCCTACTATCATATACCAAGCTAATGATTCAGTCTTTGGCCACTCTAGGATATGTGCACATCGAGATTGCTAACGCTACCAATGTGACGACAGAGACAGTTGCGGTTTTGGATCCCAGTTTGAATATTTTGGGTTTGAACACCTTCCATTTGCTATCATAGCAATACTCATTTTATTTTTTATTGTCGTCCTGCCTGCTCTATTGCTAGCACTGTATCCCATTCAACATTTCCATTTCTTGCTGACCAAGTGTCGATTAGCTGGCCAGCCTCAAGCTGCTCTCAACTTATTTGTTGAAAAGTTCTACTCATGCTACAGAGACGGACTTGGAGGTGGGTGGGACATGAGGGGATTTGCAGCACTCTACTTCTTTCTACGAGCGACTGTCATTGCAACAGATGTTATCAAGAAGATTCCAAGTCCTGCTACAAGTTGGTTCTTCATTGATATTTGGAGTATTGGCAATGGTCATAGCGATTGTACGTCCATACAAACTACATGAACAACATTGATGCCCTGATTCTGTTCACTCTCTCTGTACTTTCCTTCCTATACACTCTCTACCTTTACACTCTACCTGATGATTCCGTCTTTCAAGAGTTCTTCTTGTACATGCTAATCTTTGTTGTTAGTTTGCCTCAGGCAGGTTTTTTGTGTACATAGTAATCATGGTGTTTCAGAACCAGTGGTTGATGAGGAAGATTCCCTCTTTTCATAAGTGCTGTCAAGTTAAATATCAAGAGCAGGATATTGAGCTGGTGAAGGCAGAGGAGGTTGGCTGCGAGCAGGGAGACCAACTACCTGATCAGTTGGGGAAGTATGATCACAATGGTCATGGACTTAATTGCAATGGAAATATGCAAGATAATCACCAAGGAGAATCCCAACCTGTTCGCAATGATTATTGCAGTGTATGAGATTTGCTAACTTCATGCAACCTTGTTTCACCTTGTTTGTGGCCCCTAGTTACATTTACCTCTTAACATTTGTAATATCATAATACTTTACCCTGAACCTTAACCCACTCATAATGGGATGATTGTGGCTATGTCATCTTTGGCATATAAGTTTACTATGATTGTTGTATGTTATCTCAGTAGAATGCAGTGTTTATAATAATTTTTATGCTAGTATGACTTTCTCACTAGTGTTTTGCAGTACATTATTTGTACAAGGAAACTTCATGATCCTTTCCATCAATTTAATCAACACTCCTAAACGTTGCTAGTACGCTGATACACAATGTTATAAATAGTGGTATTAGCAGACCATATTACCGTACTTAATCTAATACTACATATTATGGAAAAAAAATAATTTCAATTTTGAAAAACACGCGATTTTCTGGTAAAGGTCGTCAATCGCTCCATATATATACGTTATGAGAACTCGTAAAATGCTAATTTAATACATGTAGCTTTTGATTTCATATTTCGTCCTTGATTTATAGGACAATTCAGCATGGACCCTGTCGATGGATCGAGAGATCTTGGAATGGATTTCTAAGGAGCCCCAGGATTGGTGGCAAAAGACTCAGTCTACTGTCTATACATGGGGCAAGGGGTCATGGAATCAGCTGGGGACTTCAACACGTGAAAACTCATCACCTGCTCTAGCTGAAGAATGGAAGGATGTCCAACAGGTACCTAGTTGCTGCAAGTTTGTGAGTGTGGATTGCAGTTCTCACAAAGAATTGCCCCCCCCCCCCCCCCCCCCCGGGCTGCAGTATGTATATTCTACGCCGTAGAGTTGTTTTATTTTATCAATGTTCAAGCGACCTGCAATTCACTATGCCAGACACAAGTGCATGTTCTTCTGATTAACTATATACTTTTAAGTACATTAATCCTTGGTACATGCTTGATGGTTATGGTAGTCATTCTGTTGTGTGTATCTGTCTGTCTGTTATTGTGTTAGCTTCATACATGCCTCATTTCTACATTGAAAACAAAGTGCCATTTAGTTCTTTATGGTATTTTAAGATAGGTTTTTCATTGAAACACCACATTCAAAAGTTCTGGCATGATATGCTGACCTACTCTGCCTTTCTCTTTTCTGGATAAGTTATAGATGGACAAAAGAGACTGTGATGGCTTCTTATGGTCTGGTGTCATCACTGGTCATAGCAGTCATAGCAAACTATCAACTAGCCTCTTGCCTTGTCTATCAAAAATTTGCTGATCTGACATGGTACTGCTGTGCATACAATATAATTCTTGTGATTCCTCTATTATAATAAGCATGTACAATACTCTTAAGCAAGTACATTGCTTGCTTAGCTTGCAAACTTGCAATCTATAGCTACACTAGTCCCGTTTTTCCATGGGCAAAGTCACAAAGAAGCAATATGACTACCAACTTGACATTGATTTGCTAAGTACTACTATGTATGCTCTGATTCCCCAGCTACCCTATTATGATAGGCATTCTGAACATCTGTCTACAAATGACCACAGCCATACAATTAGGTTTCTGTAATACAACAAAGCCTTTCTTAGAAGTTGGTATGACTTTAAACACATTTTACGCATGCTACTATATTATAACAAACATTAGCTATTGTCACTGTACCACTGCTGAATGTCATCCTTGCAGATTGTTGCTGGGAGTTATTGCACATACGCAGTGAGATTCGATGGTACAGTGAGCTCAGTAGGAGAAGGATCTTATGGACGTCTGGGCCATGGAGGCTCTGAGAGTGAAACAAAGATGAGAACCATCAGTGCACTTCAAGGTACTCTCCACACCACAACTAATCATGCATTGTGTAAATATTATGCCATATTATGTGAGTAATCTACAGTGGGATGATGCTTAATTTGTCAGAGTGCAAAATTAATGTCACAGCATTGCTATGCATTTAGCATGCCTCTGTGCCAGCTGGCACAAAAATCACCGAATCTTGAGTTTAGACATTTTGGTGACTCGTAAGCATAACAAATCCATCAAAATTTTATGCTTCGGATCTTTTGTGGCTTATTAGCCCATGAGCATCATAAAATTAATACAAATAATGTGTTTACGCCGATCAACAATGCCTTCTGCCGAATACTTGCTGCTGCAGATTTCGTCTCTGAAGTTTGATGCAGATGCAGTATGCACAGGGTATATATGCTCTGGAGAGCCCTAGCTTGTAGTGCAATCGTGGGATTGTTATGCTGGAGTAGTACTGTGCAGTTTTTTTTACATGTTGCAATTTTAGAGATTCTGGTACGTATGATGTGGGTGCTTTTGTATGGTTTGCAGGGATCCCCGTAGTGCAGCTGGTGGCTGGGTCTCGAGTCAGCACTTCAACTGATGAGGGCTTTGCCCTAGCTCTCTCAGACTCAGGAGATGTGTACAGCTGGGGCAAAGGTTACAAAGGTCGACTTGGCCATTCCTCCACAGAGAATGTCCGTTCACCAAAAATGGTTGATGCGCTGGGAGGGAAAGATATCAAAATGGTACGTGTTTCATGCCTTGTGGTTATTGATATCCACCATGAAGGCTCCATAAAAGCTCAGTCATCTTTTGACATGTTCCGTACAGCATTATTATAAAAATCTTTCAATTCCTAGATGGAGTGCATATTAAAGATTGTACATGTGCCTAATTCTATGTTGCTAGTCACTTGTTGTGGTTTTATCATGTCTCCTGGTGATACCACATCCTACCATGCATAATATTATTATACAGACACATCTAAAGTATTGTGTCATCTTATACACATACTCTCTCTTATACACACTTGTATACACACACATGAATGGTACACACTCATTTTAACACAGATTTCCTGCTGTGATTATCATTCTGCTGCTATATCTACTATTGGTCATCTCTATACCTTTGGCTCTAAGGAGAACGGCAAATTGGGTCATGGTAGAGATGTCCCTTCTGGATCCACTGGAAATGTGACGCGTGTGTCAAAGTTCCTTGACTCAGATCAGACCACCGATATGGGAGACATCAGGATTGGATATGTTAGTTGTTACTGTGACTGTGTTTATTCAGAGTACTGAATTTCAGGATAGGTCCTAGTACAACATACATGTACATGTATGCAAGAGTATCTAATGACTTATTATTTTCCCACGGTTCTAGTTGATGTAAATGTAGATGTAATTTTCTTGGATACACTTTCATCGTCATAGTCGTGCTTATTTCACGTGTTTAATTTTCACAGTTAGTCAATTATCCATGAAAATCGGACCCATTTCCCGCTATACAATACACCTAGTCATCTGCTATTAACACTTCCGTATAATATTACTGCAGGGTGATACCTTTACCTATATTATGGGGATCAATTATTCTGTTTTTTAGGTATCGTGTGGACAGATGTTCACACTGGCAATAACAGAGGATGGAAGACATGTTTATGGCTTTGGGAAATCAGACAACTATGCATTTGGTCTGAGAGACATCACAGGAGACCACTACTTTCCCATGGTCAGTTGAACTATACCTTGGCCATTGCCTAGCAACCAAAGTCTTATAGGCAAATTGCCAGCTATCAGTGGGGTGTGGGTGATCTTAGAGTAGGCCAATGATGAGAGGGCCCTGGGGATCATAGGCCAAGAAGACAGTTATGAGACCTTAATTGAGGTGCATGAGATGCATTTAATTATATAATTTGCAATTGAGGCCTAATTGTTTTTTTACTCCTTTAGCTATTGAACCACTTGACTCCATTTGGTCCATTTGTGAAGGCAGTGTCTGGCAATAGGGTTTCAGCACTACTCAACCTAGAGGGCAAAGTCTGTCAATTTGGTAAATGTATGAATGTATGTAGATGGTACATTTGTCAAGTATCTGAATGGAAGTAGTACATAACTTCATATGCATGCACATGCGCTTATATCTCCACAGGAAGAAAACCTGCGCTTAATAGCGAAGTGTGCCTAACAGTGATATGCACCTAACAAAAATACCTATATTCAAGTACACATGCACATTCACAGGCACATTTAAGGGGCATGGCGAATCACGCAATCAATCACACGCTGCTCGAAGGGTCACATATACACTTATAAGCGAAACGTGCCTAATAACAAGAAAATATGGCATTAAAATTTAAGCATGAACCTACATGTGAATATTAATTAATACTCAGTGTTGCATGATTTTAATGAGCCGTTCTCTCTCATACAAACACGTCATTGAGCAGGTAAGCTCTATGACTCGCAGGGTCAAGGAACTGAAGCTGAGTTTGTGAACTTTCCCAACAATGAGAAGGTGATTGATCTGGCCTGCGCTGCTCAGTTCATGGTGGCCCTCACTGAGCCTGGAAATGTCTACTACTGGGGAAAGATGCAGGTGAGTGAAGAAGTGTCTACTAATGTGCCTTATTTGTACAAAGTGAGCACAACAGGATTAGATACCCAAACATTATTGCTACATACATGTACATGTAATTATTTCCTAAAAGTGCACATTCTAGCATGGCAGTGATCTACCACATGCACACACTCACAGTATGGAGTGGAGTCTCCTTCTGCCCAGTCGTCCCCCAAACTCATTGAAGCTCTATCAGGCAAAGGGCTAAAGCAAGTGTCTGCTGGTGTCAGACACTGCACTGCTAGTAACACCACTCTCCCTGTCAGAGGTGTCACTAACATTGCCATACCATCTGCTGTTCCTTCCCAGTATTCGGCTCTTAGGGAAGTCCCCTGTCAAGCCATTCATGCTCGATTGCTGCTTTTAAACCACTTTGCCAAAATGATAACGACATCTTGGAGGCTGTTCAGTATTCATTCAAGACCAAGAGTGAGTATTTAACATACACTTTCTCTCTCTCTCTCTAGATCTCTCTCTCTCTCACTCCCCTCTCTCTCCCTCTCTCTCTCTCTCCCCCCTCTCTCTCCCTCTCTCTCTGCCCTCCACTTCCTTTTGTCCTTTTCCATCTAAAGCATGATTACAGTATCGTGTACCTACATGTATTTCAGAGTGAATCAGCAAGGTTTCATATCAATCCTCTGGTTGATGACACTACACGTTCTCTCCTCTCTCCGGTGGCCACTGAAAGTATGATGGCTGGTGTCATGAGTAGGACTATGCTCATCAAACAGCATGGACCCACCATCACAGTTCAGAGAATATCTCAGGAGTATGTTCTATTGTGTTTACTGTATGAAGACATGAACATAGTCTAGGCACATAATTACATAAATCTAGAAAGTGATACACTTTACTACTGTACTATGGGAGCATGTGTTGTTTGTATAATGGTATTGCAAGTGGTAGGAGCTAGCTGCTTTACTTTTCCAATGGTATCTAGTTCTCTATCTAGTTATCTTTAAATGCTGATTGTTATAATAATTTGTGAGCTTTAAGTAAGTGTGTTCCTAGCCATGAATACTGGTAAGATAGTGCTGAATAATGTTTACTAATGACGGTCTAGCTTTGCTTAATAGCCTAGATAGTATGCGTTACGTCAGTTTAATTCATTGACAGTGATAGATCCTGCAAGCCTGTGCTGTCGCAGATAGCCAATCAGATCTTGCAGAAAGAGCCCAAAGATCTTCGTTGTCACTCGAGGGCTTGGAAGGTGAACCTTGTTGGTGAGGGAGCTGATGATGCTGGTGGAGTGTTTGATGAAACCATTGCACAAATGTGTGAGGTTAGTCTTCAGTCTGTCAGATTGTATCAGATTTTGAATGTGAATGCCTGAAATGTGTTTTCCGAATTTCCAGTGAATCCCACAATTACACCACCGCCCCCTCCCCCCCTTTAGTTGAAGTTCCTACATATATACATGTAGGTACATGTAGGTTTATCTTGCGTATAAGCCCCCCCCCCTCTCTGATTATAAAATGTAAATACTAGAGTCTGTTAGCCAATAAATAGTAGCTACAGCACACTAGCTATTTATGTCATAGCATGCCTTACTTTGTCGTTTTTCTTGAATTTTGCCCATTAAACAGCCAGAGAACGTGCAGAGATCGCACACCCACATGGTCTGTAATGATCATCACACAGAAATATCATGATCCCACAAATAAGCCCCCTCCCCACTTTTGCCCAATGCTAGCGCGCAGAAAGGGGGGGGGGGGGGGGGGGGGGGGATTTTGCAGTACTTATAATATTTTGTCACATTGTTCTGCTAGTAAAATGCTGATCCAGATAATAATATTATTTCACCATGCAGGAAATGGAAAATGGCACGGTTAATCTTCTTATTCAGGCTCCTAATGCCAGGAGTAAGACTGGTTTTAACACTGATCGATATGTCTTCAACCCAGCCTGCACAAGCACTAGGGACTTGAAGCATCTGAAGTTCCTTGGTATTCTACTAGGAGTTGCCATGAGGACCAAAAAGCCACTTGACTTGCACTTGGCCCAGCCAATGTGGAAACTGCTGGCTGGAATGAATCTTACTGCAGATGACCTAGAGGAGGTGGATCTGATGTTCATGAGGACACTCTATAGCATCAGGGATGTTCACAAAACTGATATCACTGAAGATGACTTCTCTGAGGTATGGTACTGATCAACTTGTATTCAAGGTGCATTGTGCAAGTGCAAGTGTAGGCTCCCTCCCCCAATCTGGGCCATAACTACTGCTGAAGGGGGCAGAGGATACAGTCTATACTTGCAAAAGTTCATAATAAACATGCAGATCATGATATTGTGTGTTATACAGCCACTATTGTACATGTAGATGATTCCCATTGAGAAGTTTGAAGCTCAGAGTATGAATGGCAATTTTGTGCCTATAGTTCCAGGAGGTGGCAACATTCACCTGACCTATCAAAACAGGAAAGAGTATGTTGACAAAGCACTACAGTTTCGACTCCATGAACTAGATCAGCAGGTTAGTACTTCTCTGGATAATCACATTTCAAGCTTTAACCTCTTTGGTGTTTGTGTGTAGGTCACAGCTATTCGTGAGGGGATGTCCCTCATAGTTCCTGTTCCCCTCCTCTCCCTATACACTGCCAAGATGCTGGAGAGCGCTGTCTGTGGAAATGAAGATGTAGACTTACAAATGCTCAAGAAAGTTGTCAGGTAACGTGGATTTGAGAATTAGTTTTGAATGCAATTGATATACCATATACGGATTTTTAAGCATTTATACGCACAAAATTGGCAAATTACTATCAGATCATTGTGGAAGAAGGCCCGTATGCAGCCTTTCTCAAAGGGGGTTACATACATGTAGGGGGTGTGTCTCAGAGTATGACTGTAGTTTTGCCCACCTTGGGGGGGGGGGGGGGTCTAGAAGCAGAAAATTTTGGAAATTTAGACTCTTTGAGGGCAATTTTGAGGCATTCCGACGGTCATTATCACTGAATTTAGTAGGGCTCAGCCACCTTCATGCACCTTTAATGAGTAAATACCCTGTGCTATACTATAATTATTATAATACACTGCACTGTTCATGCCAGCTCTGCATATACATGTATGCATAGCTATTGAGCCATTATACATCTGGTGTGCGTTATTACACCACATGCATATGCAAGGGGTAAAGTAATCGATTTTGTCTCGTCTGTCGTCAGCACGTCTGAGTGACTCGTAAGTACAGCATATCCGTCGATATCGTCGAAAAACTGGCTTCATTATGCTTCGAATCGTTAGGCAAGGTCCATGAGTGTCGACATGTCATAAATACCATATAGCCGGAAAATTTGGCAGGGAATTAAATTTGGCGGTTTGGCGGTCTATAGTACAACCGCCAAATTTAAATCCGCCAATATTCTCGTAATGATGATTTTGGGGCTCAACCGCCAAATTTAATTCCCGCCAATTTTTCCGGCTGCATTCTAACAGGCCACGCCTATCAACACTACCCACCATGTGCTTTCTGTTCATGCACACAACCTGGCACAATAATAATGTGGGTAAAGGACGTCAACAGCCATGAACAGCTATAGAGTTGGAGCTCTCTCACATCGACGTTGCAGTGCACGGGGTATATATGTGCTCTATAGAGCTCTAGTTTGGAAAGCAATGCTTTAGCTAGCTCTATAAAGAAGCATGCAAGTTTATACCTAGTTCTACCATATACTTGCCAAAAAAAATGAGTCCGACCCGCACCCGTGTACAAGCCTGGGGATATGCATATAAAAATTACCTAAGAAAAGAGGAAGAGCATGTTGCTAGAACTGGGAAGAAATCAACTAAACTAAAACATCCTGTCATATGAACAGAAATGCACAAATCAAAGTAAGAAATTTCCATGCCATGCCTATATTGCTTGATATCAGGATACCGTATGGCTGATAATTTCTTATACACTCTTAATATTCAGGAATGAGTTGTGTTTAATTGCCTTGCTATCAGTCTGGCTAGTATCGTGCAGTTGGTGGCATGACAGTAGCAGCAATTCTTGCTGCTGTGTTTGAGGCTCAAAACAGTGTGGGGCTTATTTTCAGGTGCAGTGGCATGGTCAAGGGCGGAGAATAGGTAGCAAAAGTGGGGGGCTCAGACCTTTGACTGACAGTGTGTGTTGTGACAAAACTTAGGCTGTGGGCACATGCCCACAGCCCACCTAGGGGGGTCTGGGGGCATGCTCCCCCAGAAAATTTTGGAAATTTCGACTCTCTGAGAGTGTTTCTGATGCAATCTGGCAGCAGTTTTGGACTGATTTAGTAGCAGTTTTACTTGAGCATTCTTTTGCAAACACCTAGAATTGTCACAGAACTATGTTGCTATAAGTTTGTAGTATGGGCATGTGATAAAATGGGGGGCTCAGCCCCCCTTGTTTCCAAAGTGGGGGGGCTGAAGCCCCCCTGCCCCCCCCCCCCTATTTCTCCGCCCCTAATGGTACTAACTATTCACAAGCAAAGCTTTGCTTGCATGCATTACAATACGTAAGGCTCTTCATATTTTACTCCATATGTAGGTATCGTGATGGTACTAGCCAAGAAGACTCGGTGGTTCAGTGGCTATGGCAGACACTGGAATCTTTCACAGTGGAGGAGAGAGTTCTATTCCTTCGTTTTGTGTCGGGCAGGTCCCGTCTCCCCACTAGAGTCAGTGAAATACCACAGCGCTTCCAGATTTCTGTGTCCAGTGGACAGGTAGGCATAGTCCATTCCTTAGAGGTAGAATAACTCTCCAGATCCATTTTCTGTTTGTCAGCGTTATCCTCAAGTTGTCATAGCCATTAATTTTTTATTTACCACTGCAGACCAGTGATAGTCTACCCACTGCACAAACATGCTTCTTTCAACTTCGATTGCCTAACTATTCTTCCCAAGAGCTGCTGGCTGAACGTCTACGCTATGCCATTAAACACTGTCGTAGCATTGACATGGACACCTACATGCTTCGCCGAGGTGGCAGTGGTGACTACTATGACGACTCAGATGATCTCTATGATTATGGATCAGACTGAAGTTTTAACTCAAAATAATATTTTTTTTATTAGCTGTAAACGTACTATTATTATGTATATCATAAGTACAGCTTGTAGGAGATAATGGTTATAGCAAGTTGAATAATACTGGTATAATATTATTATTATAATATTTATTGTGAGCTCCACCATGCAGTGAAATTTATGGAAATGGTAATGGGTCATTTGGGGTTGATGCGTGCTCCGATCCGCTCAAGTTTTCTCCCTCGAAAGTTTCCTGCTATATGGTAGGCTCCAATTGTACCTGCCAGGGACCTAGACCACACCCACTAGATCCACCTATCATGTCATTAATTAAAACTCCACCCACACTACATCCAATACCGTATATATTATGTTGATGCATGCGTATACTTTCTAGAGCATGCTGAGTAGACCTCTTGTAGTATTAATAACATTACTGCAAAAACCAAAGTTTATAAGGCACTATCAGATGACAATAATAATATCACAGAGAGATGGCCTTCTTCTGCATACTCTAAGTCTCCATAAGAGCCAAGTGCCACACACCCATTCACTTGGCATTGTTTGTAAAAATTATTATCATGATAAGTTTACGTAAATAATTTAAGGGCGTTACACATTAATTGCAAATGGAACAATCCGATTGCTTGTGCCACATTCCAGATAACTCTTTGTATAATATATTATAATGTTACCAGACCCCATTTTGCATTCATTTTAGGGGGCTGGGTCATGAGACTATATATATTATTATATTAATACTACTGATGCCACTTTAATAGCTGTGCACAGGCTTCTTTTAATAACGTTAATTCTGACTATTCCTTAATAGTGGCAAGGATCTGTATACTATATAGAGCTACAAATGTATATGCTATCACCTATGGAAGTTGTTAGGGGCGTGGCTAAAATTTTAATATTTGTGTACAAATGTGACCTGCTCTGAGAAATTAAAGGGACCACTCGGGATATTTCAGTTTTAACATACACTGATAGCTCTATGTATGCTGAATCCAATGGTGCAAATTTCACAAAAAAATATAGTTCACAAGTGGAATTATGACCATTTTTATACACGCAGGTAGATATTTTTGGAAAAATGAATTAAATTTTGTACTGAGTTGTATGCATGTGTCCGAGCCATTATTTTCGCCCATTACGATAGTAGTTTACATAATATTGCAACTACATAATAATAATATTATATAAACATAGTCTATTAGTATGAAGCCAAATTCTACATTTTCTGGTAGACTAAAACAGAAAAATGACATTTCCCCCACATTTTAGCTATTATTGGAAAATGAAGTGGTCCCTTTCTCAGAGCAGGTCACAAATTAATGGCCTTATATTATAATCCCAAGGAATTCACAGCAAAAAGTAAATAGCTCACAAAATTGTCACCTTCCGGCCATCTGTTTATGCAAGTTCATAGATACTTTGTACTGTAGAAATCCATAATAATACTGTATTATTATCATAATAATATTATTGTTCGGCAAACTTTTTGCTATTAGAATTTCATCTTTTGCAAAATGACGAAAACTTACATGCAATAATTGTTTACTTGGGTAGTACCTTTGTGTTGGCCACTGTAGCCATGCCTATCAACAGTGCGTAAATATCACATGACAGGGTGGGTATATCTGCTGAGTTTGAGAGCTTAACTTCTAGCTCTGTAGCTGATTCCTGTATTTATTTCCCATCTTTCATCATCAACATAGAATGAACTCCGATATCGCTCATTGCTTCTAAAAATAATTGATGTGCACATACCACTGTTAGAAGTATTATCATACTCTATGTATAAATTGCACAATCCCTCGGGTTGCCCAATGTCTATTCTGCAGTATTAGCAATCAAACAAGGTCCACTATCTCGTCAGTCTTAGAGCAGGCCATATCTAACAACCATCAGCAAAAGGACAAACAACTTTGGGCCAAGAAGATACAATCATTTTTGGCCATACAAACATTGATTTTACCCGGTGAGCACAGTCCAGCTGAACCATAGAGTTTGAAGGCCTTGCATAATCACCGTGAGGGAACCCACGTCTTCTGATACTGCCAGGCAATGTGGCCTAAGTCCCTGAGAATGAAAGTTTAGATGCATGGCATGGCAGAAAATACGTCCAGAAACCATACTATAGCTATGACTATCGAGCCTGAGTTGAGACCTTGCTTTGTTGGGAACTAATGGCGCACGATAGTTCTTTTAGAGTGACTGACTCACCACTGGTCACATTAGTACTAAATCTTGTAATTGTGTACAATTAGTCTGCATTCTTTGGTTACTCTAGCAAAGCCAATATGTTGCTTGCTTAGCTTGTAACTATTGCAATACACCAAGGGTTTTGCATACTAGTACTTCATTGTCCACTTAGATTACACCATCCAATTTCCTGACCTAGGCCTATTTTAATAGCATGTAGCCATTAATTTAGTACAAAAGAGAGTTACCTCTCATTGCCGTGAAGTTGATCATCAGTGTTGTTGTAGATATATCAGTAATTTTTTATGCATTACTTTGTAAGTCAGTAGTATAAGATGATGTTTTGGAATAGGTGGGGACTAACATGGGATCACAAGCATAATGAAATTCTCCACATTTAAACCCTCACTAGCGATTCCGGGCGCCTAATTTTTCGGCTCGAAGGTGCAAACTGGCAGCAATAATTATTTACATGGTTAAGGTATGGATAGCTTCCACTCAGTGAGGCCTATTCAGCGATACGTGTTTTTTTTTTTGTTGAAAGGTTGAAGTGTGCCCGATTTACACGCCAATTATTGTTTTTCCATACATTTTTTCATAGAGCTAGAACATAAATCTGCAACAACCGATTCGCTTGTTTCGAGGCTTAAATGAAAGAGAATTTCCTAAGCATTCTTGTGATTTTTGTTTTTTGTTGTCAACTTCCCCTCCACTGCTAAGTTATAACTGCTTTTATGCGCCTAGGTCGATCGTCCGGAATCACTACCCTCACCAAGGTTTCCCGCCATATAGGATTAACACATGGCATACATATATTGGAGGTGTACAGCATAGATTATAATATTATATTCCCTATGGCTACAGCACCCTCCTCAGGGCTTCCTATGACAGTGGTAAGTGTAACATCTGTGCACCATGCAGTTACTGCTAATCATACCTGAGGCTATTGTAGCATCCACTGAGTAGCTACTACTGTAGGGATACTACCGTAGAATCCCGCGATTACCCCCCCCCCCCCGCGCATAAGCCCCCCTGCATTTTTAGCTCAAGGGTAGTTTATAAGCCCCCCCCCCCCCTCCCTGACTGTAAAATGGAGTCCATAAGTCAACAAAAACAGTAGCTATAGCTAGCAAGCTAGCTATTTGTGGCACATTATGCCTTACTTTGTTGTTTTTCTCGAGTTTTGCCTCAGCCAGAGAATAATAGATCGCGCGCTCACGTGGCATTCGACGGTCGGTAATGGTCGTCACACGGAAATGTAAGGATCCCGCGTATAAGCCCCTCCCCACTTTTGCCCAATCCTAGCATGCACAAAGGGGGCGTAATCGCTGGATTCTATGGTCTATACCTGAACAATAATCACTATTATTACTGTTCTAGTGCAACCATCCTAACAGTATCCCTTGAGTGATTATTGTAAGCAGCTGCCTAATAGGTTAATTTTGCTTGGTAGAGGTGCTGCTATTGTTATCAGTGGTTACTACTAAGTTCAATGGTTTCAAACTATTTCCTTTGTAGAGGGTGTGGTGAATAGATCAGGGTCATAATGATAAGTTCAGTAGACCAGATAAAAGGGAAGCTAGGTGACCACACCTGTAATGCTAACCTCAAAGTTTAGAAAAACAGCCTAATACATTGGAAATGATTTTAAGTGCTCTCTTGGTCATTTTTCTACTCAGTACAGCTCACTGTCAAGAAATTAATTCAACTCATACTCATGATGATAAGCATTGTCCACCTTGGTTATACTACAATGACACTGTTGATCAATGTAGCTGTTACCAGAGCAGTTCCAGGGATGTAGAATGTCGTGAAAGTGAACGTGAAGCTCTTTTGAGGTTTGGTAGGTGTATGACTTACGAGGAAGGAAGTGGAACATTTGTTGGTATCTGCCAGTATTTTATTATTGATCACTTTCTTGAAAATATTACAGAGCGACATTATGTTAGTATACCAGACAGTGTGCAAGATTTGAATGAGTACATGTGTAAACCACTGAACAGAAAGGGAAAGATATGCCGTGAATGTATCGATGGCTTTGGTCCAGCAGTCACTTCAGTGGGATACCAGTGTTCCAACTGCACTAGTGACTGGTATGGAATACCTCTCTACCTGTTCCTCGAGTTTGTCCCTATCACTATATTCTATCTGGCCATTCTTATCTTTCGAATCAGTGTGACATCTGCTCCAATGACCAGCTATGTCATGTATAGTCAACTTCTTGTGTTCGTCTTCACATTGGACGTTGAAGCAATTAATGTTGTAAGGGCAGAAATAAATGGTGGAGTTTACACCTTACTGAACATTGTCATCATGATGTATGGCATATGGAATTTTGACTTTTTTCGTTACATAGTGCCACCCTTTTGTGTCTCCTCTCGACTTAAAATTATTCATATAGTATTTCTGACATATGTTTCTGCCTTTTACCCTCTCTGTCTTATTGCCGTGACTTGGGTTTGCATCGAGCTTCACTCACGCAATTTTAAACCTCTAACTTGGATGTGGAAAAAGACCCACAGGCTGTTCTTTATGATGAAACAAGGCTGGACTTCAAAAAACACTGTTGTGGATGTTTTTGCTACATTTCTCCTACTATCATATACCAAGCTAATGATTCAGTCTTTGGCCACTCTAGGATATGTGCACATCGAGATTGCTAACGCTACTAATGTGACGACAGAGACAGTTGCGGTTTTGGATCCCAGTGTCGAATATTTTGGGTTAGAGCACCTTCCATTTGCTATCATAGCAATGCTCATTTTATTTTTTATTGTCCTCCTGCCTGCTCTGTTGCTAGCACTGTATCCCATTCAACGTTTCCGTTTCTTGCTGATCAAGTGTCGATTAGCTGGCCAGCCTCAAGCTGCTCTCAACTTATTCGTTGAAAAGTTCTACTCATGCTACAGGGATGGACTTGGAGGTGGGTGGGACATGAGGGGGTTTGCAGCACTCTACTTCTTTCTACGAGCCACAATCATTGCAACAGATGTTATCAAGAAGATTCCAAGTCCTGCTACAACTTGGTTCTTCAATTCTCTTATCTTCGGAGTATTGGCGATGGTCATAGCGATTGTACGTCCATACAAGAAATCCTACATGAACAACATTGATGCCCTGATTCTGTTCACTCTCTCTGTACTTTCCTTCCTATACACTCTCTACCTTTACACTCTACCTGATGACTCCATGTTTCAAGAATTCTTCTTGTACATGCTTATCTTTGTTGTATGTTTACCACAAGTAGGATTTTTCATGTACATAGTAATCATGGTGTTTCAGAACCAGTGGTTGATGAGGAAGATTCCCTCTTTCCGTAAATGCTGTCGAGTTAAACATCAAGAGCAGGATATTGAGCTGGTGAAGGCAGAGGAGGTTGGCTGTGAGCAGGGAGACCAACTGCCCGATCGATTGATTAATCCAGAGAATTATAATCACAGTGCTGTTGAACTTAGTTGCAATGGCAATATGCATGATAATCACAAACAAGAATCCCAACCTGTACGCAATGATTATTGTAGTGTCTAGCTATAGCTATAGTACTACATGTCATGTATAACTTCTGTTTATCTTGATTTGTGCGTCATAGTCATACTATTCTACATTTAATTCCATGATAGTAATATCAATATGCTTTACCCCGAACCTTATAATAAGATGTTGTATTGTCAATTTTAAGTTACACACCTCTATAATTATAATATTATTCATAGAACACCATAATATTATACTGATGATATCATGTATGATGACATGCTAGCGTCAAGTGTGACATACCTGTGTACACAAGACAATATTTGATCCTGTTGCCCAAGCTGTTTCTAGTCCACTATATAATATTATTATAATAATATTATTCTAATTATGCATGTGACTAGAGCACCTAGTCGAAACATCGCCAACTGCAAGTTTACCAAATAGCGAAGTTGTCTACAAGTGAATTCCTATGCAGATAGCAACTGTCACTTCATAGTTGAATGGTTTACCTTAACTGGACTCCCTATGACATCTCCAATGTTCATTGCACTTCTATAGTGAATGTCTACAATAATATTATCATATATCATCCCTTTATTTAATGTTATGCCTTCTTGAACCTTCTTCTATTACAATATTCCCCAACTACCCTATAATGATATATTCATTAGTCATCTCGCTATGTATAGACTTCAATGATGACAGCCATGCACCCTTATTCTGACAGGTTTCTATTCTCCAATAAAACCCTTTTAGAAAAGTCGGTATGACTTGTTCAGATTGTTCAGTGTGCACACATGCAGTGAGGTTTGATGGTGCAGTGAGCTCAGTAGAACTGAGACAGACCTTATGGGCAATTGGGCCATCATGATGGAGGTTCTGCACTTCAATGTAATTTTGTGTCATGGTTGAGTGATGAGGTTGCCCATTTTGCAAGTGGCACAGCATTTCATTGTTCAAGTTGTCTAGCCCACTAAAGGGAAATCCCTTGTGCCAGCACACCATCTGTGAAATTGTTACTACTAATAATTGTGGGGTTATTTGTGCTGGGCAGTGACAACCATACACTAAAATAATTTAGCCTGTGGTTTTTGGAGATCCTGATACTTTTATTATGAAGGTTGGGTATCAAGTCTAGAAGGTTTCCTGACCTAGCTACTCTTTGAAACCCTCCAATTCTTTAGTTGAGCATTTGTGATTGGTTGAAGTATCTTCTAGTGATACCACACCCCATGCATATAGACACATCTACATGTACATACACTCAGTTGTGATTATCATTCTCCTGTTACATCGACTATCATTTCTACCTTTGGTTTTGTATCTTCTGGGTGCATATTCACTATTAAAGTATCAAACTAATGCACTATTTTATAATGCATAGCTACTGTCATGCATAAAAATGGAAAGCTGAAGCACACTTAGATGTACTGGAATTAACATGACACGTGGTAAAGTTCCTCTAGACTCAGATCAGACTACTTATAATAATAATGCAATGGGAGATCAGATATCGTTATTGCTATTAGCACTATCACTGTATAATATATAAAGAAAAGTTTTTTGTTCACATTTTCTGTGTTATGAACTGTAATCTGGTCACCTACCTGTTACTCTTAGTATAATGATGCATAATATGTGTACTTGTTTGTGAGTGTGTGCTGGTGATGTCCCCATATACCACAGAGTGAGTAATCACCCTACTTTTGCTACTACCAGTTCAGATCATAGTAACCAGATTGTTCGTATGTTTTCTAGGTATTGTGTGGACAGATGTTCGCACTGGCAGCAACAAAGGATGATGACATGTTTATGGTTTCGGGAAATTTGAGACAACTATGAATTTGGTGTAAGAGACATCGACGTCATGGGAGACCACCTCACCATGCAGTTTGCATAGAATGCCCTATAGTGTGCAAATTTGGCATTCCAAGTGTTAAACAACAAAGTTTAATTGGTCAGATGATTACCAATGTTTGGATTTAGGTAATGTACTTGTAGTCAGCTATACAATTATCAGGCCTAATCGACAGTAACTATGCCATAAAATAAATGTCTGCACCTTTCTCCAGCACAGAGTAAGAGATACGTATACTATAGCTAATTAACCTTACCATGCTCAAGCACTCTGCATGTAAATGGTAAATATTCCACTACCAACAGGCAATGAATACTTATACATGTAATCATGGGGCCCACAGTCTAACTAGCTAAGCCTGGGACGATAATTGTTACTATCATTGAGGTAAGTTCTGTTCTTCGAAATAACATTATTATTTAATATGCTGAGAGGGTCACTTTGCTTGCACCTCATTGCATTGTGAACTACAAAGCCTTGCAAGCATACAGTCTTAGGTGAAGGATCATGTATGAGATGATATTTGTGGGTGGCATTGATGTCAACATGCATGCACAATCATAATAATTATTGCGCTACTGCTTGATGTTGTTTTTAATCATCTCCCATGAATAGCACAACTATGACTTGTATAATACTATTATTATCAGATTCTATTTATTAATTGTGAGCAATGAGAAAACGATAACATGATGACTTTATAATAATATACCGTATAGCCGGAAATATTTGGCGGGAATTAAATTTGGCAGTAGAGCCCAAAATCACTATTGCAAGAATATTTGCGGATTTAAACTTGGCGGTTCGGCACGGGATCACCATATGTGTATATGCGAGTAGGAAATTTTGGCGGATTTTAATTTGGTGGTTGTAATATAGACCACCAAACTGCCAAATTTAATTCCCTGCCAAATTTTCCGGCTATACGGTATTATGATAATGATGAAGAATTCAAACGGTGATGATTGCATATGAATGAGAATAAAAACTAAGCTAGAAAATCATGACAACTTACTATAATCGTAAGTCCCAGATGAGTGGATTACTGGAGTATCCTGTCTACTTCTATATAGTCCCTGGGGAAAGGTACTGCTCACTCTCTTCAAAGAATGTACTTTCATCATGGTCCCCAGCATTAATGTACTTGCTATACTGAAATAGATATTAGTGCTGTGTTCATGACACGAGAGTGATAGAAGTCTTCGCTTGTCCAGCCGTACACTAATAATGGCATTTCAGAAAGCCTTGCAGGGGGACAGTGATGGACTGCAGCAATTCAAAACAAGATTCGATACACAATAATAACATACTTATAGCAAGGTTCAACAAGGCTGAGGATTAGTACAATTGTTAGACCATGTTACTAGCCAAACTTTCACTGGACAAAAATTAGCTGAAGCTGCACTCTCTCTGTAATTTGACGACCTTTACCTACATTGAACTGGAGCCTCACGATAATAATTATAATACCATGGGACAGGGACTAGTAATCAAGCCAGTGGAACTTCTAAATAGTGGACATATTGGGGGCAGAACTCTTGTCCTCTATATGCAAACATAATTATGTAGAGGTTGTAGCAGTCCTCTCACGAGATCATCAGATTTATACATTGATGAGTGATATAAGGTAGATGTCCCTACTACGAGTCAGCCTGTATTATGGTCATCAAGATTAATTAATTTTTGCAAGTATTCAACTACTGTGCCAGCGTATTGTACTTTATGAGATTTATTATAAATCTGATAAATTATTGTCTCGTAAATTATTGTTTCCATTCCCTATTGAATTTTCATGCAAGTTTCTGCTTATTTTGAGAAGGATTTTCAATCTTCAATGCATCATTTTAATAAAATGATTTCTTTTTTGGCATATTTATCTAGTATTCAATCACAACTATGCCTCACTTTTGGATGGCTGCTAAGTACATCCAATCTGAGCTTTATCATGGTTGAGTTCATAGCACTGAAAATAGTGACTCACAATACCATCAGCAGGCGATCCATACTACTTTCAGTAGTGGTGCTGACGTATTTTTTTTTTTAACTTTCAATTAATTATTGGATATCTCATTCGAGTCATAACCCACACAATAGACACATTGGGAAGTCCGTAAAAAAATTAAGGTACCATTAAATTGCGTGGGCGTGAGGTGGGGGATATATGACACCTAAACCACATCAAAGTCATTAGCGAGGTGCATGTTGTGTTACCACGCCCTTTTAATTGCACAGGTCTCAGGGGTGTGGCTGCTAGAGCCGGAAGTGTTCATTTAATATCCTTCATGGACCGGAAGCCGAGCCGGAAGGGAGGGGCCAGGCCACGCCCAAAACAGCCCCACCCTGTTCCCCAAGGACCACCATTCTCAATCAAGTGCCTACTAACCACCGGATGTCCACCGGAAGCCCACAATCAATCCCAATTAAAACACACAGCTTCCTCAAGGCCAAAACACACACAAACACTTGGAGGCTGTTCTGCCACACCGCCCACACAAGAGCTCACCTCATTTCCTGTGTGGGCGGAGTAACAATACGTCATCGCAACCACATCCGCTTCAAACCATCGTCAGCTTCCGTCCAGCCGTACGGTCCCCTCCATCGCACCGGCGTACAGTGCCTCATTAACAGACATGGCCTCACCTTTGACCTCCTGCCACGCCCCCAAAGCCGCCTCGCGGGGTTCAAAGGTCACCACCGCTTCCGGGACACGCCCACCTATCGCCGAGGCCAAGTCCCAGGCGCCGATATCCAAGCACTGGCCCGTGAAGCCACGCCCAATCGGAAGCAATAAAACCTGCATTAACGCACACGCACACACTCCACACAGTGCCAGGAACACGCCCACATGCTTAATTAGGCCTAATAAGGCTTTTTTTTTTTTTTTTTTTTGTCGTTGCGGTTAATAGTTAAGAAAGAATGCTTTGATCTTGCTTTGAAGTGGGCAATTACCGGTGTTTACTTCAGGGGCCACTTCCGGTCGCTAATTACACGCGCATAATCATCCCTGGCCGATTCTAGACACGCCCACCTTCGACCAAAAGCACTCGTATGGCCTCTTCGGCCACGCCCCTTCACGATTCGCTAATTGAATTAGCCAATCCTGACGCTCACGCCCACGCACTTTAATGCTACCTTAACCACACAAAAAAAATTAAGTGATTTATAAATTATAGGGACATTTACCTTAGCCTGTAATGGCTTGAAGCTATCCCTGAATGGATAAATCTAGAGCTCTGTAGAGAGTACATACCCCCGAGTGTATTTCAAGTAGGCTAGCTTAGACCCTTAGGCTTAGACTAACGCCCATCTGCCGCGCCGTGTGCAATTTGTAGGTAAAGGTCGTCAATAGGCGCTGCTAGTGCTATGAATAGCAAATTCTCGTTACCCCGCGCGCATGCGCAAGGCAGTCGCTGTCGTCAATAGCACAACTCGCAAGGCAAATTCGGCGAAAAATTAGCGTGCCCGACCTATCGTGAAGCCTTGACTATCATAAATATTATTATGTTACTATTATTATTATTATTAATTTTAATGACAGTAGAGGCCAGGAGGTCCAATAGTCAGCATAGTATAAGCATTATAAAAAGAGGTAATGGCAGTTAATGAGAGTTAATGAGAGTGTGCTCTTTTCTCAAAAGCTACTGAAATAAATTTGCTGAGCAAGTAGATTAAGTGTTTGTCGTTACAACGTGACACAAATCTCCATTTATCAATATCTGTCAGGTACTAGGGGGAACTTTTGTTTATTTGTTTACTGTAATCAAAGAATTCTTGCCTGCGTGTATAGACTGCAACTGAACAAAAATGAATTTCATCTTCGATTGCTTGCTCTTCTGAACAAAACCAACAGGTTCTTTCCTGCACAAGTAAAGGAGCTGGAAGAGTATATCGGCCTATCTCTATCCGCAGTGCGTGTGCACTAATTCTTAGTCTGGTATGTGGGACTCTCAAAAAAGGGACATCTACCTCTATAAAGAGCGATTCAGATATATTGGAAAATGCCCAAACGGTAAGTCAACTTCCTCGCCGTTCACCAGCTATAATATTATAATTATACGCGGGATGAACATTTAACATGACGTAATCATATTTTCCATGATTGGCCAGAATAACTGGACCTACAGTAAACCTTGACTATCATAATAAAATATATTGTTATTTATAAAGAGCAATTCTTGAAACTGACAGACAGTTACGCTATCATCATGAGTTATCTCGCAATGAAAGCAGCAATGCGATTTTCGATAGTGATTATGGTTTGTGCTCTGGTTCAGGTGTTTGGTAAGCCTATACTGCATGCAATTATTATTACAGTTCGCTAGGTATATTATATTATTATTTGCCCGTGGAAAGTCATACTAGTGCTATGGCTGAGATTATACTTGCAGGATAGTCCAAATACTTTTGTTCATAACCACATGATCTGCTCGATTCACAGGATTTTTTTTTGGTGTTGCATTATTGTAAGGAAAAATACTGAATCATAATAATTAGATCTAGCTATAATGAGTTGTATATTAAAATTAATCTAGAACATGATATTATGCTTAATTCGCAGATATGGGAAATTGTCAGCAGTGCTCAAATTTAATCACTTCAGCGTAAGTATAATAATTGAAATGCAAATCACAGTAAAATATCATGTACAGTAGTCTCTTTCTCTCTGTCTCTCGTTTTCCAAGTTTCACTTGCTTCAGCAACAGTGATACTAATGTTCCCTCATCATCCATTGGCCTGGGGACAACAATGCTACTTCATGCATGCATGACATCTGCATGAAAATAATATGTGCATATTGGATGTAGATGATACTGTGCTAAAACTGTTTCGCTGCAAGAAACCAACAGGGTCGAGGCTACAGTGCCATAATGTCCAATGATAGTTTAACCCGAGATGGAATCTATTGCATCCCAAATATGAAATTCAAAATTTCTTGCATAATTCTGAGTCAGGAGGTACTATAGATGTTGTTTGCCAATCATTGTAATTGACCATTATTTGTAGTACTGTATATAGCTAGTATACATGCAGATATTTGGATTAAGTAATAACTGTGAGTCATACTGTTACAATATTGCTTATTAAATTTTGCAGTAACTGTTACAGACAGGCAAGTTATTTGAGTAGTCGTACAGTGTATCAAACTGTCATGCGCTATCGAGCAGAATCATATGCAACATATACTGCCTGCGGCTGGTTATGGAAAGATAGGTGTCGAAGGTGAATAAAATAATATCTTAAAATTATGTAGCTACCATGATATTGAAATCCTTGTTATTATTATTAATAGTGGGACTAGCTACAGGAGTGTCAGTCATGTTGGTACTAACTCCTATACTGAATACCTCATGACATATACAACTGAACGGTACTGTTGCGCTGGATATGCAGAGCAGAGAGGATCTTGTGAACGTTAGACATCAGCATGCTAACTATACCTTATGTTTGCATTGTCTATCTGATAATACATTAAAGCTTGATAGGAACCTTTACATGTTTACAGCCGTGGCACTACTGATAGAGGTGGTTGTAAACAAAATTCCAATAGCAGCGTATCAAGCAGGGAGTAAAAGTAATAACGTTATTGTTATTGTTATGACATTCTTTATAACTCACAGTAACAATAACTAGAGCACATACCCCGCGCTCTGTAGCCACTATAGTGTAGTATCTGAAGCATAGCTAACTGTTTCATGGTTTGACGACCCTTTCCAACACTGAGCTTGAGCATACGCAATCGCATCAGTTACGGTGTGGTCGAGGCATGCTGAACAGAAAATGCACGATTTGTAGCACTATTAATAGTAAGCCTTTTTGAGCAATTCGAAGCGCGTATAAGCTTATACCAGTCTACCGATTGGCTGCGCTTACAGCACGCATAAATGCCTAGAACGCGAGATCTGGCGATTTCGTGCCGACGACAACGACACCGCCGATTGCTTTACCCCTTGCGCATGCGCGCGGGGTAATAAAAGGTGTAGTACGTGCCCAGTAACAATGTGGTTATGAGGTAATTATAGTGTAATGTATGGTGTGATCATAGATATAATATGGTGTAATCTATGAGATAATTGCCAGAAAAATTCAGGGCCTTCATGGAGCCTTTGTGAGACTTGAAAATCGGTATAATATTATATGTAGAGTATCTAACGCATGTATCAAGCGAATACATTACAAGCTGAGCTGAGTGCTACTTTCTCTGACAAGTACTAGTCTCGCGGAGCCAGATCCTTACGCGGGGAGAGGGTCTGGTGGCTTGCTATACACGGAGTTGTTCTGGCGCCCTGTACAGAGCGGCCTCCACAATAATCGCGCATTGTCATTGAACATCGCGCGCCCTTTGAAAACGATAGGCAAGCGCGCGCGCCGCGCAATATGCAATATAATAATTATAAACTTAACGTGACGTCACGTAAAATGGCCAATTATTGCATTCCAGCAGAACAACTCCAGCGCTGCTCCAGCTAGCTCCGTGTACGTGTATAATCTCGTTTATCCACGGGATTACGTCATCCAAGAGAACGCGTGAAGTTCGGCCAGCGGTACTTGTCTAGTCTCGCGGAGCCAGACCCTTACGTACGTATACGCGGGGAGAGAGGTCTGGTGACTTGCTATATAGACAACACGCGTTCTCTTGGATGACGTAATCCCGGCCGTGGATAAATACAGCTAGCCTTGCGCTATACAACGTGCCGTGCCGCCATGCCGCGACCAATCCGATGTTCAGAAGCTGTATGGCGCTGTCGAGGTCGAGAGTCGGTCTCAGACGCCATCTCTGCGATTGAGGTGCCGACATCGATGTGGCTTAGACATCGACCTCTGGACATCGACAGTGTACGCACTGTGTTGACGACCTTTTACCACACGAACATTTAATGTTCTGGGCACGTGGTCAAGTAATATAATAATAATATTGTTCACATTCAGCTATCTGCAACTGTGCAAGTGGACAAACTTGTGTTGCTCCATACACTTGCCGACATGGAAGTTTAAATGGATTAATGCTTCTCAACAACAGTGTCATCGAATTAAGTCAATTAACATCCTCATGCGCAACTCTTGTGTGCACAACAGATTTACACAGTAGTGCAATAAACACAGGAAGGTGGTATTATCCAAATGGAACTGAAATCAATACTCTCTCAAGCTCAAGTGGACTATACATTACACATGGTGGATATAGGGAGGTGTATTTACATCGAAGGAATAATGTCAGTGGTCCACTTGGAAAGTACTGCTGTGACCATTACAATGCAAATATTAACCGAGAAACTATATGCACTGAAATAGGTAAGATGATTCTCATAATTATTATTATTATTATTACATGTATGCAGCATGTAGGTTATCTATCATCAGCCATAATTGGTCAGTGGTAACTATAGTACAAAATGAGAGCTAGGAAGTATAGTGCTATCCAGAATGATCAGTAGTATTATCATAGACTACGTAAACGGGATTGGAAACTGCTCACGTGAGCAGTTTCCAATCCCGTTTACGTAGTCTATAATATCTATGGTATTATCATGGGCTAGTATATTAGCTAGGAGGAGGGATAGTGACAACTTACTGGTGTAGAATAAAGTAATAATTATGACTATCAGTAAGTAGCGTACCTGGAACATTCTGTTAAATTATATTATGAGGTGCAACCCACCTATAGACTGATGAAGACAGCAGAATAGCAATTGAAACTGTAGACAAGAGTATTAAGGGGTAAAGTAAATTGATGTCAGACTGTGTCTCTCCCTCATGCTGGAGAACCCCTAGTGGGGATATGCGGCTGATTGGAGCTCTGACTGGTGTGTGTGTGTTCATGAAGTGTAGTGTTTTTAGATGCCACTGCTGTTCCATTTTTGTTTTGTTTGTTTTTGTGCATACCCATGTGAGTCAGTCACGTGATCAATGAATCTGAATCTAAGTAATCAGTTGTTGTCAGCACTAGATCTGGATATCTAGGAGTCTGAGTGACAGACTCGTAACTGTATAAAGTACACAGGTCATTCTGTGCTTTGCTGGCCAGTCACCAATGCAGTGACAGTGTAAACAGGCAGTTAAGTACGTCACAGTGGCTTTCAGTTTATTACGGTGGCCGAGAAGTATGGTGGCCCAGAAGGGTCATTTCCGTAGTTTATATAGTGACATAGCCAGGTGCCTTCCCCCAATTCCTAGGTCATACACTGAAGAGAACAGTACCAGAACCCAGTTCAGGTGCATGTAGTTCAACACTCCTGATATTATAATAGGCATACATACAGTGAGTCAATGCTATAGATCTACATGCGCATGATCCATGAGTCATATCATACCATGCATGCATGCGTGCATGTAGCGGTGAGGGTTCGCACTCCTATACATTCATTGGTATTGCTATCAATCGATACAATAGCCATTATTATTGTGTCCAGTTACCAAACACCCACACTCCTCATAAAACCATTTTGTATAATAATTATTTATGCAATCCACAGATACATCACCATATATATAGTCACGTGATACTAGCTATCCAATTCCCTATACAGTTGAGCATGTGTGCAATCCTCCCTGTCATATGGGATACCGGTGTATAGAATCCAACATATGTATATCGATATCACCTGGGGCTGCATTTTTCACATGGACTTCCCAGCACACTGGCACACGTAAGTAACCACTAACCATGTAGCATTTCTTTTGTAAGTCATGTGTACATGCAGCTATATAATATTATCAATCAGTATAGCCCTTTAGAACTCATAGGCGTAGGAAATGGGGGGGGGGGGGGGGGGGGGGGCAGTGGGGCGCTTGCCCCCACAAGCTGCAGGTAGTGGGGGCATTGCCCCCACAACCAGAGCCATCCAGTACGGTTGTTGTATTAACCCTGACAATTGGTTCACCACATGAAATTCAAGTATGAGCAAGTGTAGCTATAAGGCATGTTCTGCTTATCTTACTGCTTGCTTCTCACTGAATCTCAGTCAGAAACACTTGCCTGCCTCCCCTAGGTTCAAGCTACAGCCCTGATAGTGCAAAAAATGGGCGTAGTTTTTAAAGTAATGTGGGTGTGGTTAAAAATTTGCGTGCGCTATGCGCGCAACCCTATATTTTGCCCCCACAACCTATAGCATCTTCCTATGCCTATGGAACTGTAATACTACTGGCATTCATATATCAAGATACATGAGCAACATTTATATTGGCACTAATTCTTTAATGTAAGATGCTTACCTACACTTTACCACCTTTAAATTAGAGATGCTATATCCATCCAATGCTCTAAAGATCACCAAGCCCACTGCAGATGGTTCTGTCACCAGTGAGCATTCAGTGGTCAACCTGGAACGATCACTTTCTGGCCATGGACTTGGAATACTTACATATGTGATTTCTGGTGTTGTTGCGGTAGTGGCACTAGTAGTTGTTATAATTGCTATGGTAATTGCAGTCATTCGCTGCAGAAGACGCAAATATGCATCTGCTACATCATCTACTATACACTTTGACAATAGTGCATATGATTCTAGGTAGGTGAACTGTTGATTACTTTGATTCATGGTAGTCACTGCATAAACTCCCACATGCAGTAGCCATTTTGAATCACAGCAAAAGTTTAATGAAAAGGATGAACCCCTCTATGATGAAATAGTTGCCACAGAGGCTGCAGATTACGAGGCTTTTATTCAAAAGAAATCTGAGTATGACAATAAGCATTTAGAGAAAGAAGTATCATTTGAAATGTCACAGTGTTCTGCATATGCTGATCGCACACTTAAGAAGCAAAACTAGTGTTTATAATATATTATTATAGTGGACAATGTAGTATACTAACAGTAGATGATTTTTTAGCAGCAGTACAATTGTATTTTAATAATTATACAACTCCTGTTGTTTTATGTAAAATAACACGCTTGAACTTACTGTAGGTACATAATTATTATTGTAAGTGTAATCCTAGATCATAATACAGTTTAAATTACTGTTAATGTTATTAAAAAATAGTTGCCTGCATGTCTGATATGAGAGTTTACCAGAAAAGATTAAAGGCTGTATCAGGAGCTTATGAGCCGCAAAGGGCGGCTCATAAGCTCCTGGCTGTATATACATGACATTATACTAGTATACTGCAGATCATTGATCATGAATAAGCTGCAACTATCGCTATAGGCACAGTAATCGTTGCAGCTTGAATATACGTGTCAATGGATATATATACCGTAGAATCCCGTGATTACGCCCCCCCCCCCCCCCCCCCCCAAATATTTGAGTAGCATGGGGATCATAAATAATCAATAACAATATAAAATTACTGATAGGGAGAACATTAATTTCTCCCACATACAAGTCAAGAACACTCCAAGGATAGCATGCCGTGAATAAGTCGACATCAATAGGTCTGTAGTTATAATCAAGAAAGCAAGCGTAGGGATGTATAGTAGTTGTGATTATCTCTTATCCCTAAAAATCTTGTTTGTGTACTTTTTGGCATTGCCATCCCTACTTCATCCTTCAACAATTGTTTTTTACACTTATAATAATATTATAATAGAATACTTCAAAGCACGTAATTATTATACCAAGGATTATACTTATCTCCCACGAATAGCACAGCTGTGGCTTGTATAATAATAATAATATTTTATTATTATTATAATTTTGTGAGTGGTCTATTAATAATGAGAAAACAAAAGATATTAATGATAATAATGTTATGATGAAGAACTCGAACTGTGATGATTGCATATTATTATGAATGAAAATGAGAATAAAAAGTAAGCTATAGTATTATAGAAAATCATGACAATTTGCCATAGTCATAAGTCCCAGATGGACCTCTGGAGTGGATTACTGGAGTATCCTGTCTGCTTCTAGTCCCTGGGGAAAGGTACTGCTCACTCTCTTCAAAGAATGTACTTTCATCATGGTCAGATATCTCCCCAGCATTAATGTAGTTGCTACTGAAATAGTTGTTAGTGCTGTGTTCTTGACGTGAGGATGATACCATGATGTAGAGGAAGTCTTCTCTTGTCCAGCCGTACACTATGGCATTCAGAAAGCCTTGCAGGGGGACAGTGATGGACTGCAGCAATTCACAACAAGATTAATACACATGCAATAATAATATGCTTACAGCAAGGCTCAACAAGGCCGAGGATTAGTACAATAGATCAACTAAAATTGGTTACTAGCCAAACTTGCACTGGACTACGCTGCACTCTGTAATTTGACGACCTTTACCTACATTGAACTGAAGCATGATCATAGGACAGGATTACTAATCAAGCCAGTGGAACCTCTAAGTAGTGGATATATTGGGGCAGAACTCTTGTCCTCTATATACATAATATGTAGTAGTTGTTTTAGCTAGCTACACTCTACATGTAGGTCCTCTTGACTAAGAGATCACAAGTTGCCAGAGTACATGATTGGGTGGTATACATGTCTCTTGAAGATACCTTGAATGGATAAAATCGATAAGAACTAGAGCTCTGTAGAGTACATACCCACGTGCGTTATGCTAGCATCTATTTGCAGCCGAGTGCATTAATTGCAGCGTAAGCCCTGTAGACGACCTTTACCTACAAATTGCTGGCTGCAGTGCATCCAGTTGATAGGCGTGGTCAACAAAATGCAGTGTTTATGATACTTGTGGGGCTTACCAAACAATTTGAAGCATATTGAAGCAAATGTTTTGACGATTTCGACAGATATGTGTAATTATGAGTTGCTAAATGTCCAATCTAGCAATTTTTGCTGACAGATCGATGATAATGACAGACAGACACAACCGATCATCTTGCACATGCATGTGGGATAAATAAGGCTATGTATTTTATAGGTACTGCTGAGCAGCCAAGTGCCAACCAGTCTCAATAAATATCATCTGAGAATGATATTTGTCTGCTACTTGTGAGGGTACATGAATTATCATGTCTCCCTGATTGAAATTAAATTAAAATTAAAATTATTGCATGTGGTTTTCCATTGTGCATGGAGGCAAGTCTGCATCTCGGGGTATCAGTTATGGAAAGTTGCATGCACTGGTCCATACAGTACAGGATGGACTACCACAGTTACATTCACAGGTAAAAGAGAGGAAACCACTAATAATCTATTCCCTATTATGATTATCTAATATTACTAGTAGCTAAGATAATTTCCCTATCACCTAAGAGCCTGAGTGAGAGGCTACCGTAGAAACTGGTTGTTAAGCGTATGCGCTTATAACACGCAGCAGCATGAAAATATGCGCTTAACAGGAAGCATGCACTTAATTAAAAGTGCTAAAACACGGTAGGTGGGACGTGCGTAAAGAACGTGTCGAGGGTAGAAAGGCCTACAGCGGTGGCCAAGAAGCGATCAGAGAGCGTAATTCTCGACGTTTTCTTCTCCAGCATACTTCTAGCCTTCTTTCTGGGCTCGTGTAACCGATCACTCGTCGTTTAGGTGGCTTGCTGGGCATATGCGCCTAACAAAGAGCAGTAAAGCTCACATAAAACTCTACACTTAATAAGAAGTATGTGCTTAACAGCGAGCAGCGCTTAACAACCAGTTTCTACGGTATTGCCACTGGTCTAGTTACTGTACCTGCACCAAAGCAATTCCCCACAGTGAGCTCTTCAAAGGTCCTTGCATCTTAGCTACTTCATCATTCACCAACTCCACTGATAAGTGAATCATCAATATCATGCCAAGTATCAAATCTGCATAATATTAGGAAATCTACAATGAAGGTTGCATATCATGTAACTTTTGGAATGCAAGGATTTATGATTATTACACTATCATATAAACCTCTTCACTTATAGGTAACTCTTTGTTTAATATGTGACAGTGCCAGCTACGTAGAGCACCTCAAGCAAGGAATTAGTAGTTACTGTGATGGTAATGTCCCAGGCAAGCGACATTTCAAGGGATCAATGTAGTAGATTCTATACGAACGTATGCAACTTAAATCTCGGGTAAGTGCCCATGCAGGCCAAAATTGTGTTAAGCACCCATGGGTGCTTACCTGGAGCATTACAGTAAGCATGAAAACTAAAGCAACAAAATAAGTGCAATATACCCTAGTGTCTCTCGGGTAAGCACCCATGGGCACTTAACATAATTCGCAATTTTGGCCAGCATGGGTGCTTGCCTGGGATGAAAATCCCATACGCTTGTATAGAAGCTGCTATAGTGGCCCCTTGGAATGCGGTACATGAGCACTTACCCGAGAGTGGTGCCAGGCGCTTACCCGGGACTCTATGGTAGTACAATCCATGATGGCATATAATAACATTACTTGGATGGTGCCTAAATTGTGCTGGTTCACGCACACGTTTTTGGTGAAAATTTAATCAGAAACTTACTACAGAATCCACTTATTATGAATATGGTCAAGAATAGAATGACCCTCTGCTTTGCCTGAGAGTGTCCACGGACAATCAGTGCTGCTGCTCCATAGAAGGAATGACCCTCTTGCTGTTTATCTGTGGAAACAGAATGATAAGCTACCAGGACAGTGCTCCGGACATACTCATTTTGTTTTCAAAAATTATTTGGGATGAATAGTGAAATCATAACCCTCGGATCCCCTGCTACATTATTAATTTTTTTTCCTGAAGTAGTCTTCACAGGTATTAAATTTATAGTAATGTTCACCACAGCCAACATAGCTGGTCCACAAAGCAACCACTCTAGCTTGCCCGCTTACCGTTGACTTGCTTCAGTTGCTTGATGTAGTAGAGTATTCTGCAGTAGTAAATGACGAGCAGAGGAAAGACGATGAGGTAGTGGGCTGCTATGACCGCAGTGAAGCTCACAACCAACTTCCTCAACTGAGTCCTATACTCGCTCAATGACGAATTGGGAATAATGTTATCAACCTATGGGAGTGAGGATGACAACTGAATGCTCTCAACCACCAGACCATTAGTATCTATAATCATCAGGTTTATCGCAGAGGGAAATATTTTGAGGGATCTACTTTTCACGATTTTCATGCATAAGCTATTATCTGCAAAATTAGAACCCGTGAAATAAGCACAATTGTACCACGTACAATGGGTATCATACATGTATGATTGTGTCAGTGAAAATGAAATGATAAAGATCACCTATCCATGAAACTGAACCCTTGAAAAAGTTTCCCACTGTAAGGTAATAGAGGTGGATAATTGAGCGTACTTACCCAAGCAGCAGTTGGTTCAATGTTAGCAAATCTTGGAATACATCTGCATGTACAAACAAGTATGGCAGGAGATAATGATACACTCAGAAAGAAATTATGCTGCATCACCTACCCACAACTGCATTGATCAACATGGTCGGTCATGTCATTACTACAGATAATAGCACCAAAGGGCAGCACAGTGATTAACACTGGTAATATCCTGCATAGAAAATAAGAAACACTCATTCCAAGGCTCCCCAACCTTCTCAGTATGCAGGTTGAAAACTGGAAATAGGGCCTGGCAACACAGAGCAGCAACATAGCAGTGGAGTAGGAACCAGGGGGGCCAGGGGGGCCACTGGCCCCCCCCCCCCCCCCCCCCCCCCCCAATAATCAGACTTGATACAAAACCTTGTGTATGTATTCTTCCAATTTCATCATAATTTATCAGACTTTTATTGTAAAAGTCTGGTTTAAATTACTAAAATACAACCTCTACAAAAGAATAATTGTGGTCACAAAATTCAGTAATCAAAGCCACACCCACAACTTGTATCGGTGGCCCCTGCAACACACGATTGCTTCCTACTCCACTGCATAGGAAGTGCTGTGAAAACAATGGATATCTAACTTATAGGGCTTCAATGCTATTTGAAGTAAGCAGCTGGACTCAGCACTTACCAAGCTGAAAAGTAGACAGCAAAGACCTTTCTGAGTGGCCAACCATGATCAGGACGAACGAAACTGGTCTGAAAAAAAATCAAACTTGGGTACGACAAAGCTACTATTCGAGCACTGCTTCATAAATTTTGCTGTATGTACTACACAAATACATGTAATGCATGAATCACCAGTAGAGATGTCATGAAAAATAAATTTGGATGGATTTACAGATTTTTCTTGTAATGATACCCGTAGCCTGTATGATATTAGTATACTACTCAATGGTGAATGATAATGAATCATTATACCCCACATTGCGATGGTGCCATGCCAAACCACACTCAATCCCAATGTACACCTAGAACAAGGACGTAGCTACACCACAGTGGTTGTCGTTGTCATCATCAGCACGAAAATCGCTCGCATTCTAGGCATCTGTGCATGCTGTAAGCACAACCAATCGGTAGATATCGGTGAAAAACCAGTTTGTACGCACTTCAAATTGCTCAAAAAGGCTTACTGGCGCTAATAATTGTGCACTTTCTGGTCAGCATGCCTGTGGTTTACCAACCACACCCACTCCTTTGGCATATGCCGATGCGACTGTGCATGCTCAAGCTTAAGTTAATGTTAGAAAGGGTAAGGGTCGTCAAGTCATAAAACAGCTCTGCTGCAGAGTGTTGCAGTACTACGCTATACACAGTGGCTACAAAGCACGCGGGGTACGTGCTCTACAGAGCTCTAGTATTATGTAATGTGTTCCTATTACATCCTTGTTACATGCATACATGCGAGACATACACTACATGTGTATAAACAACAACAAACAATTCATATTCACATTATACTACAGCAGAATCGTTAGTAGAAGAGCTTATCAGAATCAGATAGTGGGGTAACTGAGCAAATCTACTTGCAATGGGTATAATACCAATGGTAGAAATGGTCCATTTATGTGGAATGGATGGAGTAGATATTGAGGTGAGAGCAATCAGCCATAGATAATGTGGACGAGATTATGTACTCTACCATTCTAAGGAATGCCAACTAACTATCTGAGGCTGTGCACTGTGCCTTTGAAGCTAGTGTGGATCCACCTACACAAACTTGACCAACCACAACTCACACAAAATTGTGAAATCATTTAAGTGGGCCTCTGGAAATATGGATAAAGTGAGGCTCAGTGCATGGCAGCTGTGTGCTCTCCCTATTACCCTAGGGGCCAAAAATGTGCACATGCAATAGGGGAAAGCTTCCTTGTCTCTGTGAGGATATTCAACCCTATCACAGTTTTGTTGAGATAGTTGATTCCACCCACTGCTAACTATACTACTTCAGTGCACCATATATTGCCGCATCCCTCCTCATCACCATGGAAACTGGCTGTACGGGCTATTTGCTGATAAATAAATTAGTGGCAGTTCTACTCCAGCAGAGGAGATGATGGTACTGTCAGTCTTCACATCAGAGCTAAAAGTAACAATCACCAACCTCATCTGTTGTGAGATTCCAGGTACAAACAGAGATCATGGGTCAGTGTGGTGTCATAACTGCATAGGCCACATCCACATGCTAGCTGGATGCAAACACAAATCTAACTTTACTGCTACATATAATTATGACCATATTTGTAGATTGAGACTACTCCTCACTCCATTCACCACAATTGGTGACCTCTTATCCATTTGATTATAGAGGTACTAATGATTACAGGAATCCAGATTATGAGAGTATCAGCACCTTTCTTACATCTGATATCTATGATGATATCTTCCGACCCCTGTGAAAACAGACTCACTAGACATGTCCACAAGCCCTATCTACCAGAAACAGCCCAGTAGTGAGGGTGCAGCAAGTATACCTAAGCATGCTGAGTTGCAACTCCGAAGGTACCTTTGTATAATATCATCGTTGTAGTTGTTAGCTGAAAAATGGCCATATCTCGAGGTCTAGGCACCTTATCGACTAGTAAGCACAATGAATCAGTCGCATTTGGCGAAAAACGGGCTTCAGTGTGCTTCGAATCAAGGGATATGGTCCATAAACGTCACAAATAGTGCCTTTTTGTTAGCCTTTGTAACCAGGACCTATCGACAGTGCCCACTCAATGCATTATGCATACAGGCCTTGTGCTTTCTGCTCATGCACATAGCACTGAATAATTATGGCCGGTAAAGGTCGTCAATAATGCTAGTGGCACACGTTTGGCCGGTGGCTATCCGCAGACTGGAATACAAAGCCCCATCGAATCAGAATGTAAGATACCTATATCTACCTAGTCTACATCTGGTGCAGAGAGAGTTAGTGGTGTTTAGCTGAGATCACCAAGAGCCCTATATTATACAACCAAGGGCTTATGGGGTCTATAAGCCCTTGATACAATCAAGCAGCAACAAAAACAGATCTATAGATTGCGCAATGTGTGCGTGGGGGTATGTGCTCTATAGAGCTCTAGTTGTAAATGTCCTCAAGTAAGCCAGACATACTCAATATTAGCATTACTCCCTTTATCTATCAAGAAAAAGCACTGTGCCAGCTATATCATTGGTTTGGCTTGTAGTACATGTACATGTACCTATAGGAAAACCACATCAGTGCGGACTCAGGCAAACCTTACCTTGTAGTGTAACACATACTTAGATTCTAAGAATATAGCAATTGATGATAATGTGTATTTGACTCAGCAGTGACACCACACAGCAAGCCCACAACCACTGACCAGGAGTGCAAACGGTGCCTAGGGTTACTCAAACTACAATTCTGGGTTAAGAAAAAGTAATACCACATGACAATTTTCAATTGCAAGTACCTATTCACATTAAATTGCAAGTTCTCCCCACATACACAATACACAATATACATTCATTCATAAACGTACATGTACATGTGTAAGTATACTACAAATGGTATGGGGTCAACCTTTACAATTTCTGGATTAACAATTTGGCCTGACTCGCCTACAGGCAAATCAGACAATTAAAATCTATCATACGATACAGGATATGATAGCAATTGCTACTACCAATAGTATATAAACATACTGTGAGTACTGAATGGTGTGAGTTGTAACCTTATCCCCAGGCTCCCCAATCTTTTCTTTCTCTCATGTGCATTGAAGAAGATCTGTGAGCCTGGTAACGAGGGTAGGTAAGTTGCAGCTCACTAGTCCACATTCTACTACAATCAGCAAGCAACAGATTTTATTGTCTACCATCTAGAATCAGAGCACATTCCCTATGGCATACACACCCATAGCAGCTATGGGAATGACTAAAAGTGAACTCATACATGTAAATAATTACTGTGCATGCAGTATACATGCATAATACTTAGTACTTCTAGTGCTCAGAAGCAAAGGGATATTGCCATTTTACTATTTCTGATCCCATAATATCTAGATCCTGCACTGCAATGACAATAATTGCCTTACACGCACGCAAGGTAAGTAGGAATAGAAGGATGACATAGTTAAAACTCCTTACCAGTATAGTAGAAAGGTTAGTCTGCTTAATGTGAGCGTGAGCAAAGAGGGCATACACAAAGGTAAGATTGATAGTCACACACTCCAAAATCTAAAGTGAGAAACGGTACACACATTCAATTTTCACTGTGAATAAAGCATCAATACGTATTATGTAGTGATCTTGATTAGCTAAAACTTTCATGACTACGCAAAGTTCCAAAACAACAGCTGAGCTGAGAGTTAATCATTGATACATGTACATATACGTGCACACACATACACACGGCAATACTATCCTGTAAACACATATATTTATACATGTGTACATGTAGTTAAGACAAAACTGCATTGTAAGTCTTTGTAGCAAGAATACTATCTCGTATGTTAAATATGAGGGTCTTCTCCTGTTGACATAGAGGGATTAAGGAACACTATCACATGTATACCACATGCATTCATGGGTAATCAGTCATGCATGGGCTAGTAACAAGCTCTACATGTATAACAAACAACGGTTGTTCAATTATTCCCTTACAACAGTAAATAGGGAGACAAAGAGACATGCTATTTTGTGCTGTGACATCCTCCCAAGGTAGATAATCCCTCCAGTGACCCACAGGGTGGCCAGCAAGCAGTCTGCAATCGACAGCATGAAGATAGGGTGCACCTAGAACCAATATAATTCTCATATAAGCTGGCTTAAGGATATGCATACAGTACTGTCACAATGTACACACTAGTACAAATTACGGTACATGGAACACAATATACAGGTACCTCAAAGCACTCAACCAGCGAGCTCAAAGATAAAATCAGACAAATCACATAGCAGAAGCAAATCAAGTAACACAACACAGATACCAGGGAGAAACTTTTGCGAATTAGTATATAGGAAGTGAGCATTTCGCAGAGAAGATTTTTGCAAAATGATAAATCGATCATAATAATATATATACTAGGTTGTGAGCATGAGCAGAGAGCACATGGTCTAGATACAGTGGGTAGCATCTATAGACATTGCCAATAAAATGCAGTGTTTATGATGTTGGGCTATGCCAAACAATTTAAAGCATAGTGAAGCCAGTTTTTGACAATTCTGACGGATTCATAGTGCTTACTAGTCACTCAGAGGCCTAGATCTCAAGATCTGTAACTTTTCATGGCAGACAGATGACAGATAAACCACCAAACTGCTTTACTCCTTGCTGCACATGGCACGTAGGATAATTATATATTCCATATTAATTCCCAGAACACCTAAGTTTTAAATACTTATGACCACAGGATGTACATGCAAACCTTAAGTACCAAAAAACACACAATCGAATCAAGTGTCACATTGACTTACTACAAATACATTTATAGCAGCTGATGGAGTTTGGTTAGTGTCAGCTTACCTTGGGACTTCTGACTTGTCTCTTGATAATGACAGATACTATGATGGACACAGCACCTAGGATACTGCAGAATGGAGTTAATCAAGCCTCAATCATCGCTCTGTTACAGAGTAAGCACACTGCTGCTGTAACATACATGTGTTTACATTCAGTTCTATAAGCCACAAGGTGTACAGGCCTACATGCCAGGGCAGCTTTCAACCATTACCAAGCAACATATACCACAATAATCTTTACCCATAGACATATAATGTTTCAATTCCCCACACTGCTAACTCAGTTACTGGTTAGGAGTAATAGGGGCATGACCCTTAGGGCTCATAGAACCCCTTGCCTGTATACTGGTATAGCTAGGGCTACTAAAGCTCACCTGAGAAGAGATGTGACTAGCCGGATACTAGCCAGGGCACTCAGCTTTGCAGTGTGCTGTGTGTGTGTGTGTGTGTGTGTGTATGTGTATACAGTTGCCTAGCTATTGAAACCAACGTTTTGTTTTTTTTTTATAAAAAATGTAGATGATCATAGCCAGGGTAGCCTGATGATGAAAGGGGGTCATGGCAATCAGTTACATAATATGACTACTACATGTATGTGTGTGTATGTGTTACTGTATGTGGTGAATATACAAGTGAAGTAATTATAATAAGCTCCACACTTTTGGTTTATGGTATGTTAACGTTAACATTGCATCTCTCTCCCTCTCTGTCTGTTTCCTCTGCACGGAGTACTAGAACTACAAACTATACAATTACAGGTGCTGTCATTTGCGAGTCAGTGTCTTGGTATACTCATCATTGGTGGCATGAGACTACCATGTGCACTGCTAATTTCAATTTCATGGCTAGCTGGTAACAGTGTACACTTAATATTATATCAAATTAATTGATTATCGTCTATAAAAATTAATTATGTCCAGAATCGTTTTGGTTGCGCACAAATTTACACAGTTATTGACAGCTGTGTTGAGAATGCGAATTCCTACAGTATACACAGACTGTATGATACTCTCGCTACATATCGCCGTGCTCAATCACTTACGGTCGCGTCCATAGGAGTCTTGCAGATTAAAGTCATATTACAGTAGTCCCGGCTGTCCTCAGATCCGAGAGCCATGCTTCCATTGCTGATTCCCGCCAAATAGGAATGGATATTCATTGTCTCTCAGTGGAGTAAACTAGACCACATCCAAGCCGATGCACAATCACTCAGACCGCGCAATCGTGACCTCAGTGCTGACTCGACAGGTTCATTAACTCCAATTAATGCTCACTAGGCGTACACAAGGAAAACTATGTCTCCACATCATCCGTGATCTCCAAGAAGATTTAGACCCCGTCTCGTGCTGTTCGTAGGACTGGTTCTCCATGGCCAGTAAGTCGAAAAAATCTGAGTCTAGGGAGAGACACAGACTGCCTCCCGAACAGCAGAGGGAGCTAAACAAGGATGGAAGATGTAGGAGAATACTGTGTGACATTCTGAGATTGCGTGTGCTCGCCTACATAGCGAGGCAGCCGGCCCCTTTTATGTTCATTCTTTCCTTGTTTCTGATCTCGATCACTCTTCCCTTGGTGGGTCTGTATATCAGTAGAGTGGACGGTCTCCCTGATTTGGATGCCATGCAGGTAATTGTTAGTCTCGAAACCAGACTGCTCCCACCGCAGCGTTTAGTTCTTTCAGGATAAACACGCGGAGGGAGGGTCTGGGAGACTGCCTATACCGTTTTGGATCCCGATTATGCAAGATGTATGTGACGTCACGCGTTGGGGGTCCGCCCATACGATGTCAAGAGCCAGCCAGTAACGCTCTTTTTTTGCTGTTAAGCAAACTAAAAGCCTTCTCTACGATCGAATTAGCCTTCGAAAAGCATCCAGAGGTACTAAATTCAAAGAGAAAAGTCGATCTGGTGGTTCAAGATTTCAAACGTGTGACGTCACTCGCGTTCTGCAATCTGATTGGCCCGCCAAGATCTGTGCGCGCGGATCCAAAACGGTATAGGCAGTCTCCCAGACCCTCCCTCCGCGTGTTTATCCTGAAAGAACTAAACGCTGCGGTGGGAGCGGTCTGGTTTCGAGACTAGGTAATTGTCAGCAGTTGTTACCCCACACGTATGTAACCTGTGTGTAACATTAAAAACATGGGAGTGGCCTGGGGATGAGGCTACATGTATGTGAGAGTGTTAAAATTGCTGAGATTGCTATCAGAGGTGCTGTGTGAGATGATCTTTCTTAGCTCTTCCCTATGTAGTGATATTATTAGGGACGCACGCGAGTGCAGGAATTTCCTCACTCAGCGCATAACTGCGCATGCCATGGCCATTGGCAATTGGTAGGATGCGGTGAGGATACCAGATTTAGCATTGCACCACACCCCACAAGGTAGGCCGAGCGCTGGGTGGGGCTAGCTAGCTAGCCTTGTGCTTGGCACGTGCCAAAGCACGAGGCTCAAGCTAGCTAGGGTGGGGCAAGGTTGCCTCAATACGAGTTGGACGGTACTAAAATCCTTGCGTTCTATAGATTTGTTTGGCCGTCTCTGACGAGACGTTAGTTAAGAGTAGGAGTCCGAAAGTGTAGTATTGGATAGCGATCAACTTTTGACATCTATGTTATGAAGGAGCTGATAAAGGGACTACAGCGTATGTGGGAATAGTTCCACGGACGCAATAGTACGCCCACACAGTAAGTCCAAATTTTAGTTAGGTTAATTGTCAATTTGACATGTTCAAAGAGTGGGCCGATTGTCAGCCAATCTGTGAGGAGTAATGAAATGGGGGCCACAACTGTGACAGTGGAGTGCGAGCTTTAAGGGAGGCGCACAATTTTTCAAATGGGGTACATACACTTAGGCAAGACGAAGCGTTGTACGGCTTTGTACACTTGGCAGCAGGTTAGCAATCTGATCAACAGTTGACAAACTGCAAGGCTGGCCTGTGTTGCTCTGGTGACCAAAAGCGATATTTTAGAAATTTGGGAAACCTTGTAAGTGCAACCAGGACACGAGTGGGAACCTCGCTTCACTCGGAATTATGTGCACTTTGGTATCTTTGTCCTTTCACATGCAGAACTGGAATGCATATATTGGCAGACTTGGTAGGAAAGATTTCTGCTTCAATGTCAATAAAAGTGAGATGAGTGGAGTGCATCAACTGCAGGATGTGCTGAGTCAGAGCAGCATTCTCAGTGATAGTGGCGATATACTCACTGTAGGAGTAATAATTAATTTTACAGTAGACAAAGCTGTCCTAACACCAGCAAACAGAGTCTTACATGGGAATTTCACTGGAAAAGATTTTACTACCCAAATTAGAGGTAGGTATACACTGTACCTTAAGTGTCATCATAGCATACAAAAGTGAAGAGTGCACTTTCACTGTTTATGGCATCATCTCTGCTTCCCAAGGTTGACAATTGTGACATACAAGCCTTGAAGGTGGATATTAATGGGAATAATCATAGCACAATTGTAGCTATGGTCAGTATTCTAGGTGGAACATAGCTTATTGGAGTGTGTCAGCATGATTCTATGGTACATGCACATGCTACTTTACATCATTCATGTTGCACACACAAAATGGACGCCTTTTCTACAGATTCAAGTGGTAAAAGAATTGATGACGAGATTCATATCCACTTATTGCTGAACACTTCAGCTGCCAACTTGACGCAAGGTAGTGTTGATATCCAAGTCTACACAATGTATGTATACCATGTTTATGGCTAATAAAGTGCAAGATTTAATTAGCGCAAGAGAATTTATGTTCTAGGACTTTTCATAATGTAGTATGCTGTGTGTGTTTAATAGAATCCCCTATTGTATGGAGTGTCTAAGTGTCTCGATAAAGCGTATTGCATGTTTTGAGCACTGCTTAGACTTGATAAAATTGATCAGTGTTTGTTACAGTCTTGCATTTTTATGGTAATAACTGTTAATATACTATTGAACTATTGGCACATAATCAAGCTCTTGTGGTGGCTTGTGTACTATATTACTTTGTTTGTGTACAGCCTGTCCAGGGGAGTCAACACAGTGCAAGGTGGAGACATGCGTCCTCATCACCGCCCCATGGGATGCTGTGCCCACCAGACTACCACAGGTACACCACAATGCTACATTCAGCAATAAAGTTTATGGGTAAGTTCACTGAGTGCACATGTATAATATGAATGTGACAGGAGAAGTCCACTGTTGAGTGGAGTGAAAATTTGACTGCACCACAGAAATTCAAAGTATTAGGAACCCATCTACAATGGAAAAACAGTGGGCCAAAACATCTTGCCCCATCCTAAGCTTAGGGGTTAACTGGTGGCCACGCCCCTCTTATAATCATGCCCATTTATGATCAATAACAGTATGCGCGATGAAACTGATACTTGCTGATATTTGTAAGGAGTGTGGCTACTTGCCTGCAAGATTTTCACTATTGCACAACCTCATATTAGTGTCCATTGTGCTTAGTACTAGTAAGGTGGCTACAATGGTATTGCATAGGACAGTGCAGTGACTCTTTTAACTGAGGCAGTAAACTCTGCAATAGAGCTGATGCCATGAGCGAAGGCTCACCCTGCCTGATGATATGATTTTCCTAGTATCATTTTGATATTACTATGGATTGGCCCAATGTTATATTATTGAATTTGACTGTGCTATACCTTTTCACATGTACATGTACATATATCACCAATAATAGTACTCACATGTATGCAAGAAGATACTTGAAAATAGGTATCACCCTAAGAAAATCGCAATAATAATAATAATATTATTATTATTATGTTATGAATCTTATGTACCCATTTCTCAGGTCTGATACTAACCGTCGTCCTAAAGAGTGTAGTCTGTACAGGGGCATTAAAGATCAGTTGAATGCTGATCGTAGTCCATCTTTACTTAATGGATCTGTGGCGTACTATAACATCAGTGCACGTACAAGAGTGAGGAATATCATTCTGTGTTCCAAAGCTGATAAGGACACCTTTGACAGCCTGTACCTCCCAGCAGTTCACAGAGGAGCTTCCAAAGGACATGGAATCATTAGAATCAATTTAAATAAGGTATGTATGGTCATTTGAATAACTATTAGCCCTGTGCGTTTTACTGATGTGATATTATTATTATTATTATTATTATGCTATACATTTGCTCGTGTACTTGTATCTTCGCAGAAAAAAACACCTGCGCTTAATAATGTAGTATGCCTAATAGCGAGACATAATATGGCTGCATTGAAATAAACATGCATGCTCACGGTTTCTGGCCTTACTTAAAGGGCAAACTAGCCATTATGACTCAACTAACTCGAAGAAGCTGGAACCCTGGGGTAGCAAGCAAGATTCACTCATATACTTACCATAACTTCACAATAGTGATTGTGCATGCGTGTTCCAGGGTCAGCTACATACATGTATGGACACATATACTTTAGACCTTAGCAGGAAATTGAGCCCAATGTGGGGGGTAGGCCGATATTCCATAGTGGGCCCCCTTTCGCGAGGATACAGTGTATCAGTGGTATCATATTATGCAAAATACACATAATAGCAAGTAGTTAGTGTAGGCCAGCAAAACGGTATGCTCATTAGACAATAATTATGCACTTACTGCAAAATATAGTAATTACTACAAGATAAAGTCAATCATAGTCTCTCCTTTTGCTATTGGGAAGCACTGGAGTGCCTATTATCATTATAATAATTATTACTGTAATGAAGGGTCATTGGAAACAATTTGTCTTCTCAACACAAGGAGCTGCATCTCTGGCCATTGAGCATTAGAGCATCTGAAAGTAGGCAGTCTCTGTGAATGGCAAGTCATTGTACTGGTTCTGACACAACCACAGCTTCTTGGACGGCCTGTAAAATAACCAGGCCACTTACAATATAGTGATCTGCAGCTAGGTATACGGCTTGGAAAGAGAGCTTGCTGTACCACCATAATACATGTGAAACTTGTATATAGGTCTCTATGAAGAATTTGCAGAGTGGCCAATCAGATCACTGTATTTGTTACACTATTATTCTAAGTCGAAATTTGGTATGGGTTATAGCTGCATCGATCGTACTAACTATAGTGGGAATATCATTCTAATAGTAATCAGTGGTGATGCTTTGATGTGGACTGTCATTAATATTGTATTCTCTCCCATTCAGGAAGACCAGCAAACTGCAGCCAATCACATGTACATTGCCGCACTAGCAATTGCAGCTCTGGCAGTTGCCTTTGCTATTAGCATTGCCTTCACAGATCGACCCCCACAGCCCAAATCAAGTCAAGAGTAATTAACATCAATGTATTATTTAATTTCAATGAATGTTTAATGAAGAATTTGACCACACATTGATCAACTGGGTAACTGAATACCGTATAGTGGGAAATTTTTGAGGGAGAAAACTTTCGCGGATCGGTAGGAAAGGAGCATTTCACAGAGAAAACTTTCGCGGACTGTTAAAACTGGTCGCATAATGTGTGTGGCATGCCTAGAATTTCGTGGAGAAAACTTTCACGGATGGCTGAAAAATTGCGAAATTCGTGAAAATTTTCTCCCTCGAAAGTTTCCCGCTATACGATATTTAATAAGTATGACACTAAATGCCATTTCCAACTTAATGTCATCACCTGTCCACGTAACGCTAGTCATCGTAATAAGGACGAACACATGCTCTATAATATTACGCTGCAGTAACTAATTAAAAACTGAGCTGCTTGCTATTCATTCACTTTACAACTATTATAATCATGTCCAGGTACAGTATACTGTCTTCAGTGAATGCACTTGTGTGCAGAACCCTCACTGCTGAATGCATGACTCCCGTGTGTGTAGCATGGCTGTGACTATTATGCTCCCAATCTCACTGTGCATGTTGGGACTCGGGGAGTATTGAACTACTGGCAAACCCTATACTTGAACAGGGTTTTGATATAATAGAATGGTACTGTTTGCTGCAGAACTTACTGGCAAACATAGAATTGGCGGATGGACAAAAGTCGCTGAACGATTGCAGTTACTCCTTGGTCTACGGTTTGCAGCATAGATTATATAGGGGAATAATATGTTTGCAGCGAGGGTTAACAATCCTACACCTAGTACCTGGTCACGTAATATTTTGACATACATACATATATACATGCATTGTATTGTTTTTCTAACATTGGGAAGCTACAATAGAAAGACATAGTACAACAGTGTCGTGTTATTTGCAAAATTTATCCCGCATGCATATGCAAGAGGTCAAGTGAAAGCTTCCCTGTGTTATTCGCTGTCGAGGTAAGATTGCTTACTTGATGTGATGACCCTTTACATGGTGCATGTGACCACATCATGACAAAGGCTCTACATTGATTATAATTAGCTAGCATATACTGGGAAATTTGATTATCTAACACAAACTTCACACAATATCATATGCATTGGCGTGGAATCCTGTAAAAAATAGTAAATCAAGCGGGGTGCAATAACACAAAATTAATTAATTGTAACATGACAATTTGTACTGTTAGTTTTTAGTAGGTGCTTCAGCTGTGAGGCCCAGCTAGCAGTCAATATTCTTCAAATGCTGTTCCTTGCAATTGCACTGTGCTGCTATTCCTCAGCATCAGCAGGCTCATTGTGCTGCTCTTCTTCATTTTGTCCGCGTTCTTCAACTCCATGTTCATTATGACACCTCTAGATCTCCTTATCTCCAAAGGCTCTGTCAACCAAGCCACCAATAATCTCTCCTGCTCCCCATATTGCAAACCCTCCCAGGGCCCCAAGGGCAACTCCAGGTGGACCGAATGGTGCTCCCATGAATGCACCTGCAGTATAAAATCCTGGCATTTTTTCCCCAAGCATTATATAATAAGAATGGTATTTGGGAATTACATGTATAGGCAATTTATTTGAGAAAATTATAATACTACTATATAATAGTTAGACACTGTTTAGGAGGTTTCTATGTGATTTAGAAGACCGAAGGGCTCTGTGTAGAATCCCGAGTGAAGCGAGGGTTCTACTGAGCCCTGAGGTCTTCTAAATCACGTAGAAACCGACTAAACAGTGTCTAACTACTTTAGATCCTAGCAACAATGCCCAATAGCTTTATATATAAAACAACTGCCTAGCAACAAACTAGCCGTAGGCAAACAAAATTTACCAGGTTTTTTATGGAGCTTACAAGGTTTTTTTATTAAGGATAGATACTGCAGTTCAACCAATCAGATCACTGTATTTGTTACAAGTAGGATATAATTCTGCATTAGCACTGAACATGTTATGGGACACCTGCATGTAGCTACATGTCCCTATTGTGAGATACCACCTTCCCACTGATACACCAAAAACCGAAAATTATTGTCTCTGATCACTACATTTTTAAGCAATGAAAGTGTGAACCCGTATCAAAATAAGGTAGATATAATATTATTCATTTTATTATCATATTATGCAATGTATTGTTTTTTGCTGACTCAGCGGGTTGCGTGGGCGTACATTACAGCCTATGGCAAATGTGCTCTAATTAGTAATCCGTGACCAACCTCCTCTGGTAGTGACAAGAGTATAATACTCTTGGTAGTGACCAGTTCAGACTGTCTTATTGGAGACTCGGAATAAAAGTAGCAAATTCAACTTAGTAGGCAATAGTTCTAATTAGGTATAATACAATGGCCCCCAAATCAGAAACTTCCATCTTTATTAGCTAGTATGGATGTCGCATAATGCCTACATATATAATATCCCTATAGGTACATTAATTAGTAAGCATTATTAGGCATGCATGTTTGCACGCATTAAAGAAAAGAACTATTAATAACTAGAGCTCATAGAGCACATACCCCGCGCGCTTGTGTAGCTTTTCAGCTGTATGAATGTGCATAAAATAATAGTCATTACTAGATAATAGCTATATCACTGTAAAGAATTAGAACTGTTCCTCTCAGACAAAAACAGTGTGCTTATATATGTAGACATCATCATTATCCTGTGTACACAGGTATACTCAGTCTGTTTGTGTCATCACTGAGGGTCTTGATCTTCATACCTGCAGGAGAGAATTATAGTAGTAAAAGATGTCATAGGTAGTGCTATTGGCAGGGATTGATTTATTGTGGTGTGATGGATTCTTTATTGTGCTAAACACTGAGGTATGATGAATTTTCATCCTTGTTGGGATTTTGATTTACTGACGTGCTGGTGGTTCTAACTTCAGAGGCCATCTTTGAAGTACCCTCGAGGGTGGCCTGTGAAGCAGCAGTAGATATATCGGAGACCAACTTTGAAGTACCCAAGGTAGGTGACCATGAGGCTTTACCCTAAAGGTCGTCTTTGAACTACCATGAAGGTAGGTGACCGTAAGGCTATCCTCACTGACCATCTTAGAACTACCATTAAGTGGGTGGTCTCTGAAGCAGTAGCAGATACTTGACGAGTTCTTCACCCTAGTTGGGACTTTGAAGTTGGCTTCACCCAATAGGGATTTAGGAGATAAGAGTGAAGATTTGTACTGATGTGTTGGCGTATCCAATTTCAGAGGCCATCTTTGAAGTACCCTCGAGGGTGGCCTGTGAAGCAGCAGTAGATAACTCCAAGGCCATCTTTGAAGTACCCAAGGTAGGTGGCCATGAGGATTTACCCTAAAGGTCGTCTTTGAACTACCGTGAAGGTAGGTGACCGTAAGGCTATCCTCATTGACCATCTTAGAACTACCTTTAAGTGGGTGGCCTCTGAAGCAATAGCAGATCCTTCATGAGTTCTTCACCCTTGTTGGGACTTCGAATTAGGCTTCACCCAATAGGGACTTGGAGATAAGAGTGAAGATTTTGTGAGTGGTACTGATGTGCTGGTGTATACTTGAAGGGAGGTGACTGTGAGGCATAAGGCCGTCTTTGAACTACCATGAAGGTAGGTGGCCATAAGGCTGTCTTCATTGACCACCTTAGAACTACTTTTAAGTAGGTGGCTTTTGAAATTCTACTTGACACATATTTAATTTGTATCTTATGTAGGGAAAAATGAATTACAATGAATTAATATTAATTACTCACGTGCACCCTATATACTATTATACTTACGATGGTAATACTCAATCTCCATCAAGAATTCGAAGACGAGATGAGATATGGAGTGAGATAGCTATACGAGTGGTATCACAGTTGTGGATGTAGATGGAAGTGTGTGATGTAAACTGCAGACTCGAATGGCAGACTTGAATCGGTTACTATAATACCATGTGTGTACATAAGAGATACTTCATAAGCTATAATAATAATATTACTGTAGATATTATATACCTGATATGTGCTATATTTGGAATGATAAACAAGTGGCATCATGATCCGAGTAGTATGTGTCGATGACATCTACAAAGCTGTTTTCTATGATGCCATTAAAATATATGTGGTCCAAAAGTGACCCGGAGTCTGTGGTGGGTACTTGAACCAGCTGAGAAAATCCTCTGGATGTCATCAACTGGAGCAATCTGGATGAATTTGATCTTGAAATATCTTCATTGAAGTCGCCAACAATAATGGTGGGGACTATCTGGGGAAGATTTGCTAAATAGTCACCAACGAGAGACAAGAATGTGGCTAGATGTTGCTGTGGACGTCTGTAGACTGCTATAATACACATTCTGCCCACAGAATTAGTGGAACTTGTTTTTACAGTCAGTATTTCCAGCTGAGGTGGATGAGGGACATTCATCCTAACAGGCTGTAATGAAGAGGGGCACACTATCATTATTCCACCCTTGGCTAGATCTTCAGTGCTTGTTTGGATACGATCCTGTCTGAAAACTGTACATTCTTCTGTCACAGGCAAATGGCTACTTTCAAGGTGCTGTCCAGGCTGGAGGAAGGTCTCAGTGAAGCACATGATGTTCACTTGCTTCATAGCTTGATCTCTGATGATATCTTCATACTTTGCCAAGAATGAACGTACATTCAGATGACTGATTTTCATCCAGCCATCCTTGAGTACCTTTGGTAGTGGTTCACTGGGGAGACTCTGTGTAGATAATCTTTTCATTTCACTCACAATACTTTCACTGACTTTGATGTTCTCATGTTTAAAGTTTTTAATGAATAGGCCTTGAAGAGTTTTCACTCGACTAAAGGCTACGTATGCTTGCCCTGCATCAAATTTAACTTTCTTCATATCAACAACAATTTGATCCATTGTCAGTCCTTGCACTTTATGAACGGTAGTGGCCCAGGCTAGCACAAGTGGAAACTGCCTCCTACTTGCTTCAGCAGCTTTGTTCTTTCCGATGAAGAATACTGCTTCATATCTGCTGATAGGTACAGCTTCAGGATACTGGCTGCGGTACTGACTCTGTGCAATTGCTGTGACACCTACTCGGGAATGATCAAACTTGACAAGGACCAAGGTGACTTCACTGCCAGTTTTGATGATATCTTCAATAGTTCCTCGTGCACCATTTACTAATCCATCTGAAACATCAACATTAACAGTCAGCATTACCTTGGCACCAACAGCAAGATGTAGTTCACTGACGAGTCCTCCTGTGTCAGCTTTGTTGTTTGATGGTTTTAAGTTTAGCAATTGTGTATGCTTGTCCTTGGTGTTATCGATGGCTTTGATGACTACATGTTGTTGTTCTGGAGCAAGTTCCCTTAATTTTGATCATCCACATGAGCATTGCGAGCATATACATGAAGTGCATCATGAGGATAGCCAGGATGATCGTCTGTGATGACTCATGATTCCAGTACCTTGATGTCCTCATCAGTGCAGGTGGCGGTGCGCACTCGACACAAAAGCTGGGCAAACTGGCTATCATCTCTTTGTCTCATGATCTCATTCAGCTCAATCATTTTGAATTCATCAATCCAGAGGGAGCCAGACTTATGGAGCCGTGCATAGGCATCACCAACCTCTGCGAACACATGTGGCTGTGCAACCGGTCGTAGTTGGTAAAGATCACCAACAGCAAGTATGCTGATATCTCCAAAGGTTGTGTCATCTCCTTTACCCTTCAGCTGCTGGAGTCGCTTGTGGATCTGGAGCAGCATATTGGAACCAACCATAGAGACCTCATCAATGATGAGCAGTTGCAAATTGGACAGCTTTGTTCTGAGAGTGTTCAGCTTGTCCTGTGTGAGAGGCTGGGAGCTAAACTTTGATGTACCAAGTAGAAGCGCTGAGTGGATAGTCAACTCCTGTGGGTGCTGTTAGCAACACTACCACATCTTCTGGTTCCACTTGTCCCGAGAGGAGCAACAACTTTATTGCATCTCTGCGAATGAGTGAGATGACATAGCTTTTACCAACTCCACCCGGACCACTGACAAACACTCTGTAAGGCTTGATAGCTTCTCCTTTCTTCATAGCTATGACAGCATCTTTACACCATCTTCTATGATAGTTCACAATCTGCCGTTGCTTGGTGTTTAGACCTCTCATGAGTTGACGGTACTCATCTGGTGAAATAAGTGCTCTGTTGGTTTCCAAGCTAAACCTCTGGAGCAGGGGAGTTGTTTGCTGCTGCTGAAAAAGGGATGCATTTGCATCCAAGTCTTCCTGCTCAATGGTTCTCATTTCTTCAACACCCTCTGCTTGAGCTTGAGCTTGTTGTTCTGCTGCACCTGGAGCTACTTGGTCCCATGCATGCTGGGGTGGTCCATGCTCAGTTAGATCATCAATGGCTTCATCAATTTCAGTAGCATTCTGACTGTACTTCCTTTCATTCTCCAAAATATCATCCTTTTTGTCTTCATAATGACTTCGGAAGTCCATATATCCACCCAGCAGGTCAGAGTTTTCATCTCTCCATGGAAGATAAAGCATTATCTTGGATCTGTACACCTTACTTGGCTCTTTCTCTTGGTTAAACCGGTGAAATCGAATAATGGCTTCTCTCCTTCGTTTGTACATGCGTCCAAGGTCATTCTTAAGTTTAATGCTTTCACTTCGTCTACTTTCTCCATCTTCAGCTCTGGGCAATACGTCACTAGTCTCGTCTTCTGGAACCTCTTGTCCGCTACGAGTCGTATAATTAGCAGCAAATTCAGCAAGACACATGTGATTTAGTTGATCAGGTCTAGCAGCATATCTATCTATCAAGCTGGTCTGATAGATATCTTCCGAGTCTTCATCCATGTGTTCAATGAGATTGATAGGTTTCAACAGGGATACTCTGTCTTCCTTGGCAGCTGTGTTGACAAAGATTACTTTCCTGCTCATTTGTTTGAGTGGCAATGACAGGATTCTGTACACTGCTTCTTGAGCACTGACTTCACGATGGTTGAGGAAGACTGATCCAAGACGTCTCAGCTGGGTTCTAATTTGTTCACCTCCACATTCTTTGGACACCTGCTTCAGTAGTTCACCCATTGATCGTTCACTCTTGAGCATGTATGCAGCTATGTACATCACACATGCATATGGATCCAGGATATACTGCAAATCCATGTTGGCTTTCCATATTCTGAGGACATCTGGATTATAAGTGTTGATCCATGATTCTGATGGTTTTCTTTGCATGACAACACTGTTTCCAGTGGAGCATATCTTCAATCCACACAGGTATATGTCAGATGATACTCCTGCTTTCAGAAACAGTTCATCCATGCTGATATCTTCAGGAGTGTCTTTGTCATCTAGAATTTTCCGCACAGCAGCTAGGGCTTTCACTGCCTGTTTAGCTTGTTCTTCTGGATATGTGGCAGCAGTGGACTCACGAGCAATCACTGTCTTTGGGCTTGGTGGACGAGGGTAGTGGAATCGACACTTGCCATGTCTTCTGCATGTGGCTGAGTGGCGGTGCTTCTGAACTTTAGAGACCAGCTGAGACAACTCTTCATCATCTGGGATGTTGCATTTGACATACTGGTCAATGAAGCTGCACACCTCTTCGTCAGTGTTGATATTCAACTTGGGTGCATCCTTGATCCAGAGGATGGTGTGAGCATGAGGAGATCCTCTGGCTTGGAACTCGATTCTAATGGCATAGTCGACTAGTTCACCAAGCGGATGAGCTGTACTCTTGAGGAACAGCTGAAAGAAGGTGTTGAGACGATACTGGAAGTGTCTGGCTGCAGTGACTGGATTTTGTCTCAACCACTTGCTCTTCTCCTCAAATGACATTGTTTTCACATCGTCATCAGTCAGTAAGGTGCCATACTGTCTGGCTATTGTCTGGATGACATCTGGCCACTGCATGTCAGCTGCTGAGAGAGTGAAGAACCATGTTGGAATTCCTAGCTGCCTGATCATCCCAAGCACATCGTACATGACTCTTTGGAAATAGGCCGGTGAACCACGTACATTCTTGAGGAAGCGGTAAGCATGGTCTTTTTGGATCATCTCGTTGACAACATGCTGGTTTTTTATTGATCCTGCAGTGAGCACCTGTCCTCTGTGCAACCTCCCCTGAGTTTGTCTGAGTGCAATACTAGCATCATCAGCAACCTGTTTGCTTTCAACAGCATACTGTGCTGTCAGCAAGTACTCAATATCCCTCGCAAATCTTCCATCTGCATCAAGCAGTCTCTGGTTGAAGTACTTGCGAACTGTGAGCTTTGTCTTTCTCTCAGTAATCAAACCAAATTTTCCGGTGGGATATTTGGTTGGGTTGCACATTTCTTCAAAGTGTTTGTCTTGGAGGATACTGATTGGCTTGTGTCCTTCACCTGGAGCAATAGCAAAGATGTTATCTGATGTTGCATCAACTGTATCTTCCCTCAGCAGGCAGCTATCATAGGGCAATCCTCTGAGCTGGGCTTGATGCTTTAACGCTTCCTGATCTTCAACAAATTCTTGGTCACATTTTTCCTCTGGGGATACAGGTACCTGACTTTCTGAGAGAGTGTTAGCAGTGCAATGTTCTTCAAGCTTAACAAGAGCCTGGTAGTGGAATTGGCCAATCAAGCCTAGGTGGATGACTCCAATGGAAGTGTGGTGAGAGGTTCTGACTAGTTCCATGTCAGGATTGATGGTCGAGATGATATGTATGTCGACATGGAGCATGTCAGCCAGTCCCTGAACAGCTATGTGATCTCCCCAGGCACCTGCATTCAGTCTTTCTAAATACTGCAACCATCTCAGTTGCTGTCTCAAGTCAGCATCCTCAACAGAACTAATGACCTTGTCTTGCCTGGTTGGTGCTTCAGTATCTGCATTATGGGGATCATCAGCTACTACGGGGGCTGATACATAATTCCTCAAATGGGAAGAGCCATGTGTGTATGGGGAACTCTGCAGGTGTTCCACAAGCTCTGCTCTCAGATTTCTCCTACCACTCTGGATGCCAATGTTCTCGAGTTGCACGCCCACTGCTGAAAAGAGACAGTCTCCATCTCCGGGTACATCTTGAACTGCAAATCCTCTCTCCCTGGCCAGGGAATTCAAAGTAGCTTCATCTGAATACCAAAAAAAGGAACATAATTATTTATATTTGTTAATATCTTTTTCAACTAATAGTAATTATTATAAACAAAAGGATATCTCATTGTCACTGTGGGAATAGTTTTTATCTCTAGACATAGTACTGCATACAATGAATTAATAATATCTATTCACATCACACACACACACAGCACATTCGTGCATACACAATTAGCACATCACTTACCATTCAGTTGCAGTTGTTCGGTGAGCATTTGATTAGTAGCTGATGATGATGGTGGTGGACACTGCTCTGCTGACACTGCCTGACTAGTAGTCGATGGTGGTGATGATGGTGGTGGTGGACACTGCTCTGCTGATACTGCCTCCCAAAGATCAGCATCGTCCTGACCAGCATTGCTTGTCCAGTTGTCGTTGATTTCTATATCTTTGTACAGTGGGTTATTCAATTTTAACCACTGTAGCGCAGCAAGCACTTTAGCTGGTCGTACATATTGAAACATATAATGTCCCTTGTAGCACAGCTTTCGCTTCAGTTTCATTGGAACCATCTGCATTTGAGATGGAAGCCTCGGTAGAAGGGTACACACAGGAGTAAGATCAGTGGGGACATTGACAGCTGGTCCATGAATGGCACGTTGTTTGCCACAGGGAAGTGCCACCATCTTCATAAAAGGGATCCTCAGCGAAATAAACCGCACCTCCAGTGAATTTAAGTCTGATAACTCGGATGGTATGTCCTCAAGGTCCAAATTATTGGCCTTGGCTTGAGCAGGCAACTTTCCCCGTTTCAGTGCATTGTCACAGGTTTTGCATATCCACTGTTTGGTTCCAGCATCAGGTACTGTAACAGTGAAGTCACCGGGTGCTTTGCTGTATTTGGTGACCTTGAACTCAATTACAGTTTTTCTGTACATCAAGCGATTACAGCAGACACACGTGTAATCTGGCCCTTCTCTAGTAGCTGCAATGAAGGCTTGAGATGCTTGCAAGACGTTACTAGGAGTAGATCTCTGTTTGATACGGCATTTCTTCTTTGCTTGTGCTTCTTTCTCTCTGTAGTCAGTGGACTGACGCTTGGTAGTCATGGCCTGAGCTTCCCTCTCTCTGTAGTCAGCGGACTGACGCTTGGTAGTCATGGCCTGAGCTTCCCTCTCTCTGTATTCAGCGGACTGACGCTTGGTAGCCATGGCCTGAGCTTCCCTCTCTCTGTAGTCAGCGGACTGACGCTTGGTAGCCATAGCCTGAGCTTCCCTCTCTCTGTATTCAGCGGATTGACGCTTAGTAGCCTTAGCCACCGCTTCTTTCTCTCTGCAGTCAACGGACTGACGCTTAGTAGCCATAGACGAGGCGGACTGCCGTCTCCTACTGTACACAGAATGCCAGTGGTATTTCATAATAATAATAGAATAATGACTTAGTAAGGCCTTGAAGATATGCATCAGCACTCACCTTTCCTTCTTAGATTTTTTTGTTTCAGTTTCAAGCTCGATCATTTCTCGAGCTTTCAATGAACGCTTTCGCTCTCTTCTCAATTCCATCTTGATGAACTGAGTTGAATTTCTCCAGCTTAGAAATTTTATTCGAAGCGCTAGCGCACGCGCATGCGTTATACTGTACGTGAAGTGTAGACGATCCTTACCATGTACATGATACCGGTAGTTGTGTGTGGACGATCTTTACCAATACATGATTGCTGTACTTGTGCGCGCGCATGATATTACTATGCATTAGTAGGCACTGTCAATAGGTGTGGCTACAATGGCTGACAAAAAGGCACTATTTGTGACGCTCGTGGATCGCGTCCCTCGATTCGAACCACGATGAAGGAAGTTTTTCGCCAAATTCGACTGATTTATTGTGCTTACTAGTCGCTCAGGTGCCTAGACCTCGAGATATGGCGATTTTTGTGCTAACGACAACAACAACAACGACACGACCGATTACTTTACCCCCTTGCGCATGCGCGCGCGGGGTAATTATCTGCAGTAATATTTCCAGTGACACCAACAGCCTTTCCAACCTCTTTATGACCAGCCCACTCTAGCCCAGCTTGTGCCAGATCAGCTCCAACACCCATGGCATTGTACATGCATAGTATTATGCACAGTGAGCCGTGCTATCATATATGCATGCATGTAGCGGTGAGGGTTCTGCACTCCTGTGCATTCATTCTTGTAGGCAGTTGTATATATCAAACCAATTCTTCTCCAATATCTCGAATGCAATGCCGATACAATAAAGAAGATCGCTTTGAAGGAAGCATGGAGCATATTAAAATTAACGAATAGCTATAAGAGAATTTGGTGGTCATTGGAGAGATCTTGAAGAAGGCATTTGAAGTGGGGACTATCAGCTCTGGAAGCAATGAAAGATAAGATCACCAGAGTGTGTAAAGAAAACTATACATTGTTGGAGCAACTGACCAAGCTAGCAACTAAGAGTTTCACTGCAGCCTGCATCTAAGATTGTGGATCGGAGTGGCATACTTGATAACTGATTTTGCAATCTGGCCTGCTGTCATCTTAGAAGTTTTCTTTGCTGCTATTCCTGCCGTACGTTTTGGGATCCAAGTCAGTGGTAATATCAATGATATTATAACTTTGCTTAACTGTTTGTTGGGTCGCTTCCTTGGCAAGCAAGGAGTATTGAAATACATACCCTGCACCTGAACAGGGTTGTGGTACTACTGAACTACATACCCTGCACCTAAACAGGGTTCTGGTACTAGCAGTTCTCCTTATAGAGTCAGTGATCTAAGAGTTGGGGGAAGGCATCTGGCTATGCCACTATATAAACTGAAAGCCGCTGTGACATACTTCAACTGAATTATGCACTTGAGAACCACTGCCTGTTTACACTGTCACTGCATTGCATTTGACAATTGACCAGCAAAGCACAGAATGGCAATCCGCAGTCATGTAGTTGAGGTAGGTGCCATGTTAACACAGACTGGCAAGTTGCAACAGCTGCACACTACTACTCCACTTATTTATAATAGTTATATAGGTTATGCAATATTATGTAATCAAATGCTTTAAAGTAGCATAACTTGAAAATGAATATAGATGATGAACTTTAAAGTATTTATAGAACCATATTCACCTATATCTGTACCAAATTTTACAATTCGATACCCTCACTGGGCAAATATTGCTTGTTTCAGAAAATACCAGGGATGTAATTATAAGCCCCATTAAAAACTTACTGTGGCAGTCAAAACAGGAATGGTTTCTGCAGGTCATTGTAAGTCCATGTTTAAGATGCTGCTCAAGCTGCACTTGGCAACCCTTTTATAAGCTACTTGTATAGGCTTCCATTGCGAAGTGACATGATTATTAGCTCTTCTCAGAAAAACTAAATCATAGAATGAAATTAATATTATTACACACCAAGGCATGCTTAATATAGGCATTAAAACTGCTGAAGGTTGCACTATTTTAAATGAAAATACCTCAATTCTCAGAATTTTCATGATTAAAACTTGCACTGTCAGGTGGCTATAGAACTGGTTAGTATAGCCTAATAATTATTAGTGGTGTGTAATTAATTTGATGAGTTGGGCCTGATAGCTAGAGTATCTAGCTCAGGGGCGGACGCAGGATATTGTGAAGGGTGGTTCTTTTTATTGTGCACGCGACGCATGCGAAAAATTTTTCGTTCACCACACCCACTTTTCTGTTGGCCACGCCCCTTTTCGATCACGCTTGCCGTTGAACCATGCAGCCGCTAGAAAGATAACCAAAGAACCTGTAAGTTTTCTGATTGTAGCTGTGGTAAACAAGGCCAAGACTGCCAATATAATGTAGTTTCCAATCAAGAATTACTAGTACAGTCCGGCGATTTTTTTCACTGGAAGATATTACTCGTGGTAGGCTTGGGGTCAGGGGGTTCGAACGAACCAAACGAACTAGCTACCCCTGGATCCGCCACTGCTAGCTGAGTGCCATAGGTGACAGCATCGTCACCCAAGGGTGTTCCATAAGAGAAGCTTAACATCTAATGTAATGGGCACCAAGAATCAGCACTTGTATATATACCCTTGCTCCCAGGGGCTTGATCCCCACTCAAGTCCTGAGATTTTTTTCCTATGAAAAAAATCTTAGGGCTTGTATACAAGTGCTACAGTTAATGACTAATATGCAAAGTCATCAGTTTTCAAGTAGGTACATGTGCGTGTGGTAAATAAACAGTAGATTAACCTCTGATCTTTTATATTCTATCTCTACGGTGGTTACAAACAAGATTGTACCATCAATTTCAATGCATCATAGCTTCCTGCTGCCAATAAAGTTTCTCTTTTTGTGATCCTCTCCTTCTCAGTTTTAACCAAAATGCCTCGATCCCACATTGCATAACTATATAATATGCTTGTTATGCAATTAGTATAGCAAGAGCCAACAGATCTATACACTGCACATGTTACACAGGTTATCACCTAGACTGTAGTAAATAACATGGATCTTTTAGTGGTTACAAATATCACTTTACAACCAAGTCTCACAGCCTACAAAGAGAGTACCTGATCACATCTGTGCTGATTGGGTAGTTCTCATCAAAATAATTAGTCTCCTTCCCTTCAGCTGGCTCACAGCAAAACTTCTTAATTGTCTCCCAATTGAAAAAGTTCCCTTACCACATGTACTTGACTGATATACACTAGTTCCTGTAATTTGAATCTTGTCCCTAGTAACACTTTAAGGGATACCCGTACATAATTGGTTCTACTGCTGCATGTATTGAAACATAGATTGCTTGAACGCCAGCTTTGCAAATTTAATACCCTGAGGGTCTAAATAACCTGTACAAGTGATAGTGCCAACAACCTATGTGTGGCACTCAGGCCCTATAGTAATGTTGTATGAAGGTTGGGTCTATATGTACTACAAATTGTTTGAGTCTAGATAAACATCGAAATGTGATCTGCTACCATTGGGGCAATATTTCAGCTACAATATTTGCACCATTATAATAATTATTCACCACTATCAATCCATGCTAACTCATTTTTTATCCAGATTTCTCATGGCCAGTCACAAAATTATGGGGAACAGTCCGAAATCCACAGAGCTATAGGATTATAATCTTTATTCAAGGAAATGTGTAGTTTGAGAATGGTGAACTAATGCATGCTCAATTATTATCTGGTTAGCTAATGCTGCTACTCACCTTGGCATCCAAGTTAAGTATACAGTATGCTATAATATGAGTGCACAAGTGAATTAAATATCACGGATAATCACTTACTTGTGTTTATAACTTCAATATAATTGAATTGAAATACAATAGTTTGTTGATATATAATTACAATATATCATACATTTAATACCATGCACCTCCTATAATATATAATATAACCTAACTAGCACTAGTACTCCCCCATAGATATATAACTGCCTGTAGCCTTGCATGTGGTGTGTGTGCATAGCAATGTTATCTTATCATAATGTTACATTAACTTCAAAACTTTCAGTGTTTTTTCTTCAAGGAAATGCTATTAATAGTAATATATACTTGGTGAGTACAAATTGTGGCTGCTTCAATAACACACTGAAAGTAAATATTTATTCTTGCTGAAAGGAAATTTGTGTGTGATACTTATTGGTAACCTTAAAAGTCACTTTTGATCACTAAAATTTCGTTAATTCTGTGACTTCTTCAGGATCTGCATTAATAATTCTGATTTCATAACACCGCAGTTTTGGAGCTTATTAGCTACAACACAGAAATGAAAGGCTTGGTAGTAGCAACTATTCTCCTGATAGCTATCACAGCTGTCAGTCAATCTGTACAAACAATCAGCAAAGGTGAAGAAACTTTTCTAAAGCAGCAAAACATGACCAAGTCTCAGTTGAAAGAACATGGATCAAATGGAAAGGGTGAAGGGTGTGACTATGTGAAATGTGGTGAAGCAATTGTTGGCTGTGCTGAAAAATGTGGAAAAGATCTTGCTTCTCTGGATTGTGTTGAATGCCTGGGACCATTGTATGAATCTTGCAAGACCTGTTTCTGAGGGTAATAAACTTAAGCAAGCTAGTGCAAGTACCCGACTAATATAATTATTAACTATGTAGAACTTGTTAGACTGTGTATATAGGTACATTGTAGAATCTGGTAGCATATTATTAAATTACAATGACTACCCAAATTTGGGGAAGAGCAAATCTACAGTACTTACATAATACTGTTGCTCAGAAACGTATAATAATCATGCTGGTTGTTCCAATTCTCAGAGTCTGCAAATTTTCATGTCATGAGAAGGTCCCCCCCCCCCCCCCCCCCCCAGCAAGATGTATTAAAGTGAGGGTGATCAGTGACTCTTACTGCTTCCATTTAATATTTCCTTTCCAATAATATTTTTCAACTGCTTTGTCTTTAACTAACAACCAATGAGGATGGATACCAGCTAGTGAGATGAGTAGTGTCACTGACAGTAGTCTGAGCTAGCTATAATAATATAGCACTCTCCTATATATCTTGAAAAAAATAATAATGGGGTCTGTATAATTTAAATGAATGTTTGAAGGGTTTTGTAATTGCTGCACACAATAAGGACATTTCAAATCAATCACTGGGATCAAAAACACTGGTTGTTTGAATGCCGCAGCAACTTTCATCAGCAGCAAGGCGTCTACAACACTGCGCATGCTCAATTAGATTGGGGTCTTGTAAGGCGGGGCGTGGAGGAGGGGCAGGGCATCCATCTTCTCGAAAAACAAACGGAATCATGAACTTTGGCTCAGAGCACGTTTATCTTTATGATTCCTCTGACGAGGAGTATATCCCAGAAGAGGAGTTGAGCCGTGGCATTGAGCTAAGCTTGAAGTGAGTTGATCACAGTCATAGATGTAGATCCTAGCCTCGTATTCATGATATTTATAATATTAATCTGTAGTCTGGGGTACCAGCCCTTTCACAGTTCATACTGTAAAGCAGACTAAGGTTATTGATATTATAAGATGCACCCCCTATTATATGGCAGGTAGTCTCATGACTCAGACTGTTCAATGTACTGCATCCTGAAGGAACTTAGCCTCGTCCCCAGGCTCTCTTGGTAGAGGGGAAAAGAGAGCCTGGTAATGATTGCATGCGCATGCGCGAACCCTTACCAACAAAACATAGTAAGCCAGTTTTCACAATAAAACATCCTTTCGAGGGGATAAAAATCAACATTTGAGTGATTTGCCTCATTTAAGTCTCCAAGACACTATCACTAGCCGATGGCAAGATACCGTATAGCGGGAAACTTTCGAGGGAGAAAACTTTCGCGGATCGGTAGGAAGGGAGCATTTCACAGCTTTCGCAGAATGTAAACTGATCGCATAATGGGTGTGGCATGCCTAAAATTTCGTGGAGAAAACTTTCGTGTGTGGCTGTAAAATCGTGAAATTCGTGAAAGTTTTCTCCCTCGAAAGTTTCCCGCTATACGGTACTTTTCGAGTGCTTGGGCAACTATTGAGCTTGACTAGTAGTATACGATCAAGTAGTCCACGGATAGTATACAGAGATTTTGGCGCATGCGCATGCAGTTGTTACCAGGCTCTCTTTTCCCCTCCCCCAAGAGAGCCTGGGGACGAGACTAGAAGAAACTATACACTGGCTTGCAATCACATGTGCTAGAGGTCATCAACGCACGCAACAGCATCTAGTATTATTATCAGATTAGCACGTATTGGTTATCTTGATTCCATACAGCATCAGTGATGATGAACCAAAACCAAAGCCAAGACCTCAAACTGGATATGGAGTTTCAAGACAGCATCGTTCCACTTCTCCTCCACTGAGGCATCAAATGCCACAACTGATACCTGCTGAAGATTCCTGTGAGGTAATGCTTTGAGAATAGCCATACCTCTTAATAACCTTCCTACCTTCTTTTCATTACTGAAATTAGATTCTGGACTTTCCGTCTTTGTTTATAATATAGAGGCAGTAGAGGCAGGGATATTAGAAGGTAGGAAGGTTATTAAGATATAGATCGGGATGTAAAATTCACAGTTGCCTGATCATTACTAACACATGTTAATTTAAGCTTAGCTGGAGGTCTTGACATTCATTCATATCTGTGTTGATAGAAAGGGTCTGATTATATGTAGCAAACTGCCAAACTTTATTCCATGTGCAGTATATTATAGTTAACGTATAGTAGCATAGTAGATTCCTGCAATGACGCCCCCTCACACGTAATATAAAGCCCCCCTGCACTTTTAGTTAAAGTTCCTATATACGTAGTTTTGTCTCACTTGTAAGCCCCACCTCCTTCTCTGACTACAAAAAAATATGAGTTCATATTATAAGCAGTAGCTACAGCTAGCACCCTAGCTATTTGCATCATAGTATACTTTTAGTACTTTTCCTTTTTCTCGAGTTTTGCCGATCAAATAGTCAGAGAAAGTGCAGAGATCACGCACCCACGTAGCATTCGAATTTTCTGATTTCATCCTAGGTACTGATTGCCATATTGACTTTCTTACCTGTCTAAATCATTTAAGGCAAATAACTTACTTGATTTTCATCCACTTTTTCCCCAAAAAATGGGCAGTAGGAAGCATTTTATTTTTATGAAAAACTTGACCACATCCCCAGTAGCTGTATAGTTATCATGGTGCATAATATGGTAAAGTCGTCAATTTAGTGCATTCACGTCTATAAGCCACATCGATGCCGGTGCCTCAATCGCAGAGATGTAGTCTGAGACCTTCGATAGTGACAAGTTTCGATGCTTCAATCACAGGAGATGAACTCGACAGCACCGTATACAGTGTAGCTTCCGAACTTCAGGTTGGTCGCGGCATGGTACGCAGTGTGCGTGCTATATATAGCACAAGGCTAGCTTTATTTATCCACGGGATTACATCAGCTAAGAAAACGCGTGACATTCGGCCAGCAATATTTGTCGGAGAAAGTAGTCCTCAGCTTCAATGCGTTCACTAGATATAAGCGTCAGATACTCGATCTACATACTTACCAATTTTCAAGTCTCAGAAAGGCTCAATTGAGGTCCTGATTTTCTCATAATTATCTCATAGATTACACCATAGGTTTCATCATACATTACACCATAATTACCTCATAACCACGGAAAAGTAAATTGCTACTGAGGATGTAATTTTTACTCACCAGGATACTAGAAAGAGCGGTATTGGAAGCATATTTCTAGATATTTGGTAAAGGGTCGCTGCTGTGCATGCTCAATTGCAATAAACTTCTTAGGGGCAGCCTGTAAAAATTGGGACGGGCGGGGATGAGAATCAAGTAAGTTATGGCCTTAGACTCTCTGCAGCTGTTGGCTGTGAGGAACTCTCCCTTAAGAGGAGGCAAAAAAGAAGAAAAAGGCATTCAGTAATGGTTGTCACAAAGAAATGTCACGATCTCGTAAATAAGCACCCTCCCCAGTTTTACCCAATGTTAGCATGCAGAAACAGGAGGCATAACTGCAGAATTCTACGATACTGGCATACATTAATACCCGGTAATAATATTATTTTAGGGTTCAACTACAAAGTATATGTGTGACCAGTGTACTGATGATGATGATGATGATGATGATGACGATGATTTAAAAAAAGAAGTAGAGGTAAATAAAGGAAAAGGAGCACAAGACCAGTTGTCTGAAGGTATGCACATGTGTATTGTGCATGTGGTTGATAATAATTATTATCCTGAGGTGTTAAGTTTATCACTTTCATAAAATTTCCATCAATGAAAATAATAACTAGAGCTCATAGAGCACATACCCCACGTGCCATGGCAATATCACCCATGGCCATGCCTATTCATAGAGGCCTCTATTCTTTGAATTTTAATCTCTTGCTACTCACGAACGTTTTCTTTCTCTTCTGAGTTAGATCCATGATCACAAATGACATTAGAAGCATGAAGCTCGAGCATGCGCAATAGACTTCATAAGGTACTAGGTGGGCGTGTCCGATGTAGGCGTGGTCGATACATTTGCATGATTTGTAGCTTCCCTGGGTACTGCCTAGGGTTAAGAACGAAACACAAGGTGATTTTTCGCTGTCTTACATTATTTTGTCCCATTTATTGATCCTACTTTCGCTTAGATGTTGAGATTTGCCGATTTTTATGCTGACAGACGACAGACAACAGACAACAGACAATGGACAAACCGATTGCTTTACCCCTTGCTGCGCATGCGCGCACGCGGGGTAATAGCACAGCACCGTTGAACCTATTTAAATTAGGACGTACGTGGAGCATGTCCAAACCATCAGATAATCTTGGAGCTATGGCCGCCTAATTTCAGTGCTGGCAAGTAACAATCACTATTGTTGGTCACGCTAACAGTATGCTTGACTTGAATAGCTATCTAGTATGCGTTATCTGAGTTTCCTAGCTTACATAAGTGATTTGGTGACAAAGAATTTTAGCAAGGTCCTATACTGTCAGATTGCAATTTTGTATTGTCCATTTATTATTGGTATAGCGCTGTGCCTATAGACTAGGATACTGATATACGATAACAATGAGAGTAAATTTTTTGAAATTAAATGTAAATTTGTCCTCAAAATTACCCACCTATGGTATGCACAAGTACGTATAATGCAATACATGACATTATATAATACATTGTACAAGCATAATAATATTATAAGTATTCATATACATGTACATGTACATGTATGTGGGAGATGGAGGAAGTTGCAGTGTATTGTTTACGTGTTTAATGATTAACACATGTTGCACTTGTTACTAACCTATAGGAGCTACAGCAAGTCCTGTTGTGAAGGCTCTGCCTGACCCACCTCCAGGAATACTAAAAAAGAAATCTGGGAGAAAGCATTTGGGAGGAATGGTCCAGTGGATGTCCTGGCATGATAGTGGTATGTACATGTACATGTACATTTTCTGCTATAATCATGTTCGAATTTTTTTTATTATCTTCGTCTAGGCAACTTCAAGTACATTCTTAAAAAGTATCAGCCGACGCTGGCTGAGGGTATCAGTCTGCCTGACCTCATTCCACACCTTAACTACTATCACCTCCTCTCCGATGAAGAAAATGATGTCCTACTGGACGGTAAACTAACACACAAAGAACGTGTTCTCAAGCTGCTATCCTTCATTGAGAGGAAGAATACCATTTTATACCACAATTTTCTGCAAGCCCTAGAAGATGAGACCAAGCATCCAGGACACCAGCAGCTCGCTCAAACGCTGAGAAAAGCAACTGGTAATTAGTATACCATACATGTAGTACCATCAATTGGATATACTAGAGCATGTCTTCTTGTGTATGTGTTCTTATTGTCTGTGGTTGTCTATGACTCTTACTACCAGTATAACTTCATAGAGAAGCAAGAGGCTCAGCGTGGTATCCGCTCCAGGCAAGTCGACACTAATGTTGTAGCTGTAACATTTGACACCTTGAGTGGCCCAGCTGGAGTCCACACAGGAGATGTAGTGATTTGTAACAATGAGGAGTGTACTGCTGTGCTCTCTCACTTATCCAAAGTCAGTGGAGGATCAGACTTCAACCAGAAGGTTCGTAATATCTAAAACTCAAAAGCTTAAACAGGTATACATGTATGCGATATTAAAATTATTAATGCTTTGATGTCCTTTAGGTTTGGATATGTGAGTTTTGTGGCACCAAAAATGAAGTGGATGTTGTTTCTGAGGAGATTCCCACCACAGGAGAGACCACCTACCTGCTCACTCCTCCCATTACTACTAAAGGGGTGGAGTTAGCCACTCCCACTATTGGGATGGAAAACACTCTATTAGTCTTCTGCATTGACACTTCTGGAAGCATGTGTGTCACAACTGAGGTAACGTCCCTATGCAATATGCTATGAATTTTGATGGTCCAGGAGACAAATTTAGTTGTACACATTGTACCGGTATTGTACATATACATTTGCATAATATGTAGATAGTCAATAATGCTGCCATAGGTGTTGATTGCATAATGTATGCATCAATAATTCAGGTGGCTGGTAAGGTCAAGCTGAAGAGTGATGATAAACTTAGGAGGCTGAGTGTCAGTCTGAAAGCTGACATTGAAACACAGTACATGCCTCGTCAGAGTAGGAATGTCACGTACATTTCAAGGCTGCAGGTAAAATTACTTCTGATTTGAGCCGTGGTATATATCCCTTATGCATTCCACCCCATAGAGTGTTCAATCTGCCATTGACGGGCAACTAACCAGTCTGGCCAAGTCTCATCCATCGCGACGGATAGCATTGGTCTCTTTCAGTGATGAGGTACATTAATCAAGGCCTAGATGAGATATAATCTAAACCCTCTACTCACACAACTACTATTCACGTTAGGTGTCAGTAATGGGAGATGGTCGGGCTGATGATATAGTTGTGGCAGGAGACAAGCTTTCTAATGTGGATGCCTTGCTCAAGATTGGCAGTGAGCTTCCCCTTCCCTCGTCTGTCAGCCACTCCAGGGATGCACTAGCTCGTAAAGTTTCCTTGTGAGTATTGATCAGTAGAATGGGACAAATTTGGTATTTAACACACGTACAGGCACACTTTCTGTTTTCAATATCCTTTAGCTAGGTGGTTAGCAATAACTGCTGGCCTTTATACTATATTATACAGACTTGAAGAGGGAGGGCAAACTGCCCTTGGACCAGCACTGCTGCTCTCGATACTACTAGCTGGTCAGGTCCCTGGTTCAAAGGTAACAGTCACTGTAGCATAGCATAGAGAACGCAGAATACACACACTATTACATGTACATGCATGTACCGTAGAATCCCGCGATTACGCCCCCCCTTAATTTCTTTGCGCATAAGCCCCCCTGCATTGGTAGTTTTGTCTCGCGTATAAGCCCCCCCTTCTGACAATAAAATGCAGACATTACAGACCAGCCAAGTAAAAACAGTAGCTACAACTAACAAACTAGCTATTTGTGTCATATAATATTATATTATACCTTACTTTATCGTTTTTCTCGAGTCTTGCCCACCAAACAGCCAGAGAAAATAGAGATCGCGCGCCCACGTGCATTCGATGGTAGGTAATGGTCGTCACCCAGCAATTGTTAGGATCCCGCGTATAAGCCCCCTCCCCGCTTTTGCCCAATGCTAGCATGCACAAGGTGGGGGGGGGGGGGGGGGGGGGGGGGCGTAATCACAGGATTCTACGGTATAATATTATGGCATTGTACTATTGTACACCGTATATACGAATCCTTTGCAGGTCATTGTGTGTACAGATGGACTTGCTAATAAAGGACTTGGAAGCTTAGATGGTAATTATAATGTAGCAACATTCAGCAGACTGACTCTATACATGAAGTATATACATGCATGTAATATCCCTATAAGAAACTTGTGCATGTAACCTCTCATCTAATGCCATACGCATGCACTAGCTACACCCCCCAGCTGCTGCATGCATTTGCAATCATCTTTCTGTTCATGATTGGTAATGGTGGCAATATGGAGTGCTGCTGACAAAAATAAGAATGATGATAATAATATTATCAAATACTGATAATGTCAACAATACTGGTGAGGTCAACTGATGACAATACATAGTTCTTCCAGATACAGTCTTTAATTTAGGGTATGCATGACATACCCAAGGAAAAAAAACCCTAACACACACACAAAAAAACCTCAGTGAGGAAAAAATAGTGGGTGAGGGGAAAAAAAACCGTGAGTCCGCTGCACATCAAGTGCCCAGGAGTAGTTCTGCATGTACCGGCTCTGTGTAATGCACCCTAGAAGTGTGTCTCAGTAGGAAGATATACAATATGAATTAGTTCTGAATTAATTCAAACTAACCTGCACGATAAAGTTTACCAGAACGCTGGTTGATAGCAGCAGAATTGCCGAGAGTGACTACTCCATTCCCGCCACACCTTTAAATACCTACATGCTCGCACCAACCAGACTACATGATGTTACACAATAACACATCATACCGGCGCCTGCGCAACGACGCATGCGTATTACTGCAAGCGATAAGAGCTAATTTTCTTTCTAATTCGTTGCACTCAACCGATAGAAAATACATATCATGCATTGTACATGCGATGCATTAACCTTGGTGCTTGTTGTGCACAGGTTCCATTTAAGCTTATGTACATGCATGGATATCGATGTGAGATGTTTTCCATTCACTACATGCATGTCACATGATATGCATGTAAAGTATACAACAATTTAGGATCAAAAATAATTATTCCTTTCGAAGCTAATTAAGTTATAGTATGTATAAGTTACATGTTTATGTACTCATATACATGTAGGTAGGTGGGATCATTGACATTGAGAGATTCGGAATGAATACCTGTATGATATACTTAGCATATATTATGTGATAATATGTTACTTTTACGAAACATGCGTGTCACCTGTCTGTTATTTGCCTCTTACTCCTAGCTATTACATGTGCACCCTAATTTTGACATGCACACAACATGCATTTTCCCCTTACTGTAACATGCTTATTGTCTTGACGTGCATTAATTATACATGACTATAACATTATATTATACACGTGTAAGTACTAGTAACATGCATGTTACATGCATAAGGTTTGTGTAGAGACACCACAAAAACTCAGAGCAGGTAACCCTTATGAAATACTTGTACTTCTACTCCTGCAATTCATCATCTACTCTGTTCATTAGAGATGAAAACTGATGAAGCCTTCAGTTCTGCTCAACAATTTTACAAGGATCTTGGAGATATTGCAGTAGAAAAAGGGTATGCATGAATTCTACATGTACATGTGCTGGTGGGGATTTACTAAGATATTATTTTCTTCTAGAGTGACTGTGTCAGTGGTGACAATCAAAGGGGAGGAGTGTCGAGTCATGGAGCTGGGTCAAGTGGCTGATGCTACAGGAGGAGATGTTAGCCTTTATTTTAGCACACCAGTGCTTATACTATAATCTTGTGCTGCCTGTGTAGGTGACAAGAGTTGACCCTTCTACTGTGGCCTCTGAGTTCAGCAACATTGTCTCCAATCCAGTCATAGCCACCAACGTTGCTTGTAAACTCATCCTGCACAGTCGACTGTGAGTAGTATATAGCTGCAGTAGAAACTATTGTATTAGCTGTGGCTCTATGAATTCCATTCCCTTCTTGTCATGGGAAGGTTTATAGTTTATTTACTGCCTAGATGGAATTCATGATTGTTTACCTGTACAGTTTCTCTTTTTGTGCACAAGTGGCTGGAATATTATACTATCACTCACAAATTTCTGTAGATACTTTCGGACGGAAGATGTCAAGGGCAATGTGATGTGTGTTCCTTTTGGTAATGTGACAGCAGACACTGAATTCAGTTTTGAGTATGGTGTCAAAAAATTGAAGCCAAAATCAGGTGCTGGAAAAGGTTTGTTGCAGTATTGATTAAACTTCCTTACTGATGGCATGAGTGTGAGAATGCATGACTAACACGTACAAACTAGTTGTGCACAGATATGCCAGTGGGCTTGAACTCCTCCTTAATTATCTTATGCACATTTGAAAAGGTAATATTAAGTCTATGTGGTGCCTATATAGTACAGTTTGGCTGCTATCAACATGGACATGAAGGATTGAGATAGCCTCCATCTATACTAACTGATAATCATAATAGGCTTGCAATGCATACATGAACCACTCTTAGATGTAGCTAGTGGTGAGAGTGTATCTACTCCTCCTCTGATGATCAATGGAAGACCACACCTACCATTTCAGCTGCAAACAGAGTACACCACTGCTGATGGCTCAGTGCTGGTGAGGGTCATCACAAAAGTAAAACCGGTCACTGAAGATAGACAAGTGGCTGAAAGAGGTGAAACTCTTGTTTCAGAGTTGAGATATTCCATACCTTTTTGCATGCTTCTATTATAGATCTTGACATGGATGTGATGGGGTTCCATGCTCTACGGACATCAGCCAGCCTAGCTGCAGAAGGAAGATTCTCTGAGGCAAGGACTGGTGCCATAGCCTCTCAAAGGATGATGAAACGAAGTTTGGAACGATCAAGGTTGAGCAAGCTCATGCATGGTCAGAAATTAATTAATTAGCTGCATCATAATGTTTTATTGCACATGTAGTACCAGGAATACTGTAAAGAAAGCCAGTTACAACAGATCAATCAGCTCCATTGCTCCTCTTGAGAGAACTCTCAGAGAAAAGCAATTGCGTGTAAGATTAATGAGCACTTTTTTTTTTATATATTATTATGTATGTCAGCTACTTTTGACTTATTACTAGGTCAGAAGTTTGCCAGTTTCCCACAGTGATAGTAATCAATCTTGTCCCCCTCTGCCACCAAGGCAGCAGTCTGAGTCACTGCTCAAATCGGCTTTTGAAAAAACAAGATCCTCAACGGGTGATGAAAGAAGGTCCAAATCCCTCATGACTGTGGGATCTGTAGTGACCAGAAGAGCCTCTTCCCTCGCAGCTACTGCCCTGACATCAGTAAGACAAGCTGAAATAGTGTTATGTTTATTTTATTGGTATATAATATTTAGAGGGAAGAAGCAAAAGACTTGCAAATGGGGTCAGAGGACTCACTAGCAGCAGAAATATTTCATGCAAAGGTCAGGACATAATGACGTACCGGGTACACGTAATTTTGTGCATCTCACCCATACTGTATAAGTGGAAGTTTATCAGGAGAGAAGTTTCGCCAATTTTACTACCTGCTCTCACTTTATCACGCTAGTTTTTTTGTCCTCTGGATATGGCGACCTTTACCCAACATTTGTGAAATTTATTCTGCCAAAATTAATGCTTGCAAAACAAAAGTGGCTGGGCTTGGCAAAATTTTTGTCCAGTGAAAATTCCCATGCATAATAATTATAGTATTGCTAATTATTACATCCCTATATAGTAGCAATTTACTTTTCTGAAACAGAAAGGATATCGGGTAGAATATGGAAAATGGTTCTATACATATTTACCCCGCGCACATGCGCAAGGGGTAAAGTAATCGGTTGTGTCGTCGTCGTCGTCGTCGTCATTAGCACAAAAATTGCCATATCTCGAGATGTAGGCGTCTAAGCGACTCGTAAGCACAACGAATCAATCGAATTCGACGAAAAAATAGCTTCAGTGTGCGTCAAATTGAGGGATACGGTCCACAAGCGTCACAAATAGTGCATGTTTGTTGGCCACCGTAGCCACGCCTATCGACAGTGCCCATCAATGCATAATACATGCCATTATGCTTTCTGCTCATGCGCACAACTAACAAGCGTATGACTGGTAAAGGTCGTCGATGTTCTAAATACATGTAATTCTCGTAAAGTGACTGAAATCTGAAGCCCCGTGGAATCAATATCAGTATGTAAGATAGCTATACTATTATTACAACAAAATATAGGTACAAGTTCATGTCTTCCTAGTCTGGGTGCAGAGAGGGCTGTTTCAAGTGTCACCAGAACAATTAGCTAAGCAGCATTTCCATTATTTCTCTCAAGTTCACAAAAGTATAGCCATGCACTGAAAATAAATCTATAGATTGCACAATGTGCGCGCGGGGTATGTGCTCTACAGAGCTCTAGTTTAAAGTTTGTCATCTGTTTTCATTTTCAAGTAAAGCATTTGACGATTACATAACATTGCATAACTTAAGTATGCTACTTACATATAGCGATAGGGATGTGGTTAATCGTTTCATAATGACAAGGCAAAAATTAATAATTATAATAATTTATTATGATTATACCTTTCTATTGCAGAGATTATCATCAACTAAGAGTTCAAAATAAAAGAATTACTGTGGACTAGTTTTACTAAGCTTGATCATCAATGAAGCAGATGCATAATAATAATATGTCAGTGTGGACAATAAAGTGCATTCTTATTATACCATGTTGTGAAATCTCCAGAACAGTTTATTCTAATAGTCATTGTCAGTGACAACATTACCATTTTATATATTATTATTATAATTATTCAGCCCACATGGGGGTACTTGAAATTCAGTAAACATATACATGTATACACAAGGTGCTTGTCCAGTTTACAGAAATAATTATTACATCCCTAGTAGAAATTTACTTTTCTGAAACAGTAAAGGTATTGAATGGTAAGGGTATCGAATCGTGAAATTTGGCACAGGCACAGGTACAGGTGAATATGGAAAATGATTCTAGAAATAGCATTAAATTTTGACGATTATGTAATATTGCATAACTTAAGGATGCCACTTTCACACATAGTGACCCTTTACCATATACAATGAAACTACTAGGGATGTGGTAATCGCTTCATTGAAAATAAATATCCGACAAAGAAATTTTGCCTATTAATTTTGCAATAATAATTATTGCTATTATTATTACCCCGGTATTGGACATACGCCAGTATATATAGCTATAATCATAATAATATTATTATAGCAATGTGTGAGTGCCTGCAAGACTGTATAATAATATTATTATAATGATTTACATGACATTGTTGCACTTCCAGAGATATACTATAGTGTTGTCTGGGATAAGAATACTATTCCTATAATGTTATTTAAGAACTATGACTAATTAGGGAATGAAGGAAGTGGGTAAATTTGCAGGTAGGCACTCGTGATTAATATTAGGTTCTTTTATTGCACGAGCAAGCATAACTTTATGGACCTGATCCCAGGATGCATACTTCATAATAATATTATATTATAATATATTAATTCTGAGACTTGTTATGAGTTTTGCAAGACTTAGTGCAGTTTCATCGCTAAACAGTGTTGTTGCATATAATCACAAACAAATTAACGACAGTAGTGTAATTTTGGGCATGGCAGCAATGCTCATAACTCCCAGAATAGTGTCACTGTTTATTCTTTAAACGAGCAAGTTCCTTACTCAATTGAGTTGCTTGAACTTTGGCTTGGGCTCCCACCACCGACAGTGGCTGCATGCCTCGAGGGGCAGCACCAAGTAAAGGTGGTCTCTCTTTGTGTGGGCTTGTACCTCTACTCCCCCCTGACTCGGTTCCACTACCAACGCCAATATCCCACTTACTCCGCCTTGGTTTCTTCACTACTTCAGTCGCACTGCCAGTGGTAACTGCTATAGGGGCAGGCCTTTTGGTACCAGTGACAAACTCAACCTTAGTTCTTTCTAATTTTGCTCTCTCCTTTTTTTCATATGCTTTCATTTGTGCTTTGCGTAGATTCTTATATAATGATTCATCACCCCATTCGTGTGGATTATAACTGTCTCCGGGATAATTGCTACCAAATTCATCGAGATTACAAAAGCTGACCAATTTCTCGTAAATGCTTGGATTTCGAAAATCTTTTCGGTTTTGAATGCTCTCTCCAAGATCAACACCCACAGCCTTCTTCTGAAGCAAGGATACAATTTTGGCTTGAAGGGTGTTAGAACATCTTCCCTGTGGTTCTGGTGGTAATCGTACACCAGACAGTGGTAGGAAAAGGCAGCTCTTTTCTTTCTCCTTGTTTTCCCCTTGCTCCAAAGTTGAATCATTATCTGGAACCTTTAAATTGTCTTCCACAACATCGACTGCTTCATCTTTTTTAATAACCTCATCTTCTTGAATAGAGCCGAGTGGACTGATCTTAAACACTTCATCAGCTGTAGTGGGAGTATCGACTACTTTACTGTGATCTGCATCTTCATCGTCGTCAAGATGGTAGTCAACCAAGCCAGTCAGTGGTGCAAGATGAACTTCAGGCTTTATAAACGATGGTGGGGAAGACAGTTGACGTGGCTTTGACGTTGGAATGCCAAGAGTGTTAGTTGCCACGACAGGATATGGTGGGCTACTGCTCCACGACGCACGTTCATCTTCACTATCAGAGATTTCTGAATCGCCACCATAGCTGACGAGTCCGCTACGCTGCTTGGACTCATCCATCATCATACCAGATCAAACCCAGTGCGTGCTTTAATTAGAATCTGGAGGCCGTTCCCAGACCCCACCCTCTGCCCACCCTCGACGCGATGCGATCGCGCGACCTCACGCTATATAAGGAGCGCGAGCTAGCTGGAGGTGGGGGTGGGGTCTGGGGACGAGACTACCGCGCCAGTAATCATGATCACATGCACCATGTGCGTAAATGCGATATGCGCATTTTGATATACACATCGCTGTAATTTATGTATGCTCCAACTTAGCACCAACTCTGTGCCTGCCCAGACTGCGAAAGAGATTTCAATCGATCTAGATCTCGGATACATCTATAAAGTGCGCATCGTAGGTGTTGTAGGGTGAAAGGAAACCTATTAAAATCTACAGAAAAGGTATGGTATGACGTTGTATTTTAAGTCTATGTGGATTGTCTGTATGCCCATATGCGCTATGCTTGACTCAGATCTTTTTATGTGGACCATTCTGTAGTGGGTGCAGTGTTCTCCCCAAGCAAAATTCAAGGCATGTCAAGGTACAGCAGTAGGGTATACTTTGGGTGAAGGCTGTGGCCACATCAAAGCTTTTGAAATCTCCCTATTCACACATGAAAGGGAATTCTATACTGAAGGCTTGTTGGGCCGACATGCCTTATGTATGCTGGGGAGAACACTGGGGTGTACAAATAGATTGAGCCTGATCGAATGAACGTGAAGGTAGTCTCAGGGATTCTGTACGTAGACAGTCATTTACATGTAAGTGATGGTGGCGCTACCAAAGTAGCTTTTAGGCCAGGCAAAAAAAATATTAGTTTCTCAGGCCCGCCCGCATCACTTTTTGGCTGCTGGGCCTTTTTTTTTTTTAATTAAGTGGGTGTGGTAATTAAATTAACGGCTAAAAAGTCAAGCTTACCGCTCGATCTCCTTGGCTGGCTGTGTTTGAGCATTAGCCTTGCCACTCCCTGGCAGACATCTGACTTCTCAAAACTGCTTCTTTGATGGCTGAGCTATAAGACACTACAGATAAACTAAGACCAGTCACTTTTCAAACTTTTTTTGCACGAGGTCGGCGGTAAATGGGCGTGGTTAGTGATGGACCACGCCCCCAAAAAATAAAAATTAAAATAAAAAGCCGCCCGCCCGCATCATTTCTTAGCTGGAAAAGCCTGAGAAACTATAATATTTTTTTTCTTGGCCTTAGTTGCAGTAGGTGAGCCATACAATCACAGTTGAGCTCTGAACTCCTATATCGTTTCGCATGCATTTGCAGTATGTACTTGTGCCTTTATTCACTTGAGAAGGACATCAAATTAAACATAATTTACAAAAATTTTTAATTGTGGTTTACAATTGGCAACACTTGTTGAGTGATACCATGTGCCATTTTCACTATTAAAGCCCAGTGTAGTGCATTGTGTGCTTTAGAGAAACCTCTAGTTAATTTGGCTACCAAGATATTTTATTAGCAATTACAATCAGGTATTGGGAGGGAGGGGGCACAAGAAGTACGTACATATCTAGCTCATACCGTATAGCGGGAAATTTTCGAGGGTATTAATTTTCGCTGTTTTCGCGGATCAGGATGAATCTGCGAAATTTTATACCTCGAAATTTTTAATACTTACGACCACTTCCAGCAAGCCAGCGCTGTTTACGTCACGTGCAAGTAAACGCCATCACGTGACACGTTTTGCTTCTATTCTCTAGCTAGCTAGCCAACTAGCACCTTGAACATGGAACGAGATGGCTCTGTTTAAGTATTTTGTGAAGCAAAATATGACCCCACTGGTGCGCTTTCAAGGGAAGTACCTTCGTCAGCAATTGTATCTGCTAATAACGAGGTAAAGAAGATGGCCTCTTATCATCTGAGAATTTGGAGTCTAAGAAGCGTGGTCCCTATTCCAAGTGCCGGGCTCTCGGACACACATCAGAACTTCAGCCTCCAAAATGCTTTGATACTCGTGTAGCCACGGATCATCGCCTCCACAACACAGCTTCGTAGTTCAGACATAGTTAGCTCCTGTTTAACACTATCTGTGCTGCTATGATTTGCACGCACGTGTGAAAGAAGAGGGGCGTGGTTTTTATTGCATCCAATTTGGGGGTGTGGCTTTGTCTCAGGGCTGCACTGATCCTCGAAAATTAAAACGCGAAAAAGTTCAAAATCCCACATCCGCGAAAATTGCTACCCTTGAAAATTTCCCACTATACGGTATCGGGGGCTTATGAGCAAATTATGCCGCTTTGCAGTGTTCATAAGCTATATATATAGCTCATATATGGGCCAATGCAGAAGCAGAAGGCATGCAATTTACATTCCGGTGTCATAGGATATTTGGCACCCTCATCTTCATTTTGCACCCTCATTCTATATATCTGGATATTTTTCACCTCCAGAATATTATCATCCATCACCCCCTCCCCCCCCCCCCCCCCCCCCAACAAAAAAGTTGGTAATTACTGTGATTATGCAGCTTCCAACATTGTCCATAGTAATACTTTCTAATTTAGGCGCCCCTAAAAAATAATTACAGATCGTGCAAGCGCCTCCAATTAGAACCGAAAAATTCATGAGCAGGTCAAAGGGCGCCTAAATTAGGGAGGCGCCTAAGCGCTGCAATTAGAATGGTTCTGGAAGTTTTGCCAGAGCACAAGCCTATCACTAACCAGTACTATTTAGTGGCAGTGAATATGACAGTGGCGAAAGCAACAAAAATATGGTTCTAGTTTCTGTTCTTTTTGGATGTTTCACTCTGATCGCTGAATCATGCTCGAGTTGCTGGTACTGTAGCCATCAGAACGGTTGTCTCTGAGAAAGACATCAAAGCAGTAGGTAAGTGCCCATATAAATGTATGAGGCAGCTTAGTTTGACATCTCAGAAACTGCTAGCTCAATCGACGATATGGGCGATACAGCGGTATTGTGATGTTGCACGTGGCAATACGTTCCAATTAAATAGGCGCCGCCTAAAAATAATTGATGTCCGGAAAGGCGCCTTAAATTAGAACCGAAAAAATCACGCAGGTCTCAAAGGGCGCCTAAATTAGGGCGGCGCCTATATTAGAACATATACGGTACAACATAGCGTACTATACAGCCAAAAGTTAAGATCATGTAGAGTGTTAAATTACAGAACAAGAATGGTAGTTCCAAAGTACATGTACATAGACATGTAGTCGGTAATGCAATGCCAATTGCCTTGTTGACTATGGGCAACTCAATGAGGTCAATATCATCCCTGTGTCTGTCACAGGTATTCAATAGTTGGATGCAAGGAAGGTGCAGGCTTCCTTTTTGTGCACTGCACTTAACCTATACATATGGAATACTGTGATGATTTCACAATTTTATATGCAGATCTTACTCACCAATCATCAAATTGAATATCTTTGTTCATTCCCTTCCAATAAAAAAGACTGGTCACTTTTGCAGTGGTTTGTCACATCCAAAATGATGATCTCTGAGCAAAATCATTATGACAACTTTTTAAGGATTTTTTCTTCGTTGATAGCTCAACAATGACCTGACATGGTCCTTCTTTGCACATAATATAGCCATCAATTAAAACATAGTATATGTAGAATTGAAATTTCTTAGGTATTTTCCTCCAGAAGCTACATGTGTGTCTTGGCTAGGTGTAGTTGCAAGGATATATTTGCCTCTGGTCAAGTAAGCATTGACTTCATCATAGATCTCTTGATTAGTTAGTAGTTACTTCAAGCCTTTGAGCCATCTTTAGAGCGCTCAAGTGTATGTACAACTGATGGGATACAAACTTTCCCATTTAGGGGTGGGGTACCTATGGTGCCATATACCCCGTAGGTCGGGTTTTAATTGCGAGTATCTATTAATTGCGAATTGCGAGTTTTTGTACGTTTCGCAATTAATAGATTTGCAAACGTAAACGTGCACATATACTACAGTACGGTACGGGGTCGTCTATCACAATTATTGGATTCACAATTTGGCCTGACTTGACTACAACGCAATTATTAAACTGCGCAATTAAAACCCATCCTACGGTATTCAAAGGATATTAATTTTGGCACGGAGCCGCTAAATATTTTGCACGGTGGTGATAAATTTCCTGCTACACCGGGGTAAGTGGCTATGAATTAAATAGTGAGTAGTATGTCAAAGCACTCACCGGGGGCGCTGTCACAGTGGTACTTGCACTCCTTTAGTGTGTGACAAAGAATGATGAATATCATAATTTGTTTTGCCTAGATTGCAGAATCCCATCAAGGTGCCCTATGGTTATCTGGTGCAAGCATATGTATATGTACATGTAGTTGTAAACTGTATGTCTTATTTCTCGTAACCAATCTTTGCAGATTTGCTGTGTAAGAGTAATGAGTTCAGTTTTCAAGAGAGATAACTGATTTGTTTGAACCCCATGAAGTCTTGGCTGGATCAATAGCAGAGTTCTGCTGACATTTTATGTTATCGTAATCTGAGTTCATTATGGCCTTGCTGCCTAAAGCTAATGTGCCAGATGCAAAGGCTCATGTCAATTGCTTTTCAGTGGATGATGTGGGATTTTTTGAGGGACCTGAAAAACTCCTAGAAATGTGGTTTCATCTTCCACCACTGAGTCCTGCCGAATATATTTCTACCACTGATCTTGAAACACGCAGCTCAACTATTCATTCAGGGCTGAGGATTATTCCACGGTATGTCAATCTTGACTGCGTGTTTTTATCGTGGGGGACATTCATGAATGTGATTGCATCATACTGACATAAAATTAATGTTTTCAGGTGATGATTGGTGTGAGACGTTAACCACACATGTACACATGTAATCTTGTGAGTATGCCAAGTGTGCTACTCCTCTAATTGACCAAGTTTCGGAAAAGGTCATCACATGTATATGCTGCAAATACTGCAAATATTGGGCAAAGCTTGTTGTAGAAGAAATATTATGTTTATATGTTTAACCTTGGTACCATATTATTATACATGGCATTCACCAGTTGCATAGAGGATATGGCTATAATTATTATTAGCGAAACTTTATTCCACCAAAATTAATGTTTTTGCAATACAAGGATAGCTGGGCTACATCCTATTGCACTTAGAGGGTTTCGTAACTGCTCCCAGGGTGTTCCAACCAGGCCAGTGGTGCTGTACTATTGTGAGGATTAAGTGACTCCATTGAACCTCAATGAGAATAATTTGGGGTGAATACAGATTTTTGGCAGCTGAGGAGTTTACTGGGATAATTCAATAATTATGTTAATGCACAAGGCTCCACTGCCAATAATAGCATACAACTTTAAAACAATTGTCTCAGCCTAATTAGGTTTTATCAGTATGCAATAGTGCAACACCAAGGAGGCTATCAACAGGATACCCAAGGCACCACATAAGAGGCTAAATCAGGAATTCTGGTAATAATTCTGAGCATATGTATAGACCAGAATGATCATCTACCTGACCTATGGGCGGACAAATCTACTAACTATATCAATGTACATAACTAGGAAAATGCACAGCATTGTGGGGCAAGCCTGAGTGACAATCAGCGTGCAACAGTGATCTATGTTGTGCCATGCCCAGCTATAAACTATGGGCTGTAGGATGCACAATCCCAGCCTTTCTTCTGTCGATTCTGTGGCTAATTCTGTCTCTTACGCTTGGCCACTGTTGAGCTGAGGCTCCGATTAACGACGAACTCCATCTCGCTCTTGCCTCCTACCCTCTGGAGCCTCAGTTCTCGCTGGTTTATGCTTTTATTCAGCATTCATAGCAATAGCCTAGCACAAGTACTAGCTAGGACACGAATGAAAATTTGCAAGTCACTGAATCAGAACAGCATATATACAGAATGACAGACATTGGGCAGGGAGTAACTAAGGACTGATGTACCATATATATATATATATATATATATATATCCTACCTCCTATACCTTTGCACTACAATTGACTGGACAATAAATCTCATAATTTGGGCTAGTATACTGTACGTAATATGCAATTAGCTACTTGAGGTTTGGAGACCCAATGATGTTGATAGTGCAGCCCTGTAAATTTTGACATGATACTGGCATACTGCTTACTCCTTGTGTTGATGGTTCGGCTTGATGTATTTCAATTGCTTGTGTTTTGGTAGATGCGTACGTGTACTTGTGTTGACTATATGACTATAATGAGGTAAATGGTTTGGCGCTGACAGTAGTGCAGAAGCTGCTTTATGTTGTTCCTCACCTGATCTTTCATAGGTTCTGAGAGCTTCGAGGGAGTGGTGTCCGGTTCGCTCTTGGATCAGTTTCTCTGGAGCACCTCTCTTGAAAAGTTCAGTTGCACCAGTAGCCCGCAGGCTATGGTTAGTTTGTGGCCACCAATGCCAGCATCTGCACACATCTTCTTTACTATTTGTTGTAATGTGTGGTTTGCAATCGGTACTGCACTGTACCACAGCTTGCTTGTATCATTAGGTTGTTTTTCCAATGGTCGCACATATACTAGATCCTTTTCCTTTGCTTCTTCTGGAAGCTTGCTGATATAGAGATCTAGCAAGTGCACAGGACACCTTATGCCAGCCTCCAGACACGAATAGACAGGTACCACCTTGCTGCGAACATGAAGCGCTTAAACTGCCAATTCTGTTCTTTGATACATTCTCGTGGTATATGTACTTATCGACGTTGCTATCTTGCTTTAGCTGGGACAGTTTCAAAGCCCTATGTTCCTTTCCACCATGAAGACAAAAGAGCTTTCCAATAGTGAAGAATACCGCATTCTGCAATCCTCTAGGTGTATAGTTAGGTTCAATACACCACTGTCCCATAGCTGGTCTCCTTCGTCTGTTGTTATCACCTCTGCATGTTTCACCTTCCTCCCTATACCTTCAGAGTGCAGCTTGTGAAAGTACGAGTCAAAAGTGCCTTGAAGACTCTGGAATCTGTTGTCATTTTTGTCCAAAAAGTTTGGACAATTCGGATTGAGTTCTCGCATACGTCTCAAAATTCCACAAAGTAGCTGATGAAGTGTAGATGGAGGGTAAATTGCTCCATTTGACTTTCTTGTCTCCACAATGAATCTGGAGAGATGGAGATTTATGATTTCAGGCTCGTTACACACCAGAATGTCGTCTGAGACTGGATCGGCTGGATATCTAGAATTCCTTATCCAAGCACTGAATGTGTTCAAGGCCCATTTGGTGCTCCTGGTAGTATTTTCAGGAACTAGTCCCTTAGCGAAAGTGGACAGCTCTTCTTCTGTAGCGAATTTAAACCGCGTAGATTCGGGCTGGACGGAGAGAGAGGAGTGGCTCGCTACTGGAGGAGATTGAGAAGGCAGGGCTGAAACGAGCGGGTTAGTTGGGCGTTGCGTGTTGTCTAGTTGAAGCGCACCTGGACAGTCAGTCCATTCACAGAGGCCAAGGCAGTATGGATCGTAGGGACAAGCCTGAGCATCCATAGTAGTCAAAGTGAGCTAATGTTACACTGTTAGTTGCTACATGATAATTTAAATAGCGTGTCACCATAGACACCGGGAACTCTGACCAGTCGGGTGGGATATACAGTGTAGTCCACTTAAATCGAATCTTGAAATCCATGAGAAATATTGAACGAAAATTTGAATTACAGAGATCCATATAAACCACTGTATTGAGACCCTGCAATGCTTATTAGTGGAGCATTCAGCCACGTATGAAGCTTTAGAATTGTTCTGAGAGTGATTTAGGTAATATATGTAGATACTTATAGTTTCATATCTCCATGTGATCTACATTCTGTATTTATATATAAATATGTGTACTTTTGTATGCTAAAGCTGGCTGTAGTTTTTCTAATTAAGCGAAAAGACCAGTTCAAATGTATGTATTAGCTCTATATGTAGGGAATCTGAAAGAATTTGAATTAGACGAAAATTCATCTTAAGCGGATTTGAATTAAGTGGACTACACTGTATAACAGTTATAGCGCAGGTTGCTAGGGATTTAATGTAATGTAAACAAACCTTGTCCTCGGGCTGCGCCCTTGGACTCAGTTCATTTACTGCCATAAATCCCTGGCTCCGCACTATAACTATAACATATATCTCATTCGCGCAGTTCATTCCCATTTATGTGGGGCTCACTCAGGCTCGCCCCAATTATGGTCCCACATAAATTATGGAGGAAACGTGTAGAAATCACTGTTGAGAATAATACTGTAACTAAGCCTCAGTATTTCTCTATCTCCAAACAGTTAGTCACTCATCATGTAGTGAATTAATATCAAAAATAATATGACACATGTGGGCATCTACATTAATTTTGGCTCTGAAGTAAAGTTTATGAATTTATACCTCATGCATCGTTCCACTGCAGTCTGCAATCGTGTATGTGTATGTGTTTGAAGGTGAATTTCATAGCATTGATAATAGTATGTATGTACATATACATGTGTAGATCGAAATGGAAGGGTATTTTGAACTTGGTGCAGTGTGAAATAATCACCTCTTGTCATGGAAATAGTCTTGATGCCTACTTACTGAGGTATGTGTTTATTTGCACATTGTTTTGTGCATAATACAGTACCGTAGGATTGGTATGTTATGCGAGGTTAAATTTATGCGATTTTCTAGTTAAAAGTATTATGCGATTTTTATAATACTGTGAGCCAGACTCCACCCTCGAGGGTGGGGTCTGGGCACGAGACTACCTGCTCTAGTAGAGGAAAGAGCTATCAGCCTTTAGTAGAGGTGATTAACACTGAAAATACTCACCAGTAGTCCGTAAATATCGGCAGCGTACTTCTCTCTGGCTCTTTCCAGACTCAAACTGTTGTACCGTTCGGCCAAACAGACTGAGCGCTTACTAGCAGATCGATCGCGCGTGCAATATGACGACATGTACGTGGCATGCACCTCGGCCAGCCGCCCTATTGCGCAATGTATGTAATGCGCATGTTTATTTTACGATTTAATTGTGCAATTTCGATAAAATTCGCATAATCACATAACTAAAAATACCGCATAACATACCAATCCTACGGTACATTGTTTTTATGATGATGTAATTGATATGCAGTGAAAGTAGCATGTTTGTCTCTGAAAATCGCTTTATTCTGAAGACTTGTGGTACTACTACTCTCCTGTATGCTATTGAGCCTCTTATCGCTCTAGTTCAGGATTTCTTTCCTGGAGCAGTGGTGATAGTATGTGTAGATCATTTTATAAGTAGACATGCAAGTCATCATAACCAATTTATAGGAAGTATTCTACTCCCACTATTCATTTCGAAAGCCTCATCTCCAGCAGGAGCCTCATAAAAGCTTTGAAGAGGAGGTATGAAGTTAGAGTGTAATGCTTGTCCTACTATACAGCTAGATTAGTCACCTTTGAGGGACCCTATACCCAAACCAGTGTTTAAGGAGTCTGTTAGGATGTACACTAGTACTATTCAAGGCTAAACCTGGTATGCACTGGGCTTTGACATTCACTTGTGACCTTGTTGATAGCATACAAACTAGATTATCATAAATCCCACTGAAAGAGAAAACCAGAGGTAGAATGCTCAGGTGGCTGTGGGGAGCCATGGCAGGGTGCTTAAGGCACCCATACATTGCACTCTTTTTTTCCTCAAGTTGGCATATTAATCTGTTGCTTTAGTACTGCTCTAAACTATAGATTTAGTTGCATGCATATATATGAACACAAGCAGTGCACATACGTAGCTACAAGATGTCTACAATCATCCCTTGTCTGGCTTGTAAACGCTCATCCTCCGCACCAAACAAACTTAATACAAGCCCAAGAGAGCATATCATTTATACATAATTCAATTGACATATAGGTGCAACACCTGGATAAAGTATTTAGCGATGGAGCAGGATATGCCTTGGGAAGGATAAATGGAGATACATGGTATGTTACATATATGTTTCATTGACACATTATTTGTAGGATTTACTGTGCTTCATCTATAGAACGTATGGAAAATAATAATTTCAAGTTTGAAAAATGCACGCTTTTCTCATCGCTCACTCCATGTATATACATTACGAGATTCATGAAATGCTACATTAAAATGTTGTTACTATGGTAATTATTAGTCTCGTGCCCAGCCCCTCCTACACACCCAGGGAGAGAAAGAGGGTCTGGGGAGTCATGCACATCCGGCTTGTCCCGTTTAGGAATTTCCAGGCACCAATCAGATTGCAGTACACAGCACATGACAGCTCAAGAACATACGGAATGTAATTACTTGTAATTTCACGCATTTGCGATGTTAGTAACGTTCAGAGCCGCAACGCGCACAGCACGTTGACCAAAAACATGCAATTATAGGCTATGCCCTGCACGTGTCCTGCATTCTGCTGGGACACGCCGGATGTACACAATTCCCCAGACCCTCTCTCTCCCTGGGTGTGTAGGAAGAGCTGGGTACGAGACTAGGTAATTACCATAATATTTGCTTTTGTGTCTCGTGGCTCTGGAGATCCATAGCGCAGATCGGCTAAGGAGGAGGCCTAGTGCACACTATATGTTGAGCATTATTATATTGTCTAGTATAATTTGCCGGATACTATAGCTAGCACATGGTCGGAAATGTACGGACAAAGTATACTAAACACTCAGTCAGATGGAGGAATATTAGTGTTGATGACACCATTAGGTGGATGACAGTAGTGATTGTTGCTTGCTAGCACTGACAGCAGTAACTCGCGCTGCCATGACCACATCCATCGCCTATCCACTGGCATATACATGTAATATACTATATCACTGTAGGCATTAATTTTCGTGGGTGGAAATTTATGTGACTACCAAGTCAACCACGAAATTAACAAAAGTTGCCAGCCATACGGTTTAAACAATCTTTTTGAGTTTCAGGGACCTGACAAAGTCCTTTCATTGCCATTGGGCAAAAGCCTGCAGTGGCAGTTCTGAGTATTCACCAAAACGTCCCTTCACTGCCGCCAAGAGTGCTGCCGCTGGGCAACTGCCTGCGGTGGCAGTCCTAATTATTCACCAGAAACTTTCACATTGGAAGTCCTTGTAGCTTCTTGATTGTTTCTCTGTCTATATTGCTTACTTGTGAGAGCTAGAATTGTCACAACAAGTGTCCTTAGCCTGAACCGAGGCCAACATAGACACTTTTTAGGCATATTTTCTGAGGATCCCACCTCTACTGACTCTATGATTATGGTATTTTTCCAAGAATGCATTGGAGGCAACACCCACAACATATATTGAGATACATGTAATGTACATGTATCTATGGAGTGCCGTTTGTGTCAAAATCATTATTGACAGGCATTTAGGAAAGTCTGGGGATTTACGAAACTAGTGGACATTTATGTAAATCACAGTGGAAATTTGACATGAATCACAGAGGACATTAATCTTAGATGCTACAACTGTGGGGATTACCGTAGTTAATCGAATACAACGCATGATCCAATTTAACGCAATAAATTAGCATTTTACAAATTCTCATAACGTTTATATATGGAGCGATTGACAACCTTTACCAGAAAAATGCGCGTTTTTCAAAATTGAAATTATTTTTTTTCCATGCGTAGTATTAGATTAAGTACGGTATGAAAGTAGTGGATATTGACGTAAATCTCACAGGTGTAAATTGCAACGGATATTTACAGTTTGTGAAACTTCTGTAGTGACAGACATTTAGTGACGTTGCAGGAATTTACAAAAGTAGTTAGACGTTTACAAAAAATACGGTGGACATTAAAATCAATAGTACAATAATAATTATTATTAACGTCATCCCTATAGGTCATGTGCCCCATGTAAACACACACATGAATATAAATACTGCACCCAAGACTTGGGGCATACCCACAAGGTTAATTAAAGCTTAATTTTTGTGCCAATGGTGAAAAGAATGTTTTGGTCTATAGTATTATGTGGACAATTACTGGCCTTTTCTTCAGGAGCCTTTCTAATGACTTGCATAATCATCCCTGGCTCTTTCCACTTCTGACCATTCATAATACAATTTGCTAATTCATTGTATTAGCCAATAATTATCGATCTCTATCAACACGCCTTTGCTTTGGTGGTAATTTAATCCCCACAGCATCTCTAAATCTCATCTAAGATTTACATAAATATCCACTATGCATGAAGCAGTATTGATACTTTCATAAATAATTAATGTCTTCTGGATTTACATGTACATAAATCTCCACTATTATAAATTTTAATGCCTACTACTTTCATAAATCCACACAGTATCTCTAAATTTCATAAACCAAGCCTTGGCTGAAATTTACGAAAATTAATGTCCAATACAATTATTATATCCACTGCTTCATAAATCCCCACAGTTGTAGCATCTCTAATATTACTAGGAAGATATCAAGAGTGATGGCCAAACTGAGAGCCTGGTTGCTCCAATTCGTTCATTTGGTTGTGCTTTATAGCCTGCCCAGTTAGTGACTCAAAACCAAGGTATTTTATATTGACACTCTTTACAATAAAACCATTGAGTACAGCTGATCCACGAGTGAAGGCTCGCCCTGCCTAAAGATATCATCTTTGAGTAAGGTATTAAAGCTGGAGAAAGGTACAGCTCTAGCTACCTGTATAATATAGCTACAGTACAACTGAAAACAGTGCCAACCGTGAATGACTGCAGTGCCACGTACTGCCATGGCTACAACTTGAGGTGATTAATTAAGGTCGAAAGTTACCCAATAGCACGCTCCATGACGCAGACTTGTATCCGCCTAAGGCCCTTGAGCTCGAGCCACCACAGCACCGCCACGATTCCGCGGATTTGACCTTCGATTTGCATTTATGACGACGTTTACCTGTCATGGTAAGATCTACCACGTGGTGTCTGAGCATGCGCATTGAGTCGTTGCCATGCAAGATCACGCACAAATAAATATATATATATACACCGCTTCTGATTTCTCGTGTATTCGGGGCTCGCTCAGGCTCACCCCGAATTAATGTCCTCTGTGATTCATGTCAAATTTCCACTGTGATTTATGTAAATGTCCACTAGTTTCATAAATCTCCAGACTTTCTAAATGTCTGCCAACAATGAATTTTGACACAAATGGCACCCCATGATACATATTGGTGTAGCTGTTACTCTTAGGCTTAAACACCAGCGCAGTGTACCATCCGAGAGAGGTATAAGGAGCGTTTCATGTAGATAGCTTAAATTCAGTGTTTACACTAGGCATATTCATATTGCCTTGACATTCATGTTAACATAACTGAATGACGTGAGTAGGTGTGGTCAATCAGAAGACACAGTTTTGCATTAATTTTATTATCCTTATCAAATGACTAGAAGCGAAGGTCCGTCTATTTGCACTGGCTGCTCACTAAGATGCAAGACCTCTGTAACAGTAATGCCTTGCACATAAATGTACATGTACGTGCAGGATAACAGAATACAGATAGATATTTATTTATACTCTATTTGTACATAGGTACCTCTATACTGCAAGGGAACCTAAATGCTCACACACTGTACCGGATCAAACTCTTGAGGTACAAAATTTGATGGAGGTGCATAGTTACACATATCTTATGGTACATGCAACATCTAACAACTGCGTCAGTCCTCATGAAGACCCCAGTTCTCTTGCCATTGCGAAAGTCGTATTTTACACCATGGAATTTATATGGACAAATTCCAACATGTCGGACAAAACAATTGGTCAGCTGCAGTAGATGCTACATGTCAACAAAGCCTAGCTTTTGAACTAACTAAACTTATTATGTTGTTTTAGCTAAGCTGTCACTGTCTAAACTGGTTTCCTAGCTTGTTCATTAAGTGTCGCACGAGCTCGAAGACTTTTGGCACTACCAGTGTCTGAGTCAACTTCACAATTTTAGTACACATACTGAAGCACCTACAATAATCTCTAAACTTGATGTATGGGTGCAGTACTTTTGCCTCTTCAATATTTGTTCAAGTGAGACTTGATCGCTCTCCAGATTGAAACTATGAGAGGTATAAACAATAAGTTCACTATACACCATTTTTAAGATTAGTGTCCTGTGAGGTTTGGACTTTCCGTGCGTACAGGCAAAGCTTAAGCCTTGAATTGCCAAGAATTACGTAGCAAGTGAATACGTTACCACTATAATAATATAATAAATGACTCTTGATTTCATAATGTATGAGAAATATTTCTCTTGAGTTATGGTGTTCACATTCATGACCTCTCACTGCCTGATGACCTTTGGTAGCCCCACCCCATGTGCAGATATTAGGGGTGGCAAATATAAACGTGCAGTAGTAGAATAGATGCTGAATATGATTTGGTCACAAACATAATACAATAGATGCACATACGGTCATGGCAACAAAGTAAACATAAACTTCCTGTGTGGGCAAGAGAATGGATGGAAAACGTGTCTTCGGGCAGACTGCATCCATATACATGTAACTGATTGTTAGTAATGAGCATTCCGGTATTGATTTGTGTGTTAGCCATGAAGTATGTCATCATTACCCCGCGCGCATGCGCAAGGGGTAAAGTAATCGGTTGTGTCGTCGTCGTTGTTGTTGTCGTTGTTGTTAGCACAAAAATCGCCTTATCTCGAGATGTAGGGGTCTAAGCGAGTCATAAGCACAATGAATCAATCGAATTTGGCGAAAAAATGGCTTTAGTGTGCGTCAAATCGAGGGATACGGTCCACGAGCGTCACAAATAGTATCTTTTTGTTGGCCACCGTAGCCACGCCTATCAACAGTGCCCATCAATGCATGATGCATGCCCATTCATTATTGTGCTTTCTGCTCATGCGCACAACTAACAAGCGTATGACTGGTAAAGATCGTTGATGTTCTAAATAATGCTCGTTACGTCTATAGTGACTGAAATCTGCAATCTGAAGCCCCATGGAACCAATCAGTATGTAAGATAGCTATAGCTACTATTATTATAACGAAATATAGGTAAAAGTGCATGTCTTCCTAGTCTGGGTTGAGAGAGGGCTCGAACAACTAAAAATCATTTCCATTATTTCTCTCAAGTTCACAAAAATATAGCCATGCACCGAAAATAAATCTATAGATTGCGCAATGTGCGCGCGGGGTATGTGCTCTACAGAGCTCTAGTTGTACTAGTACTAGAGTACTAATAGTGTGTCTACTGCAGTAGCAGAAACTGTATGTATGTTATGTACAACATGTATTTAACCTCAAGACACTGGACGCTGTAGAACTATGTACAAAACCACTTTGGGACTCTATCTCAATTCGCTTGGCAGTAGCCACCAAAAAACAAAGCTCAAAGTCAAGGTATGGTTCCTCTGTACTGGGATAGGCACGTTTTGGAGACTATTCTGCTACCGTTGAGCCAGAAACCTCGAAAAACACTGAAAATACCATTTTGAAGTCTGCTGTTTGTTGGGACTAGAACATTCAGATATTGAACGAAGGAAGTTTTTATCACTACAGACAGTTGGCAAAAGGCCTTGTCCACTGGAATAGCCTAGTTCAAGCTTCAAAGTGTTTGTTTGGTAAATATTGTCAAAAATACTTGACGATTTTTGGCCATACAAAGTAAACCCAAGAAGCGTAGTTAGCCTAGTGACGAGTCGAGTTTATGAACTATCGCTGTACCTGCTCACTAATCTTCTTAAACAAGCAAAATCCATATATTATTATAATGCTTATGTTGAAAACTACCATATAAAAACACACACATTCACACACTTACAGAACGACTACCGTACCCCTCGCACATGTACCGACGGTTAATAAGCACTGCATATGTATTCATGGATGTTGATCAGTGACTATGGCCTAGCAAATTTAAGCACACAGGGGGTCGCTTCAATAGGCACCCAATTTGCATAATATACATGTACATACCTACTGTATGCATGCTATCCAGTACCATAAGCATACCTTGAAAACATGAAGAGGTCATAATTGAGTAGTAATTGAGTAGAGCCTCATTACTACGTTACTAAATACTTGAAGGGTCTTACTTGTTGAGCATGGACGTAGTAAGCATCAAACAACTTCATTTAGAATGTTTCGGTCCTTGGACCTTCTTCAGCTCATAATAATATTGTGGTAAAGGAGCGAGTATAGGGGATTGCAGAAGACATATTCTTCTTCTTGCACTTTAAGACTTGTTAGACCATGCTATGTACATCCTATAGACTACGTAACCAGGATTGGTCACGTGATCAATACAGACATTTGGGACAATCCGTATCACCACCAAAACCACAAAAAAGCACAGGAATGCTATGTAGATCTGCTGATCTGGCATGCTCATGGTACTATTACATAATTGCATGTAATCGGTATAACTTGCAAACAGTTTACTTCCTGTGAATATTTTAGCCTTTAGAGTACTGTTTGTCATGATCACTACTTACAATAAATCTCATAGTGGCGAGGATTAGGCACCAATGGTGTTCATAATTTATACGTACCTTGTACTGCTTTTAATGATAACAATAGGATTCATGCATAGCCAGTGAATGAATCAGTTGCTTTCTATAGATGTTGTCCCCAATTGCATACACAACCACTATCTGTATGTAGACATGTGGTATTAAAATATCGTATAGCAGGAAACTTTCAAGGGAGAAAACTTTCGTGGATTAGTAGGAAGGGAGCATTTTGCAGAATATTTAACTGATCGCATACATGTAGAATGGTGTGGCATGCCTAAAATTTCATGGAGAAAACTTTCGCGGGTGGCTGTAAAAATCGTGAATCTGTGAAGGTTTTCTCCCTTGAAAGTTTCTCACTGTACAGTACAAATTGTGGTTGTGCGTACACTAGCATACAAGAGCTTGCGATGTATTATCATCTCTAATCAGATGAATTACATGTATAATATTATTTGTGCTGGCTCTAATGATGTAAAATATAATTATAGCTATAACTCTTTTTTTTTTCTTTTTTGCACTTATATATGCACATACATGTACCAGATCCTGATGACAGACTTGGATCCTAAATTCATGGCACTATTTTCAACCCAGGCTTACTCTTCTTCAGAGGAACTCACTAGAGATGTGGGGCTATTGGACCTAATTCCCGGATGTGTTTTAGACTCAAAAATTTTTGAACCATGCGGGTATTCCCTCAATGCAATTATCAAGGTATAGTTTGTGAAATGTATCAATTTGAAGAGCATACTATTGCTAATGCGTGTTGAGGTGTGATGATATACATGTATAATTATTATACAAGAGCTTATGAGTCTGCCCCATTCTCACCCGTTTGTGGCTCACACATTTCAAACATGGTAGAGCCTAGTGACGGCGACATTAAGATTTTCTTCATACATACATGGGAGGGAGAGTGAAAGCATTGCAAACGGTTTGGCTTCCGATAGAAAGTATAGCAAAAAAAAACAGCCATGACAAAAATTGATTGTCACAGATTTCCCTTTTATTATGCTCCACACTAGATTAGTAGCCTAGATGATATTATCCACCAGGTCTGACTGTGACTGCATGTGCTAGAAGTGCAGCTAGAGCGAGTATAAGATACTTGGTATTGCTATGTAGCTAGTATAGTACTAGTGACTGCAGACCAGTACTCCCATCACATCTATGTCACGTACACCTAGATGGACATAACTGTGGGAGTAATTTTGTGGGTTTTAGGCCACCATATTTTTGGGGGGTATACACGTACACATAATATAATATATTAAATGCTCATGAATGCCCATAATGTATTATATGCACACATATCAGGGTGATACCTACTTTACCGTACATGTAACGCCACAAACTGAGTGCTCTTGGGTCAGCTTTGAGACTAATCTTGAAAAAGAATCTTACAGTAGTCTCATCTCTCAGGTGCTTTCTTTATTCAGGCCAGGAAAGTGTGCAGTCTCTCTGTTTGCCAGCAAGGTGAGTAAATATGCATATACGCAGGTAGCAGTAGCCTCTCCCCAATCTTTTTCAACACACGCGAGAGAAAAGAGGAGGAGTCTAGTAAGCGAAGTCACGTGAAGCGTATCATAAACGATTAAAATTAGCGAACGTGGGCAACTAAAACCGCAAGCTTATTAAAACGACAAAATCATAAAAAGGATCACCTACAAAGGTGTCTTCACAGTATCCTAGCTAGTGTGATGCCTCTGTAGAACATTCTGGGTGACAACAAACCTTTTTTTTTTCGATGATAGGTCTTGAGGGTGCCGTATGTGGTGACTCAGAATTGTTCAACCAAAAATAGTGCTCAAACAGCCAAGAGGTCACGTTAAATCACTCACAGTCAACCGCTATGGCATCCTTATCCATTGCTCACTCTGTTAAGCTTGAGTTTCTTTGTTGTACAGCCCTTGGTTTGTTCCACAGATTGAAGCGCTATGCGCTGGCACCTGTACCTGTGACGTACTAACTACTTCACCAAACGCACAATAATTATGGTTCTACCACGGTTCTACCTAGAAGTCTTGCACGTGATTTTGCTTCAGGCCTTCCCCCTTTTCTGTGTGTAACATTGAAACATGGGAGTGGCCTGAGAACAAGGCTAGGTAGTAGCGTCTGATCAGAACACTTCACCTCCCTCTCCCAAATTGTGTTAGGTTTTAAATTAGTGCTTAACATATTACATACCATCAAGAGCTGAGAATCTTGACTTAAGTACTGCTGATGAGTGAATGTTGTACCATGCTATTGTCTCATGAAATGTAGAGGGCCACTCTTCATTATTATGACATTGTATATTATTATTTAGTCTCGTTCCCAGGCCCTTCAAGAGGAGGAGAAAGGGCCTGGTACACACTGCACGCGCATGCACGGGGGTCTCCATAGCGACCAGTCACGTTACCATAGAGATTGTTCACGGGTTCTGCATGACGTACTGTTCTATGGACGATAAACGGAGAGTATACGATAGTATCCGATTACCCCACATTTTTCTGGGGTCCCCCGGCGCATGCGCATGCAGTGTGTACCAGGCCCTTTCTCCTCCTCTATAAGGGCCTGGGTACGAGGCTAATTATTATTATACCTGAATTTCATGGTGTGGGTGTTATTTTTAATATTTTGTGGTTCACCCTGAAGTCATAGAAATTTCCACCTACGAGAATCAATTCCTTTATAGAAATGCATGCATTTCAGTGCATAGAAACTATTCACTAAGGGGTCCCACAAAGTCCAAGAAGCAAAATGGCCAATTTTTGGCCCTTTTCACAGCCTGCTCACTCACAGAAGACAGCGCATCAAGTGTCAAAACTGTCACAAAATTAATAAGACAGCGCATCCCAAAATGGTAGAAAGGGCAAAGCCACTGCACCAATACACTAGTTCTTGATCAGCCATTTTTGCTTCTTGGACTTTGTGGGACTGTAAATTCAACTTTGCTGGCCACGTTTAGAGTAGGGACTCCTTCACTGGAATAAGCCTTTTTCAAGTTCAAAGCTACTGTTATTTCGCTGCTATTAGTCAATAAGTGCACTGCAGTCACCATTTTCAGCCATTTTTTGCTCAAATTGTCATAGCAATGGGTCCATCCAAGAATGTAAACTATAACACGGAGTGCACATACACATTTTATTGCTCATGTGAGCAGTTTCCAATTCCATTTACAGTGCTACAGAGCAAGAGAGCAAAACTTTTCAATTTTTACTTTATTGTGCCTAAGCCAAAACATATAGTAATTGGGTACTAATTGACAACAGATTCTTAAATAGTTAGTCCTTGTTGAGCTTCAGTGAGTGAGAGGAGTTCCCATGTGGTTTTAATAAGGAGGCGTGGCCATATTTCTATACCGAGGTACTGAAAAAGTGTTTGGGATCAGTTTAGACAAACCGCTTTGCATTAAGAATGCCGACTTGACACAGTGGTAGGTACTGCAAGGAAAAAACTTAGTCCCGAGCTAGAGGTGTAAACTCCAAGGAATTACTGAGAAATTTGCAAAAATATGCTAAAATTTAAGCAAAAACAGTCAAAAAACGTTTGGGATAAGAATCGCTACTTCCACTTCCTGTTAAGAGTCCATATTTTAAGTACATGTAGACACTGTAGTAATATACTATGGTACCGGATAAGAAGTCCATATGAGCTTGCATTCTTGAGATATTCGCAGTTGAAGTCAAAATATGCAAGATTTTTGCTAAAAAGCTAGCTGCACTTGTATGGTTTCTATATTGAACTCTATGGGGAAAATCGTAAAAAAAATTTTGGCCTGAAACGACTTTTTATTGCTAAAATAGCAACATTTGACTAATTTTGTGATAATAAATCTGCTTATAAAGGAAAATTAAAAGTTTTGCTCTCTTGCTCTGTAGCACTGTACGTAGTCTGTAATATCTATGGTATCGATTATATACATCGTCCATTTGTAGAATAGCTTTAATTGATTCTCATTCCCACCCTTCCAGGCTCCTAAATGGGAATTAATTTTTATTCCTATTGTGCATGCACATCATCGACCCTTTACCAGCTACCTATAAAATGTGCACTCATGGGCTCCCTTGCTAGTGTCCCACCAATGGTCCTACAGAGTAAAAAATAAATAAAATGCCTCCTGCCCCAATGATTTAATAATATATGGCCTTAGGGCTTTCCACAAAACCTAGCCTATGACATTGTAGCATCCCTGAAAATTACTGTATGGCGCCATACAGTGTATGTCCACCCATGCATTCAGTTGAAATGTACTGTAAAACGTAGTGCAATTAATCCTAACTTTCCACTGTTGATCTGAATAAAGCTCCTGGATATAATATTTATGTATTAATTTTGTAACTGTAGCTATATAGCATACCGCATAAACTTTCGTGAAAAGTAAGATTTAGCCTCCAGATTTAATTTTTGTGGGTCTAAATTTCATGTGGCTTTCAACGATTGCATTTGCCACGCCCCGTTTGCCATCACCAAGTAAACCTACCGATGACTGTCACCGAAATTACAGAAACAGAATTTTTCAGTCCCATACTGTGTTCGATGATCGCAGAGACTCAACAGATTGGAGGCAGATGCCATGCATTTACTTCACATGCACACTTGCAGCAACTTTATCAGACGACCTTTACCTACTGTGGCAAATTTTCGTGGGATGTTAGATTGAGTTAGAGCAGTCACGAAAATTAGCCACTATACAGTAACTGATTGAAGGGTGCATTGTCTTGTAATAGTATTAATTGTGTATAATTGTATTATACAGTAGTTGGATAGTCAACAGTGGTTGTGATCATCCACGTTATACTTATATCTCAGAATGCTGTCTGTGGAAATTCATTCACTGCCTTTGAAGATGACAAGATCCCTGGCTATAAATGTAATGATCGTCAATTTTGTGTCTTCAGCTTTTACAATCTCACCTTTGCTCATTACTCAATTGATTCATGTGAAATTTGAAGATTAATACAATGGACATGTACATGTGTACCCACACTGTATAGTATAATACTGTCGGTGTTATTTCAGTATTAACAATAATTACTGACATTATTTATAGAGCAGAATCTGATAGTTTTTGAACAAATACATTAAATTAATATTCACAAGCATATTATTACACACTAGTATAAATGTTATAACTTGTTTTCTACACTCTAAGTAATGTCTCCAGATGCGGAGTTGTGTGATATCTGCCCATTTCACATCGAAGGTCAATACTGCAATAAACAATTAACAGCAATAATTCCATACATGTATAATATAATGCTATGCAAGACGTACCACATTTCAAGGGGCCACTGTAGCAGCTTCTACACAAACGTATGGGATTTTAAACCAGGGTAAGCGGCCATGCGGGCCAAAATCGCAAGTAATGTTTAAGTGCCCATGGGCGATTACCCAGGACACACGACTATCACAAAAATTTCTCCATATAATAGTGTTTTTGTGACCAGATGCCTAGTAGCTGAATGGTGCAGATTCAAGTGGTAAAGGATCATTAACATTGGCGCACACTATACACCTGTAGCTGGATGTGAATATGGCATTACATCAGCCACAAGTGAACTCGCACATTCAAACCCCAGGGTAGCATGTAATGTGCATAGTATTTACATAAGGCCATACAAGTACAATGTAAATCATCTGTTTCTCATCCCTGCCTGTGTGTACTTTTGTTATCAAGAAAATACCATAATAGGCACAGAGTCATGAACTAAGTAGTTTGGCACCACAGACACATTTTATGCTCAGTTTTTGGCTGATAACAAAATTACATCCTGAGTCCCAAACGATTCGACCAACCAATGAGGTAATTATGATGAAACCTACGATGAAATTGTGGTGAAAACTACTTCAAAATGTTTAGCTCGCATAACAGGGTGTTGAGACCCAGAATTCGAACCTAGTGTAAAAGAGATCGTGGACTGTCGATGATATATGGTGATTCTCTCAGTTCGCTTTCTTTGGCGAGCTCGCACTCTGGGGGGATTTCCCTATTCAGCACATGGCAGTATAGTGGAGGTCACATTCGGGTCAACCGGCTCAAGCCGCACGCCCCAATATATGCATATACGGAGCATGCGCAGTTTGTCAATGTGTCCTAGTTCGAATTATGGCGGCGTACAGTAGCGCGGTGTAATACTTTTCATGAGGGACTCGGGATGTAGTCTAAGTTGTTCATTACATCCCGAGTCCCAATCAACAAAAAAGAATTCACCAACCGATGAGGTAATTATGATAAATGATGATGAAATTGCTGTAAAGACTGTTTCAAAATGTTTAGCTCGCATGACAGGGTGTTGGGACCCAGAATTCGAACCTAGCATAGAAGAGATCGTGGACTATCGATGATATAATATGGCGATTCTCTCAGTTCATTTTCTTTGGCAAGCGTGCACTCTGGGGGGATTTCCCTATTCAGTGTACCACATGGCAGGTGGAGGTCACATCCAGGTCAACCAGCTCAAGCCGCGCGCCCCAATATACGCCGTATACGGAGCATGAGCAGTTTGTCGACGTGTTCTAGTTCAAATTTATGGCGGCGTACAGTAGCCGGAAGTATTGGTGGGAATTAAATTTGGCGGTTGAGCCCAAAATGGCTATCGCAAGAATATTGGCGGATTTAAATTTGGCGGTTCGGTATGGGATCGCCATATGCATATATATGCGAGTAGGAAATTTTGGCGGTTATAACATAGACCACCAAACCGCCAAATCTAATTCCCCGCCAAAATTTCCGGCTATACGGTATATCATCGATAGTCCACGATCTCTTCTACACTAGGTTCAAATTCTGGGTCCCAACAATCTTTCATGCGTGCTAAACATTTTGAAACAGTTTCACAGCAATTTCATCATAGGTTTTATCATCATCATAATTTCATCCTAAGTTGGCCGACTTTTTTTGTTGACTGGGACTCAGGATGTAATAATATAAGAAAGCAGAGGTTGGAAATCACTCAACTACCAGACCGTTTCCTCCTTTTGGGGGTAGGGTCTGGGGATGAGAGCTCAGATTATCAGTCAAAACACTGCCATGCACTGAGTACACCGCTATTTATGTACCGGGGTATGCCTACACCTTGGTGTGCAGTATTCACATGGTAGAATAAACACAAAGGCATGAATACCTAGCTACCAGGTCGAAGCAAAACATGTCAGCTTTATTTGAATATAGCTGCTAATTCGGGGCGAGCCTGAGCAAGCCCCGAATACACGAGGTACAGGAAGCGGTTTTATATGTATATTTGTGGGTGATCATTTCAGTGAGGAGAAAGTTCAATTATTTTGAACGCGTAAGGTAATGGTCGTCATGCGCATGCGCATACGCCCGCACTACACCATCGATCTGAGAGACAACTGGAGTGTAGGCAAGGCTTAAAACTTGAAAGGTGATTGCTGTACCACTCTGGCAAGCTAGGCTCAGGTCCACGATCAACATCACTGGTAGACTCCACTTTCCTGAGCATAACGATGACTGTATGGAGGCTTATCCTCTCAGGGCCTGGCTACAGGTACTTGGACTCATGATCATGGCATGTAGACTACTAAATATAGCATAGGTGATCAACATTATTGGACTATAGCTATTATACTAGCAATCTGTGATACTTTCACTGTCGTGGTAGCTTCTCAGGCCTAGCTATTGAGGTACCAACCCCATGTGCGCATGCATGCCTATGTGCTTTCAAAGAAATCTTGTGATTTTTGCGAAGGCTCGCCCCGCACAGATGATTTTCATCAGCACTAGTAAATATGATTAAAACTAAATTTTGTTCTTATATACCGTACCCTCGCAAGAGAGGGCCCATGGGTGCCTCACATCCCAGGACAGTCGTTGGCAATCCTAGATAACCCTCCATGGGCGATGCACCTTACATTGGGCCAAGATTGGGGGATGGGCCAATATTTGAGGTATCCATATCGCGTTTATACACGAAAGAGCACCCAGGTAAGTTACCCACACTATCTTTATAATATGAATAGTAGCACCGGCTACTATTGATTTCAGCCTTATTCAAGCACGGTTACCAATCCAGAGGAAGCGCAGCCGTTGATACTTCACCATGTGTCGTTGATTGCAGCCATATTAAGTGGGCGTGGCTACGATCACTAGCCATGTACGATAGTTCATCTGACCTTAGCAGGAAATTGAGCCCAAAGCGAGGAGTGGGCCGACATTCTGTAGTGGGCCCTCTTTTGCGAGGGTACGGTACATGTTTTATATAATTAAGGCAAAGATTACCAACATGGATGGATGCACGCCCATTGTCAAGGTAAGCAAATGACACCCACAAGTTGCCCTAACAATGGTACTAAAACTTACAAACAGCATCCATTAGGATCAACAGCTTCTTGAACCACTCTCTTAATCATATCCTTGTTGATGCCTCCATAGACTCCAGTATAAAACACCTCCAACAGTACTCGAGGTCTAGAGTTAAACTTGTTTGGGTCACTATTATTGAAGAAGGTCAGGTGTTCACAGAAACGTTCTGTTTTCTCAGCATCGAGTGTTATCTCAAAATCTGGAAGTTTCTAAATAAAAATTAATAAAAAGCCATACACATGTACACAGTTACTATTATCATCTACATAATCTAGTGTACTTCAGTATACTGTATGGCGGGTAATTTTCGTGGGTGCTAATTTTCATGCAAAGTTCAAAAAGGCCATCAAAATTAATTTTTGTGGTTTTAGATTTCATGATAGTAACAAGTCCAGGGACGTGGCACTGCACAAGTGATGATGTAATTGATAGACGTGCTCGATCTCGCTCGCAATCTTCTTTGTTACTAAGCCGAGACTTGGACAAACAGCATGAGATAGAAGAATATAATATTATTAGTGTCGCGGACGATATCAGCTAGATGACAGTCGCTACTGTTGCTTGCTAACACTGGATGTACTGCCACGATGTTTGTGGCCACGCCCATCATCATGGACTCCCCATATCACCGTAGGCATTAATTTTTGTGGGTGGGAAAATTTCGTGACTGCCAAGTCAACCATAAAAATAACGAAAATTAGCACCCCACGACAATTACCTGCCATACGGTAACTGAACATTGAACAATGTAAGGGTCTTAGAGGGGAGATTTTAGTATGTGGTATAATATACTATACCAAATCTGGGATGTTTAAAATTCACAGCTTCCAAAACCACTTCTGGCAGCATCTGAGACCACACACATAAGTAGAAATGTCAGCAGTTGTAATTTTCAGGCAGAACCAAATCAGGGGGTACATACATTCCCTGGTCCTCCGCTATAGTATAATCACTGCAGTACCAATGAAGCACTCTAGTGCAAAATTTCTGGTATACTGAACAACCAGCTATCTGAACACACTAAAACACGTGGTTCGCCCATTCATTTGAGTGTAGCTGCTGAGGGGAAAGAGAGGAGATAGGAAAAGGATCATCAATAATTGATACAATAAGGATATAATCCTCAGAACCTTCCCTTTTACCAAAATAGGACAAGAGTGTCATCAGAGCAAATAGATTCAACGCTCAAATTGTCACATGAGCACTATATATGGACCCTCTGCAGCTGATGATGATTATGCTGTACTGCTAAGCATATCCGAGTATTTCAAGATCACTTTAGCTGGCATGCAGCCAGAAAGTATTATTATCACACACCACATATTCCAGCCTTCATTTCAGTATCCCAAACCACCTCAACATATGTGATCTGTATATGTAACCAATCAAATGTGTATATGATGCTTTTTTCTACTAATGGATCCTGCTTACAGGCTCTTTCATAAGACAACTGCAATCAACAGAGATTCCATCCATTATAGCTAGTATGGGTCAGCAGCCCATAAATGGGAACATTCGAGGGAGAACTTTCGTCGATTAACAGGAAGTGACCATTTTGCAGAGAATTAAAATTTTCATGGAATGTTAAATCAAGCGGGTGGCTCTCAAACAGCAAAATTTGTGAAAGTTTTCTCCCTCAAAAGCTTCCCACTACACAGTAATTCCAAGGGCTTTCTCTGACTTTGCATAAAATTAGCACCCCTGAAAATTACCCCGCCATTCGTATACCACATTGTGTACGGCAACCACCTCCAATAACATGACATTGTATGCTGTTCTATGAAACTACTGGCCTTGAATTTTTGCCAGTGTCAAGACTGCCATGGACTGAATCTTGCACTAATCACTACAAGCCAGAGTGCATTATTATTTGTATTCTCATCATATCAACATACTGCTGATCATAATTTTCCCAACACTTCCATATTTCTGTACCTGAATACAGTCACATGCTTATCTTGCCACCAGTTAAACATTTGATTACACATTTGGTAAACGAAGCAATACTGGTTTCTAAAAATGTATTATTATATTCAAATCAAGCCACTATAGCAGCGAATAGCGAAGTTCATAATAATAATAATTTAGCAGACAAACAGCAAACGAACTGGATAGACTAGCTGGTTATACTTGTGTGCATAAAACCTATTCATGACATCAACATGTTTCTCTAGTTGTAGCATACAAATTACATAATGCATGCCACAATGTACATTGTTAGTATTATATTTGTACCGGGATGTTGTACCATTGTGTAACCTTGTTATTTAATCTTGTTATTACAACTGTACACACACACATAAAGCATTTGCCGCAGCCCAAGGCCTAGCCTCACTAAAATACAAAGTTAACTTGTTAGGGCACACACAGGTAGAACTTGAGTTGCCAAAGGCAGCAAAGGTGAGTGTAACTATGATGCCATCAAAATACAAATTGATTATGTAGAGCATATGTACTTCCGTGATTGCACAAATTTGGTTACGTCACGCTTGTGTCAAGGGCTTACCTTCACGATTGCAACTTAAGCAATGGCTGAACTGCGATCGTACTTGAGAGCTAGCAGACATACATACTAGATCTAACAGGAATTCATGTCAGGTCAACAAGCAACAGTCCAGATAGGTTTGAGTGGAGACAGCCCCATGGACCATGACAATGAAGGGTCGATTGAGAACTTGACTTGGTGTGTGACTAAGAATGTTAAGGGGCTTTGCAAGAAAGCATATATACAACTTTCTCAAGTCGCTATCTTCATGCATACCATGGAGCGCATGCATGCAAATATACACATCCATTTTATTGTGTCATGTAGATGTCTAATAGATGCCCACTTTCCAAATAATTATGGAAACTGCTGTAGATTATGTTGATGCCACCTGGGTCTTATACACAGGGTTTTTTTATCAAACAGTTATATAGTGCATGGGCTAGTTGCAATAATAGAGCTTGCACAAATTCCATCAGTATCCAAGTTGGAGTGAGATCATCATTGTCTAGTTGTACATACACCAGAGCAACCTTGGTCCCATGCATGAGTATTAAAGTATGGTAAGGCTATATGATAAACAAAAAAGTATTCATTCAACATGTTGCTGTGTGGGTTGATTAAAATACGACTGCAGGCACCTTTATTTCCTATGCTACATGATTGAAAACTTTAAGGGGATATCTGCTACACTAATTAGCACCTATTGCCAAGTCCCATTCTCCTCTGTACACTGCAAGTGGTCACCTCCATAGATCATAAAATATTCATGAAATCAATGGCAATTTTTTCTTGCCATCAAAACCAATTTCTAATGAAAAACAGTGATAAATTAGAAGCAATCAAGGTCCCACCGATCAGTATATTTGTTTGCATGCAGTCAAGGATGTCAGTATCACCCAGGTACGTCAAGTGGCATATAAACAGCACTCAATTTTTCGCGTGCTACTGTGACACTTTTAGGTCACTGGTATCTTCTATGGTTGAAAATTTTTGCGGTGCCATTCTTGCCACTTGATCTGATCACCCATCGCAAATTGCACTACAGGTCTTTCTTGTCACTAGATTCCCAAAGAATCACTGACATTCCCATAACTGATACAGAAAAATTCAGAATATTTGTCACCTTTGAGGATATTCATACTAAACACATGGTTGGATTCAATCATCAGTAAATTAACGGTGCCAAACTTTGCTCGACTGTGCAATCTAGTTTCCTTTTAAATCGTGTTTGCATACATCGTACTCACTTTTTGTAGCTCCAGCATGAGGTATCTAAACTGATCTTCCGTGAACATGGTTTCTCCATCAAATTCTTCCGCAGATTTCGGGTATCGCAATACTAAGTAAACCCTTCCTCTGGCAATAGCACGTGTCATAGTTGAAGTTCCATCTGTAAGATCAGCTTCTTCAGCCTCTTTACTTTGTGACTTACCCATGTTCAATACTGAGAAGACGGGCGAATTAATTTTTTTGCGCACTTACCATTTTATTGGTAAAATTTTCGCGCGCAGCCCAGGAATCTTTGATGGGTGGGGTCCAGACGCCGCACCGTGAATTTATATTGTGTGCAAGGAACTATCTGAAACCTTGGGTAGGAGGGGCTGGCGCGAGACTAACTGAAGCCTTTCGATCCGCGTGTTTGTAATAGTGAGCGTCGGCATAGAGGGTAGGTAGCCTCTTCCAAGGTAGGTAGGCTCGGCTAACTTACTAGTCCGCAAGCGAGGTTTCGCTGATTCAGCAAAATTTGAGGCTCCCTAAGGGACATTGAGCGCAACTACTGAATAGGAGTTGGGGCTTTCTCTGCCACGTGCTATACGGAATCTTCCAGCCTCCACTAATGTCGCGGTTACTAAATTAGCGTAACGGCGACAGGCAAAAAATGGGCGAAGTACGTTACGAGTGGAATTATCGATCGCGTTAGAACGCAGTTTGGGACTGGAGGCTACCTACACCTAACGCGATCGATAAAGCCCAACTCAGAGAAAGCCCAACTCCTATTCAGTAGTTGCGCTCAATGTCCTAAGAGCACGTGGCAGAGAAAGCCCCAACTCCTATTCAGTAGTTGCGCTCAATGTCCTAAGCCCAACTACTGAATAGGAGTTGGGACTCTCTCTGCCACGTGCTCTTAGGACATTGAGCGCAACTACTGAATAGGAGTTGGGCTTTCTCTGCCACGTGCTATACGGAATCTTCCAGCCTCCACTAATGTCACGGTTACTAAATTAGCGTAACGGCGACAGGCCAAAATGGGCAAAGTACGTTACGAGCGGAATTATCGATCGCGTTAGGTGTAGGTAGCCTCCAGTCCCAAACTGCGTTCTCATTACAACGTTGCTGCGCGACCAGATGCAAGATCATATGAAAGGCGTTCTCTTGCTTCCTTCGGTCACATACTATGCTTGAGATAAAGGGGTTTGCTTAGATAGCAATGTGTCGATGGACAGGAATGATTCTTGAATCAAGCGTTTGCAGGAAACGCCCAGCAATCTATCGGCGAAAACTTGCTATAAAATCCGGGCGTCCGGAATCGCCTTGGTATGAGTTTAGGCGCGTAGTCTCGCCCCCACAGGAACGCGGTTGGTCGTGCAACCAGTAAATAAAGAAGGAAGGGAAGGAGCGCGAAGCACCCACGCGAATTCCCACGATCGCGTTACGCACGCTAACCGGCCGAACTGTCACACTCAAGGCTTCGTCCCCCCAGGCCCATTCTTAGTGCAACTCTGTAACCGTTTATACTGCAAACTGAATGGGACTGATCCCGTTTACATAAATGTGACCGGATTTGGGAAAACCCTCCGTAAGGGATCCGCGCGCAAGTCGCGCAATGCGCGTTTTTAGTAGCTCAGGTAGAAATTTGTCAAAGTCCAGATTTTGTCATATACATGTGGAACAACCCTTCTTCTAACTGTTGCAGTCTTCTACGGAGGCTAGTCGTGCTATACGAAGGCGAAATAAGCCTTCATTTTGACCCACCTAGTCGGCACAGCCACCGTACACGGAGCCCGTTGCTATGGGCGGTAATTAGAATTCTCTACCTAGATACAGCTAGATTCATCGATCTACTGTACGTTCGCTCACCTTTTTAGCTTCATGGGCATCTAAGAACAATCGGCTGTCGTTGTCAACAACGAAATTCAACTCTTGCTCGATCTTTACGTTCATTTCGAACGGCTCCGCCCAGGTCCATTTAATTGATTTCCGGGTCACGCGTAGTATGCGGAAACGCCATACGCGTGCATAGCAACGCCTTTAGACCGTAATTTCTCGATTATTGGGGGGTGTGGCGCGATCGCAAACAAAGTGCTGTATCTCCACAACGAAGCGCGCGATCGGCCTAAAACTTGAACACGGGTTAGCTCTATGGTAGAGCTTATCAACCATACATCAAACTTGATTTTCAGAAAAAATTCGTTACGGAGGGTTTTCCCAAATCCGGTCACAAATGTGACAGGATTTGAGAAAACCTTCCGTATGGAATTTTTTTCTGATGCATGGCTGATAAGCTCTACCATAGAGCTAAACCGCGTTCATGTCTTAGGCCGATCGCGCGCTTCGTTGTGGAGATACAGCGCTTTGTTTGCGATCGCGCCCCAAAAATCGAGAAATTACGGTCTAAAGGCGTTGCTATGCACGCGTATGGCATTTCCGCATACTACGCGCTACCCGGAAATCAATTAAATGGACCTGGGCGGAGCCGTTTGAAATGAACGTAAAGATCGAGCAAGAGTTGAATTTCGTTGTTGACGACAGCCGATTGTTCTTAGATGCCCAAGAAGCTAAAAAGGTGAGCGAATGTACGATGAATCTAGCTGCATCTAGGTAGAGAATTCTAATTAGCGCCCACAGCAACGGGCTCCGGGTACGGCAGCTGGGCTGACTAGGTGGATCAAAATGAAGGCTTATTTCGCCTTTGTATACGACTAGCCACCGTAGACAATGGCAATAGTTAGAAGAAGGGTTGTTCGAAATGTATACAATGATATAATGTAGACTTTTTCAACCTAATCTACTAAAAACGCGCATTGCGCGAATCGCGCGCGGATCCCTTACAGAGGGGAGTAACTGTTGCAGTGTAAACTAGACGAGTCAGTAAGGACAAACCAAACGAGTTGATCCAAAGACAGGCAGCTGCTGTTTTCGTGTCCATTGCGCCATTGTTCTAAACTTACTAAGTGGAACTTTCGCGTTAATCAAAAGTGCTAAGAGGGGCTCCCCCACTAAATCAATAGCACTGAGGTCGAAAATCGCAACGACATCTTCTCTACTAGCGATTTAATTAGTGAACTATTAGCCAAAGGTCAAGCCTGTCCTACTTCCTCTGGCTGAATGCTGATTTGGCAGCACTGAAGTCATTCGAAAAGTACGACCACATGCGGTCGTGCTAAATGACGCAGTGGACAAACGTAAGATCAGCTGCGCGCATGGGGTACGGCGGTACTCCCATACAAACATATGGGAGCACGTGAAATTATAACCTTTTGACCCTGTCGAACTGATAGCGAGGCCGTTGTCGTATGATTGTTTCCAGTGATGCTAGCGTTACCCGAGCATTATCAGTGCGCGCATCAACAATCATACGAAAATTTAGCACCAACGAAAATTTCCCGCGCTATCACCCAGAGGAGGTTCGACTTACAATTTCACGTGCTCCCATGTTTGTATGAAGTCTTTTTTGTCGTGTCCAACACTAGTTCTAGTTGGAGCCCTGTACCATTCGTGAACGATGACCATTGCCCGCCTTGGAGCTGTCACCATGATAAATCAAGATTGTATAAATTCGGGGTCAAAGTGTAAGAATGCTCATTAACGGAGTTATTGCTGACCTTTTGACCCTGTCGAACCTCCTCTGGGTACGGTGATCGCGAGACTAGTGCTTAACCAGAGTGCTCCGGATCGCGGAACGTCTTGGACAGTCCCGAAAAAGGAGGCATGGCCTTGTCCCGTGTCCTGCACGGAACTTTTTGATCTCGAAAATTCCACCTAACTGAGCTAATTAACAATTATAGCTTATCAATTGCACGGCTGAGCTACTTTCAAAACTATTAGTATCGCTATCCGTTGATTGTTGACGACTATACATTATCTTTGGAAACGCGCGCGCCGCCGGATTAAAAAGTACACATTTCCGTTTGTACCATCCTCGTTACGGGTAAAAAATATCGCGAGCGGTAAGAAGCTACAAAGGCTGTGAGGGCGTCTACAGTAAGCCATAGTCGTAGTACAATGTGCCGAAAGCCGTTTTTTTTGTGAGTGTGCTTCTGAGCAAGATTGGTGCTTACTACTCATGCTGTGTAGGACCTCGTGAGAGCTTCACTTTCTGAGCTAATCCAGCACAAAGTGTTGGCAGGACATGAAACACAGCTATACTGAGCGTTTTCACTCATAGAGTGCACTCAGAAGCACACTCACCACAAAATGGCTTTCAGCACATTGTACTACGACTATGGCTTACTGTAAACGCCCTCACAGACGCTGATTCCGTTGTCAGGTCGACCACCGTTGGTGTTTCCAAGCAGCCTTTGTAGCTTCTTACCGCTCGCGATCTTTTTTGCCCGTAACGAGGATGGTACATGGTAGAAACGGAAATGTGTACTTTGTAATAGAGCGGCGCGCGCGTTTCCAGTCCATCTGAAAGATAATAGTCCCTGGTGGAGTCAACCATTAATGATCGATTAGTGGCACTCGGAGGGTCACGTTCTCGGGTTTAATTAATCCTAGTAGGTGTGGTATGGGAGTGGTCATTGTATTTAGTATAAGTTGGCATCTATGGTGCTAATTAACTATAGTATGACGCCATTTTTGAATTCAGCACCACTAATGGGGGGGGGGGGGGGGGGGGGGGGGGGGCAGTTAACCCAGAGCAAATTTTTAAAATCTTTGAAGCTTTCATCAAAAACCTTCGCTGAATCTAGCTTGTCAATTTAGTTCAGTGAGTGACCTATCAGATACAAAAACTTGATTACGACCACCCTCCTTTGCCTGGGTCTGGCCGTATGCACGAGACTCGTAAGTAATCACACTAACACACTGATATACCACAGCAATTTCTCTATATATAGACTCAATTGGATTTCAGCTAAATCATGTAGAAACCTAGCCTCGTTCCAGGGCCTGGGAAGGAGGCTAGTAGAAACCGTGTCTAACAATTTTAGATCCCGTAGAAACCTCCTCAACAGAGTCTAACTATTATGTAGATAATTAAGGTACCATTAAATTGCGTGGGCGTGAGGTGGGGGATATGACACCTAAACCACATCAAAGTCATTAGTGAGGTGCATGTTGTGTAACCACGCCCTTTTAATTGCACAGGTCTCAGGGGTGTGGCTGCTAGAGCCGGAAGTGTTCATTTAATATCCTCCATGGACCGGAAGCCGAGCCGGAAGGGAGGGGCCAGGCCACGCCCAAAACAGCCCCACCCTGTTCCCCAAGGACCACCATTCTCAATCAAGTGCCTACTAACCACCGGATGTCCACCGGAAGCCCACAATCAATCCCAATTAAAACACACAGCTTCCTCAAGGCCAAAACACACACAAACACTTGGAGGCCGTTCTGCCACACCGCCCACACAAGAGCTCACCTCATTTCCTGTGTGGGCGGAGTAACAACACGTCATCGCAACCACATCCGCTTCAAACCATCGTCAGCTTCTGTCCAGCCGTACAGGCCCCTCGATCGCACCGCCGTACAGTGCCTCATTAACAGACATGGCCTCACCTTTGACCTGCCACGCCCCCTGGACGGGTTCAAAGGTCACCACCGCATCCGGGACACGCCCACCTATCGCCGCAGCCAAGTCCCCGATGTCCAAGCACTGGCCTGTGAAGCCACGCCCAATCGGAAGCAATAAAACCTGCATTAACGCACACGCACACACTCCACACAGTGCCAGGAACACACCCACATGCTTAATTAGGCCTAATTAGTTTTTTTTTTTTTTTTTGTCGTTGCGGTTAATAGTTAAGCAAGAATGCTTTGATCTTGCTTTGATGTGGGCAATTACCGGCCTTTTCTTCAGGGGCCACTTCCGGTCGCTAATTACACGCGCATAATCATCCCTGGCCGATTCTGGACACGCCCACCTTCGACCAAAAGCACTCGTATGGCCTCTTCGGCCACGCCCCTTCACGATTCGCTAATTAAATTAGCCATTCCTGATGCTCACGCCCACGCAATTAAATGGTACCTTAAAGGCTAAGTCATGATATTAGTAATAGATAAACTATAGTTGCCCAGGATATGCCATTCATATACAGTGGTCCCTCTTTTGAGAGACCGCACTTGAATCCAAATAAAAATGGTCTCCCAAATGAGGTGGTCTTCCACCAGAGGAGGGTGGAGCAATAGGTGGAGCTTTGAAAGAGTGGGTTGTATTATGCCGTACATAATTTATATGAAAATCAGTTGCTTGGTACCCGTATTCACAAGAAAGAAATGAGTATTTACTACTTTTCAACCTCCAGTCACAGGAATAATTTTAGCCCGATGAATCACTCCTCTTCCAATATGAAACCTATTCTCTTTCTAGGGGCGCATTTATTTTACTGTGGCAAAATCCCATTCCAAAGTAGATCTACAGATTGTGCAATGTGCACGTGGGGTATTTGATCTACAGATCGAGCTCTAGTTGAGATCAGTGATGGTCTTTAATTTCCACATAATTGGTGGTCTTTGATTGGGTTCTAGAGGTGGTCTTTGACCAGAGGGCTGTTTGTATGTTGAGTGGTTTTGTGCATGCAACTTTTGGTTCTTAATAAGAGGTGGTCTCTCACTAGAGGGGTCTCTCAAAGGAGGGACCACTGTACATGAACGATATATCCTGGGCAACTATAGTTTATCTATTATTTATACCATAAGCCTGGTAAGGCAGGTGTGATCGAGAAGTGAAGGAAGAGGAAAAAATCTCAGGACTAAGCCGGGATTTGAACCCAGGACTAGTGCTGAGATTTTTTTTCTCTTCCTTCTCAATCGCCTGTTTTAACTATTATGTAGCTGTCTACCAAGAAGTTGTATATTGTCTTGTAGCCTGCCCTTTGTGGGGAGGAGGAGAAAGGGCCTGGTACACACCGTTTGCGCGTGCGTCAACTTTTCCGTAAAAACGTCCGTAAAATACTAACCCCTACCACGTGCTGATAAGTGAAACGATCCATATGTCTACAGAATACGGAATGACCTCCTGACCTTCGCACTAGCGCTCGTGCTAAACGCGCGCCTACTCTGATTGCAGTCGAGGCAGTCCTTCGTTGATCGATATGGCGAAGCTTCCTCGAAGTCTCGCTCGAAACTCGAACCGTTTTAAGCTTGCCAAAGGAGTTAAGGTCAAACGGCAAGTATACTAGGAAATATCCGATCCCCTAAGATTCTTAGGGTAACTGAGCATGCGCAAACAGTGTGTACCAGGCCCTTTCTCCTCCTCCCCTCAAAGGGCCTGGGGACGACGAGGCTAATCGTCTTGAGGAATAGTGTCTTCATAATTCCCACACATGTAATATTACAAGTTGTCCCCTGTTTAGACTTGTGCCAGGCTTTCCCTATTTTCACGCAGGAGAGCCTGGCGTGAAGATTGTCATCGTACCTGGTTCCCCAGGATAATTTGTCACCATAATAATTATTGCATTTGATCCCTTGATGTTTGCCCAACATGCAGTTATCCATACTGACTTCTGTAGAGTACGAGTAAATAATATAGCTACACAAAACACATAGCTGATCATGAACTGTGGTACCTATTGCTACAACTGCATTCAACTATTAGTGGATACCCACTTATAATATACTCATCAGTCTACTAGGGCTTCAGTGGAAACATTGGTTTGGAGTGTATACTGTACTTACTTAATCTAATACTATGTATGGAATATAATTTCAATTTTGAAAAACGCACGCTTTTCTGGTAAATTGGATTATACATTGACTACAGAGGTGGTTCCCCTTACCTATACATACTGGACTAACGTGCAAGCTTTAATTTTGTACATAGTTTGCTCCAACTGGTATTGCAGTTATCTGACCCACTGACATACTCTCCCGCTCTCTTTATTATTATTATACTCTTGCCCAGCTTCACAGGCAGAATTTGCATAATTTCCTGATCATATGCACACCATTCAAGAACGTGCCCTTTTATGGCATAGTTAATGCATTCCTTTGACAGTAAACATTTTAAAAATGATTATATAATATTATTTTGATAAACATTGCATTATGAAGACGAGTTCATTATACCGGTATGTAAGGAATACTCAATTATGTACCACAATTGAAGCTTATTGTGAATTTGTCTTAGGAAGTTGACCTCCATGTTGACTCTTGAGCTGTTGTTGAGCTAATACTTGCTGGATTTGGGCCTTAACCAAATTTTGAGCTGCAGTTGTAATAACATTGCTAGAGGGCTGCTGTGGTCCAACTGTTACATTCATTGCTGCAGTTGTGGGGGTGGTAGAGAATTGTTTAGTACCAACACCCTCTACTCCCTCTCCCTTCTGTTGTGCTTGAGTAGTGTCAGCAACAGACACAGCTGTAGTACTAGAAGTCGAGACCAACTTAACAGCATCAGGAGGAACTATTGCTGTGGGCACATGCTGCACTTTTGCAGTTGAGTGGCCGGCGCCAGGTCGAAATGGAAAGTGTGCTTGAGGATGTAGTTGAGATGGAACTGCATGGCCAGCTTTGTATGATTGTGTAGCGATTCTCAGGGATTGTTGTTTCAAAAGTGCGAGGACATCTTCTGTTTGTAAATTTCTCCCAGCTAATGCTCTACCCCCACTAACACTGGTGATGGTACCAAATCTTTGTTGAGTTGGAAGGGCAATAGAAGCTCGAAGTTGCTCGATTCCTGATGGTAGTGGTACCTTCTGAGTAGCAGAAGGGGATGAGGCTTGAATTGATGGCGCAGTTTGTTGCTGAGCTACGAGAGGCCTTGTCACGTGAGCTGAACTTTGGGGATGATTAGCATTAGCCTGTTGCTGTAGAGTACTTTGTCTTAACATTAGAAGCTGTTGATGAGTCAAATTTCCTCTAAGAGTCTTACTGATATCACTGATATTTGAAACACTCAGAGTTTTAGGTGGTAACTGCGTACATAATGTATACAATATTAATTTTAATACACTATTCGTATACGTGATTTTTGCTGAATAAAAATTTTTCCAAGCCCAGCTACATGTACCTTATATTGCAGAAAAATTTGGTGGAAAAAATGCGGTAAAGATTGCCATATTTCTATGCTAGCCTTAACCACAGGACAAAAAATTAGTGATAAATTTTCACCGATGAGAGCACGTGGCGAAATAGGCAAAATTTCTACGTATACGGTATCTATTTTTCTACCATGGTTGTAACATTCTGACCAATCAGATTGTTCTAATGGAGGTTGATAAATCACTTATCAAACCTACAAGAGATTTATCAACCTAACAAGTTATTTATCAACCTGCGAGTGGGGTGCGCGTGCTTGAAAGGTAATTAAGTGGGTGGAGTAATTGGGTGCGAGGTCAGCAATTTTTCTAACTGCTGCGTGGCTGCTTTAATGTTGCAAGAAGAACCGTCGTTTTTATGCTTGATCTGCGAGATATCGCTACACTAGATGATGAAGACCGTGCTCACTGTATTGCAGGTCAGATTCTGGGAGCCTTGAAGGAAGGAAATCGCTTCAATCGTCAACGACTATCGCGGTCGCTCAATCACGGCTGCATTCGAGCGGTTCTAGTGCTCTTCATCGATACAGAAGCCCTGAATGGCGAAGCGAATGGCAGCGTAGGTACTCTAGCTACAGTATTAAATACTATTCAGCATAATTTACCATGGTAGAAGTCGGTTATACAGCTCGGTTATGGTAGCTATGGTGATTTATCATACCTCGTGCCCTGCGGGCCCTCGGTATGATAAATCCCATAGCCACCTACACCTCGGTGTATAACCTAGCTATACTTATTGCTCCTCTCACCAGTGGTAAGGGCGTAGATTGCTGGCTGTTGGAGGTGGATGAGGGTGTAGCATTAGGAAGAACTGGTGATGGTACAGTGGTAGAAGTGATCTGTGGCTACATAATCAGTGAATAACTCAAAACTTAGCTTTCAGTTGACTTACAAGGTGTGAGGAAGTGAAAGATGTACTAGCACTTGATACCGAGTGAAACCGTTGTGCAGGAGCTGTAGAAATGGCTATACTTGTTGAAATCTGTCTGGGTAAGTTATAACCTACAAGTGTAACTGAAAGATTAAAATGAAATTATCTATCAATAATGTACGTACTTGTTGATGATTTCATAAACGGAGTACCAGCAGCACCATAACCTCTTATCTAAAAAAGTGCAAAAGTATATACCACTAGCTATCATTGTTATGGGTTAGACACAATATACCTTCCCTTTTGCTATACCTGATGAATTCTACAGTAATGACTGGCTATAAAACTTAATAGCCATCCCCTACACTAAGCAGCAGTGGTTTACACTGACTTAATTAAGGTGCTGAGCCCATCATGTCACACTATTTGTATTGCTTCAGGTGCTTAAGCTTAACAGTATCCAATATTCATAGTTGGAACTTGACTTCGAGCCCAGGATAAAGTGCACCACCTATCAGTATGGGCCCCTTTCTAGTATACTACAGTAATGATATACGTGGCAAAAGTAGCATGGTTTGTGTGCCTGCAGGCATCAGTGCAGATTCTGTAAAATTAATTATATTGAAGGACTAGTGTGGGAGATTGTGAGATAAATGTACCAGTGAAGCTTGATGAGGTTGAGAAGAAAGAAGCTGCTGCACCTGACTACCCTGACTACCACGACTCGCGTCCTATATACAAAGAATTAATTTCATAATCTATTATACTTTACTGGTTAAACTCACAACTGGTTGAACCCGTCGATGAGCTATTTGCATCGGAGATAGCACAGAGTCCATTCGAACATCACTATTATTATGGTTATAAATAACTATATGAACATAGTCAAGACCAGTATACAAATACTTACTAGCTCTTCATCAGATCAGTATGGACAGAAGGCTTTTGCATTGTGTCCAAGCTAAATCACAAATAGCACAGCATGAAGCTACACACCCTTTTCTCTCCACTCAAATGAGTTGGTATACATACCCAAATTTTTTTGTCTTCTGCTTTCGCTTAGAAACAGTCTCCAAAACTTTGTCAAAAGATATTGAAAACAATTTGGTTTGTTCCTGGCCACTGTCACTGACCACAGAATTCTTTATCTTTCGTTCTTTTTTATTTTTCAGCTACAGGAATTGAGAAAATTGCTACTGAATAGTATATAATATTTTTATTATGGTATACTTCATTTGCCTCCACCAGATTCCATCATGTGCACACTAATACGGCAGTTATAGACTACATAAAGAACTGTGAAAGGGCAATTTTTTGTCTTTTTTTCTTCATGAGTTTCATTTCTACCATTCTGATGAGGCTACCTCCGTCAGCTAAAAAGTTTTATTGTTTACTTTGATGAAAGTTCAATTAGGTATTTGCTTGAAGAAAGTTTGATTAAAATAGCCAGCACACATTTCTTACATCACCTAGTATCTACGATTCACAGTCAGACTAGGGGGGCTTATACGCGAGACAAAAATATCTACCTCACTGGCACTAAAGTTAACTGCATCTTAATTTAGCGACTGGAAGCAAATTCGCTAAATTAACATGAGGCTAAAATTTCTTCGCAAGGACATAATACTCCATTTAATGTTAATTGTTACACAGTAAGTAGTTACATACTAATACTAAGTAGTTATTACAACCTAAGATAAAAGAATATGTGAGAGTGTAATGTAATGTAATGTAAATAATTCATTCGAAGCACAGGAAAAGGTATTGCGCAATAATTTTTATATCAGCATGTAGAGTGGATCAAATATAAAAATTGAATCGTCTCAGATTTTTGATTTTCACTTTCAGTTTTGAAATATGAGTCGTAGTTTCTGACCACTAAAGTATGAAGGAAATCACTACTGTCCAGATGGTGCAATGGTTAAGCTCAGTGTCTGCCAACCAGTGTCAAATGTATGCACTGGTTCGAATCCCACCCCGGGGCCAACGTTTTTCCATCTTTTTTTTCACTGCCAGTGATACTGGGAAGGCAGTCTACATACACCAACAATATTCCATGGGTCATGCTCCTTACATTGGATCTAGACTGGGGGATGATTACATATACAAGCCCCAAGTCACTCTTAGATATACAGCTACGTTATGCATGACATTACAGTGGGCATAGTAATTAATGTTTACAACTTGAGATTTTCTGCCTTACCACATACCTGACCTATAGCAGACATGTATGGTGACATACCGTTAACTAATTACTGCTTGATAAAATTCTTTTATCTTAGGTTGTGGTTTAGCTTGGAAAAAAAAAGAATTTAATATAAATAATTAATGTTTGAGACTAGTTCATGACAAAATTTTTATGAGCACGCAGATTGGATCACACCTGTAAATTTAAATGAAGCGGAATTTTGATTCATGCTTTAGAATTAAAGTCACAGCCTTGAAGTTTCCCCATATGTTTTGTATAGGAAGCCATGCATTTGCAATGTTTGCCCATAAAAAAAATTACAGGCGCGCGGGGTATGTTGACGACCCTTTACCAAACATTGTACATTTTGCTGCCTGTATGGCTCTTCTATGCATCCAGCTTGACTATGTGGTGGTTTTTGGATCATTTTTTCCCCTGCTTAGTGTGTGGTCCCCTTGAAAAAAAAAGATTTTAATTATTAATTGGGACTCTGGGGAGCGGTTGGGACAGTAATTTTTATATGGGCACACAGAATGGTTCAAATCACGAACTTTGATGGAAAGATTTTTTCGATTCACACCCTAGAATTAAAGTTAAGGCTCTTTGAAGTTTGTATAGGAAGCCATTCACTTGCAATGTTTGCAAAAAAATTTTACGGGTGCACGGGGTACGTTGACGACCCTTTACCGAATACCGTGCATATTGCTATTTGGATGCCTGCTTGCATTGTATGGCTCTACTATGCATCCAGATCAACTGTGTGGTGTTTTTGGACCATTTTTTTCTGCTTAGTGTGTGGTCTCCTTGTTGAACACTAAGTAGTTATACACTAAGTAGAAATTACACACTAAGTAGTTACACACTAAGTAGAAAAAAAAGCATATTTAAATTAATTAATTATTAAACACTAACTAAAAGTAGAAAAAAAAAAAAGAAATAATTCGTGGAGGAACTGGGAGCACTTGGGGACATAATTTTTACATGGGCACGCAGAATGGGTCAAAACAAGAAATTTGATGGCGGGGAATTTTTATTCACGCCTTAAAATTAAAGTTATGGCCCTTTAAAGTATTCCCATATGTTTGTATAGGAAGCCATGCACTTGCAATGTTTTCCACCCACGCGCTACGTGAGGGGCGGGGCCACGCGCGCACATCAATGTGACGACCATTACCCACTTTGATCAAAATTGATATATAGGCTGCCTGCTTGCATTGTATGGCTCTTCTATGTATCCAGGTCAACTATGTGGTGGTTTTTGGACAATTTTTTTCTGCTTAGTGTTCTGGTCTCCTTGTAATTAAATAAATAATTAAATAATCTAATTCATGGGGGATTTGGGAGCACTTGGGGGGATAATTTTTACATGAGCATGCAGAATGGGTCGAAACTAGAGATTTGATCAGACAGATTTTTGATTCATACCTTACAATTAAAGTTATGGCCCTTCAGTCTACGCTAAGACCTCCTTAAGTGGTACTATGGAATGTTATCATCAATCAACCGCGGCTGACGTATACGCGCGCCACAGTCAGGAAGGGGGGTCTATGAATATAATTATTTGCGCATGCCTCGCGTAAGCTAACAGTGATTAAAGCCCTATGCATGACGTCACACCACTGGTCGACACGGCTACAAATTCACTTTTTTGAGATTTTGTGCAGCCATATCTGAACACGAGCAAGGATTTACCGAAAGCCAAGGCAGGGCAATGATCTATGGGATGGAATGTTCATGTGACCAATCAATCAAGCAGCCAGGACAGTTTGCTGCAGGTTGAACACTCGCTTGAACTTAGCGATGACTGGAGATGGCCATGAAGATCGGTTCATAAATAACAAACAGTTATAGGTAGGGAGTTGAAACCTGTTACAGAGACTAGTAGTAAGGTAGATCTATTAGCTTCAGTTCAGTTTAGTTAGTACTACAGTATTGTACATGAAGCCATTTTTGTGAGAATTGTTGAATTATTTCAGATATTTGAGCTGGTGTTTCTGGAGGTAACGACAACAGTATGTCTCCAGTATTTGTCAAGATACTTACCTGAAAGTTAGCTCCCAGATTTGTAACTATGAACTGCTGGAAGCTATTTGCTGCATGTTGAACACTCAACTGAAGTTGGAGGCGGCCAGACTCGCCTAAGGACCGTTTGGCCTTGTTCTGCTCGAATGACAGGCCAGAATCTATGATCTTGTACTCCCAGGTGTTCTATAATCCCTTTGCACTGTGTGTATTAAGTGTGTAGCTTACATCTCTTATGTCTAGGTAGCTACGAAAATTTTAGTACATGCATTATTCCACCATGCGGTCGCCCATATACTACTGTACAGCTGCTCAAACCGCATTCCAGAGCCAATTAAGGCAGTCTTAGCGTAGATTGCTTTGAAGTTTTCCCATACGTTTGTATAGGAAGCCATGCATTTGCAATGGTTTCCGCCCACGCACTACGTGAGGGGCGGGGCCACGCGCGCACATCAATGTGATGACCATTACCCAATTTGGTCAAAATTGATTTATAGGCTGCTTGCTTGCATTGTATGGCTCTACTATGCATCCAGCTCAACTATGTGGTGGTTTTCGGACAATTTTTTTTTCTGCTTAGTGTGTGGTCTGCTTGAAAAAAAAATAAAATAAAAATTCACAGGGGGTTTGGGAGCACTTGGGGAGGTAATTTTTACATGGGCACGCAGAATGGGTCGAAACTAGAGATTTGACCCTGGGGAATTTTGATTCATGCCTTAGAATTAAAGTTACGGCCCTTTAACCGATTATACGCGGAATGTACATGACGTCATTACCCGTAACCGCTAAATTAATTTAAGTAAAAATAGTGTACTAGCTAATAGTCATTGTACAGCGTCCTAGAACGGTTGTCATAGCTATGGACGCTTTATTGACACGAAGGAGTCATTGTACAACCTTCGTAGTTAGTTACTTTAGCTTCGTATGTACATATAGTACGCTATTTCTGAACATAAAAGCTTAAAAGCTTACTTACCTCCAAACCGTCGCCGTCTCAAGTCCATCCGTGGTTAGTAGAACTCTTCATGTCACTTTGTCTACACAGTAAGGTAGACATAGACCTAGTCTAACTGTATGCTTAGCGATATGTCTGTACTGCACGTATTGTGGCAGAAAACAAGGCTACTTCAACGCTTAGGTCGATCGTGGCCATCTCGATCTTGATAAGTAATCTCGTTAGTACTTCCTTTCTGAAGGTCAACAAGTGACCTCGAAGCCACACTGGAGTAAGGTATTTCCTGTACTAACCTCAGACAGGATGCCAAGCCCAAACTAATCTACTATGGAATGATGGGCGCGGCTATAGCACAGCAATAATGGCGCTTGCGCCTTAAGGCGTCTCTCGCGCTTAATGACATGCACGCGCATGCGCCTTAAGGCGCATCTCGCGTATAATCGGTTAAAGTTTTCCCATATGTTTGTATAGGGAAGCCATGCGTTTGCAATGTTTTCCGCCCAAGCGGTACGTGAAAAACGGGGAATACCCGTGGTGTGCGTTATTTAGAAAATTTCTCAAAATTGGAGTATAGGTTGTTTGCTTGCTTTGTATGGCTCTACTGTGCATCCTAGGTTGTTTACTTGCTTTGTATGGCTCTACTGTGCATCCTAGGTGTATTATGTGCAATTTTTTTTCTGCTTAGTGCGCACGCTAGCTTGAAAACAAACTATTAAATAAATAATCTAATTCATGGGGGGTTTGGGAACACTTGAGGGGATAATTTTTACATGGGCATGCAGAATGGGTCGAAATTAGAGATTTGACCTGAAAGAATTTTTATTCATGCCTTAGAATTAAAGTTACATTCCTTTGAAGTATCCCCATATATTTGTATAGGAGCCATGCACTTGCAATGTTTTCCGCCCACGCGCGCACAGTAGCGTGACGACCTTTACCCACTTTTGTCAAAATTGAAGTTTAGGCTGTCTGCTTGCATTGCATGGGTTTATTATGCATCCAGCTCAACTATGTGGTGGTCTGGACTGTTTTTTTCTGCTTAGTGTGTCTGCTTCTTGAAAAAAAAAGATTTAAATAAATAATCTAATTCATGGGGTGTTTGGAGTACTTGGGGGGACAATTTTTACATGGGCACGCAGAATGGGTCGAAACTAGAGATTTGACCAGACAGATTTTTGATTCACGCCTTAGAATTAAAGTTATGGCCCTTTGAAGTTTCCCCATATGTTTGTATAGGAAGCCATGCATTTGCAATGTTTTCCGCCCACGCGCTACGTGAGGGGTGGGGCCACGTGCGCACATAAATGTGACGACCTGTACCCAATTTGTTCAAAATTGGAGTACAGGCTGCCTGCTTGCATTGTATGGCTGTACTAAGCATCCAGCTCAACTACATAGTGGTTTTAGACAATTTTTTTCTGCTTAGTGTTCTGGTCTCCTTGTTAAACACTAAGTAGTTATACACTAAGTAGAAAAAAAGAAAAAAGGAATAGGGAAGAAAATCCTTAGGGGTTTATAAAGCATATTATGCCACAAATTTTATATCGGCACGCAGAATGGGTCGAAATTAAAGATTTGACCTTGGGAAATTTTGATTCACACCTTAGAATTAAAGTTACGGCCCTTTGAAGTTATCCCATGTTTGTATAGGAAGCCATGCATTTGCAATGTTTTCCGGCCACGTGCGCACATCAACGTGACGACCATTACCTATTTAGGTCAAAATTGATGTATAGGCTACCTGCTTGCATTGTATGGCTCTACTATGCATCCAGCTCAACTATGTGGTGGTTTTCGGACAATTTTTTTCTGCTTAGTGTGTGGTCTCCTCGTTATACACTAAGTAGCAAAAAACAAACTATTAAATAAATAATCTAATTCATGGGGGGTTTGGGAACACTTGGGGAATAATTTTTACATGGGCACGCAGAATGGGTCGAAACTAGATTTGACCTGAAAGAATTTTGATTCACGCCTTAGAATTAAAGTTACGGCCCTTTGAAGTATCCCCATATGTTTGTATAGGAAGCCATGCATTTGCAATGTTTTCCGCCCACGCGCTACGTAAGGGGCGTGGCCACGCGCGCACAGTAACGTGACGACCTTTACCCACTTTTGTCAAAATTGAAGTTTAGGCTGTCTGCTTGCATTGCATGGGTCTATTATGCATCATGTGGCGGTCAGGACTTTTTTCTGCTTAGTGTGTCCGCTTCTTGAAAAAAAAAAGATTTAAATAATTAAATAAATAATTAAATAATCTAATTCATGGGGGGTTTGGGAGTACTTGGGGACATAATTTTTATATGGGCACGCAGAATGGATCGAAACTAGAGATTTGACCTGAAAGAATTTTGATTCACGCCTTTGAATTGAAGTTACGGCCCTTTGAAGTTTTCCCATGTTTGTACAGGGAAGCCATGCGTTTGCAATGTTTTCCACCCACGCGCTACGTGAAAAACGGGGAATCCCCGTTAGGCACGTCCACACAAATGTGACGACCTTTACCTACTTTGGTCAAAATTGGAGTATAGGGTGCCTGCTTGCATTGTATGGCTCTACTAAGCATCCAGCTCAACTATGTGGTGGTTTTGGACAATTTTTTTTCTGCTTAGTGTTCTGGTCTCCTTGAAAAATTGAAAAAAAAAACAAAACAAGTAACGTTCTACACTCGCTCAAGTCTGAGCTGCAGTATCAGATGGTGACTTCATGATCTCTAGAGCTAGTATCTGTTAAGTAGTTACCTCAGTAACATCAGCTGCTAGCCTAGTCTGAGACATCAGAAGTTTGATGGTATAATAATATAGTATAGCTATAAATTGCGTTATAGCTAAATACTCTTTTTTGAAAATCACTAAATTTAAATGTCATTAACTTTAACGACACTAAGGTACGTAGAAAATTGAGCTAAAAGTGCAGGAGACTTACCGATTTCCTCGAAATCTCGCTGCGGCGAGATTTAATTTCAAGTCGCTGCACCCTGCGACAAAATTTCGAGGGCGGCGACTAGTCCACTCACCCGCCTTGTGCCTGCGCACTCGTCCATTTAATCGCGCGCGTGCGCCTGCATTCCGCGTACTTTGAACCCGACAACCCTTTTCTATGCGGCGAGATTTCGAGAGCGGTGTTTATTGGAACCAACCTCCTTATAGGTGTGGCGAGATTTCGAGGGCGGCAGGATTTCGAGGTGTGGCGAGATTTCGAGGAAATACAGTTACTGTATATGTAGTGTCCAAAACAGTTCAAGTCTAAAAAAATTGCAACTCCCTTGATGGCTGTGCTGCAGCGTAACTACATTCCAGTAAAATGTGCACCGACTTCTTGAAAGACATTCAATAGTAAGCATGTCCAATTCGTAGTTCATAGTGCATAGTGGCTATTGTTCTGCCAAAAAACATGCGGGCGCCAAATAAGGAATGTGATAAGGGTTTTTCAACTTTAAGTACCACAAACTTCTCAATATTTACATTCACTGGATAGTATGTGCACATAATGTTATGCACATGTATTATATAACAAAGTACATGTACAGTAATGTATGCCCTGACCTGCCAAAAAACTTGTTTTACAGAAGTCATGAGCCTTTTTCCTCTTGGAGAGGATAAAGTCTTAAAACAGGATGGCCACTTCAATTTGTGCAATGTTAACCGAGAAAAAGTCATAGGGAGGGGGGGGGGGGAGGGGGCAGAAAGTAGTGCTGAAAATTTGAGGGTTTGAAAGCTATACTGGTATTGAATAATAGTGCTGTTGAGCCCATCTTGTCCCAATTACAGTTAGCTTTATAAAGTATGCATCTTCTAATACAGGTATCACCCTAACTGATACCTGCACAATTGTTTTGGTTGTGGTACGAGTATTTGTACCCCGGCAAACCTTTGAGAATGATTTAATTGCAGCTCTCAGGTACCACCCAAACTTGGGCACCTCTGATCTACTGAGATTTTTTGGGTTCTAATTGTAGGCACCCCTGAGAGCTATAATTAATTAATAGCAGCACCTAAATTAGAACACACATGGACTGGTACCCTCCTTATTGATACATTTTACTTGCCTTCTTTGACACACCATCTTTAGATTTGTGCTTCTTTGACTCATCATCACCCTAAAGAAAATATAAATACTGAAACTGTTCAATATTATATGATAGCTAGCATGCATGTACAAGGGATAGAGCAATTTGCTCTGTCCTTTGTCACTGTTATTCATACAGATATCATCAGCGGTAAGCACAGCAAAATGACAGAAATAGAGAAAAGGAAATCCTCATAGCTATACGCACGCACTGAGGGCTAGCTAGTTGCTGATCAGTAGCAGTGTCATAGTGCTGGATAGATTACTGATTTTGTGGGCAAAAATATGGTATCCAAACTAAAGTTACGACCCCACCAGATAATGACAGTTTGGACATGAGATACTCCAAACACACAAACAAATTCTGTGTTGATCCCATATCATAAAGGCAATTCCGGTCATAAATACTTGCTGTTAGTGAATTTAGAAACTACTGTATAGCTGGAAAATTTGGTGGGAATTAAATTTGATAGATTGGCCTCAGCCAGCATGAACAAAAACACTGGCAGATTTAGATGTAGTCACGCCCTGAATTTGTCACCTGCACGTTTGTGCTTGAGATAGTATTACCGTAGGTCGGGTTTTGAATGCGTAGTTAAACGATTGCGAATGGTGCTATACAAGCCAGATTGTGATTCTAATGATTGCAAATTGCCAAAACAAGAAAGCCACGCCCTCAATCTTAGCTATAGAGGTGTGGCTTGAGAGGCTGCATGTGGGGTGGGCTATTAATAGAATACCATACTCTTCGAGTGACAGTTGCGCTTGGCTCGGTGTTGGCAGGTCGGCAGTTGGCTTGAAGAAGACTCATTCTTGACGATTGACAGCTGTACGTACATGCTTGCAAGTATATCGAACACACATGAGATCGATAATGCGTGCATGTTGGCGATTACAGCACGCAAGCTTGAGCAAAAGGGGCGTAGCACGTGGAATATTATTCATTGCATATTCATTTGATTGCGTCCTTCATAAAACTCGCAATTTGCAATCAAAAGAATCTTGCATTCAAAACCCAACCTACGGTATTGATCGAGGGGAGTGGCTTACTACACGAGCAGTATGTATTGCTTCCAGAGAGAGAGAGAGAGAGAGAGAGAGGGGGGGGGGGGAGGAGAGAGAGGGGGCATCATTATATTTTTATATTGTTTGGACTCCAATCACTAATCCTGCAACGAAAAAGTAAGTGAAAATGAGCCTTTAAAAATCAGTATGTAGTGATTCGAGCGAGCGACAAATTTCAAACGAGTCCAAAGACCACATCCACCAATCTGCTTCGCGATCAAAGTATGATAATATTCGTGGACTTCAATTCGGCGGTTGGCTGGTTGATCCGCTAAATTTTCTGGCTATACAGTACATGTACCTTGTTTTAACAGATCACTAAACCATTGACGCTACTTTGAAAGCCTAGTTTAGATTAAAATTTAATATCGTAGGTTGGGTTTTGAATGTGAGATTCTTTTGATTGCAAATTACAATTTTTTATACAAGATGCAACCAAAAGAATCACAGGAAAAAGAATATGCAATTAATATTACACGTGACCACACTCTTTTACTCGAGCACACGTACTTGCAGTCGCAAACGTGCATGCGTTCTCAATCTCATGTGTTCAATCTACTTGTGCATTGCACACATGTATATATAGCTGTCGATCATCGAGAATGAGTCTTTGTCGATTCTTCAAGGCAACTACACTCCGAGGGTTATGGCCATTTTCCGTCTGCGTATGTACACTATGCTAACGAGCAATTTTGACATGTACAGGGAGATGACTATAGCTCATGCATATTAGCCACATTATCACATGATTATGATATCAAACATACTTTTGTGGCTATGAAATGTTAATACTGTAGGTCGGGTTTTGAATGCGTAGTAAAATGATTGAGAATGGTGCCAGATTGTGATTCTAACGGTTGCGAATTGCCAAACGGGAAAGCCACACCCTCAATCTTAGCTATAATATATAGCTCTAGGTGTGGCTTGTGAGGCTGCATGTGTGGTGGGCTATTACCATAGAATCTCGCAGTTACGCCTCCCTGCACTTTTAGCTTGAGTTCCTGCATAGGAAATTTTGTCTCGCATATAAACCCCTCCTCTCTCTGACTGTAAACTGTAGATATTATATAAGCCAAGTAAAAACAGTAGCTACAGCTAGCAAACTAGCCATTTGCATCATAACTTTTATGCCTTACTTCGTCATTAATCTCAAGTTGCCCATCAAACATGTTGGCAATGGTTGTTACACAGAAATGTTAGTATCCCATACTATAATGAAGCACCGAGATGGCTACTTACTGCAGGCCAACAGCAGCTGCTCGATCTCACTGCTAAGAAGTGTGCAGTGGTGATGTTCTCACTCTGCTCAAATGTGTCAAATCTACCACCAAACTATTGACAGGCATGATAAAGAACAGACCACACCTCTTGCTTCACTTGAGACTGCTAAGCAGGCCTATACAAATGCACGGCGCTTCACACTGTTCGTTCGAGAATATGTCTATGGCCACCCTTGTTCGTGCACACAGCACTACAATTGTGAGCCTTCCGAACCTGTGGCTAACTTGGCGGAGTGCATCTTTTAACACTGACTATAATTACAAGAAATGATCATCTGAATTTTCGTTTTACATGTACAAAGGGACAATTACATACATTGTACGGACTAACCTTTACCGAGGAGTCTTCTCTTGGAATTACCACATTCATGAGGTGGTCTCGACACTAAAACGAAATAAGCTTATATAAATTAACAACTTCTTTCAACATAGCATAATTGTGTCCAGTTCTCAGGTGATTCCCATGAGGATAACTAGAGCATTGGTCTACAGTGAAACTTTGGAACAGTGGACAAAGTGGGGAGCAAGACTACTGTCTATTGTAGAGGTTGTCCCTACCTCAGTGGTTAACTACCTGGCCACCCCCAATCTTGAGCTTATTAGAACATTTTGATCTTTTATGAAGGTTGGGCCTATCCATACCGTGTAAACATTTAAACAGCTGGCTCTAACTGATATTGAACTGTCAATAATAATAATAATAATAATAATAATATAATAGTTAGACATCGTTTAGGAGGTTTCTACGTGATTTAGAAGACTGAAGGGCTGTATGTATATAGAATCCCGAGCGGAGCAAGGTTTCTACTGAACCCTGAGGTCTTCTAAATCACGTAGCAATCGACAAAACAGTATCTAACAACTTTAGATCCTAGCAACAATGCCCATAAGCTTGACATATACCGTATTTATTCGAATACTAGCCGCGGCTACTATTAATTTCAGACTTGCCGGAGTGCGGCTACTAATCGAGGGCGGCTCTTATTCGAGGATGGTTATTATTAATTTGGAGCGACACCTCTTGGTAACATTGACACAATAGACTCGATTTTCAGAACTTATTTTCAAATATTCGAGAGATGGTCAATAAATAAGCAGCAGAACCAAACCAAGGACCTTTTCTGCTAACAACAATCCTAACCATAGGCAACTATTTTTTATGAGTTTATACGGAAAGTTTATAGGTTTATATGTTTTTATGGGACATAGATACCTGCTCCTGATCAATCAGATCACAGTATTTGTTACAACTAGGATCTAACATATTGTAGGTAGTATTTTTGATTGTAAGCTTTTAAAGTAGAGCTCGCAATCATTAAACTCGTACAGAAACTTAAGTGTCTTATATAGTATATGGTCGAGTATCTCTATTAGACTCGCAATCAGCCAAAATAATATTTAGACTAGAGCTTTCTTGAACACAAAACCCTAATGTTATGCTTGCACAGCAGTGTTCAAGGTTCAACAGCTAGCTCACAGCAAGGACAATCCTGGTGTATTGTATCGAGCGCCACACTGTGGTGACGGCTATTGCATGTCCAATATTATTGCTGCAAGTTGCTCACACATGGGTCCAAGCACTGCATGCATGCATACATGTACAAGCTTAGCTAGCCAGCCTTAGTCTGGGTGAAGGGGCTGGCAACTACATGTAGCTACAATGTAGACTAGTCCAGCCTATATTAGCAGCAGTGTGCACTGAACATAGAGAAACCACTCCACAAGAATGCACACACAATTACGTAATATGCATGCATGTGTGCGTATATGCATAATCAGCAGTATTGATACACACAAAGAAAGTACAAGCTAAGAAGCGTTGTTGATAGTCTACCATGACCAGTGATGAGTCAGTTCAAGTTGTAAGAACTATCACTAGATATACATACTAGTCTTCTTGAAAAGAAGCCATCGCTGTCTCTTTCGTCCATTGTGAGCTGATCAAGAAGCTAAGAAGGCTGTGGTGTTCAGCAAATGTCGCCAGAACTTCTGAACAAAGTGTTTTCAATGAAATCCACACAATACATATGTTGAAATCAGCATAAAAAGCCTTAATGATACCTGATTTTCAACGTATAAATGAGGTATGTAGCAGCTAGCTTGATAACAGACACACAGAACGACTACCGTAACCCTCTGGCGCATGTGCCGAGGGTCAACTATGCAATCAAAATCCATTCTACGGTATACCAGTACCATGTGAATATGCTTTAGGTTTCTAAGGCCTCACACCCGTCCAGGTCTACAAACAGCTTAGCAATGGCTACAGTGGAACCCCTCTATTCTGGACACCCTTGGGACAGCTTAAAATGTCCCGATTACAGCTCATTTCAGGGGTAGTTTTGTACACTGTTCTATGTACGTAGCTGGGACCGTGTATGGTGTCCTGATAAAAGATGTTCCCATTTAAGGGGTGTCCTTATAGAGTGGTTCCACCGTATATTTAGTAAGCACCATACATGGCATGTGAGAACCTCCAAACTCTTTACCCATATACATAAGGTCCACATCCCCAATAGTTAAAATAGCAAACTAACAAACTTTAAAACCCTTACACATATACTATGTGGAACAAACCTGCAAAGGAGATCTTCTCATCTGACTTAATAATGAGATCAAGTCAGCTACGATACTCCAGTTTGGCATTTGAGCAGGGACTGTAATTGCCAGAGAGAGTGGAAACTCCAACACTTCAGTAATACACTGTTTGAATAGAAATTATATGAAATACACTAATATAATTAACATAAACCTTACCTTCAATAGAAGCCAGTCTTCATACAGAGACCACTCGGGACCCTCCTACCACAGCAACTCAATCAGGCTAGTAATAATTATCATAATATCAACAGACTTACAGGCTGTGGTTCCAACAATGGAGAAAACTGGTCTTTTACTTTGAGTTTCTTTTGGTGAGATGCTAACTTCTTTAGTTTAGTAGATAAAGTGTCAGTGGCATATCGTCGCCAAAAGAGGGACGGTGGTACGTTAACATGCTCCCTGAGGTTCCCAAAAATCATGTAGCAAATTAATTTCATTCTCATTGCTACATATATTACTTACTTAAGTGTCATCTTAGATGAAGATTTTTGTGGTTTTTTACTTGATTCTAACAAATCAGATCTCAGGTAATTATTATCTATAGTGTCATTCAATTATCAACCTGTTTCCAGGTATCGCTTGCTCAATCCCAAAACATCATAGTCTTCCTCACTGTGGAAACAAACCCATAAAGGTTATTGCCCTTCATACTCATTAATAGTGGGCTGGTATCACCTATATGGTGCAATGGAAGCTAACTCCGCTGGAGTGATAACACTACCAGTATCATAAGCCATGTCCATCATGACATCAATATGGAACTCATCACCATCATCCACTGGAGGAGTGGGTGGCAACCACATCTAAAATACAATAGAGGAACTTAATAAACAGGTGTTCTTTCAGCATTACTCAGTACACGCTTACAGGCATTTCTTCACCACTTTCTTTATCAACAAATATCTGCAAATCATAGCATTTATACACAGTGTGTGCACAAGTATCTATACTGCGATAAACATATACGAGCTACATATGCGTGTGCATGCATACACTATTAATAAACATAATATTATTTGGTATCAATCACTCCAAACACAAGCACGGGAATACAGCTCTCCAAGCCAACTTTTAATAAGCTAACTAATTCGTATGGTTTTGTATGGTGCAGTAAGCCCGACTCTAGTATTGGTGTCAACTAAGCTTGAACATTCATGGTAGTAAGCTGCACCACACAAAAACATACAGAACTTGGGTATATAGGAGAGATTGACACCAATACTAGCTACAAAAGCAAAGTTAAATACACTGCACCATGCAAGCAACCATTGATACACTGAAAATTTTGATAAAATCAGTGCATATACAAATAATTTAATACACAAAGTGATAATAATTATAGCCAGCTAGAGACCTAGGATTGATCTGTCAATTTGTGTCTAGTAGGATATTTGTGACTAACAGTACTGCCTTTATCTGATAGAGATGGAAAACTAATAGAACTGCCAGAAGTAGAAAGAACCTGCCTCTTGGCACATTGCCTTGTCCTAAACCCAACGCAGTCGTTTTGATGTTTAGAAGTGGAGCTCTCTACTACCTGATTAGAATTCTTATGGTCGTTGTTAGATTGAGATTTGCGGGGAAAACCAAGAGCTGGAGAAAGGCACAGTTTAATGTTTCTATCTAAAGAGTTCTGCTTGCTTGCAGGTGAACAATTTACAGGACTACCACAATCACTGGTGACCCCTTCAAGCAATAAGCGATCAGTTTCTGAATTCTTTTCTGTTTCTGCTTTGTGATATTGCTGTCCCTTTATGTGAATATCGTGGGAATCAAAGTGCAATGATCCAGGGTTTCTCCGCTTCAAGGTTTGATCACTGAAACTTGCAATACTAAGCATCCCATCAGCTTCTCCTGGCTCAACTTTATCACCTTCAAGAGAATTGTGGTGTCCTCGTGATTGTAGATTAGCAATATGTGTTTCAAGGACTTGTCCTCCACTATGGCTACCCTCACTATCAATGCTATCTGTATCGGTCATACTAACTGAAATTTTCATCTCATTGCTACGCTGACATTTCTTGCTTGGAGAGCATACTTCCCACATTCCTGTGGAGGAGTGTCGACGAAGGATCACCTTGTTGGCTAGTTCAGGGCGGTCATAGGTCAACATTATGTCATCTTCTGCATCTTCTTCAGCTATTCTTTCTTCTTCCTCCCTTAAAGTTTGCATGTGACTAAGTTCCCAACTCTTCTTTGCTTGTTTGATACTTTCCTATGGAAATTTTCACTTCATCTTGTTGTCAGGGTATAAGTAGCACATTATAATTATAAATTATATGTGCAAATTGCTAACCTCTGCTAGTTTTAGCTGTTCAGCTGCAATCTCAGCATTTTCTTCTTCCAAATACCTCATAGCGTATCGCTCAATGCCACTTAGTTGATGCTCTATGGTAGCAAATTCGGTCAAAACCTTACTGCTACCCTCAAGATCAGGATTTCTATCAGATGTTTGTTCTCTTTCCACTTGTGCACAGAAGTCATCGTCAAATTCTGCTTTTTCAGCCACCTGTTCTGCCCTGGCCATGCTAGCAGCCTGAACATCTCTCTCATCCTCAGCTTGCATTAAGAGCTACATTGAATTACAGAATAATTTTTCTCTAGCTGAGTGCAGAATGGTTTAATTAGCAATGAATCCCAGACCTTTTATATAACACACATTGGTAAAATTAAAATTACATTGTGTCAACACATGGCATATAATTTACTAGGCGTAGCTTTTAAACATCGTAAAGAACCCTAAGACACCTCCACGCTCATATAAACAAGTAGATAGGATGGTCTCCAACATACAGAAATTTATGATTACAGTAACCTTACTCATCGAAGATTAATACAAGATAGTGTTTCGCCCATGCACAAAAATTATGTGTGCCAATACATACAAAACAACATACCGTATCCTAAAAATTCGGCATGCAAAATAATTAATGATATTACTCAAGCTTCCCCGAATTTTTAGAGGTTAATACCATCTGTGTGCATATTCTATCATACTTAATCTAATACTACGTATGCAGGGTTTCATACAGGATTTTTTGTTAGGGGGGGGAACTATGTCGGTACCCCCCCCCCCCCCCCCCCCGGGAATAAAGAATTGCATCTTAGGCCTATTTTGATCCAAAATTAGTGCTGATAGATTGTGGTTGACAAATACATACGCACTAAGTAAGTGTGAAATTAGTGTATTATACACATGTAGATTAACTTTCCCAAATCACAGACTCGATATTAGACATTTCAAACAGTCAAACCGACGAATCACTCTTTAACTTTAATTTAAATCTTGGTATTTGTTTATTTAGTATTATATTATAGTAAAATTTCTCAATATTTTAGGGGGGGGGGGAAACTGGTCACTAGGGGGGGGGGGAAATCCCAGGGCACCCCCCCCCTCTAAATGAAACACTGGTATGGAAAAAAAATAATTTCAATTTTGAAAAACGCGCGCTTTTCTGGTAAAGGTCATCAATCGCTCCATATACACCTTATGAGAATTTGTAAAATGCTAATTTCTTACGTTAGATTGGATCATACGTTGTATTCGATTTATTCCCATTTACAGCATATATGCATGACGACCTTTGCCAAAACTTAGAGACTATTTTCAATCTTTCGGTAAAGCATACCGAATAATTAGAAGGGCCGAGTTTTTAGAAATACGGTATTTCTTGCACGTGACCAGGCATAAACTAAGGATGTGAGATTAAATTGATCCTGACTGGATTGGAGACTGCCAAAAGTAGCCATTTGAACCGTGTGTCCAATCTTAGAGCTAGTTGACCCAAGAAAATTTACTGTGAGTTTCTTATGATAACATTACTACTAAAGCAGTGACCCATGTAGCATATATTCTGTAAAACTGGAGTCCTATTCCGTGGTAAAAGTTTGTCCATCGCACTCAATAGCTGCCAATGCTTGCCTTTCAGCGGCTCCAATAAATGAAAATGCTCCATGTGGCCTTGCACCGTGCTAGTAAGTTTCAATTCTTATCTGGCTACCAAGTTGATAGAAATACATGCGGTTCTGTCAAGTGGATCTGCATGTGGAGGTAACAGCTGAAGAGTGTGTTCTTGTTTCTTCTGCATTTCAGCAGCTCAGCTCTAGCTAGTTTGATAAAATTGCACTTTGGGCTGACATGTTCTTTAAACTCTGACCTGTAATATTAAAGCACTAGGAAGGAATACGAAGACCATTGGCCACAAACATCACTTAATGGATTTCATTTTACATTACTGACCAACCAAGGAGCTGAAATAGAGCATGCATTGTAGGAAGTATGATGAATCCTTACATCTTCTATGCAGTTTGAAGACCAGGATGCATCCTCTGTTTCCATTTGTGAATCAGATGGTAAATCACTTTGTACAGTCACTTGCACATCAGGTTTAACTTGGAAAAGGTCCCTGAGGGTTGCCTGAATAAGATACACAATAGCAGCTACACATATTAATGACTATTCACAGGGTTTCATTTGGGGGGGGGGGGGGGGGGGGGGGGGGCGGGAGGGGTCACTTGCCCCCCCCCCCTTGGAAGCTGGCTGCCCCACTTGAGAGTAGCCACCATCCATACATGCAATACATGCATAAGTAAAAGATTTAAACTGTGAAAGTGTCCAACATTTTTAAGCCATAAATTAGCTAAAGCTTCGCGCTATGCGTGGTAGGAGACACATCCCACATCCTCGCAGTATTTGATTTGAAATAGAGGGAACCAGTGGATATTATTGACAGATATTCCCCATCCAAGTACTCAGAAGCCACCAGAAACAGTCTCAGAGGTTGAAGCACAACGTCATTCTTCACGGATGGAAAAACAAACTACAGTCTTTGCCCCCCTTAACTCTGGAATTGTCGCGTTTGCCCCCCCTTGACAAAAATCCTAAATGAAACCTTGATTCATAACTATAATTATTATGACAAGATTAAAACTAAAGAGAGGGATCAACAGGCAATTATCAAACTGCAGATTTTACTATCCACGTCAAAAAACTGTCTGTTCTTTTGATAGATACTGTCATCTATGAAGGCTAGCCGCAGGGCACAAAGGCTTCATTTTGATCTCCCTGTTGCTAAGGGTAGATTGTTTGCACATCTACAAAATGTAGCTGTAGGTCGATTCATAAATGTTGACTCACCTGGATAGCTTCTTGGGCATCAAAGAAATACCTCTTATTATCGGATAGCAACAGTTAACTTTGAAATTAGCTTGATCTTTGGTGTTCATATTCGAACGGGTCCAATTGACTTTGTACTATACTGTAAAGTCTGATCAATAAGTGCACATGCACATGCTTATTAAGAGCATATTTTTTAATAAGCACATACTTCCTTCCTGTTGTTAAGCAGGGTTGTAGCTAGAAATATTTTATAGTTATAGAGCGTTGGAAGCGTGGCAGCAACATCTAACATGTACCATAAAAACAGCAACCACAGGGTAGCAGTAACCACAACAGTGTTTATAGTGTTACATACTTGTGGTTGTATGCAAAGGCTCCCCTGTAGTGTGTACTTACTGGCTGGCTGGTAGCAATCAGTAAGTGTATGGCAGCTACAGGCATGCCCAGTATAGCTTCCCATTGTAACATATATATGGCCCCGCCCACTTCTCGGCAGAATAGAGCGGCACAGTGCCGCTCCACCGTGCTATAGCATAAGTATTGTCTAATAAGCACATGCACCCAATAAAGATGACAAATATTTACAGTTCAATCAAGAGTTGTCCATGCTCTACATGGCTAAAAATTTGTTCACTAAGGCCATAGTAATAAAATTACCGGTTTCTCAGACCCGCCCGCTTCCTCTTTTTGACTTTCAGCTCACTTTTTTTATTTTTAGGTCAAAGGTCAAAGGTCGAGCTGATCACGTGATCGCACCTTTGACCTTGTGTGTGCAAGAAGTAGCTAATAATTGCTAGCTGCTAGTCCAGTTGTTAGCTAGCTACGAAGTTTGTACCGGTGACAGACTAAAAGGAGTGTCCATAACGTTCCAGAGAAAGTAATTTTGATTGATATTCACTGTCTGGTAAGGCTATGCTAGGATCATGAACCTTTTTGTGCATGCAGTTGATGAAATTCATTGATCCTATGGCACAAAAAAATAAAAAAAATCGTCGCCCTCCCGCATGCTGTGAAAGCTTCTATGTGTCTGAGAAACCAGTTATTTTATTACCATGGCCTAACCTATTTTCGGATAGCCAGCTGCGCGATATTGGATATACTCAATGCTGTGGTGTTCCACTGAGACGGGTTCAGATTCTTGACCTCGATTTTGAAGCGAATCTTGCCAAAAAGTCAGCTATTTCTTTCCAGCTTTCTTCTAGCGATGGCTTCCGATCATACTTAGATGAACTATTCCACAAGAATCGCTGTGTTTATAGCTTTGTGATTGAGTGATTGAACGTGCTGGTAGTGGGCAGGGCCAAAACTTCACTCTCTATTAAGCGCACATTGTCTAATAGGCACATGTTTCCTTACCACCGAGAGTGATAAGCGCACGCACTTATGAACCAGACTTTGTGGAAACACCATACATTTACATGCACATAACATCTTTAGATCACAATTTCTTTCTGTGTGCATGGGCATGGTGTGAATCGGTAATTGCTCCCAAGAAAAGCACACCATCTCCCTCAAACTTGCATGGAGGGTCGTCTCAACTCCAGTCATAATTGTATATTCCTTACCTCCTTAAAGAAATCTGTTGTAAAGACTCCTCCTTCAATAGCAATATCTCCTAACATCCTTTTTTGGTTGGCTTTCTTCAAAATATTCTCCTCAACGGTACTGTCACATACAAGCCTAAGTAAGTAAGTATGCACACAAATTAAATCACTAAGAACAAAATAAGGAATACCGTAGAATCCCGCGATTACGCCCCCCCCCCCTTTGTGTATGCTAGGATTGGGCAAAAGTGGGGAGGGGGCTTATATGCGGGATCCTAACATTTCCGTGTGACGACCATTACCGACCGCCGAATGCCACGTGGGCGCGCGATCTCTGTATTTTCTCTGGCTGTTTGGTGGGCAAAACTCGAGAAAAACGACAAAGTAAGGCATACTGTGACACAAATAGCTAGTTTGCTAGTTGTAGCTACTGTTTTTATTGACTTATGGACTCCATTTTACAGTCAGGGAGGGGGGGGGCTTATACGCGAGACAAAACTACCTATGCAGGAACTTGAGCTAAAAATGCAGGGGGGGGGCTTATGCATGAGGGGGGGGGCGTAATCGCGGGATTCTATGGTACATCCATTGATGGCAACAGCTGGATACACAACCTTCCAACAATATCTTATTTGTTTGCTGACTGCAGTTGCAATATCTTGTGATATAAGCACTGATGATGGGCACTTAGTCTTTGTACACCACGTTGCTATTTCTGTACTGAAAATCTACCATGATTACAATAATATGACCAAACCGGCTACCTAAAAGGAGATTGATAGATCACTTATCAAATCTGTAAGTGATACACGAGTATGTGCATGAACAAAATTGCATCAGTGTTAGAGAGATTTCTATTTGTACTACAATGTATAGCACAATAAAAATAATTTGCTGTATAAACTTATGTGACTGGCACTTTGTCTCGCATAATTTGTACAAATAAAACCCATGCAGATTAATGATATGCATTTATGAATCTTTCAGTGCAGCATACAGTACAGACCAGCAGAAGGGCAAATATTCCTGTGATAACCACGCATGCCAGAGGTTGACTTGAAATTCTTATTCACAATTTTCTTTTATGTGAATTACGCAAGTCAAGTGCAGTCATATAAATATAATTATGCCATATAAATTTATGTTGCACCATGCATTGCAATTCATTAAAATTAATGCATAAATAAAAATTGCATTAATTATTCTTGATTTGCATAATAAGAAAGTCACAGACTATGACTTGACCTGCTATTACTAAGCTGGCAAGGCAACACACTAGCTAACTAGGCTATTGGCTAGCTACATGCATAGCTACTGAATTGAACTCTATACCATAATTATCACGTGGTCTGCACTGTGGGGGAATAACCAATCGCACAGTGGAATCCCTCTAATCCAGACCCCTTGGGACCCAACTTCAGTGGCCGGATTATTGAGGTGTCCTCTTTTTGATATAGCCTGGGTGTGGCTTAAAAAAATCAATGATATAATGTGACCCATGACATTGCAGTAAAGCACATGGAAGTTACAAAGATTATATGCTCTACTTAGCCTCCAGTTCTTCTTGCCATTCGTTTAATAAGGGAGTCTACAGATTTGTTGCCAAGTTATCCACTATAAGGGTGAGTTTGCATGGGCAGCGATACTGTTGGGGCTAAGCCAAATCTGTCCACTTTTTGGAATAACGAGGTGTCTACATTTCAGAGGGCCAGATTAGAGGGTTTCCACTGTAGCATCATATTTTGCTTCTTGTATCTACATAAATGAAAGCACTAAAGTGCAAAACGCTCGGTGCAAATTCAGCATACTAAAACAGTACTTATGATGGTTAATAATGCTGAGATTGTGCAATATGAGTCACAAGCCAAGATGGAACAGTAGTTTTGTGCAAATAACGTTCTCCGGGGGTGTTCTTTCAGTGATTACTATTTAAATTATGCTGATGTATGTGAACTGTTATTCATTAAAGCAGCAATACTGGCCAGGTTGCTAGAGCTAGTTACTATCATCAAGATACAACCAGTGTTTTATTTAGGGGGGGGGGGGGGGGGGGGGAACCATGGGATTCCCCCCCCCCCCCCCCTGAAAACTGCCATAAATTATAGTAATATTTGTTAATAACAGCCATTGATAGCTTAATGCACAATACATTGCCTATTGCTAGCTAGAATTAAAGTGAAATGCGCCTGTTTGACTCCTTAAATATGTCCAAGATTTCCTCAAAATTAACCAACTATTGCCTTACTGATAAACTGGACTTTTGCAAGCTTGCATGGGTATGTTGATGACAGAGCATGTGCTGATTATGCCACAGACACATCCCACAAACCAAGCGCAAATTTTGATATCAATGGGTGGCTATGCCCACAAGGTAATGTCATGAAAAAGGTGAAAATGTGCAGTAACAAACCAAACTGAGATGTGCTCTCAGAAGCCACCAGAAGCAGTCTCAGAGGTTATAAAATTAAAAATTTTCCTGGGGGGGGGGGGGGGGGGGAGGCATGCCCCCAGATCCTCTAGTCTGGGCATGCTACGCACGCTGTGATAATATTACCATCGATTATACCCCCCCCCCCCCCCCCCCCGGGAAAAAATCCTGTATACAATCCTGCAACCATATGCATACAGGCTTGGCCTCGTGCACTACAAGGCTATGACAGGATAGTGAATACATGCATGCAACTCACTTAATTCTAAGATGAGACCATAGCTATGATCTAGCCTCAAACCCAGGCTCATTTCAGGAAAAGCTATGACCAGGATGAATGGTGGGCTTTTATTAGACATGCACTACCATGTGGCAACTACAGATTGCATTCCTGAGTTTGCCCTATATATATATAGCCTATGAACTGTATTCTGTAGCCATAATTATATGGTTATAGGCATTACCACAAGTAGTATACGGAGGGGATTTAAAAATAGTTTACTATACTGGGAACTGAAAAATGGCTGACCTTGCTATGCTAAAGACAAAGAATAAGCCATAACTCGTGAGAGAAAGCTTTTTAGTGAAATCCCTCAGTTGAAAACCTTTGGAGTTTGGCGCAAAATTGGCTGGTACATTCATTTTGTTGCATAAATGTCCTACGCAGGCAGTAGAGCGGAACAGACAGACAGACTACTGTGACCCTCGTGCGCATGCGCCGAGTGTTAACAAGGTCTAAACATGCATTGTGCGTGAGCAGCATTTCGTCACTAGAAGTACCAGAAATAACTAGAAGGCAACTATTTTCAACCAAAACATTCCCAATGGTCCCAACAGTAACAAAAAGGGACTGTAACAGGTATCGTATTACATGTATAAAAACCAATGTAAATAGTAAGGTGAAGTAGGGATGGCAGTGCCAAGTACAGAAGCAAAATTAGTAGGGACAGCAAGGTACATGCACACCTTGTATCCCTACAGCTTTTTACTGAAACACCGAAAAGATAATAATATTATACGGATGTAGCATGCACATCCCTACTTTTCTTGTTCCCATACTTTCATCCTTCATCGCACAATTTACATCAGTTCTTTATACTAGAGTGTAAAGTACTTACTACCGTATTTATTCGAATAGTAGCCACGGCTACTATTAATTTCAGCCTTGCTGGAGTGCGGCTACTAATTGAGGGCGGCTCTTATTCGAGGACGGCTTTTATTTATTTCGGTGGGATACCTTTGTGCCGATCCGGTGGTATCTTGTTGTGATAGACTAGTTTTTCAGGACTACTCTTCGAATAGATGAGTTATTATGATCGAAAAACAGCAGCAGAACCAAGCCAGGGACGTCTTCTGTCATACTTTTGCCTCGAACTGACGATCGTTTATGGTGTGCGAACGTGGCCACACCCACTTTATTGTGTTCACGCATGCGTGCGGCTTCTATTCGAATAAATATGGTGTTTTACATATTAAATCTGTACCTATAGATATGGACATCTCTAGTTTGACCAATTCGATGACAGCGATCTTGTGCTTGTGCATCCATTGTAGGATTCCAGTCAGAATCATAAAATATCACAGTGTCAGCACCTGTGAGATTTACACCCAATCCTCCACTTCGAGTGGACAGGATAAAGCAAAAAATTCGTTCATCATGATTGAATCGATCCATCAGCACCTATTATATAAAAGAAAATACTGTATTGTAACATAATCCCCTTTGAAGCATCCCCCAGCGGTAGATATTTCATCATGGGCATCTTTCATATCAGAGTCTACAACATTAAACATTAACATGCATACCCAAGCCTTACCTGTCGCTTTTGTACTGGCGTAGCACCATCTAATCTCAAATAGGTGTGTCCATGGTAATTAAGAAATATCTCCAAAATATCAAGCACGCGGGCCATCTGAGTGAACACAAGCACTCTGAAGAAATATAATTATTCATACGAACTCTGATAATCTAAATTGAAACTGACCGATGGTTTCCTGCCTTTAAAGTACGCAACAGGACATCTAAAGTTTGTAGTTTTCCTAAAATACGTACAGAATATCACTAACAGCAACATCTTATAAGCCCTAATTAATTAAGGTTACGGGATAGTATTCGACGCGCAATTTATAAATGATTGCGCACGGACACAGTTCACGTATGTTTTAATGCGGTTTAGTTGGAAACGCGAATGAACGTCGATCATTTCCAGTTGTAAACAAGAGTTCGAATTTCTGCGTCAACTTTTGAAGACCAGAGGCTCGAACGAACTGACTTCGCTGTCGTTCACGATAGTCCATCGATCGGAGCAGGGCCAAGTATAGCGCTTTTTTGAAAACTCTAAGATGGTGAGTCGTCAGACAAGGTTTTGTCCTGGAGGGCCGCCATTAAGCGAGTCACATGGCAGCTGAGCAGTAAATTTTTATGTTCGCTTTCTGTTCGTGTAACTCAATAGAGTTCAAACGCTATACTTGGCACTGTAGAGACTCGTAAGCTATCGTTTCGTTTGTACATCATTACACAGAGGCTGTTTACCTTGGCAAAAATTGACGCAGAAAATTGCAAAACTTACCCGCGCTTGCAGACAGACAGTGGCAGGTTTGCTTTTCGTTTTTGTGGATCACGGGGCAGCCATCAGGAGAGCTACTTACCTGTGCCTTGACTGTGCAAAGAACGTGGACAAAAACTGGAATATAACTGTCTCATTTATTATTCATGTAAACTTTCACCATGCGTGGGCGGAACACTATCCCGTAACCTTAAAGAGTATAATAATATGGTTTCATAGCTACTCATCAAGCAAATATCATATTCACTCTTTCTGCCCTCCCCCCTTTTTTTACACAGCCCAGACTGGAGAGGCGGCTTGTTCTTGAATATTTGCACAATGTACCTTGGAAGCAAGACTGCTAATAGCAGTTAGTCTCACTTACATACTTTAATTTTTCTCCACCAATAATACTCATCCAAACCCATCTACGGAGTCTACTCTTATTCTGAGTCTCCAATAAGACTGTCTGAACTGGTCACTACCAGAGGATTACTAATTAGAGCACATTTGCCATAGGCTGTAATGTAGGCCCATGCAACGCAGGTCAACCCGCTAAATCAGCAAAAATAATACATTGCATATGATAATAAAATCCATATTCTGCGAAAATCGTGACCAACCTCCTCTAAGTCACTACCATAATACAGCAAGTCTCCTTGAAACTCCATAGCAGCAATCTAATGAGCTTATTTTTGGTCTAGCTATATCTAGATTTCACAAATGAAGTAGATAAGATGTTCAGACTATGAAAAATGGTATGTTTATTGATCATTAGATCATAGCTGTAACAAATGCTGTGATCTGGAGGAGGTGTCTATTTCCCATAGACACCTGTAAATTTTATTGCTTGAAGCACGAGGCCAAGCTTGGTTGTATCCCATGGGTACAAAAATGGAGACAGAACTGCAGTCTAGCAGCTCCTAGTTGAAGCACCACTACCGTAGGACGGGTTTTAATTGCGTAATTTAATAATTGCGTTGTAGTCAAGTCAGGCCAAATTGCGAATCCAACAATTGCGATAGACGACCCCGTACCGTACTGTAGTATACGTGCACGTTTATGTTTGCGAATCTATTAATTGTGAAACGTACAAAAACTCGCAATTCGCAATTAATTGATACTCGCAATTAAAACCCGACCTACGGTATCCCAAGTACCTATGGTTGAGTACACAACTACTAATACAGTAAGAAACATCGTGTGCACATTTGCAATACAATAATTAGTAGGTGGAATCCGTTTGAAACTTGCTGAGTTAGCAAACGTGCCTAAGAAGTGAAGCCAGCGGCGACTTGCCAGTGTTGTTAAGATACAGGAGAGTTAAGCGACGTTCAGACAACAATTCTTCTAATAGCCACTCGTTGCTAGGCCGTACGAGACTATGGCAAAACTTCTAGACTGAGAAGCGCCGCTGCCAAGCGCTTGGTTGCTATGATCTAAATTTGTTAGACACTGTTTAGTCGGTTTCTACGTGATTTAGAAGACCGAAGGGCCGTATGTAGAATCCCGAGTGAAGTGAGGGTTCTGGGTGAAAGCTTGGGGAGGGTCTTATTTTAGTCTACTAATGAGAATAATATAACATAATATTTCAACTTACCACAGTCGTACTGTATAAGCCTGGTTTCTGGGAACTGCAAGGACATATTTGTAGACGTGAAATGAAATATATTAGAATAAGGAGCAAGATCTCTGGCAATCATCTCAGTAAGCAGAGTATAGTGGCTTAGACGTGCAGGGGTGTAAAGGTGAGTGTGCACACTAATAGAGGGAGCAGTAACAGGTGGCACAGAAATGACAAATCTGCAAATAAATGATACAGTATAGTGCAGCGTGATCAATCCTTCATTACGTTCGAATGCATACCTCTTCAATATTTCCTCCTGTGTTGAAGTTCTCTGTTCATAGGTGAGTAAGAGAGCTTGGAGGGCAGATGAACACTCATCCCAGCTACGAGTACTAATTAGCTGCCGTTTGCAGGCCATGTAACCACTCCACAGCCACCGCAAAGCAGACCATGGTAATGAAGATGATGCCTGTTTCCTACATGTATATTAATTTTTGAGCATTGGACTATTAAAGGCATTGTGCCACAATATAAGGGCTATTTTTAGTAAATTAGTGTCACATGTGATATAACCGCACCCATTAGATTGAAATCTGACAGCCACTTTTCAATCAACGGTTGTACAGTAGTTCACGGTAGCAAAACGCGATTGGTCCAAGAAAGGCTAAAGTGTTGTAGTTGGAAGGTCTTCAGCTAGCGGATGAAGGTAAGAGATCTATCAGAAGGACGGGCGAGTTGGCCATGCCAGAGTAGCAATGTCTATGTCTAGCTAGCTCTACCACATGCAAGGTAGTATACCACGAGTACATTTACCTTTAGCGAGCGAGAGTAGGTCAACAAGCAGACAGAGATACCAGTCCTCTAGCAGCGCCACAAGTAGCTAAATCCTTGCCTTGTCATTCGATGGTGTTCTGGCATCCACGAGGAGCGCGCGACAATATTTTGTATGTGACTTTTTATTTTTGACAACGCAAGTATACTAGATCTAAATTTTTAGTAACAATCACCACTTATATCGTGACACAATGCCTTTAAAACATACATTGCAGGGATTCCCCCAGAACAGAATCCAAACAGGGTGCTTAATGATATTCATAGGTTTTAATTCTTTAAACTCCATGCATTTCTTTGATGTTTATTCAATTACAGTCCAAACTCGAATATCCAAACCCTCGATTATCCAAACTTGAGATGCAAAAGAAAATGGTCAAAGTACACATTGTGACCACGTGATCGGATTGCGCATATGCAATAAACCTACATCACGTAGTTGCCACGCGAGAACCAGCTACTGCACTGCTGTCAAATCTAGTTCTAACGCTCAAAGAAGTAAAAGAAATGCAAGGGAAGTGTTTTATCAATCAAGGATGAGATTAAAATCATCATATATATGTTGATCGATTTTGTGGGTGTGGCTTGGGCGTGGTCAATGTTATCCAAACTTCTTGCTTATCCGAACCGTTTGAGATTTCCCCTTGGCCAAAGGGGTTCGGATAATTGAGATTGGACCGTAGCCCAAAATCAAACCAGGTGGCCCACCCTGAATCGAATATGCTGGGTAACACTGCAATGCATACTCACTATTAAGCATATGTGCTGCAACACTGTAGTGCTCATAACTTTTTCAGATACAAGGACCAATGGGGTAAAGGTTGCCATGTAATCATTAAAAAATTTTGCATGCTAAATTTTTGCCAATGATACAGAGCTGGAAATTTTGCCAGGAGAAAATTTTTGCCAGTTTCGCCACCTATACTCACTGCTATCTATAAAATTCTTCTCCCATGTTAATGATCACATAGCTTAAGCTGATATGACAATCTATAATTTCTGTAAAACTTTCTCCAATACAAAGGTGGTTGGATTTGGCAAACTTCTCCTGTGAACACTCTCAGTTGTGGCAGATCAATTACCTGTTAGATTCACTCATTTTTCTGATAGCTTTCACAAAGTCTACTCCATACATTGGAATCCTACGACATCGCCGGCTATTAACATCATGCATGTGCTTTCGTCGTGATAGTGACCATTCCTGCCTACTGTAAGCCAAGTAAGGCTAGTAAGATAAAATAATCATTACAAGAGCATTTAAAAAGCAATCATGAATTCCACTAACCAAATGAAGATCTTCCAAGTATAAAGAAGTATTCTTTTCTTGCTCTTCTTCATCCTTATCCTCTAATTGACTGCGGGTAGGATCACAAATCAATGTTTTAGGTGCTTGTAGCTGACGGGAACGAAATGCAGTAAATGCCTCTGTATCTAGCTCATAGCTTGCCAACTTAAGATTGAGATGGTTTAGACATATATCCTACAAGAGAAAGGACACGATCACACGTTGTCATAATGATAAACTAGAGCTCTGTAGAGCACATACATGTACGCTGTGCGCACATTGTGCAATCTGAGATGACAATACTGTGGTTCTGCGATCATGTCATGAGCAAGCGTACTCTATGTACTACACCAGTTAGTTATGCGCATGAGCAGAAAGCACATGGCCTGCAAGCATTATGCATTGAGTAGGCATTGTCGATAGGTGTGGCTACGGTGGCCAACAAAAGGTATTATTTATGATGCTAGTGGATCGTATCTCTCATATTGAAGCCAGTTTTTCATTGTGCTTACAAGTTGCTCAGGCACCTAGATATTGAGATACAGTGATTTTTGTGCTAACGGCAGTGATGATGACGATATATCTATTTTATACTCTATCCCTTGCACATGCACATGGGGCAACAACAGCATGCCCTACTGTTATGGGTGGTAGACACAAACTGGTATCACAGACGTGAAGTACTTTGGGCTTCAAACCGCTTTCTCCTTATCTTGCTAAGAGCAAAATCAAGTATATACAGTGCAAGTGTATCCATGTACTGCTGCTAGCCATATAGTATTGGCTATAGCATTCGAAGATTATGTAGCTTCATGAAACCACCTTTGTCTTGTGCAGAAATAGTTTAAAGTACATGAAGTACTATACATGTATATGTCATGCATGCATATACACACACATACTACTTACGTACCTTAAAAGGATCATGGTCATATACTGTAAACAACAGTGATGCTGTATAAAATTCCAATGCTGCCAATCGCAGGGGACTCACAATAGGCCGAGGTTCGAACAAGTCCGGATGATTGCAAACCTAAAGTTGTATAATCATGATAGTTAATGCACAGTAGCCAGAAAAAAATAGATAACCTTAAGGTTGAGGTGTGGCTATCTACCATAATTCCTACATCAAATGATTTATATCCCATCGTTGATTGGTCAATGGCTCTTCCCCACGGAAACAGGCCTCTCCATAAAACAAATTCAATTTTGATAGCCACAAGAAAGGATCATCCTATTTGAACAAATCACTGACAGAGGATGTTAGAAAAGCTGTAGACTGTGAGTTGTCTAGCTAGCTACTAGCTATAATTATATGTGTTTGAATAGCCATCTATCTTCACTACTAGTGTCAGTGTCCAAGGCTCTTCAGTATCAGTTCATTCAAGGATAATAGAGTGATTTAGCAGGCTGAGCCTTAGCAAACATAAGATTTCTGAGAAAAATCACGCTCATGGCATAGACGGCGTATCATAGACTGCTAATAATGTTGATTACCTATACTATAATAGTGTACTCCAGTCTACATATCACGACCATCACGAGTCCAAGTACATGTACCTGTAGCCAGGTGATAAGCCTCCATGCAGTCACTATCATGCTCAGAGAAGTACCTGTGATGTTAATTGTGGACCTGAGCCTTGCAAGCGTGGTCCACCACTCATCTTTCAAGTTCCATGCCTTTGCCTACAGTACCATGTTGTCATTCAGACAGTGTGCAGTGCGAGCGTATGCGCATGACGACCATTACATACACGTGGTTCAAAATTAAACTCTCTCCTCACTGAAACGATCACACGACAAACAATGTCATACATGTACATACATATATATATATATATATATATAAGAATGTATCATAGAGTCGGTAGACTCTATAAGTAGGGATGGCCTGGATATGCCATACATGTAATACATTACAATAACTCAGGGCAACTTAAATTTTAAGAGTTTTAACATTCATATTCATGATCTACGTCAAAATATCTATTTAACAAGCCCCAACACATCCATGGAAACATTCAGGTATGCCTGAACCAGCTGTGTAAAAAAATAACCAATTCTCAATCCACACTGCTTTGACCGCTCACCTTGGTCGAGTCTAAATCCACTCCATTTTGGAGCGTGCACGTCTGTGGCACACTCGTTTTGTGTTATCAGGACAGCGATTTAATTGTGGGTGTGTACAGAGTATTTAAGAGTGGGTGTGTCTGATTCGCCATTTTGTCATACAACGCGCATGCTCATACGCTGTTGCCATGGTGAAGTCATATGATTGACGTCAATGGCGCGCATGCGCCGGCGCATCCAGGATCTGCTCCAGCACTCAGCTGATCAGTGCCGCTCAGTGATCTGTCAATAATGGTAGCTACTACCAACAGTAAACTACTGGCCTCTAAAATATCCTCCCAGAACAAGTTTTTTTGTCACTACTTGGTTCTAAACGCCCCTCTTTCAAGTTTGCCAGTTAGCCAGCTTCGGGATTGAGATAACGAGGGGTGTGGCTTCATTCGCAGGTCAGTCTGGTACTGCAATCGCACACTTGATTAGATTGGCGCTGGCTACCAGCACATCTTGAGAATCCCACTGATGCATGCTCAAATAGTGTGTGACGCAAAAGGAGATATTCTACGTATCTGTCTGGGTCCAGGGATTAGGAGTAGCTATTCAAGCTTGGTACTGTTTGTTCAGGGTACCAGGTTTATGCCTCTATGGTGCTCTAGCCACTGAGCCAATGTTTGGAAACAGCTGCAGTAGCTATGATGTGTTCCCCCCCCCCCCCCCCCCCAAGTCATAAATTTCTCCCCACATGCCAGTATAGAGTCAAGACTGCCCGACTCAAAGGATAGCACTAACTTACTGAATCAGCGGTACCTGCTTCCCCATATTATATTATGGGAATCGATATCAACAGGTGGATAGGTAGCAGGTTGAGAAAAACAATTCAAAGTTTATGATGAAAAGGCAAACCACATCAGGTCACCGTGGTCTACGTAGTCACATGCCCAGCCTCTTCTGGCTCCACGAAACTAGTCAGCTACGTGGCATTGATGAAAACTAATGATAATCATGGATTACCCTAAGGGCAATAAAAATGAACAGTAACAAGTATAAAAAACAATTGAATAAAATTGAAGGATGAAGTAGGGATGGCAGGGTCAAAAGTACACAAACAAGATTTGTAGCTGGGATAACTCATCACATCCACTATACATCCCTACACTTGCTTTTCCCGATATTATCGTGCACCTCTGATTCAGTATGCAAGTGTCGCTATACTTTGATATTGACTATGAATGGGGGAGAAATCCAAGGGTAGTCAGTATTGATTGTCTATTCCTGCATGTGCCCCATATAGCTAGCTACTCAAAAGCAAAGCGTAGAAATGTAGCTATAGTGGATATGATAAGCTATCCCAGCTACAAATCTTATTTGTGTACTTTCTGACCCTGCCATCCCTACTTCATCCTTCAATTTTATTCAATTATTTTTACATTTGTATACATACATGTATAAAACTGCTTCCTGTCTGTCGTGTATTCTGGACTCGCTCAGGTTCCCCCCGAAACATATTTGCTATCACTGGAGCACTGTACATGGCAAGGGAATATAATTTCCCGAGGAGGGGATATTGATAATTCACCCCCATTATCTAGTGCCTACATGTAAGGATATAAGGCTAACTCACCTTTCGAAGCTGCATAAGTATATTGATCACACTGAGATAATTCCCGGCAGCAAGTGTGTCTTTGGTTCTGTAGAGAAAATGGTCCCAGCTTGACTCTGATCATCTATCATTAGTACATGTATGTGCACACTATCTTAAATGCCCTACTGCAAGATCTATCACAGTATCTGATATGGAAATTGTACTTTTTAAGTACATCAAACTGTACTATTCATGAGAGCCATAAAATTATTTTCATATACATCAGCAATAAAATTCACTGATAGAAAGTATACACATGTACCCAGTTGGTTGCGAAGTAACAGAGCTCCAAATCTATAGCTTGAAACCCAATTACATGTACATCATAAGCAGCAGAGCTCAGCAATACCATGCTGAATTTTCAGAAGAAATATGGTACTCTGATTTGTACACCAAGAAGCATAGTTGATGGCTTGCTTTGACACTGATGAGTCAGTCAAACTATAGAAACTATTGCTATACACTAGTGTTCTTGAAAAGAAGCCGCCACTTTTTAAAAAAGAGAGGGCAGAAGTGGTTAGCAAAATTAATGATACCAAAACTAAGCATTTTTAATGAGAAGCCACACAATACAAATCCTGAAAACATCCTAATAGCATGTTATTTTCAATGTGACTCCAGCTGGTTAAATCAATCACTAAATTATTAAGTATGGGCCCAAGGTAAGCATATTACCGTAGTGTGCTGGCAAGTGTTCATGTACCGCATTTCAAGGGGTCAGTGTAGCAGCTTCTATACAAACGTATGGCATTTATATCCATGGGAGCTTACCCGGGACACTACAGTATTTCAAAAAAATTAATGCTTAAATAGTTGGATCTCTCTAATCTGACCTCCTGAAGCAAGAACACCCTGCTTGGGACTAGGGTAAGAAAATAACATCTCTCTCACGTGTTTAACACCAAAATACGGGCACCGACATACATAATCTTACACCTTTAGTCAATAAAAAATATCACGCACGATATTCACAGGTGTACCCAAATTGATACCAGCCTATATAAATATGTAAGGTAGCGCTCTAATTATCCGAATGGCCAAAATAATTCTTAATATTATGGCTGTTCGGTATTAAATAGAAAGAAAATAAATTCAACTGACAGGTTGATAGAGTGTACATAGGGTTCTATAAAATGAAGAAAGTGCCAGCTAGTACCAACTCTGGTAGATATCCAACTATCGGCTTATCTATCATCGTCAGCTCTAGTCTCTGACTGCAATTGTAAAATGATCTTCAGAGTCTCTGCTTTCCTTTTATCCAAAATGTGGTAGCCACACTCTGCGATAAATGTTGAAATCTCTTAACAGCCATATTGAAGCTGAACTCTGAGATGTCTCCTCGAGCTCCTGCTATAAACATACTGCATGGCCATTCGATTAATTAGAATAGGTGAGAAAATTTGAAATTCGGTAGTTCAATGAATTATTCAATAAATTAGGAAGGAAATAACATACTTCAACTTGCCACTCAGGCTATTGGAATACTCAAATAATTAGAGCAAGCACGGTATGCATACAATATTATGGACAATGAGTGAGGTGTCACTCAAAAAAGATGGAGGCATGATAATATTATAGCACAAAAATTCACATACAATACAAACTTTCCACTCACTTTCGCCTTGACATGTACTCATCATAGAGAAACCTCTGTCTTTTGGAGAGGCGACACATAACTACATGTTCATATTTCTTTGGCATCTGCTTTTCAACTTCCATTTTTAGCCGACGTAATAGAAAAGGTCGCAATACCTACACGTACATGTGTGTAAAGTGAAGCAATATTCAGTACAAGGTGGTTATGCTCTGCAGGAAGCAACTAACTCAATGATTAAAGTTATGCTAGCACAAACATAATTATCATAGAGTCGGTAGACTCTATAAGTAGGGATGGCCCGGATATGCCATATATGTAATACATTATAAATACCCAAATATCTCAAAATAGGTAATTTTGTGAAATTTTTAAGTGTGAAAATCAGAATCTCCAGCAAATTGTGCATCTAACAAGACCAAGATCATACATCAAAACAATTGTACACGTCAGAACCAGATGTTCAAAAAATAGGCCATTTGTCAATCTTTCTTCTTTCTTTCTTTCTTTCTTTCTCATTTCCAGGGCTACCTCAAGACTGTCTCGACTACTCACCTTAGTTTTTATATATCCTCTCTATTTTGTAGCGCGCAGTGCAGTGGCACGCTAGTTTGGCGTTATCTCGACAGTTACGTAATAGTGGGTGTGTACGGCGCATTATCGAATGGGTGTGTCTGATACGCCATTTTATAATATCATGCGCATGCTCGGAATGTTGCCATGGTGAAGTCATGTGACAGCGCCTGGCCCTGGCCCTAGGCGCCTAGCTCAGATGCACGATCGATGATTACTAGCTCGGTACACATGGTACATCGCTAGCGCGTGCAATGGCACGCTGGATCAATCATGGATATGAAGGTTCAAGGCTCGAGGAGCGGTAAGGCGCTAGGCATAGGCGAGCTACTCGCTAGCGCTTGCAGCGCTAGTGCGCTACACTGGATCGATCATAGCCTCGTACCCAGGCCGTTTGAGGAGGAAGAGAAAGGGCCTGGGTACGAGGCTATGATCCATCGTAGATATCATACCATCATACGAAGGCGCAAGGCTCAAGCAGCGGTATTAAACATACAAATCATAAAAATATGCCGGGTAGCTAGCTGCTGCCAACAGTAAAACTTAGAACTTGGCCAGTTTCTCCCGATGATAAGAGGAAAAGTATCATCACTACTTGGGCCGCCTAAAGCAGCCTTCTTCATCATCCTGTTCATCGTCATAATATTAAATATTGAATTCTCGGAACGCAAGTTAATAAGGGGCGTGGCAAAGAATTTTATGCACCTCCCATCTTCCTCTTAATCAGAAGTTGTGAGCAAACCCGGATGATGTAAGATGGCATTGATAAATTACACTAAGTGCAATAAAAAAGAACAGAAACAAGTATAAAAACAATTGAATAAAATTGAAGAATGAAGTAGGGATGGCAGGATCAAAAAGTACACAAACAAGAGATAATCGCATCTACTATACATCCCTACGCTTGCTTTTTGAGGGGTGCAATAAGAATGCGATTGAATCATACTGATAAACACGAATCATCATGACAACTAGGGAACAACCTGCATGAATGTCTCCCACATACCGCACTCAACAAACACGTCAACCATGATTAATAGGTGCACAATAGTCGAGAAAAGCAAGCGTAGGGATGTATAGTAGATGCGATTATCTCTTGTTTATGTACTTTTTGATCCTGCCATCCCTACTTCATTCTTCAATTTTATTCAATTGTTTTTATACTTGTTTTAGTATTATGAAGAAACAAGTGTCCACTGTATATGTACAAGTTTAAAAACAATTGAATGATGAAGTAGGGATGTCGAAAAGTACAAGATTTGTAGGGATAATCACATCCACTATACATCCCTACGCTTGCTTTTCTCGATCATCATGCACATATAACTTGTTCTTTTTGTGCTCTTGACTTGCTTGTAGAAGATATTACTGATTTGCACCCCTCAAAAAGCAAGTGTAGGGATGTATAGTGGATGTGATTATCCCTACAAATCTTGTTTATGTACTTTTTGATCCTGCCATCCCTACTTCATCATTCAATTTTATTCAATTGCTTTTATACTTGTTTCTGTTCTTTTTTATTGCTCTCAGTATAATTTACGTTACATGTATGATTTGCTGTCAAGATATTCCAGTGTAGAAGACGGGAGGTGCTGAAGATCGCATATCTGCATAATTCGTAGCCACGCCCCTCGTTAACTTGCGTTCCTATGTCTATAGCTATATGATAAATCAGGCTGACAAAGAAAGCAGCTTCAGGTGGCTGAAGTAGCGATAAGACTTTTCCGTTTAGGGAGAAAACCAAGTTTTAGTTAGCAACAGAAGCACATCTGTACTTTCCTCAAGGGGTCGACCCAGGCTTTCCAACTTGTCCATGATCTATCCAGCAGAGCACTAGTGCTGCACGCACTAGCGAGTAGTTGCGCCTATGCCTAGTGCCTTACCGTTCCTCGAGCCTTGCGCTTTCATATCCATGGTCGATCCAGCAGAGCACCAGCGCTCGCGGGCGCTGTCATATGACTTCACCATGGCAACACATTTTGAACATGCGCACTATATCACAAAATGGCGTATCAGACACGCCCAGTTGTCAATATGCCATACACACCCACTATTACGTAACTGCCAAGATAACGCAATATTAGCGTGACACTGCACTGCGCGCTACTAAATGGAATGGATTTATACTCAAACTAAGATGAGAGGTCAAGGCAATCTTGAGCTAGTCCAAGAAACTAGAAAGAAAGAAAGAAAGAATGAGAAATGGCCATTTTTGTGAACATCTGGTTCTGGCATGTACAAAGGATTTGATGAATGATCTTGGTCTTGTTAGATAGATAATTTCCTGGAGATTCCGATTTTGACATTTAGAAATTCCATAAACTTACCTGTTTTGAGATATTCGGGTATTTGTAATGTATTATATATATGGCATATCCGGGCCATCCCTACTTATAGAGTCTACCGACTCTATGATAGTAAGAAAACTTGTCCTTGGGTACAGAATCAGTTCATTTACAGATCCCTCCCTATTCCACATGATAATGCAAAGCAATAGCATAAACAAGGGTGATATAAATAACCGAGGGGGGCAAGCCTTCGCTCATAGCATAGGTAGTAGGTGGGGAGGGTTGGGTTGCCCCCTCTAATACCTATGCCAAGAATATCTCTTGCATACGCTCAGGGGAATTTGTACTTTAGCAGAAGCAAAATTCAATCTGAAGTATATGTATAAAAGAAATAAAAAACCTAAAAGTATAATACATATATATACGTTCAAGGCTAAGGGGTCAACAGCAGATTTGCATATGCACCATACCGTATAGCCAGAAAATTTGGCAGTTTGGCGGTCTATATTACAACCGCCAAATTAAAATCCGCAAAAATTTCCTACTCGCATATATACATATGGCGATCCCGTACCGAGCCACCAAATTTAAATCCGCCAATATTCTTGGAATAGCGATTTTGGGCTCAACCACCAAACTTGATTCCCGCCAATATTTCTGGCTATACAGTATTAATCGTTTGTGAATTTGAAGATTACTATTAATCTCTAAGCTGACAAGTACAGAATACTGTCAGGAACTTGGGCTCTATTGTGGCTACAGAATTGTCTGGGCAACTATAGATAGCCAAGACTTGGTAGCATCACTGAAGTTAGATCATAATGCAGCCCTGGTACCCAGACTACCATATAGCGGGGAACTTTTGAAGGAGAAAACTTCCGCGGATCGGTAGGAAGGGAATATTTCGCATTTTCACGCAACGTCAAACTGATCGCATAAATGGGTGTAGCATGCCTGAGAAAACTTCATGGGTGGCTGTAAAATTGTGAAATTTGTGAAAGTTTTCTCCCTCAAAAGTTTCCCGCTATATGGTATAGCCTTGTTGCTGTATACACACTACTCTTGTGCACTCTTTTCTAGCCATCTGCTTGAGTGGATAGTGCATTAGTGAGCTACATTTAGCGTTAACACACAGAAGGCAGAATCTGTCGTGTACATACTCAGCCTCTAGCCATTCCCCAAGATATCTCTAATCACATGTATAATTGGCTACTCCTGAGATTGTACTGTAGGATTGGTATGTTATGCAAGGTTAAATTTATGCGATTTGCGAGTTAAAAGTATTATGCGATTTTTATTTATGCAATAATACCATGAGCCAGACTCCACCCTCAAGGGTGGGGTCTGGGCACGAGACTCCGCCCTTAGAGGTGATTAACGCTGAAAATACTCACCAGTAGTCTGTAAATATTGGCAGCGTACTTCTCTCTGGCTCTTTCCAGACTCAAACTGTTGTACCATTCTGCCAAACAGACTGAGCGCTTACTAGCAGATCGATCGCGCATGCAGTATGACCACATGTAGGCGGCGCATGCCTCGGCCGGCCGCCCTATTGCACAATGTATGCAATGCACGTGTTTATTTTGCGATTTTTAGTTGTGCGATTTCGATAAAATTCGCATAATCGCGTAACTAAAAACACACCAATCCTACAGTATATAGCCCTATGTGAAAGAAACAATAGGCTAGCAACTTTAATGGCTAATTTGGTATAGGAAACACCTGAAAACAATGTTGTATAATAATATTACCGTACCCTCGCGAAAGAGGGCCCACTATGGAATATTGGCCCACCCCCCACTTTGGGCTCAATTTCCTGCTAAGGCCTAATGTTTACTCGAATACATGCCCATGTGTAGCTGCCCTTGAAAACACAGCTCAAATGGCTGGTTTATGAGGACTGAACTTCAAATAGTCTATGTAAGATTGATAAGTAACCTGCCAAACAGCCGTAAAACTAAGCCTAGCTAGCTTTATGCCACGTTTCAGCACAAACAAAATTAATGATCATGCACGGCTAGCGATCGTAATATAGCTGCTGTTAACGGTGAAGTAATAGCCCGATAGCCGGCCGCCCTCACTCTTGATTAGTAATCATGCTTGAATAAGGCTGAAATCAATGGTAGCCGCTGCTATTATTCGATTATGAAGACAGCGTGGGCAACTTACTTGGGCGCTCTTTCGCATCTAAATGCGATACTAATACCTCGAATATCGGTCCATCCCCCAATCTTGACCCAATGTAAGGTGCACTGCCCATGGGCCCTCTTTCGTGAGGGTATGGTATTACAGCACAAATTACAGTAAGCACTGCAAAACAGTGAGATAGTCTATCTTTCTAGCTAGTAAGCACGTGGACGATGTATCGTTACATACACACATATATAATGAAATTTTCTCATATGACTGATAACTGTGGGGCTTGCATTGGCTCGGCCTAACCAAGCATGCTAATAGTAACATGTACTTTCTAACACACAAACCTGATGGAGTCTTCTGACAATGGAATCGTTGTACTCCTGACTTCCCTCCACCATACCTGTGAGAGGGTTTGAAAACCACTCTTTGAAGTCACTATGGGAGGAGAACACAGACGGCATGAGAAAGTGCATCAGAGACCACAGTTCCATCAAGTTGTTTTGAAGTGGAGTCCCTGTTAAGAGCAGCCTACGCTGACTGTTGAAAGCAAGCAATGTCTGCCATCGTTGACTCTTGAAATTCTTAATGTTTTGTGCCTGCAAAAAATTAGCACCACCAAAATATTACTCACCATCCAAATTATGACATACGTACATTGTATGTACATGTATATCTATATCACATAAAAACTGTACTGTACTGCATAAAATTGCCAACATGGATTTGCAGCTCATGAGAAACACTAAACATAGTTTCAAGAAGTCTCTATGAAATTTGTATGCTGAGAGCGTTGGCCTTAAAGGCTTAAGTACACACCTACTAATACTTCAAACCATCATAGCAGACCTTTATTGGTTGAATCAATAGCTGATATCGATATCGCTAGCTGTCAATGACACTTTCATTCAAATTACGGTCTTCTTCCTGCCATTCAAAACGATTTTGGTTGTGCTACCAGGATGGTCTGAGTCACTGACATTGGTCTCCTTCAATTCGACGCCAGCAAAGTGAAGATTAGCATGTAGAAATCGACTAAGGAGTGTCTAACAAAGTTAGAGTGAACATAAAAAAACCAGGGTCACATCTCACAAGTGTTCAGATTTCGGAATCATAGTAACTATGATCTGAATATAGATAGATACTGCTAAGACGTGTCTATTCGGTTTAGATATCTAGTGGTGCTTGTTGGCATGAGTTATGCAAACATGCAAACTGGCAAACATGGCTAAGTGTACACGTATCTAACAGTGCAAAGCGCTCATACTCCACAGCCTTTTTCAGAAACACGAGCCTAGCACAATCTAGTCAAGATTCTTCCTGGCACTTGTACGACGTGAGGGAGCCAGAGGAAGGGTCTAGATCGATACTTAAGTATGACCAAAGAGTAAGCTAATAATGACCGTGTTGACATGCTTGCCAGTGCCCTCCGGACAAGCAGAGTCTGAGCATTATAAGGGCAGTTCGAGAAAGGCACTCTAGCTGGAGCTCAGTGTCGGTGATATTTGTACCATTCTAAGTCTGCAACATGAAACCCTCGACCAGGCTCCTCGCACAATCCATTCGTTGTCTGAATGTGGTTATAAATGCACTTGCCGCATGCCTTCTGAGCATGTGCAGCTAGTAGCAACATGGCCTAGCAATGGAAAGCGCTAAAAAATATTTTAGAACACTCAAAGTCGGAACAAAACAAAAACATATCCCATACCAGTGGCATATTATACATGTATGTACACACTAAAGTCAGATATAGACTGGTGCATGCACACTTCAATGATATGTAGGAGCAGTGTGCTTGCAATTTGCTGAGTAAACACATGCATGGATACATGTCAAGCATAGCTAGCAGTCGTGTATCAGTACGATTGTATAGTTACAATTAGGGTAGTAAACAATGTTCACTAGGTAATTTTACTGTTGTTTGGTTTGACCGTGGCAACACTTTAGGATTGAGAGGTGTGATTGTCCTCCACCTTCACTCACTTCTATGACCTACGGTTGATAAAGCATTCTGTGAAGCCCCAAGGGCTTCTACACAGCTAATGTTGTAACTGCCAAAATAGTGTCCACTGATACCATTGTGTCCTGATAAGTGCTTAAGTACCAAATTTTTAGGATAGCACCTTCTACATGCATGTATGTGATTTATATCTTGGGTGAGGGTCCATGGAGCCACCTGGAGAGTGTTTAAGCACTCATGGGTGGCTTACTGAGGACTCTATGGTATGTAGAGGTGGAAAATGAAATTCATCATCTGACCTCATCTAATACTAGATATTTCCATTTCATCTGCTTGAAAGCCCTATGGTCTGTGACTGCAATATTGTAGGAGGTGATACACACATGGAAAGCGTTTCGTTTTGTCCAACCCTATATATTCAATGTAAAAAAGATACACATAGCAAATGGTTATTGACAGAAGTTAGTCAACATACGATTCTCTTCTGCTTTCTTTCCTTGAAAGAACCAAAGTATGTGAGGAGTTTGAAGGCAGGACACCATTTCTTTAGTTCATACTCCCAGTTGAGCATGACTGATGTAGGCACAACAATCAAGTGAGGGCCCCAGTTGCCTTCTTCACAAGCAAGATGAGCTAGCAGTGCAATTGTTTGGATAGTTTTGCCTATTGCAATACAAAATTCTCATGATACGTGTAGCTACATGTATGTGTATATGTACTGGCCATACAACTTACCAAGACCCATCTCATCTGCTAATATTCCATTCAAACGCTTCTCGTGCATGGCTACTAGCCAGTCCAATCCTATATGCTGGTATTCTCGCAATGAGTGTTTTAACAAGAAAGGAATCTTCGTTTTGACTTCCGTAGTGGCCAAAGTGATGCCCTTCGGCTGAAACTGCTCTGCAACTGCAGCAACATCAGAAAATCCAGCTTCTGTCTGGCATACCTGTTAACACAAATATTCATAAACCACAGTTGAATAATACCCGCTTCAATCTCTAAGTAGTCAAGCATGAGTCATAATTACCATAGAATCCAGCAATTACGCCCCAGCCCCCCTTCCGCATGCTAGCATTGGGCAAAACTGGGGAGGGGGCTTATTCGCTAGATCGTAACACTTCCTTGTGAGGATCATCAAATGCCACGTGGATATGCGATTAGCTCAAATTCCTACATAGGTAGTCACATGTAAGCCCCCTTCTGACTAATTTAGATATTAGAGTCCATAAGTAGCTAGTGTGCTAGCAGTAGCTATCGTGTTTATTACCCCGCACGCATGTGCAAGGGGTAAAGTAATCGGTTGTGTCATTGTCGTGAGCACAAAAATCGCCATATCTCGAGATGTAGGCATCTAAGCGACTCGTAAGTACAACGAATCAATCAACTTGCTTCAGTGTGCGTCAAATCAATGGACACGGTCCACGGGCGTCACAAATAGTGCCTTTTTGTTGGCTAACGTAGCCACACCTATCGACAGTGCCTACTCAATGCATAATGCATGCCATTGTGTTTTCTGCTCATGCGCACAACTAAGTAGCCAAGAATATCACTGGTAAAGATCGTCGAAATTAATAATGCTCATGAAATCTATAGTCTATCCGCATCCACTGACGGAGCTGAAATCTGCAACCCTATGAAACCAAAACATAATGTAAGATAGCTATACTGTTACAACAAAATATTGGAAGTATCAGTTCATATCTCCTAGTAGTCTAAATCTGGTGCAGAGAGAGTACTTTTATCACTGGGACCTCCAGTAGCTATATACAATTAAGCAGCACTTTCACTAACTTTCTAAAGTTCATAAAAATTTAATTATAGCCATGCACACAAAAGCAATTTTATAGATTGCACAATGTGCGCGCGGGGTATGTGCTCTACAGGGCTCTAGTTGGCTTGTGTCATAGTATGCCCTACTTCATCATTTTTCTCGAGTCTTGCCCTGTTAAGCAGCCAGAAAAAGTGCACGGAGCTTATGTTGGGAGGACATAATTATGAAATTCTACAGTATTAGTGCTTAATTTCATACATACTGTAGTTAATCAAATACAACGTATGATCCAATCTAACGTAAGAAATTAGATTATAACAAATTCTCATAACGTATATATGTGGAGCGATTGACGACCTTTACCAAAAAAAACGCACATTTTTCAAAATTGAAATTATTTTTTCCATACATAGTATTAGATAAAGTACGGTAAATGTCACCCCAGATGGCATGTGAAACTGCCCAAACATTGAAATGCCTGCAATTACACACCCCCTTTCGCATAAGCCCCCCTGCACTTATACCGTAAATCTGGAAATTTTCGTTGTAAAAATATTTTCGTAGTCAATGGCGGCTACGAAAATTAATCTTATGAAAATTAGCATGCACTATTAATGCTAATGTGGTAAGGGGTCGTTCCTACGAAAAATTTTTTACACGAAAATTTATCATACGAAAGTTTCTTTACACGAAAATTTTCAGATCTACGGTAGCTCAAATTCCATATGCGTGTACAAGTACCCTTCCTTGACGTGGATGATTGCTAGTTTAAGGCAAAAAGTGGCAGAAAATACACTTGCTTGGTTCTGCTGCTTATTTCTTGATCATTTATCTCAAATAATCGAAAATCAGTCCTAAAAATGAGCCTGTCGTGTCAATACTACCAAGACGTATCGATCTAAAATTAATAAAAGCTGCCATCAATTAGTAGTCACATGCCAGCAAGGCTAAAACTAATACCGTAGATCGGGAAATTTTTACCGTTAAAAATTTTTCGCCAGTTGCTTAGGTGGTGAAAATTAAATGCGCGAAATATTTGAGTAATGTATGACGACCTATACCAAGTTCAGCCTGGCGGCGAAAATTAGACTACACGAAAAATTTACAAGTGAAATATTTTACTGGCGAAAATATCCCGATCTACGGTAGTAGCTGCAGCTAGTATTTAAATACAGTATTTCATTCACTGAGCCTTTGCAGTCAGCAAAAATAACCACTGGCTCTTGATCAGAACATCAACTTAAATACTATGGCTGGAGCAAGACAATAAGCACAGAAATTTCACTGAATGAATTCGATAGAATTGTATGCACATGCCTCTTCAACTCTTTTTCCAGATACAAGATATTCAAGATCTCCATCGTCTCCACTTTCTTCATCTCCATAGTTGGTCTCAGAATCTGCTTCATCTCCACTGTCTTCACTTGACAAGATAAGCCTATCTAACTCCTTACTTCCTTCACCCACTGATTCACTTTCTTCTTTGTATGCCTTTTTCTTAGGACACTCGTCACTTTCAGTGATAACTGTTTGTGCTTTAAATAATAAATAAATACACAGAACTACATCAACTACAGTAAAAAAATATTTGAATAAGTGTTCATGGTTCATGTAACTCATTTCATTGAATGCAAGACCATACGACACGTATGTACATACAAACATTTTAGTGGTTCAAAATGGTCACACACACATCATCAGAGTCCAATGTGCTCACTTCAAACATGTAACTGAAATTTTCAAAATACTAACATACCTTGTTCATAATTTTCTCCTCTCTCCTCACTATCACAAGCTTTATCATCATCAACATCAGCACTGCTAAACAGACAAATGGTGAATACATAGAGAGAGAGAGTGGTGTGCACTATACATTGTTGACAGGTCACAAACATGCAATAAGCAGCACAGCTACTTAGCCCCGCAAGCTATGTTTGGTCAATTGCATAATGGAATGCCTGTGGCTCCTGGCATCACAAGTTCACTGACCTTTTCTGTAGCTTGTCCTCAGCTCTGAGATTAGTACCTAATTTCTCTGTAGTCGCTTCTATTTCTTTACCACAAACATTTGCACTATCACCATCTCTCACTACCATCTCTTCACTTGCTTCGCCAGTTCCTGTTGTCATCCAGTCTTTCTTTAACAACTCAGATGGCAGACTTGCTAATAACTGCTCAAGTGGTATTGCTCCCTCTTCCTCAAGTGTCCTAATTTCGGTGGCATAATTGGGTTTTCCATCCTAATGCAACAGGAGGCATTAACAGACAGGATTTCAGTCTCTCTCCTTTAAGGAACTGACATACTAACCAGAAAAAAAACTTGGCAAATCTAGAAATTGCCAATATGCCATCACATAATATGGTCAGAAAATATCACAAATCCCTGGCTTCCCAATACAATGCTCTGCAGCACCATACATGTACATGTACACGTACATCTACACCCATTTGCTACGAAATATAACATTTTCCACATGAAATACATGTACCAGTCCAGATCCTGAAGAGCCAAGAAACTGGCAACTATACACTAAATTTGTGCATAGCTATTATAGGATCTACATACAGTGCCACAGAGCAAAAGAGTAGATTTTTTTCTAACTTGTGCATGCACACTTATTTTGACTTACAACGAATGGAAATACCGTATGGCGGGTAATTTTCGTGTGGGTCTAATTTTCGTGGAAAGTCCGAAAAGGCCCTCAAAATCAATTTTCGTGGTTTTAAATTTCGTGACAGCAACCAGTCCAGGGGTGTGGCACTGCTGCACTAGCGATGATGTAATCGATACACGCGCTCGCAATCTTCTTAGTTACTTAGTCATACCTACAGAAACTTGGACAAATAGCATGAGATAGAAGAATATTAGTGTCCAAGATGCTATCAGCTGGACGACAGTGGCTACTGTTGCTTGCTATACTGGAAAGTGTTGGCTGCGCTGCCACGATGTTTGTGGCCACGCCCATCATCATGGACTCGCATAGTACCATATCACCATAGGCATTAATTTTCGGGGGTGTGAAAATTTCGTGATTGCCAAGTCAACCATGAAAATAACAAAAATTAGCACCCCACAAAAATTTCCCGCCATATGGTAATACTTTTAGCTGCAGTATTAGTGTGCAATGCATCAAAGAAAGACCGCTTGGTAACAGAAGCTATGATGCGTGATGACGTTGGTCTGGTATCACGTGCACAATACATAGCAATATAAACAATAAAAAATCGCGAGATCAAAGACTATGGACGAGATGAGGTAAGTTTCTGAAGGTAGAGGATCGCTCTGGTATGTCTACTTATACACAGTATTACCGTACGTAGCAAATACAAACGACTGTCGGATCGTTTAGTGAAGCAGTGACTATCAACCCACAAAAGTACTTTGGAGCATTAAAAAAGCTTTTGGGCTGTCTATCGTTACTACCTTGCCTTGCTTCGATGCTTCAGAAGTGAAGCGCTCCACGCATTCAACACTAATAACTCCGTTCTCGCCGCCTTCTCGTTCTTAGATCGCCAGTGGGCGTGGCAATGAAAACATCGCTATTGTATACACTGACTCTTGACTAGAACTTTTATGCAAGATTCTGTGCCTAACATAAATAGACTGAATATCTCCGTGATTCTTTGTAGTTAAGACTTCTTAGTTGGTACAAAGATGTATCTACATGTAGTTTCAGCTCAAATCAGGATTCTTAACTATAATCCAATGCCGTGAAACTGTGCCTAACATAAGAATCGGAACATCTTTGTATGCTGAAGCGACATAGGTGACATCAGTTCAATAGCATATGTAGATAGTCCATCCATTGCACTAACTGGATATCAAATCAAATAAAGATATACAAGTATAAAAAAGAATTGAAAATTAAAAGATGAAGTAGGGATGGCAGGGTCAAAAAGTACACAAACAAGATTTGTAGGGATAATCAAATCCACTATGCATCCCTACGCTTGCTTCTAGACCACTTAGTGACTAACATAATCAGGTGCACGCATGATAGTAATAAAAGGTAAACAAGCGTAGGGATGTATAGTGGATTTGATTATCCCTACAAATCTTGTTTATGTACTTTTTGACCCTTTATCTTTTAATTTTTAATTCTTTTTTATACTTGTTACTGTTCCTTTTTTACTGCTCTCTGGGCAACTAATGATTCGTATGGTGTTTCGGCAATTATACCACCTTGCATGGTTTGCCCATTCAATTATTAATTTCATTATCAATGGTTAAGACTACTGTAATCAGACTCAATCTCAATGTTTTCTTTCTTTTCCTGCTTCTTGTATTGGTCTATGATGTGTTAAGTTATATTTATAATGTGTGCGAGTAGTGTGTATGCCGTGTGTAATAGCTAATTGTATTCAGGAGAATCGGGCAACTTTTGAAGCATAATGTTATCGTTCCTGCATACACCCCCGTCAGCATCAAAAGGTTAGTCTAGTACTGCATCTATAAAGATTTCAGGTTACAGGACCGCCGGAAGACCTTGGACTGCATGGTAGCCCAAACATTAATTTTAATGCTGATGGTATATATTGAACTGACTGGACACAATCTAGTACCATGCACGCTAGTATTTATGCATGACTATGAACAGAACCCGTGTTGAAGAACAAAGGTCACATGCTGGATTGATATCACTACACCATTAATTTTACTTCAATGCCAACAATAATACAAATAATTATTAGAGGGTTGAACAAACAACGTCAAAATATCCAAGTGGGCTTTATGATGAAGGTATCAGTAAATTATTTGTACAGTCAGAGTGAGGGATGGGATCTAAGCATTGGACTCGGCCTATCAAGTGCAAACCCAGTCTTTTGATGGGATGTCTTCATTCAATGTATCATATCATACAATTGAACATGCATCAGTACAGTGGGACTCTCGAGAGACATAGCTGCAGGTAACCAGTGTGCGCCATTGCAGTCTAGTACCGTAGAATCCCGCGATTACGCCCCCCCTGCATTTTTAGCTCAAGTTCCTGCATAGGTAGTTTTGTCTCGTGTATAAGCCCCCCCCCCTCCCTGACTGTAAAATGGAGACCATAAGTCAATAAAAACAGTAGCTACAGCTAGCAAACTAGCTGTTTGTGTCATATCATGCCTTACTTTATCGTTTTTCTCGAGTTTTGCCCACCAAACAGCCAGAGAAAGTACAGATATCGCGCGCCCACGTGGCATTCGACGGTCGGTAATGGTCGTTAGTGCTATGCGCATGCGTAACAGCAGTTGCAAGCACATTGCCCTGGATAGCGCAGCCATTGCCAGCCTTTCTATCCATTCGAATCGATCCCCCCCCTTTCTCTCCGACTCGTCCCCTCTACCAGATATGTCGACCGAAGAAGGAAGCTCCACAGTGCCGGCGGTCACAACAGCAGTGACAACCGCTCCTGGCTCCACCGCGGTGGCCTCTAGCTTTTCCGCCTCCATCGCGGTGACCCCGACTACAAGCGGCGCTCTCCTCCCCGCTACTGGCGAGCCATCGATACCCGAACGCCTAGCTGCGATCGAGAACCTACTTCGCGGGTCACCAGTGGCACCTTCTGGAGCCAGCAGTAAGTCAATATTCTGATACTGCCCCATTTAAAGCACACCCTCTTACCCGCTGCTGCTGCTGCTGCTGCTGCTGCTGCTGCTCATGCCGCTGCCCTCTGCTGCCTCACACACACCGCTGCCTGATTTCAAAGCCAAACATACCACTACCTCAGCTGCTGCCACAATAGTATGCTGCTGCTGCTGCTGCTCACGCCATGCCAGGGCCAATATTGCTGGCTATTTGCTTCTGCTGCAGCGACCCACACGCACACGCACACGCACGCATTCACTCCCTCACTCACACACACACACAGCGACTGCCTTCTACCCCCCCCTGCATATACACAGCTGCACCCTCCCAAACAAGCATGCACGATGCTTCACACATACACACACACCGCCCCACAACATACTAGTTACACTCATTAAATTTTCTAGTCTAAGGCTTCACTTGCGACGACCTTGCAGGTCATTCGGCGTCCCTGCTCACCCCACCAGCTCATTCCGTCATTGCAGCTCTTGGCTTACCTGCCTTCTCAGCAGCCATCACCCCCTCAGGGCCAGCTCTGCCACCCCATTTACCAGCCATACTTTCTCAAGTAGACCCCATTTCAATCTCTACTGCAAGCACCACTACAGTGACCTCACTGCTACCAGCTACTTGTAAATCGAGTACCACTTTCTCAGGAATCCCTACCCTGCCCACTAAGCTCGTGCAAAAGATCATTTCCTGGGAATATATCGACCTAGGTGAGCTGCTGCCTGAGCACCTGCAGCTGGCTTCAACGGGTACAGCGGTCTCCTCCAGCGTTGTCATTCTCCCAGAGTCTTCCTATAATACTCATCGCCGCAAGAAACGTCAGATCGCAGACATTGCCACATGGGTACAGGTATTCAGCTCTTATATGCTAGTCCTAAGCACTAAGTACCCAGAAGCACTGCCGGAACAGCCAGAAATTTCGATATCCCTCTTGGCTGCGCTATGATATTGACTTCCGTACATGGGCAGCACAGACGGGTACGCGTACATGGTCCCAAATTAACCCCCAGTGCTACGCTCTCGCTTTTACCGGCCAAGGGTCTTCCTCACACTGGTGTCCCATCTGCTTTGTTGACGGTGGTACCCACACAATTGACTGCCGCAATTTCACCTTGGCCACTCATCTTGACCCTCAGCCGCCGCCAGCTCAAAGCCGCCAAGGTCCCACACGCCCTCCACTACGCAGGCCACTCCTACCACCCTCCTCTCAGCTGCCGGCACCAAAGCGTCAGCAAGTAGATCACTGCATCCTGTACAATAAGCAGGACGGTAACTGCCCTTATGGTCGAGATTGCAAGTATACACACTGCTGCGCCCTTTGCAAAAAAGTCGGCCACCCAATATCTAGATGCCCGGATAAATACTCCTCGTAGCTCCTACCATTATAATAGACAATGCTATATCTCTTACATAGGCTGTCTTTGCTGCTGCTATCACAAATTAAGCTTCATATTCGCATGGCCGCACTTCAACTCATGATCTCATATTTAACAATTCTCATGAATCCCTCTATCTATATAATCAAGTTACTAATAATTATAGTAATCATGCATGATAATAATTGGGTATACGTGCATGCGCAGCCAGACAATGTCTAATCCAGCTTCTAATTAAACCCTCCCGTAATAATTTGATTTCACAGGGTACCCATACACAGCCGATCTCTTGTTTCTACAAACCTGTGTCAACCCCTCACCTCCTCCCCTACCACTACATCTAACACAAATCGTTACCCCACTTAACCTCGACGCTTGGCGCATATGCATGCAGCATCACCCCGACCGGCAATTTGCAGAGTATATCATTACCGGCATAGCCCAGGGATTCCGCATTGGATTCCAATACACTTCACATGCTCGCATTTCGGCCAAAGCCAGCCACCCCTCTGCCAATGAGCACCCGGACATAATATCCTGCAGTCTGGACACTGAAATACAAAAAGGTCGGCTACTTGGCCCTCTCTATCCTTCCATCCACTCCCTCATCCACACAAGCAGTTTGGGGGCAATACCGAAAAAGCATTCAGATAAGTGGCGACTAATCCTAGACCTATCCCATCCGGCAGGCCACAGCATCAATGATGGCATTGAGAAGCCCGCATGCTCCCTTACCTATATAAGAGTCGATGAGGTAGTTCAAAAAGTCCTCTTGCTTGGTAGAGGCTGCCAACTAGCGAAGATTGACATCGAGAGCGCGTTTCGAAACGTTCCTGTGCACCCACAGGACAGGCACCTCCTCGGCTTGAGCTGGAATGGCAACATATTCATCGAAGCAGTGTTGCCCTTTGGCCTTAGATCTGCACCAAAGATCTTTAATGCCTTAGCAGACGCTCTCCAATGGGTCGCGGAGCAAAGCGGCGTTTCCTACCTCCGGCACTACCTCGATGATTTCATTACTGCAGGCAAGCCTCTCTCAGAGGAATGCCAAGCCAATCTAGATTTGCTTATAGCATTATGTAACATTCTCGGATTTCCCATGGCATCAAATAAGCGCGAAGGCCCCACTACATGTCTCACATTCTTGGGAATTGAAATAGATACCATCAAATTCGAACTCAGACTCCCTGCAGAAAAACTAACCCGGCTAAAAGCCATACTCCACAAATGGGTTCGCTTACGGTCCTGCCGTAAACGCGAGTTACAATCCTTAGTTGGGCTACTACACGACGCAAGCATTGTTATTACCCCAGGCCGCACCTTTCTACGAAGGTTAATCGATCTAATCAAATCAGCTCACCATCGCCCTAGTAATGGCTTCATTCGCCTCAACCTAGAAGCCCGATCCGACATTCTCTGGTGGCATACATTCATTGAAGACTGGAATGGCCTATCTATGATGCAACATTCACGGTGCCAGCACCCAGATATAATCCTCACCTCGGATGCATCAGGATCCTGGGGTTGCGGGGCCTACTATGGAACTCACTGGCTACAGTACCCCTGGTCACCATTAACAAAGGAATACAATATCACTGCAAAGGAACTCCTCCCCATCGTGCTTGCGGCAGCAGTCTGGGGGGAAAAATGGGAAAATAAGTCATTGCTCTGCCGCTGCGATAATGAAGCTGTGGTGCATATCATAAACACAGGCACCAGCAGGGATCCCATAGCAATGGGCCTCATGCGCTGCTTGTATTTCATTGCAGCAAAGTTTAAACTAATCGTTTCAGCGACACATTTAGCCGGAAAAGCAAATACGCTGGCAGACGCCCTATCCCGTAATAATGCTTCTCATTTTCTATCCACTTTCTCACAGGCTCCTCATCAACGCACTCTAATACCAGCGGCGCTAATAGACCTGCTGGTGGGCACCAAGCCAGATTGGACGTCACCATCTTGGAGCAGAATGTTCAGTTCTATCTTCAAGCAGCCGTTGCCAAAAGCACCATGCGTTCCTACACCTCAGGCTACCACAGGTATTCCAACTTCTGCTCCCTCTATGGCCATCAACCCATCCCCACTTCAGAGACCATCCTCTGCCAGTTTGCTAGCTATCTCGGACAACAGCAACTCAAGCACAAAACAATCAAATCATACCTCTCCAGCATTCGTTTCTTCCATATCATCAATGGGAGAGGTGACCCCTTCATTCGAGACATGCCTCGGCTACAATATGTCCTCCGCGGTATCAAATCCGAAGAAGCGAAGAAAGGTGAGCAGTCACGGCCACGACTCCCAATAACCCCGGCAATCCTTACTCTGGTGCACCATATCCTGCGAAGAGACCCTTCTAACTTTGATAATATCATGTTATGGTCGGCCTCTCTATTATGCTTCTTTGGCTTTCTTCGCTCAGGCGAGATAACAATTCCCTCTCTCAATAGCTATGACTCCACGATACACTTAAACTATGAAGATATTTCAGTTGACAATCCTGCCAACCCATCAATAATACGAGTTCGGCTCAAGTGTTCAAAAACTGACCCCTTCCGTCAGGGGGTTGATATCCATGTGGGAAAAACAGGACAGGTCCTATGTCCTGTGTCAACTCTGCTCAACTATTTGGCTGCTCGCGGAAAAGAGCCAGGCTTGCTGTTCCATTTTAGTGACGGCTCACCACTGACCAAAAGTAAATTCGTTGATAAATTTCGTACTCTCTTGCAGCAAGCAGGCATTGATGGATCACTGTACTCAGGCCATAGTTTCCGCATAGGGGCAGCATCCACAGCAGCTGCAAATGGAGTTGAGGACTCCCTTATTCAAACTTTAGGCAGATGGAAAAGCTCAGCCTATCTTACCTATGTTCGCATTCCTGCAGAAAATCTTGCCGCTATATCTGCATTGATATGCCATAACAATTAATTTTGTCATGTACATGTGACCAGGGAGGCAGATACTATGTCACGCACCTTGGGGGGTAGGACTTCGTCCTTTGGGCCATCATCTGGTGCCTTCGTCCCCAGCTGTACCCCCCAATGTACATGATAGGTGCTCGCAGCCTTGTGGGGGTCATGCATGGGCTAATAAGCTTAGGATTAAGGGGATAATTTTGGGGTTATGCAATGGGCTTGCATAACCTTGCACGGCACCATGCACAGGCGTGCAGGGCCCAGTCCTATCCCCAAAAAGAGCGGCGGTATAATGGGTAGGATATACATAACAATATTGTAGCTCTAAATTAAAGTGTGTGCATGCATGCATGCATGCTGCTAGCACTGCATTGTAAGGATAGAGGAGATTAACTTATTCGTTAGCTTGTTCCTGAAGTGACAGCTGGGACAAATCTGAAAGAAGGCTGCTTCATGCCGAGTAGCGATGAAAAACTTCTTATTAGGGAGGCCAGTAAGTTTATTGTTTATAGTAGCCACCATTATCGATAGTTCACTGGAGCATGAGTTGAGCGCTCGAATGAGCGCGAGCGCCATGCATGGCCTATGGGCGGTCACATGACTTCACCATGGCAACAGTGTAGGAGCATGCGCATTATATGACAAAATGGCGTGTCAGACACACCCACTTTTTGATGCGCTGCGTAAATTCCACGATTCACCCACTGTCACGATAGCAAAGGTAGCGCGCCGTGGACCTACGCTCAACAAAATGGAGTAGATTTATACTTAAACTAAGGTGAAAAGTCACGCTAGTCTTGAGCTAGCCCTGGATAAGATGAAAGAAAGAAGAATGAGGAATTGCATTTTTTTTACAAACTTGAAAACAGCTGGTTCAGGCGTATCTGATTGTTTCCATGGATGTGTCGGGGCTTGATAGATAGATATTTTGGCGTAGATCACGAATATGAGAGTTAAAAATCTTAAAATTCAAGTCGTTCTGAGTTATTAACATTTTTGTTTTGTATTACATATATGGCATATCCGGGCCATCCCTACTTATAGAGTCTACCAACTCTATGATATAAGTTGAACCACAAAACTCTGCAAAATCACACAGTGGTAAAAATCTACTCTCTTGCTCTGTAGCACTGTATGTATGCAAGCACCAGACATACAAAATTGGGAATAAACACTAAATGCTCGTTGGTAGTATGATACAGTTGCGACTAACCTCTACTTCCATTAGTTGCTCTTCCTTTTCGATTGTTTCTTCATCATCACTTGTTTCTTCTGGTGTAAGGAACGCATCTGAATCTGTACAACAGTAACAAAATACTGGTATAAACTGATAATATCAAACCCACGTGGTAGGTTGGGCCAGTCTCTAGTAGACCTTCTGAAACATTAAGTGAGCCAAACTTTTACGCTCTTTGCATGCATTACATATTCTATTGATGCATCCCAAACAGCCTCACTAACAGTCTACAGACTCTATGATATTAATCTATGATGGACGCACATTATTGTATCTCTTTCAAAACTTCCAGCATAAAAATACGCTCTAGCTTCATCCAATTAGAGGTAAGTAAAGCCTACAATTCTTGCCAGAAAGCTGGAAACTGATACATTAATAAAATTCTTGCCATCATCCACGCATAGTCATAATTGGAGGGGTGTAATCAACCACTAATCCCTACACTAAGGATACCTCACCACAAACTTAAATTCAATCACACCAGGCTGATCACCGAAATAATCTCCTGTCAAGTGCAGTATGACATGTCTTCACTATACTCTGTCATATATACTAGTACTAGTGTATTGGACAGCGATCTATTTAGAGGGTGGGAGACACATTTCCAACGCATCCTGAGGTTGATACCCCCCCCTTAGAATTCTCAAACGTACACAGAGAGTATATAGTACTGAAGTACTAGAACATGCCTAATTTTGAATTTTTGAAGAATCAGTAATTAATAACCCTGTATCACTTCTTGATTGGGAGAGCAAAGGTAAGCCAAATTCATAAGCAGGCACTAGCGTGCTCTGGGGACACCCTAAGCCCTGATCATCATTTACATAAATACACAGTAAATTGAGAAGTGGTAGAAACTGACCTTCAACAGAGACACCAGCACTATGAAGGGATGCCTCGCTCGGTGTTGCAGTGGAGCTGGTGGTGAGCCCCTTGACAAGCCAGTCGGAATACTTGGCTGTTTGATCAACAATGAATTCAAGGTGCATATCCATGGCCTTCTTCTTTTTCTCCTCCAGCAATAACTGCTGCTTATGCAATACCACCTACAAGTAAGCACTAAATGACACGCTTTCTCTATTCATGCTAAGAAGCAAATGCATGGAAGAGGCCTACTTGCACAACCAGGATTTAATGATGGGTATGGTTGACAGGTGCGGGCCAAACCACAGTGTAATAAAGGGAAGAAGTAACCATTTAATGTCTTTGTTGTGTAGATGAATAGACATTTTTTCTAAAACAATTACCAATGGTCCATGCACATCCACCTAATCTATATCTGTACAACCACCAAATTAATGCAAACCTTACCAACAGCTCAAATTCTTTAAAATACATGTGTAGACACCAGAGTACAAAAAAATTATGACCAATATTTTGATCAACTACAGCAGGTAGTCTTTGCCGAGCAGGGTTTATTTCAGGATTTTGCTCGGGGGGGGGGGGGGGGGGGGGGGGGGGGGGAGGGAGGGGGCCAAATTCTTAGTGCCCAAATATTAGGGGGGGGGCAAGTGGAATGAATCAGCACAGTGCGTGCGTAAGCACGCCCATCTAGGGGTAGGGGGTCTGGGGGCATGCTCCACCAGGAAAATTTTTGATTTTACAACACCTGAGATTGCTTCTGGTAGCTTCTGAGAGCATATTATTATTATGATGATGATGACAACAACCTTAATTTCGTTATATTATGCAGCTACATCTCTCTCTCTCTCTCTCTCTCTCTAGTGATATTTTTAAGGACCAATGAACAAATTTCTAGGGGGCAACCAAGTTTCCGGGGGGGGGGGGGGTAAAAGCCCCCCCTTGAAATAAACCCTGCCGAGGGTTGACTTAATCATCACGATAATAATTGAAAGGTGCTTAACATACTACATACTTTTTGTATGGACTCCCAAAAGTGCTTGATCTCTTTAGCAATGGATAAGGCAATTTTTCTCAACTTAATAGCTTCTTCTTTCTCAGTACGCACATGCTGCATTTCCAATTCACGATAGTACCCACTTATACTGCGGCTGATCTAAACAGAAATAATTTATATTTATGACATACATGTACATATAAATCACCCAATATTCCCCCACTTTTTGTGTACAAACCTTCTTTGCAGCATTAACCTTCCAACGTCGTTCATTTGCAAAATCAGCAGCCAGCCACTGCATTTCCTCAAGCATGTAATCCCAATGTGTTTTCTTACGCGATGGTTCATGCACTTTTGGTAGACGACTGGAAGACCATAGCCCTTCTTTTCGAAGATCATTAATGGCCCTCATTACTTCAGCTTCATGCCTAGCTCTCATGACAATGTCTTCATGAGATGTTTCATAGAAAGAGCTAAATGAAGAATGCAAACGTGTGACAGGGCGAGGTGAAGATGAAGGAATCTGTTGTGTTTTTACTGGTGAAGAAGGAGTTACTGCACGGAGATTACGTGATACAGTTGATAGAGGTATCTGGATAGTTGTTGATGTAATAGGAGCTCCTTCAGCTGCTTCGGACTTTACCTTTTGCTGTTTAGAATGTTTATCATGCTTATGTGTAGCAGCCTCATGCTTATAAGCTGATTCTACACTTGGATGACTGGATGAGTTGTGAAAGTCAGGAGACAGGCTATGTTGATCACAAGGTGACACTTCAGATTCAATATCATACAACTGGAGATATTTATCACGCTTAGCACTGGGCTTCTTCTTCCATGTGACAATATCCATCATGTTACCACCAGTTTCTAAGAAGAACTTTTCCTTAAGGTCCACTTCACGCTTTAGCTTCAATGAAGCTAACTTTGCTCGATGGTACTTCAAAACTCTATGCTTTATTGATTTTTTATCTTTTTTTGGGCCACTATTGCTCCCACTCAAACACACAGGTTGCCTGCTTGTAGATGACATGGTAGGAGAAGTGGAGCTGCTGGAGTGTGAGGATAAATTGGACACAGGAAAATGAAGAAGTTGTGATGGTGAAGAGGAGGACTGTTGTGAAGTAGTGTCAGCGTAAGAAAGTAGCTCAGTTGTGGGAATGATTCCACCTATACTGGGCATGGGATAAGGTATGTTACATGAAGATGAACTTGATGTTGCAAGTGCAATAAAACTACCACTACTCAATGCCACATTGTGACCATCAGTTGCCGAAGTAGGCACAATACCTTGCGCAAACTGAGATCCAGGAATATTACCTTCCTGCTTCTTCCCAAGTGGAACTACAAATAGAGGTGCTGTATCTGAGTCTTGTTGAAGGGTGGGGGTTAAGTCAGGAGGTTTCTGAATTGGAGCAATGGGAAGACCATAAGAAGCATCACCTAGAGAGGAGCGAAAAGCAAGAGAAGATTTTCTTGGATTAGACCATGTTGGTACCCCAGTGACTTGTGTCGGTGAACTAGATGCTTTTGGCGAATTAGAAGTAGGAGTAGATATATGAAGCTCAGTAGCCGGCAGAGAAGATATACTATCAGTACATGTTGCACTACTAACAGGCTTAATATCATAGAAAGCGGGCTGTGATGTCGTCTCAAGTCGAAGTTGCTTCGACTGCGCTGAAGGAACATTCAAGTCTTTAGGTGGAGCACGTTTTGTTGCCATAGTTATAATACACTGCTAGTTATTCACACAAAAGTTGTTGCACTGTACGAAAATATTATAACAAAAGCACATTATTATGCAGAAATTATAATAATTATTGTAGGTAGCAGAAAGCTTTCACAACCCCAACAGCAAAGTAGGACTATCATATTTAACACTCGGCGCATGCGCCGTAGGGTTACGGTAGTCGTTCTGTGTGTCTGTCTGTCTATCTGTTATCGAGCTAGCTGCTACATACCTCATTTATACGTTGAAATTAAGGTATCATTAGGCTTTCTATGCTGATTTCAACATATGCATTGTGTGAGTTTCGTTGAAAACACTTTGTTCAGAGGTTCTGGCGACATTTGCTAACCACCACGGCCTTCTTAGCTTCTTGACCAGCTCACAATGGACAAAGGAGGCAGCGATGGCTTCTTTTCAAGAAGACTAGTGTGTAGGAGCAACGATAGTTCTTATAACATGACTGAGTCATCACTGATCACGGTAGACAATCAACAACGCTTCTTGGCTTGTACTTTTTTTGTATGTAACAAAACTGCTGATCAAGCATATACGCACACGTGCATGCATATTACATAATTGTGTGCATTTTTTGTGGAGTGGTTACACTCACTGCTGCTAACATGGCTGGACTAGTATTCATTGTAGCTATATGTAGTCTGGTTGCCAGCCTCTTCACCCAGACTATTAAGGCTAAATAGCTTGCAAGCACACTGACTTTTGTATGATAGTCCGGCTAGCTAAGCTTGTACATGTATGCCATGCATGCATGCAGCGCTTGGACCCATAATATAATTATGAGCAACTTGCAACGATAATATTGGACATGCAATGGCCGGCACTACAGTATTATTATACATGTGGTGCTCGATACAACATACCAGGGTTGTCATTAATTGCTGAGAGCTGTTGAATCTTGAACAACGCTGCAAACATTAGCCTTGTCTGGACCCCAGCTCTAGGTAGCTAATGCCATGCAATGCGCCGAGGGTTTTGTGCTCGAGAGAGTTCTAGTTTTTTTGTGCATTTCTTTCTTGCTGGTGCCCCTAGCCAATAAGTTTTGTACGCAGTGTTCAGACGTGTTATTTACACTTCCTGTGACAACTATGTGTGCACACACACGTACACTAGCGCATGCACACAAATATCGTAATGGCCATACCTCCAGAATAATCACTATACATATAACATATAAATACTAGCCAGCCCCTCCTTCTCAAAAAGAGAGAGGTGGTCTGGTGAGTGAATCTACCATTTGTTCCTTTGAAACGCATACTACATCATATTATGTGACGTGTGCCTGTGCTTCGCGATTAGATTTCTATTAGTCTCACAGACCAGCCCCTAATTGCCATCAGGAGAAGATATCGGATATGGCTGGGGGATACTGTGGACAAGCAATGATGGTGATGTAAATGATAAAACGGCAATAGCTGTATAACACATGCAAATTATATTAGTTGCGCGTACATTAACTGGTCACATTATGACATGATTCTGCAATCTCATTGGTACTTCCTATATGGTACCTACATGTAGGAACAAACGGAAGTAGGGTCATTCATCAGATCCTCTCTCTAGTAGGAGGGCTGGTGTGCAAGATCTCCCTAGCCCCACACTCAAAATCTGGGCAAGGGTACGGTACATGTCAAGCAATTTCTTAACTTAGCTCCAATCTATGCAGCATATAGAGGGATTCCGCAAATCGATTATCCCGCGGCGCTAATTAGCTAAGCGGCCGAAGTCGACGTTTTACGCCTACTGCCGTTCTCAGGCTTGTAAGGATCGTCTTGGATGCCAAGACCGACTGCTTGGAGCTTCTCTTTGTATCGATTCTTCGCTTTATTGCTCAGACCTTCGAAATAGTCGCTCATTTTCGAAAAAAAAACTTGACACGTTTCAATATAACAACACGCAGCAGTTGGCCGTTTGCCCACAAAGGGCGTGGCAGTAGGCGTGGTACGTCGACTTCTGCCGCTTGGCTAATTAGCACCGCGGGATAATCGATTTGCGGAATCCCTCTATAGCATGCCATATAAATTTACCGTGCTACAGCGCTATGCATAATTACCTATACTGCACGCATGCAAGAGTGGGCGCTTTAGCATACCAATCACAACATGGTGCACCTTGTATTAAAGCCCAAGGAATCTCTCAATGTACCAATGTATACCACACCCTTTCCGAGTCTCCCCAAGGTACTAGGTGGAGTCGAGACGCAATGTAAAGCTCCACCCACACAACAGAATCCACAATGTAGCATAATTACTTGTGCCGATGCCGATAGTTTCCTATATGGCTACAGTATCTCAGAATAACATATTATTAAACACCAAGCAACAAACCTTTACAACAACACTATACTTGGGGGAAGGGGGGTTACCTGCATAGTTCTGCAAAACTTCCTTCCTACTTGATAAGCAGTCCTTTGATTACAGTATAGTAAATAATCTCCTGTCTTTTCTTCGAACAACTGCTCTTAATACCCACAAAGACCAATAATGTTTGCATGTGCTATCTGGCCGCCATTTTTTTGCACACACTTTGTTCGTACATACCGTAACTCCAGGCTTCCTTTTAAACGAATTGTGTAATTTCAACATCATTGTTCCGCGCGCGGGCCGTGAATACTGCAGCGCATGCTCATTTCAAAGGTCGCTTCTGATTGGTCAAACTAGTCTCGTCCCCAGACCCGGCCCCGGCCCCACCCTCGAGGAGGGTGGGGATATGGATCGGGACGAGACTAGCTGCGCTAGCGCTGCAAAAGCATGCGCTATATGCATGCGCCGAGCGCTAGCGCCGCGCTAGAGGGTCTCGTCCGATATGCGATCCAATCCCAGCCCTTTTTCGCATGGGAGCTGGGTAATATGAGACTAGTGAGATATGATTGGATATTGGTCGTCGCATGAGCGCATGTGATATTGATAAATAATGAAGAGGAGGAGGGGAAGGGATCGGGAAGGAGCGCGAAGCGCCCACGCGAAATATTAAAATTTCACATTTTCCCCACGGTAGTCGCGTTACTAAGAAGTTTAGAACAATGGCGCTACCGGCCAGATGCTAGATAAGTCAGCAACTTTTGCGATGGACAATGGACGAGAAGCTAGTCGCTGTGGGCAAGACTGGCTTCGCGATCGCGAGCTATTACTACTGTACACGTACCAAACAAGTTGATCAAGGCCGGAGAAAGCAATTTTTATGTGGTCAGGCCAAATCTAGTCAGTGCGTCATGCTGGGTAGTGGCATGCGTAAGCATGCTTGAACTAGGGGGGTCTGGAGGCATGCTTGCCCAGGAAAATTTTGAAACTTACAGTCTCAGAGACTGCTTCTGGTAGCTTATGAGTCCAATTTTAACAGGCACACTTTAGCTTCACAAGACATCTAATATTCAGTAATTTACAGCTAATTTTTTTTGTTTTCTGTAGGCAATTAGAGGAACAGAGGGCACTCAGATGAGCTGTACATTCCCCCACAGATACTGGGGGTAGCTACCAGAGGCAAATAACTATGATCCCATGGCCTATGTGGCTCACTTTAATACCAGTACATGAGCTTAAAAGACTTAAAATACATTAATTTTGCACTAGGGCCAGAAGATACAGATACCTTAGTGAAGTCGGGAGAAAGTAGGTCTGGACAACCGTCTGTTCAAAATAATTTTATGGAGCATGCGATTCTTTGACGACCTTTACCACATGATCGCTACTGTTATCGACCATTACCTATCCAAATGATGAAAAAAGTGGTCCGGTTTTGGCCTGACCAACCGGACCGGCTCCGCCGGCCCTGTTGAGTACGTATATTAATAGACAGAAAGTACGTACTCGTCGAGTCCGATCGCGTGTTTGGAGAGGGGATGTTAAATCAGAACGATCTGGGAATACTGCTACCTCTTTCGGTTTGCAGACGAGCTCCACAGAGTCTCCCAGGCATCTAAAACTAACTAGCTTCTCGTGTCCGTTGACAAAATGCTAACTCGTCTAGCATATCTGGCCGGTTAGCGCCATGCGCGTTGCGCTATCGAATCCCGAATCCATAGGCGCACTACGGGGGCTGGGCTAAATTGTACAGAGTACCGTATAGCGGGAAACTTTCGAGGGAGAAAACTTTCACGAATTTCGCGATTTTTCCGCCATCCGCGAAAGTTTTCTCCACGAAATTCTAGGCATGCCACACCCATTATGCGACCAGTTTTAACATTCCGCGAAAGTTTTCTCCGCGAAATGCTCCTTTCCTACCGATCCGCGAAAGTTTTCTCCCTCGAAAATTTCCCGCTATACGGTATTACATGAACGGCTTAGCCTCGTCCCCAGGCCACTCCCACGTTTTCAATGTTGCACGCAGAAAAGAGGGAAGGCCTGGGAGGCGAAATCACGTGAGCGCGATTGCGCAATCGCTTTGTACACAAAGCATAGAACCGTACCCGAACCGTGAAAAACGATGTTTTGAAGGAAAGTGCGGGCGTTATCTTCGCTCACCTGGCCAGTGCACGACTACATTTGACATCCAACACTCGAGATAACGTCGATCGTGACTAGAGACTTCAGACTAGATGACCGATCCGAGCGGCCACAACAGACAAATCGACACAGCGATCGAGTTGAACACTTTTAGTAGCTGTAAACGTCTCGAGTGACTCCCTGATACAGTAGCAAAGGCTAACAAACGGCGAAATAGGGCCGTTTGTGCTATCGGTACGGTTCGGGTACGGTTCTATGCTTTGTGTACAAAGCCATTGCGCAATCGCGCTCACGTGATTTCGCCTCCCAGGCTCTCCCTTTTCTGCGTACAACATTGAAAACGTGGGAGTGGCCTGGGGACGAGGCTATGAACGGCTAAGGTTAGGTAGGGGTTTGGTTTAGGGTAGGGTTTGACACTCTGGAAATTTTCTAAGTGTGGGAGGCGCGCGCGGGTTTCTCGGTACATAACGGGATTCATTATTTATCATGCGCTCCTCGTCGTCGCTCTATCTAATTAATTAGTTTTGTATCTGGGACTCACTTCTTTCACTCTATCCGAAGAACGGAAGTGCAAGACTTAGAAAAAGTTAGTAAGGCCAAATAAAATTGAATATTAGTTTCTCATCCCCGCCCGCCTCTAGTTTTTCCTCTGCCTGACCACATTTTATTTCATGAATATCATTAAAACTATCTGCACAAGGCATTACATCATAGACTCGCCCATTTTTTAATGAAATTCATGATGACATTTAATGATATTCATGACAAAAAATAAAATAAAAAGCCACCCTCCCGCCTGGGGAAATTCCGGAACATAGGATGAGAAACTAATAATCAATTTTGCTTGGCCTAAAGAAAAAAAAATCAAAGTCTAAAGCGAGATTTGAACCCGCTACTATGGTTCCAGAAACACAAGAGCCCAACCACTCGGCCACCACTGTTGTCGCTGCTGGCAGTCATAATTTGACCTATTTTAGAGACAACCCCCGAGAAACTAACCCTTCTAACCATTGGCAACCCATCCCCGGCCCCCAACCCCCCAGCCCCTCCCATCCGTATACGTGTCCTTGTACTTCCGATCGAGTGCTAGTGAGCCCCTTATCTGCGGCTTTGCACTTGCCGCGCGTAGTAGTACATCTGCGCATGCGCGATCCTAGCTGTGGCCCGTGACGTGTAATAATTATGACACTGGTGAACCTTTAATAGGAATGAGATGGACGTTGCAAACGTGGAAAAAGCTCTCCTTTCCACCCTAAATCAAGCAAGTACGTTTTCGACGCATGGTAAATCGATTCACACATTATATGCTCACAGTTCTGAAAGTCTCGCAAGCCAGTTTTGTGCCCAGATGGGGTTGGTGCTCCAGACTATATATCTTTTAATATTGTCACTGCCACAACAATTTTCTAAATTATGGTGTATGTGTTATCCTCTATGCAACTTCTATTGCCTATGATACAAGTCAATGCTCTCTGACAACCCTTAGGCCACACATATTTGAATGTTAGTTTCTCGTCACCTCCCACGTCTATTTTAACCTACTGTATCTGCCTTCATTATTGCCTTGAAACACGAGCCACACCTCTTTTTTACTAATTATTTGGGCGGTTCCAGGAACCACACCCTCAAAATGCCATAATGAATAATGACCGCCCACCCGCATAATAAGAATGAACGAGAAACTAATAATGTAGTTTGATTGGCCTTACCTGTATATATCCAGGAATGTGCATCCCCTTGAAGTATATTCGACGAGATCATGGGTGGCACATGCATAACTAGAGCACTGTAGAGCACATATCTAGCATGCACTGTTGCACACGTTTGGCATATCTAGCTATGATCATAACTAGATTAAGTGTGGCATATATCGGACGGTTAAGAATACATAGAGCAATTCTCGATAGGTGCGACAGCCCCACGCCAATCGTAACCCGCAGCAGACATGCCCATCCACTAGCGCTACACGCCCGACCTTTATATTAGCCTCACCCCCGTTCATCCAAATTGCGCATGCGCACTTTATCTACACTGTCACGTAGTCAGAACACGGACAATTTCGACCATTACCGGACACACAACGTGGAGAGGCTAAAATTTCTTTTAAAAAATTTGGTATGAAATAGACATCAAAGTAATGTTGCCAGAACACTGACAAAGCCAAGTTGCAGATCCTAGGGTGTTGTAGTCGTGTGGATCAATACTAGTGCATAACACATGATACCATTTGGAACAACTTGAGTTGTCACACTGCACCCACTCAGTGTTCTCACTATCCTTTGATTCTGGAAATTTGCAAACAGGACAGACCACATCAGTTTCACTATCATTCTCACCACTTGAGGTATCTTTGGACGAGGTTGCACAAGTGGAGGGTTCTGACTGTGGCTGTGATACTATCTCACAAAGTTTTCCTCTTCCTCTCATTCCTCTGGTCCCTCTGCCTAGTCTTCTACCTCCTCTTTGGCCACTTCCATTGCCTCTTCCTTAGCCACTCCCTCTGACTTCAGATTCACTACTAATACTCTTCTCACTCGAGGTATCTCGGGAAGAACTTGCAGTCACGGAGGGGTCTGATTCGGGCTTCTCATAGGATTTTCCCTTCCCTCTCCCTCTTGCTGTCCCTCTGACAACTTTTCTGCTTCCACTGCCTCTTCCTTGGCCACTCCCTCTTCCTCGGCTTCTCTGCCCCCTTCCTCTCATAGTTTTTATTTCCTTTTCTCTCTCTCTTTGTCGTCTTCTCTCAGCTTTTCTTTGAGCCTTAGCAGCTTCCTCTTCTTCCTTCTTTTGCTTTTTCTCTTTTAGGATGCGAATTACTTCATCACTACTTACATGACTGGGAATTTTGGCTGCCACACGTGTTTTCTTTTTTTCAACTGGTTTTGGAAGTGTTAAGACCTCCTTGAATGCAGAACTGATGGAAAGTGAATTGAATTCTGGAATGCGGTTGGAAGCTGAATCTGTTGACGGACTATCATTACTGAAACGCTCAGAGGCGGTGACAGCTGTTTTAAGGCCTTTCCATGCTACATAGAGGGGATCATCCAAGTTATATCCTTCAGCCAAGCGTTTAGCAAATTTTCTTTTCATTTCTTCACTCATCTGAGCTTCTAAGGCTTCTAGAGCGGCAGAATGCTTTGAAGTGGTAACCACTTTAGATGGATCACAGAAAATCTTTGAAGGAGCGACTTTGATACCTGCCTTTGATACATCAACAGGATACATCCCTGATCCACGGAAAGCATTCACAATCGATCTTGGCTTGATGGTATCCAACCATGCTTCCTTAAATACACGGGCAAACACCTCTTTGGTGATCTGTTGCCCTATGTGGGCCATTCTGAATGAGTCCACGGCCCTTTTCCAATTAGTTTTCAAAGGTCCAAAGAATCCCACGTCCAACGGTTGAGTGATGTGAGAAGAGTGGGGTGGGAGACAATAAAGAAGAATCTGGTCTTCCTTGCAGAACTGCGACACATCTAGATCTATATGAGTAGTGTGGCCATCGACGATTATCAGAACTAGTCGCTCACGTCCAACACAAATGGAAAAATGCTTTTTAATCCAACCATAGAGTAGTTCTGTTTTGATCCACCCATTGCTTGAATGCCCAAAGTAAGCACCCTCCACTCCCCCTTCAAGGGGATTATATGCAAACCGCTGTCCTGGAAAAATATGCATGGGTGGAATGATCTGCCCGCTAGCAGAGATAGCGACAAGAGTAGTAATCTGAGATTTTTGTGCAGCACAGGAAGAATAAACAGTTTTAGATCCGACGAGTGCCAAAATTTACCCGATTTGGGACACAAAGGAAATCCGCTTTCATCACAGTTCCAAATACAACCCGGTTGATCTTGTAAGCTATGACAAATGAGAAACTGCTTGAACTTTACGTACCACTCCTCTAGCTTCTCTTTGGTATAGGCTGAAGCTCTATATGACTCGAGAGCAGCAGGACTTCTCCATGCAAGCTTATTCCTGGTGAGAAAGGAATACCACCAATCCTTTCCTGGTCTATTATCCTTAAAAGGATTAGGTCGGCCATCTTTATCCAAGATTTTTTTGACCATTTCGGTGACCTGTCGTCGGGTCTGACCATATCCTATCTCATACATATCTATGGTCCACTGCACCAAATATTTCTCTTCTTCAGGAGTCAATACCAGAGGTGGTCCAGGCTTCTTACCCAGTTCAACCTTCCCAAGTGCATGATCAGAGAGAGTACTCCTTGGGATTCCATATTTGGCTGCGGCATCATGATAGATCAGCCTTCTGTAATTAAGTTCATCCAACACTATTGCAATACGCTCTTCTTTTGATAATTCCTTTGAGAGAGCCATTCTAATAAAAATATAAAGCAAATCATATGGCGTCTGGAAATTGCCTCCGATAGTACTTTTACGGAAAAAAATCAGAAAAATTTAATGCCATACAAAAGCTTAAAAATTATACAAAAAATTATACAAAAAATTGCAGAAGTCTAATAACCTTCATACTAATAGAGGCCTGAATCCCACAGATCATGAGTAATTTAATCTCTGAATAACCAACATCAAAAATACAGAATTCTTTAGCAACCCCTCAAATGAAGATTGTTATGTGGAAAAGATAGCCTGGGCTCTATAAGCCCTGGTCAATATTTCATTATTGTTAAAATATGCAACTCTCAATGAGAATCATAAAATTAATGCTACAATAATTTTTTATTATCTGTGCCTATTCATCATAATAATATTAAGCTTATAGCTATGTGCTACATTCTGTGCATCAAATAATTATATCAATAAGGGTCATCTATATAGAGTAGGTGCGGGTATGGTCGGACGTGGGCAGTTACCGGACGTCCGTGACAAAATCGATCACATGCGGGTGATGCGGTCACGTGATCCCGTTGAATTTGGCACGAGGCTAGATGAGGACTGGGTCGAACTGTATCTCTTTTTTTGGAGCCATACATCCTCACCTTGTTGGCACTGCAGCTATTCATATCATTGCAGTAAGCAAGGTGTATCGATCCCCAGGCCGGCCCCTCCCCAATAGAAAGTTATAAATGAGATTCTATGTCATAGAGGTTCATTGCTACATATAGTATTGAGGAATGTTACTTAGCTTCTCGTAGCACAGTAAGAAGACAAATTGATATACATGTACAGCACACAGTACACAGGAATATATAGAATGCATGGATAATTAGATAGGCAGGAAGCGATGTAGGAAAGAAATTTTGGAAATTTGAAATGATATTATCAAAGATGGAATGGATGATCAGGGATCGGAGGGGGAATGGAGTGCTTCAAAGGGGGTCCAGATGGAGTTAGAGACAGACCACAGCCCAGGTTGGTGTTCTCAGCATGCTTCTGAATTTCAATAGCCTCCAGTACTCTTCTTTTCCAATATCTAGGTTCCTGCACCAGCACACATGCCTCATCCCAGTTCACTCAATATTGATGTTCCCATGCATGGACCGCTATACCATTCTTGGTGTCATGTCTCTTCACTGCCGACTTGTGCTCCACCAATCGTTTCTTTAGGCTCCTTCCTGTTTCACCAATGTACGAACTGTTGCAGTTCATACACGGGACTTCATAGACGTCAACGACTCCTTTCTTCAACAGCGGATTCCTGGGGTTCTCGACCTTCATAAGGGATTCCCAGAGGGTGCCTCTGGACTTAAACACAGTTTTTACGCCAATCTGTCTGCAAAGCCTCTGTATGTGTTTCGATGTGTGCCTCACATATGGGAGGTAGAGCAGCGTTGGTTTCTCTTGGGTTGTGGTATCGTCCTGTCATGATCCCTTAATTGGAAATGCTAATATCAACTTATGCTTTAGCTTCCCATGCTTTGCATAGGAGGGAGCGCATCCCCCTCTGGCATCCTATAATGTTAACTCCTATATATGTAGCTATTACTGATGCATTACACAGCTGATTAACATCCTATTTGGCAACATCAGTTTAGACAGCTAGCCCATACTATTGGATGTGTTTCCTATAGTTAGCTACCTAGTTTCATCATAGCTACACAATAGCTATTAGCAAAGCAATCATAGCTTCAGCAAACTTCTTGATTGGGTGTTCGTCATGATATTGATAGCTACAAGGCTAGCTTGATCGTATTACACCAATCTGGCATTATTTCTTGTATTTCTGCAGGTGGAACAATTTTCCTTCATTGTGCCTCATTGTGGAGTATCTAACCCTACTCAAAATGGAGCGCCTGAAACATGCATGTTTCATGCATGTTTCAGCATATTTCATGCGCCCAAATCCAGAAAGTTCCATGCATGAAATTTCCAGTGACAATATTGAATAATTCGAAATTTCATGCATGTTACATGCATGATTCCTGAAACATGCATGTAACATGCAGGGATTTGGGACATTTTTCAGGTATGGGACATGCATGTTACATGCATGGATTGGTGCCTAAATTTCATGCATGTTTCATGCATGTTCCATGTATGAAAAATATGGATATTTCATGCATGAAACCTGCATGTTCCAGGTGTATTCGATGCGTCGTACAAGCGTATTCCAAGCATGATACAGGCGTATTCCATGCGTGGTACATGTGTATTCCATGCGTGATACAGGCGTATTCCATGCGTAGTACAGGCGCATTCCATGATACTGGGATATTCCATTCATGTGTGCATACACAGTACAGCTACAGGCATCTTTTAATAACCCTTGGACAGAGTACTTGTACTTATACTTGCTGTAAGCATAAGGTACTGTGCTCCTGCGTAGGCAAGTATGCTCTTTATAGATATGTAGATACTGGCTTTAAGGAAAATAGACAAAGCTTGTTGGCACCTATGGACATGCATATTATGCTGTAAGATATGAGATTTAGAGCAGCTCTTACATAATTTTTATAGCAAAGGTATACACATTCTGTCCCCCAAAAAACTACAGGTATATGAATATCTCAGCAGTGTGTTACTACCCACTAATTAGCAGCTACATGTAAATCATATTCAGTGTTCACATAGCTACATGGCATTGTATACGTACTGGCCCTCCCCCCCCCCCCCCCCCCCCCCCACTCCCATTTGGTCTTTTACATATTGTAGGATACTTCAGTAACTAGCACTGAGACCCCAAGGTGAGTTTGAGGACTGAAATAAGGGACCACATTCTTATCTGTAACCTTGATATCTGTAATGCTAGTTGGGGACAACTTTCAAACTAAAGAAGCTCTTTTTATTTACACTCTTTCAACCAAATAAACTTACACCCACACTATAATTATGGAAATTAATTTTACATGGGGTATACAAAACAATGTGTTAATTTAGTATGGCTCTCCAAGTTAGGCTATATAGTAGCTACTTACCTTGGAACACTAAAGGTTTCACAAAGTCTCACACTTTCAAATCTGCAAAGCAGCTGCTTCTAATCAGTATGATGTAATGTGGAACTTCATGCATGTAACATGCATGGTTCAGGAGTGATAAAATCTCACGCATGTTTCGTTTCATGCATGTTTCATGCATGGTATATCTGTCACACGTGTTTTATACTTTCATGCACGTTCCATGCATGTTTCATGCATAAAATACACTTTCATGCATGTTTCATGCATGAAAAATGCATGGAAGTAGCTTCCATGCATGAAACATGCATGAAAGTATATTCCATGCATAAACTATCCTGAAACATGCATGGAAAACGCATGAAAGTCGCTTCCATGCATGAAATGTGCTGAAACATGCATGTTTCAGGCACTCCATTTTGAGTAGGGAAAATTAACGTGCATTTTAAATTCATCAGTCGAGTAGTCCAGTCCACCAGCTGCAGATTTATAGCCACACTCTGTATCACTATAAACATACAGTGCTATTCACTGGCTGGACTCACCTTTAACCCCAAATGGCACAAAGAGCTACTTATACTATACTTAGTTCTCTAGTTTGAGAGTTTGTAATTTAAATAGTCCTGTTTTCAGCAGGATGGTGTGCATGATTCAGGATATTTTGACAGCTATGGTTGTGATATTGATAGCTACAAGACTAGCTTCATTGAGAGAAATAATGCCAGATTGGTGTAACACGATCTAGCTAGGTCAATCCATCTTTGTTTTACTGGTCCTGCCTATCAACGACGCCTATATTATCGTAGCCCAAAGCACAGTGAGCAAAAATAGGGCGCTGAGAGAGCTCGCATCTTGTTTAGTTGCTTCAGCCTCAACTGAAACGATTTATTTGCTGGAATCCCCAAATTCACGGAAGGGTCCCCAAACTCATAATGAAAATAGGGACCCAGGGTCTGGGGTCTCCAAAGTTCATGACACCGGTATGTCTATCCCCCCCCCCCCCCCATTTTGGAGACTTAGACTGCTGGGACGGCCATCCAGATTTGAAAGGTTGGACTACCTTCTTTGAGTAGCTATAAAGCTCTCCTATCATAGTGTATTACATGCAATGTGGTAGATATAGAATCATGTTAGTGCATGACAGAGAATGTAGGTATCACAATCCAAGATGTGGACCCACTGTAGCTATTAATAGGCCAGCTAAGATTTAAATGACCCAGCACTAAGTAATTTGGTAGGTACTGGGGTATTCAGTAAATACTTGCAGATAATTTGATCTCAATGATCAATCCACTAGTCCAGTTATAGACTCCCGTAAATATGACCATTGCATTACCTGTCCTCTTTCTAGCACAGAATACCTTCTTCATCAAAAATACCGACTATGCTAACATTTGATATTACTCCTCTCTATATTAAAGATGCAGGAAAGTTAACAGCAGATGCAGATCTGTGCAAATATCTTTTAGATTGCCTTTCTACACATCCTGATCTAGGAGCAAAAGTTGCTGAAATCTTTGCCACATTGGCAAAAGAAGGTATATACCGTATCACCAAGCAATTTGCCAACAATAGTGTAACTTGGGAAATGCACAGCATTGTGGGGCGAGCCTGAGCAAGCGACAGATGTTTATGTGGCCCCAAAAAGGCCATGAAAGGCTAGCTGTAATTTATAGGCTGAGCAGGATTCACAATTATGCGCTTGTTGCTAAGTAGTGTTCCATTTGATATGATCTTTGGTTGTCCAAGCTACCTCTCTCATGTCAACGTGCACTCATTACTTAGCCTGGCTTCTCTTCTACTTCTACCAATTGTGTTGATGTGCTCTCGTAGCCTGGGCCTCTCTCTCTGCCGACTAAAATAAATACTGCTCATTTCGAGTATCCTACATGTAGCCTCTCTGAGTCCCTTTAATATGCTTTCGCTGCAAGGATAGCTGCCTCTGTTCAACACTCTGCTCTTTGCCTTCTTAGCCATTCCTCATGCTATTGAGCTGACTCCGATTGATACTTGACAAGCTCTATCTCGCTCATGATCGCCCCACATACATGTCAAGATACGAGTGTAAATTTGCAAATTACTGAATTAGAACATCATATAATACGGAATCCGGAATGACCGAAATTGGGCGGGGCGTAACTAAGGAAGAGACTGCCGTACCATATATGTATCTCATTCGCGCAGTTCATTCCCGTTTGTGTGGGGCTCACTCAGACTCACACCAATTAGAACTCTGTAGAGCATATACCCTGTGCACACGTTACGTAATTTGTAGCTACACTGGTGACAGTATCATAATTCTGGAAATTTCAGCCAGTATGTCATCACGAGCATACATTTCAACGATCTTTACCAGTGCATATTGCCGTACCCTCGCGAAAGAGGGCCCACTACGGAATGTCAGCCCACACCCCACTTTGGGCTCAATTACCTGCTAAGGTCCAGTGTTTACTCGAATATGCGCCCATGTGTAGCTGCCCTTGAAAACGCAGCTCAAATGGTTGGTTTATGAGGACTGAACTTCGAATAGTCTATGTAAGATTGACAAATAACGTGCCAAATAGCAGTAAAACTAAGCTAGCTAGCATTATGCCACGTTTTCAAATAAACGATTGTACACGGCTAGTGATCGTAGCCATGCCCACTTAATATGGCTGTACTCAACGACAAACAGTGAAGTATCGCAGCCGCCCTTTGGTAACCGTAAGGCTGAAATCAATAGTAGCTGCTGCTACTATTCAAATTATGAAGCTAGCGTGGATAACTTACCTGGGCACTCTTTCGCGTATAAACGCGATGCTGATGCCTCGAATATTGGCCCATCCCCCAATTTTGGCTCAATGTAAGGTGCACCACCCATGGGCCCTCTTTCGCGAGGGTACGGTATATATCTTATAGTTGTGCGTATGAACAGAAGCACATATCTTACACAAAAGGCATTATTTTTTACGAAGCCAGTTTTTTGCCCAGTTTGTTCAATTTGTTGTGCTTACTTGTCGCTCAGGTGCCTAGATTTGAGATATGGCAATTTTTGTGCTCAGAACAACAATAATTGCAATGATGACGACATGATCAATTATTTTACCCCTTGCGCATGCGCGCAGGGTAGTTTGTAAGCTACTTACTATGCATGGGGCCGTAATTAAAGCAAGATTTGAATTCAGAGAAAAGAACAGTAACAACTAGAGCCCTGTAGAGCACATACCCCGCGCGCACATTGCGCAATCTATAGGTTTACTTTCGGTGCATGGCTATAATTTTGTGAGCTTGAGAGAAATAATGGAAAATTATGCTGCTTAGTTGTCCTGGTGACACTTGAAACAGTGCTCTCTGCAGACCTAGCCCAGACTAGGAAGACATGAACTTGTACCTATATTTTGTTGTAATAATAGTATAGTTATCTTACATAGTGATTGGTTCCATGGGGATTCAGATTTCGGTCACTATAATAAATAATAGACGTCACGAGCATTATTTAGAACATCGACGATCTTTACCAGTCATATGCTTGTTAGTTGTGCGCATGAGCAGAAAGCACAATGGGCATGCATCATGCATTGATGGGCACTGTTGATAGGCATGGCTACGGTGGCCAACAAACGGCACTATTTGTGATGCTCGTGGACCGTATCCCTCGATTTGACGTACACTGAAGCCAGTTTTTCGCCGAATTTGATTGATTCGTTGTCCTTACGAGTCGCTTATAGACGCCTACTTCTCGAGATAAGGCGATTTTTGTGCTAACAATGACAACGACAACACGACCGATTACTTTACCCCTTGCGCATGCGCGCGGGATAAAAACTGCAATCTGATTGGTCAATTAGACGTCCATTATTTCACTTAACTATAGACCTCTTGGACCAGTTTGGTCTATTACTGAGTTACCAAGGGCAAAGAAAGATGCATATGCAATGCAATGGTAGCCAAGTCCCCAGGCAAAATATCATGGTTACAGTTACTATAATAGCTAGGGACCTTGTCAAATGATCTGTATGTTTTTATGAGACCCTCAGGCCCTTAGTAGCACCCTTGCTTCACTCAGAATGCTACAGCCAGGGCCTTCAGGTCTCTTGAAATGCGTAGAGACCTTAATTGGACTCATTCTCTAAGTATTGTGTAGAAATTGCTTACAGAAACCAAGGTGGTACGGTATTATCACCTCATCTAATCACCTCATATTATAGTGCAGTGTCCTGGATAAGCGCCAATGGGCGCTTAAACATAATTACTTGCGATTTTGACCTGCATGGCCGCTTACCCGGGAATCAAAATAATAATAGAAGCAAGAGTAATAGAAGCTGCTACATTGATCCCTTGAAATGCGGCACATAGCAGGGGCGTAGCCAGGATTTCAGCGGAGGTTTCCTAGTAGTTGCGCGCAAAGCGCGCGCGAAAATTTTAGTGACCACGCCCAGTTTTCGGCCACGTCCTCTAATTAACGATCGCCATTTTCAGCAAGAGTTTGCTAGATTCTCGAGATTTTGGCGGAGAAAAGCACAAAAGTGCCTGGACATTGAATCTGGAAACCAAGGGGGTTTCCTGATGGCTAAATCATACTAAGATAATACTGAATCTGACCGCCAGGGGGGGTTTCCGGGCAACAAAGAAACAACTAAGCTACGCCCCTGCATAGGTGCTTACATGGGAGTGGACGCTTGCCTGGGACATGACGGTAATCAATTCACTGTTTTTCAGCCCTGGTTTAGTGTTCCCTAAATTAATGAAATAATGGACCTGTAACTGATCAATCAGATCGCAGTAATTATTACAAGTACTACATTATTATTCTAAGAAATTGTGTGCACAAACAGGATGAACTTTGAACCCTTACCCATAAGCCACTCTTAGCAGCTATGGTGGCATATAATACTTACCACACTTTGAGAAGTGAGATATAGCCTAACGAGCATGAGGCACTTTATTTCTTCTCTATGATTCCCTTGCACACGATCCTACAATTCTGACCTACCGTAGTTAATCAAATACGAAATTAGCATTCTACAAATTCTCATAACGTTTATAATGTGGAGTGATTGACGACCTTTACCAGAAAAACGCACGTTTTTCAAGATTGAAATTATTTTTATCCCGCACGCGTGCGCAAGGGGTAAAGTAATTGGTCGTGTCGTCATTGTCGTCATTGTTGTCATGAGTATACAAAAATCGCCATATCGCGAGGTCTAGGCACCTGAGCGACTAGTACCGTAGAATCCCGCGATTACGCCCCCCCTTTGTGCATGCTAGGATTGGGCAAAAGTGGGGAGGGGGCTTATACGCGGGATCCTAACATTTCCGTGTGACGACCATTACCGACCGCCGAATGCCACGTGGGCGCGCGATCTCTGTACTTTCTCTGGCTGTTTGGTGGGCAAAACTCGAGAAAAACGACAAAGTAAGGCATATTGTGACACAAATAGCTAGTTTACTAGCTGTAGCTACTGTTTTTATTGACTTATGGACTCCATTTTACAGTCAGGGAAGGGGGGGGCTTATACGCGAGACTAAACTACCTATGCAGGAATTTGAGCTAAAAATGCAGGGGGGGCTTATGCGCGAGGGGGGGCGTAATCGCGGGATTCTACGGTAAGTACAATGAATCAGTCGCATTGGCGAGGTGAAAAACGGGCTTCAGCGTGCTTCCAATCGAGGGACATAGTCCACGAGCATCACAAATAGTGCCTTTTTGTTAGCCTTCGTAACCACACCTATCGACAGTGCCCACTCAATGCATTATGCATGCAGCTCAGGCCCTTGTGCTTTCTGTTCATGCGCATAACAAATACTATGAGCTGGTAAAGGTCGTCAATAATGCTAGTGGCACATGTTTGGCTAGCATTTCTACTTATATATGTTTCCCTATGCACGCAAAAGTAGATCTATAGATTGCGCAATGTGCGCACGGGTGTGTGCTCTATAGAGCTCTAGTTTTTTGCCATGCGTTGTATTAGATTAAGTACGGTATCCTGCATGAGCATTTAGAGCATACCGTAGAAACTGGTTGTTAAGCGCTGCTCGCTGTTTAGCGCATACTTTTTATTAAGCGTATAGTTTTGTGCGAGCTTTACTGCTCTTTGTTAGGCGCATATGCCCAGCAAGCCAGCTGAACGACGAGCTATCGGCTACATGAGCCCAGAAAGAAGGCTAGAAGTAGGCTGGAGAAGAAAACGTCGAGAATTACACTCTCTGGTCGCTTCTTCGCCACCATTGTAGGCCTTTCTACCCTCGACACGTTCTTTACGCACGCCCCACCTACTGTGTTTTAGCACTTTTAATTAAGCACATGCTTCCTGTTAAGCGCATATTTCCTTGCTGCCGCGTGTTATAAGCGCATGCGCTTAACAACCAGTTTCTACGGTATCTGTTATGTCTTCCAATCTAATAAGTATCAATTTTATATTACTCTGTATGACTTATACTTATTGTAGCATCTTTTCGAGATATCGCTAAGGAATGGAAAGTAATTACAAGCCTTCTGCCTCTCTTGAGCTTCCATGAAATTTCTGATATGCGTGTTCAAGCAATGAGAGCTGTGGGAAATCTATGCATTGATCATGGTGAGAGGTTGGTTATACTATAATATTATTTTTATTATTACCCCATGCACGCATGTGGAGCAAAGGGTAAAGCAATCAGTCTTGTTGTCATCTATTGTCGGTACAAAAACACGTAAATTATGGTTGTATACATGTACATGTAGTTCAGGGCTGTAGCATAGTTGCTTCCTTCTTGCCCGGAACCAACCCCCCCCCCCCCCCCCCAGCAGTCAGATTCAGTATGATATTAGTATATGATATAACTGCTAGGAACCCCCCCCCCCTCCGGTTTACGGATTCAATGTTGACGTACTGAAATATCTTGAAACTTAGCCTAGACCTCCTCCTAAACATCTTCAAGAATTTCAATTATTACGTAGATGTGGTTACTAATATTTTTTGCATGTCACCTGGCTGCTATTTATCTGGATGTTACTCCCGTTATATGGTTTTGACATGCATTCAAAGAAAGATTGAGAAATGGCCATTTTTTTAACATCTGGTTATGGCAGCATGTACAATTGTTTTGATGAATGATCTTGGTCTTGAATTTGCTGGAGATTCTGATTTTGACACTTAGAAATTTCACAAAGTTACCTCTTTTGAGATATTTGGGTATTGTAATGTTATATATTATGGAGTATCTGTGCCATCCCTACTTACAGAGTCTACCGACTCTATGATATACTCTATACAATCTTCAACACAGGACAAAAAATTGATGTGATGAAATTGGTAAATATTCACGTACACAGCATAACTACCAGTTACACTCATAAGATTTCATATACATGTAGGTACTCTTTGTTAGCAGTGGATAAGGGAGCTTGCATTGAATGAATGTACAGTATAATGACGTGTACTATATAATAATATTATTATACTGTAAATCGTGAATATTACGTTGTTGAAATATTTTCAGACAGCCTGGTTTGTGCGAAAATTAAATACACGAAAATACATGCACAATAATAAAATTATATTAATGATAATGCGGTACAGGGTCGTTTGTCTGAAAATTATTTTTAACGCGAAAAACATAACTTGCGATTTTGGCCCACATGGGCACTTACCCGGGATCAAAATTCCATACGTTTGTATAGAAGCTGCTACAGTGGCCCCTTGAAATACAGTACATGGGCGCTTACCCGGGAGTGGGCGCTTGCCCAGGACACTACAGTATTATTGGCTAACGGTGGCATAAATATAATTAGATCCTATTTATAATCTGATTGGTTAAACTGAAGTATCTGTCTTCATAGAAAATCATATAAAATTTCTTGCCTATGGTTAGGGTTGTAGCTTGGCAGCAATTTATATGTCAAGCTTTTGGGCATTGATACCGGATAATATTATTTATTTAGATTCTAACCGTGAGCTGGTGTTGTCCAGTGGTGGGTGTCCTCGTTTGATTGATCAGCTATCAAGGTGTCTAGATAAATCAGCTGAAGATGGGCAGTCAGATAGGATCAAATGTATTTCTTGTGGCTGCATACTTAATGTAGCCAATTCAAATGGTTGGTGTGTTTATGCTGACTACATACAAAACATATGCCCTATACCAAGAGTGCACACATTTCCATTATAATTACGGTCATCATTAGGCCATACCAAATCAATCTCTTGTTCACTAACATAATAATAATTATGATGGGAGAGACTAGGAGCAGTAGCTACATGTAGCTATGGGTTAAAAATTATCCTGTAGTAGCTGCTCAATAGCTCTAAAGGTATGTTGGTCAGGTTTGTTGAGCAAATAATTAAATTTAATTGCATGGCATATACCCTTTCAGGTAAAATATCATGAGCTGTAAGAAGCTACAGAGGCTGCTTTGGAAACTACAATGGCGGTTTATCTGATAATGGAGTCAGTATCTGTAAGAGCATTCGCAGTGAGCCATAGCGGTAGTAGTACACTGTACTGAAACCTGGATTGAGATGAGTATGCGCCTTTTGATCGTCTTAGAAATGAAGTCCTCACAGGATACAGCATGCTATAGTCTTGCTCAAGCCTTCATAAAAGTAGAGTAGCAGCATCACTGTAAGTAGACACTTTTGGTAAACTTTTGGCCAAATGATGATTGTAAATGTTTTGCTACTGCAATCCATCTGGAAGACATAATGTAGTCAATGAATCATTATACATGTACCTTGTATCATAATAAATGTAGAAAAGTTAAGCAAGGAGCTACTGAGTTTGGATGTTATCAAGGGATTGGCCGATGTAGTATCTATTTCTTCTCAGAGTCTGGATGTCGTTAATATGGCTCTTCAAGCACTTGCTGTGATAGTAGAATATGGTAAGCGGCATAAGTGTAGCTTGCTACATGTATGTACATCAAGCTATATGTATGCTTGATGAATACACTTTATTGTGTGTGGGAACGATTATGAAATTTCTTTTGTTCTGCAGCAGATATTGAGTCCCTGCTTAGTTCTCCACTCTCCAGTGTCTTGTCTCTTGTGCTTGAGCTATGTATCAAGGAGGAAGAAGACATTCTTCTTGTAACTCTTGATATCATTGGGTTGCTTATAGAAAATGGTTTGTTATAACAGTTACACTACACGTATACATACATATTATTGTGATAGATTTGCCTCACTTATAGCTATATGTGTGTTCCTATACCTACTGATATTAAGAATGCAGTCTATAACCTATTTTTACTTCTATAGATAAGTGGAAGCTACAGTTGGTGGAGAATGGATGTATTAAACAACTATTTGAGGTTACAGACTTGAGTGCTTTGAGGAAAGTGATGGACATTATCATAATTACTGTTGCAGAAGGTGACCAGATTGATCTATAACAGTACAAATACACTTTAGCTGGATTACTTGGCGTGAATTGTTGATAACTTTATTGCTATAATATATAGCTGCCAAACATTAATGGTGAGTATATATTCCTTTCCATATGCAGATGGTTGTCTGAATTTATTGTGTAGTAAAAGTGAAATGATTTCAAAAATACTGGAATGGATATCTAGTGATGATCTTCCTCTGGATCTACAGGCCAGTGCCGCTCTTATTGCGGCTAACATAGCAAGAAATGGTATGTTAATTTATCTGTGCATTAGTATTATTATAATACTAATCAGCTTGCTGATAGTGCTGTAAAATAAGTGACAAAAGTAGAAATGGAGATGCCAAAATGTTAGATGCTATGAAATTATGATAAATATATATGTAGTGCATGCTAAACAAGAGAGTTTGTAACTTTGTTTGAGCTTTGCTTTTTAATTATAACCTGCAATAAACCTTCAAACATATCTGAGCTGTTATATATAATCGGAAACGTTTTCATAATTAATTTTTTTTGCCATAACAGGCGATACAAAAACCATATAAGTGCAACCTAGACCTAGATGTTTTCCCTATACAAAATCTTATGCATGTAACATGCATGTACTAGCACTTACAAACATGTTGACCCAAACATGCCTGTAACATGAATGTTATACTCATGTATAGTGCATGTCAAGACAACATGCATGTTACAGTAGGGGCAAAATGCATGTCAGAATAAGGGTAGCATACACAGCAGGAGTAATAGGCATACAACAGGCAAGTGACATGTATGTTTCATGTGAGTGACATGACATGTTTGATGCATGAGTATAGGTATTCGTTCTGAATCTCTCGACATTTAAATGTATGCTGACCCCATCCCACCTAGATCTACATGTACATGTACGTGTACACAGATGAGTTTAACTTTCAATCGCCTGTTCTAATCCTTTTGTTTTACGCATGTTACATGCATGTCATGTAACATGCATGCAGCATGCATGGAAAGATCCCAAATCCATGCATGCAGATACAAATGGAACCTACATATAATATGCGCCAAGGTTAGTGCCTATCATCACCTGAAATATGCATGTAATATGTTACATGCACAAGATTTCGTATCGGGTTGCTCATAAAAGCAGCAATAGCTCAGGATAAGAGAACCAGGAGTTAGGCTACCACATAGTAGGATTTTTTTTTAATAATTAGGCCCCTCCAAATCAATTAGTAGTTTCTCATCCCCTCTGAGCTCAAAATTGATGTGGGCGGGCGGTGGTAATGGTCGTCAATATGTGTAATTTTTGATGGAAATGGTCGTCAAAATCGCTTGCATAAAAGGAGGCGGTATACTTTTGCATTGTGCTCCTAATCACAAAATGCATGCGGGCGGAAATTAAGGGGGATGAGAAACTACTAATTGATTTGGAGGGGCCTTATTATGAGCTCCTATGCCTAACATGTTTGCACCTCAAAGCGTTATTTTCACATTGCATTTTGTGTCTGTATTATGTATTATAATGTTACAATGTATATACCGTAGAATCCCGCGATCACGCCCCCCCTTTGTGCATGCTAGGATTGGGCAAAAGTGGGGAGGGGGCTTATACGCGGGATCCTTACATTCCCGTGTGACGACCATTACCGACCGTCGAATGCCACGCGGGCGCGCGATGTCTGTACCTTCTCTGGCTGTTTGGTGGGCAAAACTCGAGAAAAACGACAAAGTAAGGCATGATATGACACAAATAGCTAGTTTGCTAGCTGTAGCTACTGTTTTTATTGACTTATGGTCTCCATTTTACAGTCAGGGAGGGGGGGGGGGGCTTATACACGAGACAAAACTACCTACCGTATTGTCTCTAATTTAACGGACATCTCTAATTATCCGGACACCATTTCGAATTATTTTTTACCTCTAATTACACCGGACAGTCAATGAAGTTTGAGTTTTTGTTGTTCTAATTATCCGGACATCGTTGGACAGCTCGCGCTAGCATGGTACTGATCGAGCAATATTTGCAATCGACAGCTGCTTCTTTGGTGGTACTGAAGGAGGCGAGTTGTTCTCTTTCCCACCATGAACAGGGAGCTCCAGGTACCGTCTCATTTTCTCAATCTCTGCAGCTGCTCGATCGCACGTCCATTTGACCGAATGCGCATGCGTGAAAGCGTGTTCTAATTCATCGGACACTTCGAACGCCGGCTATTTTCGTGTGCTCTAATTATAGCGGACATTGGCCAAAATAATTATTTTTCTGGTGTCCGTTAAATTAGAGATAATACGGTATGCAGGAACTTGAGCTAAAAATGCAGGGGGGCTTATGTGCGAGGGGGGGGGCGTAATTGCGGGATTCTACGGTATATGTCCGTCACGCTTTGGAATGGTAATTTTTTGTATGTGGCATGGTTCACATATGCAGCCACATGATTGTGAGCAGGCCAGCTCAGGGCATGAGTATTCCAGTATGTTGATCAACCTGTACTATGAGAGAAATGGATAAGAGACCCTACCAACGATGAAGGTGATCAAGGGACAATGTCCTCTTTTGACCTTCAAAAGACATAGGGTGTGCCTTTCATATCTTTATTCAACTAATACTAGTATGTACTCTTAATTGTTTCTATACTTTTACACCAGCACACCATCTCAACTTTATCTTTTATCATAATTTTATGTTTAGTACGTACAGTAACTGTGAATCTTACCAAGGTGACATATGTACATGTTTGGTAGTACCCCCAAGGAAGCAAATTACAATGTCATGTAAATTTCTACTGGGCAAGTAATTACCATACAAGACCCAATCAAATCATAATTATGTATAACAGGAAATTAAAATAAAGCCTGCAAAATTATGGTGCTATATACTAATCTGCTAAATCCAAATTCAAGCATCTACTTTTCTGCAGTTATTAGGTAATGACGACGTAATCTATGAGGTAATTACCAGAAAACTCTGAGCCTCCGTGGAGCCTTTCTGAGACTTGAAAATCGGTATATATGTAGAGTATCTGACGCATGTATCCAGCGAATACATTATAAGCTGAGCGCTACTTTCTCTGCAAAGTACCGCCGGCCGAACTTCACGCGTTCTCTTGGCTGTTGTAATCCCGTGGATAAATAAAGCTAGCCTTGTGCTGTATATAGCACGCGACTAACCTGATGTTCAGAAGCTGTCGAGTTCGTCTCCTGTGATTGAAAATTGTCAGTGTCGAGGTCGAGAGTTGGCCGCGGTCGACTCTCAGACTCCATCTCTGCGATTGAGGCGCCAGTATCAATGTGTGTACGTACTATATTGACGACCTTTTACCATATGAACCATTATGCATGCAGCTACTGGGCAAGTGGTCAAGTTTTCATTTCACGTATAAATTGATTTACCAGATTCTAATTGCCTCCTCCTTGTTGAAAGAGGATTCGTTCCACCATTAGTATCACTAACAAAAAGGGAGGAACCTGCAGAGGTAATTCATAAACTGGCCACTAAGGCATCTACAATTGTGTACTATTATTCAGCTCTTTGGAAAGCTTCATCATTCTGCCTTGAGTGCACTTCGGAATCTTTCTATACCAAGTATGTACTCCCTTTGGATACAGAAATCAATATCTTGTACACATAATATATTATTATACATATAGGTCAAAACAAACCACTGTTTCTTCAGACAGGAGTAGTTGATGTTGGTTTGTCCCTGCTAATGCAGTCAACACAAGCTCATATTCAAGTGAAGGCATTTAGTCTACTCAGGCTATTGGCTGAAAAGCAAGGTACATACATACATAACTAGAGTTCATAAGACTATGAAACATACCCCATGAAATTAGCCGTATAATTGATAGGTATACATGTACAATAATATGCATGGCTCTATGATTTCAGGGGCGTACCTTAGTTTGTTTCCTTGTTGCCCGGAAACCCCCCTTGGCAGTCAGATTCAGCATTATCTATTCCATCAGCAGGCACTAAAACCTCTTAAAACTTCGCCTAGAACTGTCCTCTGGTGTTTTTCCTTGTGTTTCTTTGCTAATTGCTGAAACATGCTAAACGATGGTCGTTAATTAGAGGGCGTGGTCACTAACTTTTTCATGCGCATTTCGCGCACAACTACTTAGAATCCCCCTGCATTAAATCCTGGGTACGCCCCTGGATTTGTAGCATTTACAGACCATATCAATTAGCATGGCAAAAAATTGTTGGTCAGGTCGTAATTGCAAGTACCATATAACCAGAAAATTTGATGGATTGGCTTTAGCAGTAAGAACAAGAGCTCTCTAGAGCACATACCCCACGTGCGCATTGCATCCAAATCCATAGAAAGTTTGACGACCTTTAGCTACATACATACATATATATTGTACTCAATACAGATATGTGCATGAGCAGAAAGCATGTGGCCTGCAGTGGATTGTGCCAATAGGTGTGATCAACAAAACGCAGTATTTGCAACGTTCGTGGGCCTTGCCAAATGATTCAAAGCACAATGAAGGCAGTTTTTCGACATTTCAACAGATATGTTGTGCTTATCATAGAGTCGGTATCATAGAGTCGGTAGACTCTATAAGTAGGGATGGCACGGATACTCCATATATGTAATACATTACAAAAATCCAAATATCTCAAAACAGGTAACTTTTTGAAATTTCTAAGTGTCAAAATCAGAATCTACAGCAAATTATCTATCCAACAAGACCAAGATCATCCATCAACTCAATTGTATATGCCAGAACCAGATGTTCAAAAAAATAGCCATTTCTCATTCTTTCTTTCTTTCTTTCTTTCTTTCTCATTTCCAGGGCTAACTCAAGACTCTCTGGACCTCTCACCTTAGTTCTCATATAAATCCACTCTATTTTGTAGCGCGCAGTGCAGTGGCTCGCTAGTTTTGCGTTATCTCTAGAGTCACGTAATGGTGGGTGTGTACGGCGCATTAATGATAGGGGGTGTGTCTGATACGCCATTTTTGTCATCTAATGCGCATGCTCATAATGTGTTGCCATGGTGAAGTCATGTGACTGTAGTCATCGGCGCGCGCCACCGCTGCTAGCAAGCCAGCTAGCTAGCGCCTCGAACCAAGCTAGCTTAGCCTAGCTAGCCATAGCTAAGCGCCAGGCTCTCCCGCGCGAGCTAGGCCAGCGCGAGCGCGATAAAGCGAACCTAGCTAGAGACTATCGTGTGCAGCACTAATACTGCGCTGGGATACGGAGACTCGAGGCCTCAACGTACGGGCGCGGCACGGCCCTCTGCAATCAGCATAACAGCCAGCTCAGTACTCAGTGTCAGCAGTGACAAAAATAGTCGATAAAAAATCAATAATAGCTATACTAGTACTAGAGTCTCATCGGCTTTATCGGCTATGCGCTAGGCGAGTTAATGAGGGGCGTGGCTACTACTTTTATATACGCGCACGCACGAACTTCGGCATCTCCCATCTATACTTGATGTTTATAGTTGCATTCATGCAATAAAAAATAACAGAAACAAGTGTAAAAACAATTGAATAAAATTGAAGGATGAAGTAGGGATGGCAATGCCAAAAAGCACACAAACAAGATTTTTAGGGATAAGAGATAATCACAACCACTATACATCCCTACGCTTGCTTGGATAGGGAGAACATTAATTTCTCCCACATGCAAGTCAAGAACACTCCAAGGATAGCATGAGTCGGCATCAATATTATAATAAAAAAAAGTAAGCGTATAGGGATGTATGTGGTTGTGATTATCTCTTATCCCTAAAAATCTTGTTTGTGTGCTTTTTGGCATTGCCATCCCTACTTCATCCTTCAATTTTATTCAATTGTTTTTACACTTGTGAGATAATATTATTCAGTTGTCCAGATCTGGCTATTTTTGTGCCGACAGACGACAATAGACAGGCAAAACCGATTGCTTTACCCCCTTATGCATGTGCATAGGGTAAAAATATTAGCGAATTTTAATATGGTGGATAGCGGAGCTTGATCTAGCCACATCCTGAATTTGGCACCTGCGCATGTGTGCTTACGATAGCATTATTGATTGAGGGGAGTGGCTTGCTGAGTCAAAACTAGCTGTGGAAAGCTGCATATGATGGCATCATAATATGTTCAATCACCATTAATAGATTATCCTGTACTGAAAGAGAAATTGAAAACTATAGCTTTGAAAATTGGTATGCTGGTAGCAGTGATTGGAGCGAGTGACATATCATACTCATCATCCACCTTCACTTGAGTTAAACCAAAGACCACACCCACCAAATTGGTTCACGATGTACAAACACCTTTGCACACATGAAGTAGGAATGATTTAACATTGGCATATTTTAATTTGGCAGTTGGCTGGTTGATCCGCCGAACTGCAACATTTAATTCTCCGCTTATATATTTCCAGCTACACGGTATCAATTAAAATTTAATGTGGTTTTCAAGCATGTTCGCAATCAATTGATTCACAAGAATAAGCTTACACAATGCTAACGAGTCAATCAATCTATATTAACATGTTTATCATGAGTCTTCATAACATTGATATTTTCAACCAAAGACAACCACCTACAATGTAGTGTGAAAGCCCATTCACAATTTAAAACCTGACAAAGTGTAATCACACTCCGTGTCCATCTGTTAATATACCCAACAGATGGTAGCAACATTGATCTTGGGAGGGGGTAATTTTTTGCTAACATATGACCTTGTGCATGTACATTCCTCCCTACACTTTTCCATTAATCACACACCTGTATAGCAAATACTTGTGCCCGCATTTTATCAGAAGAAGGACTAATCGGACGTATATGTCAACTGTGTGGATGCATAGGCCCTATTCACATCCAGTCAGAAGGAAGCAGACTGCTGGCTACCCTTACCAAATATTGCAGAAGCCCTGGTAATGCTGCTTATCCTCATCCTCTTATTCTACATGTGCTTGTACATACTGTATAGCCAAAAAAATGGGGGGGGGGGGGGGGGGGGGGGGGGGGGGTTAAAATATTATAGCCAAAATTTCTTGCTAGCATATTTATTATATTATGTGTGTGGTGACCGATTTGTGCCAAACCACCTAATTTAAGTCTGCCAATACATTTATCACAGCAATATGGGATCCTACCGCCAATTATAAAATATTTGTAGCTATGAAGTATACAAATATTTCGGCCACTATATGGCACAATACAATGGTGGGTGCCTCAAGTAGTAGAAAAGGAAGATTAGATACACCCCCCAAAAATTGAATTTTTTTGCATCACTGTATGCACATGCATACAACATAAAAATATCTGGGAAAACATTAATTTATGCAAAATCAGTAATTTATGTATAAATAAACAAGCTGGAGGTCCACAGCTACGTACTCGTGAAAATAAAATGACTAAATGACTGAACTAAAAATGTTGCATGTACATCATCAACTGCTCATAATTTAGCTCTGCCTGGGCAAGTAGAATAGCTGCATGTCTATGGTGGAAAACTTACTCTAAGGTATAAATAAACAAGCTATTCGTAGAATAAATACTAGTGTCATGTTGGGGCAAGCCTGAGCTGAGAAGCCTCTGTCAGACTGGAGTAGATGAGCCTCAAAAACCCATAGCACGACAGACAGAAGACCATTGACACAGATCCAAGACCATGACAATCATACCAAGCATGTAGCTGCCCGACAGTCCCCTGGGCCATGGGCTCCACGTAGGAATCTATATACTCAAGTAGTAGAAATGGAAGATTATATACACCCCAGTCTATAGTGGTGATGAAAATCATCTGTGCGGGCATATCTATGGTGCAGGGCGAGCCTTCATGAAAGTCATAAGATTTCTTTGAAAGCATACAGGCATGCCCATGGGGTTGGTACCCCAATACCTATGCCTGAGAAGCTACCACGACAATGAAAGTATATTATCATAGACTGCTAATATATACCGTATAGCAGGAAACTTTCGAGGGAGAAAACTTTCACAAATTTTGCGATTTTTCAGCCATCTGCAAAAGTTTTCTCCACGAAATGCTCCTTTCCTACCGATCCGCAAAAGTTTTCTCCCTCGAAAATTTCCTGCTATACGGTAGTCCAATAAATTATGTTGATTACCTACAGTCTACTGTACATCATAATAATGGCTGTGGCTATAGCAAAACTTTAATGGCTTCTATCTCAAAATGAGGAAATTACTTGTATCATTTCTAGAGGTGCATAATATCTTGCACATCCAAGTGTCTAAAACATTATCATTATACTAGTACTATACAGGTGATCTTTGTAGTAGTCATTAGATCATAGCTGTAACAAATACTGCAAATTGATTGGCTACTGACAGGTATCTATATCTCATAGTCACCTACAAGATTTTCAGTCACCTACAGATTTTGCCCTCTGGCTCTAGCAATACAAAGCTATGATCTAAACTTGTTAGACACTGTTTAGTCGGTTTCTGTTCATCAAAATATTTAAAGGGGAATCAGCCAAGCCCAAAGCTAGCCAAAATTTTAGTTGGTTGTAATTATTGGATACACATTATTATACCTGACTGCAGAGTTGATGATTAAGATATCAAGCAAAGGAGGCATTAAGTGGATTTGCGCATTATTGGATTCAGAACATGATGTAATGGTTAATGATGGATTGCTAGCACTTACTCTACTAGCTGCTCTCAGGAATGGTATAGCATAACTGTACATAGCCTACAGTGGAATCATGTGCATAGTATATTTTTTGCAGACACTGTGTTTGATGCAATAGTAGGAGCTGACTTATTGAAGAAATTACCAAGGATATTTACATCATATGGTATTTCAGGTTCTTTAGAACTTCTCAACAATTCTTTAACACTTACACGGGAGCTTTGCATGTCAGGTAAGTGGCCGGTTGCTGGCTTTAGTTTTGTGTGGGAAATATGTTTGTTTTTCTATACAGATAACACCCAAAGATTATTGTCGGACTCAATGGAACTAAGAAAATCGCTTGAACAACTCGAAGTACAAAACAATTCAGATGAAGTCAAAAGGCTACTGGAAAATGTATTACAAGTAATACAACAAAAACAGATTTAAGTGCTCAAGTATTACATAAATTTATTAAGCTCTGTGTATTCGTACTGATGTATAATGTAATGGTAAATATCCATTATAGAAAGTTGCAAACTTGTTTAAGCACTCTGTTCGTTTCTTGTAGTGATTAGAACGCATTGACAATCCTTTGAGATTTCTTTCACTAGCAACATCTGTAGGAAGGATAAAAGGCTTCCTGAAACCCTGACCATACTATACATACATACACAATACAAAAGTAGCTTATTTTGGGTGCGGGGGAGTGGATGCATACTCTATCAAGAGTATACTCTTGTCTATACGACATGTATCTTGGGCAATTTCCTATGAAACTTTTCAAATTTGGGCACTTAAAATCCTGCCATGGCATTATACACAAATGAATGGCACTGTATGAGCTGGCATCAACATTTTAATCGTCCAAGTAAGCTCCTTACATTAGGTTTACAAGTTCTACATAATTTCCTGCCTAGTCAGTTAGAGGCACTTACCGACTAGAGCTCTCTAGTGAACATCCCTGCTTGTGTTGCCATTGTAGTGCACTAGCCTAGCTTTCAAGCCAACCATGTGTAGTAACACAAAGTTTGTACACTTACAGTCTACACTTTCTGCGTATGATCGATATGATTACCAGGGACTCGACTACATACATACAATAAGCCCTTGATACAATGTATAGTCCCTGGTCCGCATATCTATCCGTGTACCGCGCCCTACCCAGGACAGAATGACGTTTTCGAAGGCTCGTTTCTCGAAGCGCCTCGAGTGGTTCTGTTCCACACCACTGCTATGCATGGTATAGACATCGAAGATGCCTCGTTTTTCGTTCTGGAACGAGAGTTACTGATTTGCCCCCAATTCAAAGTTCCACTCAGCCAGAAAAGATCGAAAAATGGACAAGCGAGTTGAAGTACCACGAAGAAAGTACTCAAGACGAAGAGTTGATAGCTATAACCTAGCTAGTTGAGTAGCTAAAGTTTAGTATTTTCTTTGGTTGACTGTCTAGCTAACTACTACTAAGAAAATAGAACAGACTAAAGTGATAAATTATTCATTATTTTTGATCTTCAAAGTGCGCTCGTGGTGGCAGAGTAGTCCTGGAAGACTCTGGATTCAGCGGAATAACTGCTCTGGTACTTACCTACTTGTGGACTAAGTGCCCTAGCCCTGGTTTGGTAGTTACTGATTTGCCCCCAATTCAAAAGATGCCCTCAGCCATACGCAGCCGAAATCTTTGTCATCTCGGCACGCTTAGTCTTGTTCTTGGTATCAATGTGAAGCTCAGCTCTTCCTCTTTTCAATGGTACTTGAGATAGAACGATAGCTATCTCACACTAGAAGATACAGTTGTACATAGACATGCACTATTTTTGACCCCACGTGCATGGCATGCATATCATTAACCCCATAGGCGCCATGCAAACCGCGCGCGTTGACATTAAAAATGTATTGTGTTACGTAGTCTATGATCTATGGCTAGGCTGGACTAATGGGCTGCCTTGGAGGTAGGTGTGGCACATCCCCCTACCATGCAAAGAGCATAAGTTGGTATATATTAATGTTGCCAAATCATGACTGCAAAAAATTGGGTGGGTGGTGGGGGGGGGGGGGGGGGTGGCATACCCTGATGGTCTCTATACTTACAAGCTTCACCCTCCAAGTTTTGGATTTGTCCAATGGGCTTCACAGCAAGTGCAGCTGGCTGTTGCCAGCTCACATTCTCAAGAAAGTTGGTGACCATGACATTCATTGACAGATCTTCACAGTTCATGTTGTTGTTGACATATTCAAATATTCCTTGAGGTAAGACTTTTCTGTCAAAATACATTTCCAAATAGGCTCTGTGTAATATGGCAGTTCCAGTACCCATAATTGCATAACCAGGATAAGGATTTGTCCCTGGATAAACACCATAGAAATATGAGCCATCAGGTTGACGTGTGTAAGTACGCTCTTCAAAACCAATGATTCTCTGTCTAAACCTCTGAAACACAAATCAGTAATAAACAATGCTCATAATAAGGCCACTCCAATTTGATTAATTGTTTCACGAGTACGGCGACTCAATATTTTGCCAATTTGATTTATAAATGTAAATTTGTGGGTGTGGTTTAATAGTGCGCATGCGCAGTTGCTGCCATATACATTCACATAGCTGCACCTCGTGATAGCTACAGTTTTCATGTCATCTCTTATGGGAGTCACCTGTGGGTCAGTGCTAAACTAAAGCGGAACCCCAGGAGTGTTGTGCTGATTTCACCTACCATTTTGCCAGCCACAGTCGAGGAAACTTTGTTGCACAAAGTCAAAAATAATGAAATTCACATTTCTTATAATGATATTCATAACTTTTTAATGATATTCATACATGACATTTACAAAATTATTCCTACCTACCGACTCACTCTTCCTGGCTATCCTACTCGTGAAACAATACATCAAATTGGAGTGGCCTAAATAGAGCATAATTATTATGTAAAACCCTCAGCGCATTTACTGGAGCACAGTAACAGCTTGTACCTGCAGGAGTCAGTCGAAGTATAGCAAGTACACTATTCTCAGGTGAGACACATGGTGATGTCATGGTATACACATACTGTAGAATTCTGGCTTAGCCTATATTATAACCACCTTTAACTCTAGTCATCCCATATATATAATATTATATGTATGTGAGTTTATGGGTTTGCTCGGCCCTCACAATATTATAAAATACGCTCCCGAAACGGAAGATTTTCGTCACTGTTTGGCCTTCTTTCAAGTTTGCCGGTCAGCCAGCTTCAGGATCGAGATAACGAGGGGCATGGCTTCATTCGCAGGTCAGTTTAGCTGGTTACCTCGAGAATCCCACTAATGTATGTTCAATAGTGTGTGATGCAAAAGAAGACGTCCTAGCTAGCTATCAAATGACTGCCTGGGATTTGCACTTACAGGAATATTCAAGTTTGAAATTATGGTGTGTTGCGGTACCATAGCTCAGGCCTGACACAAAGGCTAGGATCGCACAAACATGCTGAATCAGTGGTCCGACTTCCCTATAATATTGTATTATTGTTGGAGCACAGTTAGATGTAGCTTGGTCCAGAAAAAAATAAGTTGTAGCTAGTTCTAAGAAACAACAATGAATAGGCAAACTATAAAATCAGGTCACCATGGTATGTATATAATATTATTAACGCTCGGCGCATGCGCACGAGCGTTACAGTACTCAGTTTGTCTGTCTGTCTGTTACCACTCTACTGCGTGCGTAAGGTATTTATCAATAAAATTGAACGTACCAGCCAATTTGGCGCCGAACTCCAAAGGTTTTCAACTAAGGGATTTCGTTAAAAAGCTTTCTCTCACGAGTTATAGCTTATTCTTCGTTTTAGCACACCAAAGTCAGCCATTTTTCAGTTCCCAGTGCCGTAAACTAGAGCTAAGTCGACTTCGTATACTACTTGTATAGCCCTAGCGCATGTGCGTTAGTCTATTAATAGCACTAGGTTAAATTTAGCTCCATTTGCCAAGAGCTTAGCACTTCCTTACCTGTGGAAACCACGTCTGTAGTGTGGTTTGTATGCGTGAATAGCTAGCTAGCTATATACAACCACTACTGCAAACCAGGTCTGTAGTGTGGATGTGGTTGGTTTGATATGTATGTGTGCACACAGCAAGCTGGCTGCAGCCACTGCTTGCTGCACTCCTGATTGGGAAAACCAAGGGCTTATAAGCCCTTGGGAAAACCATGTTGCTTTGCAGAATACATGCATGCTTTCTCATTGGACAATCACTTCACATGACAAGGGAATATAAGCGCCAGACACTTAATTCACACTAAAACTTTTCACACTGTATGCAGGGTGATGGTTCCAAATTAACAATTGAATAATTTTCCTAGGGTACCTCCTATTATGTTTGTATATGGAAACCATGCTCTACCGCCGAGCGTTTGGCACCAATGGTGTTCATTATACAAGGAGTGAGCTCGCTTCACTCGCTCACTCCTTTATCTCTGTGCCGCATATTATTGTGCATGTGCCATCGACGACCTTTACCTACATATTTATGCACATGCGCATGATTAAGCTAGCGCACGTGCACATCCTGCCTGATCATGTGACTTGGCAATCAGCTAGCTCAAGAAATTCGTTTAATACGTAGTTGTCTTGCAGCTTCACTCGCAAGGGCTCGGAAGAGAAGATGCCTAGAATAGAATCGTCTCCTTCTGGAAAGCACCTATGGGCAACATTGGCTCCAGAGTGTCATCCCTTTGTATTCTGCAGGCTGCCATTGTAAGTAGTATAGTTCAGTCTAATTTTGCCCTGGCGTTTTTTTGAAGCAGCTCACTTTACTCGCTGCTTGGGCCATACCCAGCCGTGTCAGTGGGCTATCTGTTGTATCGCCCCAAGTCCAGCGATGCCTAGAAATAAAACATTTTAGCTCGGGTCGAATCGCTTCCGGTCACCTCCCGCTCGTACAGACGCACGTACGCACGCGCTACGTACGCACGGACAACTATAATCTTAGTATAATGATAGTTTCATGCCCGGCCTCTGTCTCCACAAAATTAGTCAGCTAGGTGGATTGATGAAATTAATGACAATCATGAGCTACCGGACCCCGAGGGCAGTAAAAAAAAGAACAGTAACAAGTATAAAAAACAATTGAATAAAATTGAAGGATGAAGTAGGGATGGCAGTGCCAAAAAATACACAAACAAGATTTGTAGGTATAATGTATCACACCCACTATACATCCCTACGCTTGCTTTTTGAGTAGCCGTGCACACACATATGGGGCACATGCAGGAATAGAAAATCAATACCGTAAACCCATGGATACTAGCAATACTTTGCATACTGAATCAGAAGTGTATGATATTAATTATCGAGAAAAGCAAGTATAGGGATGTATAGTGCAGTGGGGGATCCAGGGGTGCACAGGACCCCCCCCCCCCCTTTGGAGTGCACCTAGCACTAAGAAGTATACTGGTTAGGCTGAAGAGGAACCCCCCATTTTGGCTACAGACCTAAGAAAACTGCTGCTATGGCTTACCTTAGAATGCTTTAGAAGAAATTCGTTCGAAAACAGATCGATTGGACTGGTAGGGCTGGTAGTTAGTCTCTAAAAATTCGCGCGCAACAGTAAATCAGAACCCCCCTTCTACAAATCCTGGATCCGCCACTGTAGTGGGTGTGATACGTTATACCTACAAATCTTGTTTGTGTATTTTTTGGCACTGCCATCCCTACTTCATCCTTCAATTTTATTCAATTGTTTTTTATACTTGTATAAATTACAGTGATCCACTGGAAGAGAGTAGTATTGAGACTCTGTGATGCTTCTTTGTGGATGGTTCACCTACATATGAAGCTTTAGAATTGTTCTGAGTGTTCTAGCTAACTGATACTAGTTTCATATCTCAAGCGGGATACATATTATTATGTGTACTTTTGTATGCTGAAGCTGGTTACAATTTATCTAATTAAGCGAAAAGACCACTTCAGTATTAGCTCTATGTTAGTAGGGAATCTGAAAATTTGAATTAGACGAAAATTTGTTTTAAGCGAATTTGAATTAAGTGGAGTACACTGTACTATTTAAAAATGTATGTTGAGCATACCTGCCAAACGGAGAATCCAAACTCTAAGTCACGAATGTCTGCAATTAGTCGATCATCGTCAATGATACAAACACCTATTGTGGATAAAACTTAATGAAACATAAACAATGCCAGAGCTGTGATAACAAACAAGAAGTAGTGAATGCTGCAATCCTCAATCCCAGAAATCTGCTTGCATTACAATATCAATCAACAAGAAGTTTCTAGTCTTTGTATGAGCAACAGTATTGTGAGATACGAGCTAATGAAAGCCCTTCTTATATTTACAATGGCAGATGGTGCAGTGTTCAAAATTCCAAAATAAAACCATTGTATCACAGAAATGCATATCTAGAAGTTAAAAAGTAATAATATTGGCAGACATACATTTCTGAGTGCACCCCCCCCTCCAAAAAACGTCATGGTATCGGATTTAGCAATTTGGCCTGAGTTGCCTAAATCAGCATTAAAAATCATCTTGCAACGTACATGTGTGTGTACATTAACGGGATTTCATTGAAAGGGAGGGGATCTCAACGATCGAGTGGGTCTGCTTGTAGTGGAATACATTTTCCACTACCATAGTGTCCCGGGCAAGTACCCACTCCCAGGAAAGCGTCCATGTACCACATTTCAGGGGCCACTGTAACATCTTCTATATAAACAGATGGAATTTTGATCCCGGGTAGGCACCCATGTGGGCCAAAATCGCATCCATGAATGCTTATACAGGACACTATGGTAATACCTCCAGGCAGCTTTTTGAAGCAGAAAATTCTTAATCTAATACAACATAATTATGGAAAAAAATTTCAATTTTGAAAATTGTGCGTTTTTCCTGGTAAAGGTCGTCAATTGCTCTACGTTACGAGAATTCGTAAAATTTCCTACGTTAAATTGGATCATATGTCGTATTCAATTAACTACAGTATATACTTAATTGCATAATATTAGGTAGAATGCTTAACTTAAAAATGCTAGGGGGAAGCCCCTCCACCCCCCCCCCCCCAACCACACCGTTGGATCAAATCCTGACTGAGCTTTCTTGACAGCATCCTATGTCTCCTCCACAACTGAAGTAGGAGGTGTGTGCCAATCTCAACCTATGAGGCTCTAACCTATGGCTATTTAGCACTATGTGACTATTACCCTAATGCTTGCAAATAAATCAAGTCCTTATAACAAGTGTTGCTGAAAATAAGCATCAAAGAATATTGAATATTTGTGTTAATAACTTATAAAACTACATGAAATGCAAAATGGCATTTGAAGAGCTGTGCGGCATCACTCCACAGCTTTCTTGACCTCCCTGCATTAAGTGCAGTCAGTCTGGTTTGGCATAATCAGTAGTACCGTAGTGTCCTAGGCAAAAGCCCATATTCCGGGTAAGCGCCCATGCAGGCCAAAATCGCGAGCTATGTTTAAGGTGCTTACCCGGGACACTACGGTCTATTCATAATTATCGGTTCATTGGTTGCCAAAGAATTGTAGCAACATGAACGTCATCCTCAGACCATGTCCTTGGACTCCACTTGCTTCTGCCATAATTCTTGGCATCAAGCGAATAACTATAACATGCATACGGTTATGTTCGCAACCTAGCAAAAGAAACTGCAATTTAGGCCGTCACTTATAAAAAATAGTTTCCCGTCCCCCGTCCGCATTCCATTTTGGCACCTTTATCTTCACTTATAATTGGCAGTTTCATTGGCCACACCCCTTAATTCGAGGCAGGTTTGGGGTGTGGTCAGATTCTTGCATGCAAGATCATGCTCAAAGTTACTGAACTGTATGTTAGCTAATAGCAGCAGAATAATACTATTATTAACACAGTAATATAAATTACCTGCCCGCCCACATGGGTTGACAGCAAATCAGGGGACGGGAAACAAGTATAACATTATTACAACATGCAAGTCATGGCCTTACATTAATACCATGGGTAACTTCTGCTGTTAGTTGGGAAGCATATTAGATCATTGAACTCACATTCCGTTTCTATCTCTGGTCTTGGCTTGAACCGGTTTGTGAGCTTATTTTCCTTTTCTTGGATGAACTCTAAGGTTACTTCACACTGCTTCACCAGGGCCAAAATGTTTTGTGGTATTTGCGAGCCAACATCATTCCATATAACAAGAATCTTGCGTAATGATCTAGCCTTACAATAATGCAAAAGTAATTTGGAGAGAACCTTCACACGTTTATAGGTTAACATAATCATCGTGAAGCCTTCTTTTTCGAATACAGATTCTTGGTTAAAAATCTTGGATATATAGCCTATAAACTGTTTACTGACTACTTTTTGATGTGGAACAGAGAGTTGTATTTGAGCCTGATCAATCTCTGGTGGGTGTATGACTTTCATGGTTGTATTTGCAGTGGTATCCACCAACTTGAACTGTATACTACCACTGCTTGTAGATTTTGTGTTTGAGCTTTCACTGCAGTTGCTACAATCTCTCTTTATAAAAAGCAGCAAGGTAGCAATAATTCCCCAGCATAACAGAGCTAAACAGATCCAGTTCTTTGCCATGGCAACTTTTAGCTATAGAGCACGAGCACATCTGCAAGCATAGACATGATAGATAGATATTGGAGTGCGCACGATTTCTAAATAACGCACATCAACACGACGACCAGAGTAGGTAAAGGTCGTCGGACGAAAACATACATGTACGTGGTTCTCAAAGATACAATGTGTTGTACATGTTGACAACTCTGCATGATCACTGGATAGAAGAGGTATTGGACAACCCTCTTTTGTCTATGCATGCAATGTAAGTGCATTTCATATAATCAATGTAGGTAGCCATGAGATATTAACCACACAATCGGGAAAGCCTAAAAATGTACAAGCAAATCAAAGAATAGAAGATTGCCCCACATTTGAATTTTGAGTGTGTGACTGTCTCTCACAATAATATTATATAATTGACTCTAGCTACCAACTCTACATGTACTCCATGCATCCACAGAGGAGGGGGGAATCTGCTGGCTGCTGTGAGGACCAGCCATGCTGCCAAATGATCAAACTTAGCTAGAATGGCACACCGTCGCTTATATGTACCGAAAAGGCCTGCAGAAATTTACAAATTTGTCAACACTGCTAACTATGGGGGGTGGATAGTGTCAAAAAACAGTCACTGTTTGGAGGAGGGTAACTTCCCTGAGGAGGGGGGCGGTTTCAACTGGAGGGGGTGCTTTTTGTATGGAGGATACCACTTTTTGTGGAGGAGTGCATTTTGATCTCAAGGAGGGGGTCTAGCTCATCTGGAGTAGGGGATCATATTTCGCTGGGGGAGGGGTGCGTATGAATCTCGAGGAGGGGGGTGTAGCTCATCTGGAGGAGGGATCATACTTTGCTGGAGGGGGTGCGTTTCGATCTCACTACCGAATAGAATAATGTGGGTGTGGCACATTTTTACACATGCGCGTCTAATATTCGTGACATGGCCTAGCACCTGCGCTTTGCAATTTGAACGACTATAATATTATTAATATAATATATTATAGGCTGGGAAGCTAGCTGCGTGATTTTGGACTGATGTAGATGTGTTACTGGTGTCCCTAGCCTCGTCCCCAGGTCTTCTTTGGTGTCTCTTGTCGTACAAAGGTACTATATTCTATCAATGAAACGCGGATATTAAAGTAATTAGTTCGTACAGCATTTTGTACATGTATAAATTGCAGCACATAATAGTTATCTGCCAGTAATTGGGGTGCATTCGACCATGCATCTCATGCACCCCAATTACTGGCAGATAACTATTTTGTTGGTAGTTGACCTCCGCTCATCATTGGCCTACTTTATGATGACCCACCCTCTTCCCATAGCCGGCAAAATGCCTATAAAAACTTTGGTTGCTAAGCAACTACCAACAAATACAATTATTGCACCTTTGTATGACAGGAGACACTACCAACACATAATTTTACAGTAGTTCAAAACAACTTGCTTCCCAGCACACGTTCAGTACCACCCAGCATGTAGCACGAATATTAATTTTTGGACAGTAAGTCAACGATTTATGCATGTGCAAAAATGTGCCACACCCACATTATTCCGTTCAGTAGCGAGATGGAAACGCACCCCCCCCCCCCGGCAAAGTATGATCCGCTCCTCCAGAAGAGCTAGACCCCTCCCCCAGTGAAGTATGATCCCCTACTCCAGATGAGCTAGAGCCCCTCCTTGAGATCAAAACGCACTCCTCCTCCACAAAAAGTGGTATACTCCAGATGAAAAGCACCCCCTTCAGTCGAAACCGCCCCCCTCCTCCAAAACAGTGACTGTACTTTTGACACTATCCACCCCCCATAGATAGATAACACCAAGCCGATATGTATAATTAAAGTGGAAGTCACACGAGGTACACATATCCTAAAACCCTATGAATGTACTAGAAAATTGAAGACAATTTCAAACTAGAGCTCTGTAGAGCACATACCCCATGCACACATTGCGCAATCTATAGATTTATTTTCGGTGCATGGCTATATTTTTGTGAACTTGAGAGAAATAATGGAAATGCTGCTTAGTTGTTCCGGCCCTCTCTGCACCCAGACTAGGAAGACATGAACTTGTACCTATATTTTGTTGTAATAATAGTATAGCTATCTTACATACTGATTGAATGGTTCCTTGGGGCTTCAGATTTCAGTCACTATCATAGATAATAGACGTCACGAGCATTATTTAGAACATCGACGATCTTTACCAGTTATAGGAACTATCCCGCAGCTGTTTTCAAACCCTCCCATACAACAGTACAAAATTTAAAACCCTTTACCAAACCCAAACCCCGCCCCTTCACGAGACCAATTATAGCCGGTTAGACCAATCAGAAGCCACCTTTGAAATGAGCTGCGGTATTATAGTAGCGATTACAGACCTCCAAATTTCACCCGTTTTTCCGCGAAACTTCTCCCAGTGGGATATCAATGTTCGAGTATCAGAAGGTAGCTCTCCACGAGCTCTATCCAACGGCGCTTGTAACGCGATCGTAGCCTAAACCGTTACGAAGCCACGCCCACCTAAATTTTCTCCATAGAAACTTAATACAAGCAAAAATGAAGCTAGCGGCGATTCCGCGGGACCGATTTGCAAGGTTAAGGCCTCGGTAGATAGCTTTTTCATTAAGCTATCTACTGCAATTTGTTTCATGAACGTACTCCTAGCCAGAGCCGAGATATTCACGATCTACTGCAGGCCCTTGGAGGTCTGTAATCGCTAATTATAGGTCATATGCTTGTTTAATAGTTGTGCGCATATGAGCAGAAAGTAGTCTCGTAAATCAGACCCCCATTCCGCAGCGCTAGGTATATTTCATCACCAGCATGCAGAAAGAGGGTCTGGAGATTCTGAGCACAATCCGTGGCACCTACTGGAATGTCGGCAGAGCTAGAGCCAATGAGATCGCTCAGAATGGTCACATGACCATGCTGTGCCCGCAAATAATATGCCATTAACGAGCTGCTCGGTTCACCGCTCAGTGTCCGAATTTTAGCAAAACCTTGCCAGAAGGCCGCTTTGAGGACGTCTATGCACAGATATGAGGACTATTACTTAACTTAAACATCGATGGTTTGGCTACTTTTTTCTGACTTTTCAGGTATTTTTTATAGTGAAAAGACACAGAAATAGACTCACGCACGCGCTAAGGAGCCGCGCTGACTAAGTATTCCATATTTTGCTACATTTAGCTACTTTATTGATAGCGTTTAACCAGTATAGTCCAAATAAGTAGTTCGGGATCATGAACAGCACGTAGAACTCGAAGGAGTTGCAACAAAAAGTTTTGCGGTAAAATATTGCATTCCGTTTACGTGACGTAAAAATTCCACTGTGCCACGGATTTAGTGCCCAGAATCCCCAGACCCTCTTTCCGCGTGCTGGTGATGAAATAGGGGTCTGGTTTACGAGACTAGAGCAGAAAGCACAATGGCACAGTGCCTGCATTATTTAGCCAAGATGATGATGCATACCTTGCAATACGCTGTGAGCTAAATAAATTGTACAATGTTTTTGTGACCTTCTGACGAATGATTAAATTAATATTGTTTTGGTCAATGCTAGGATTATTTTACTAGCTAAATATTCCAAATAATATTATCATAGAGTCGGTAGACTCTATAAGTAGGGATGGCCCGGATATGCCATATATGTAATACATTACAAAAAAGTGAATAACTCAGAGCGAATAAAACGCTAAGATTTTAAACTTTCATATTTATAATCTACATCAAAATACCTATCTATCAAGACCCAAACCATCCGTGGAAACAATCGGGTAAGCCTGAACAAGCTGTGTAAAGAAATCTTTAAAAAGGCAAAAATCTCAATCTTCTTGTCTTCTTTTCTCGGGCTAACTCGATATTTCCAGGACTTCTCACCTTAGCTTGAGTATAAATCCACTCCATTTTATAGCGCGAACGTCTGTGGTACGCTAGTTTTGTGATATCAGGACAGCGATTTAATTGTGGGCGTGTACAGCGTATCTGCGAGTGGGTGTGTCTGATTCGCCATTTTGTATTGTAATACGCATGCTCAGAATGTGTTGCCATGGTGAGCGCGGCGAAGTCATGTGACTGTAGTCAGCGGCGCGCGCGACGTTAGAGGCCGGCGCCGCCAGTCGAGTCCAGTATAGTATAGTATAGACTACGTGCCCGGGATTGGAAACTGCTCACGTGAGCAATAGAGTTAATGCAATCCATGGCGGGCACTCCGTGTCCCCTAGACCGAGGCAGCTGAACATGGCTCTACTGCAGCCTGTGTTAGTGCTGTAGCTAAGTGGAGGCAACGAAAGTAAAGCTCTATGATGGAAGAATACTACTAGCAAAAATTTTTGAAGAGCGCAACTATCTACGGCAGTCTTTTCGGGGTACGAAGTTGTTCACTGCTATTTCAGTCGCCTTCGCCCATACTTGCCCCATAGGACGCTGTACAAAACAACTTTCGGACCTGTATCTCGAGTCCCGTGGCAGCAGCTACCAAAAACTGAAGTTCTAAGTCAAAATATGGTGCCTCTGCACTAGGATAGCCACTGTTTGGAGGATATACTGCTCCGCTGAGCCAGAAACAGTCAGAAGCACAAAAAAAGACGCCATTTTGAAGTCGCCTCGTTGTTGGGACTAGAACACCTCAGATACTGAACTAAGGAACTTCTCGTCACTATAAATAGTTAGAAGAAGCCCTTGTCCACGAGGATAGCTAAGTTATAAGGTTGTAAGTGTTTCTATTTAGTAGCTATTGTCAAAAGTATTAGAAAAATGTGTGATTTTTTCGCAATTTTTGTGGTTTTCCGTGCGACACGGATTGCACCAGTGGACTCTATTGCTCACGTGAGCAGTTTCCAATCCCGGTTACGTAGTCTATATGATCTATGAGTCGAGTATAGTATAGTACAAAGGCGCTAGGCGCGCGCTAGCGCTAGGTACGTAGCTTGGCTAGTGCGAGCGCTAGCGCACTGGTGGCTAGGCTAGCGCGTACAGCACTAGTGCTGCGCTGATTCGATCATGAATACGAAGGTTCAAGGAGCGGCCATTCCAAGGGTGGTCCTCAGCAGTCAGTCAGCTCAAGAAGCGGTATCATCGCTACCATTCTTTGTCAGCCTGCTGCCTAGGCATAGGGGCGTGGCTACTGATTTTCAGCGCACGCGCGAACTTTGGCACCTAGCTAGCTACCGAAGCTACACTGGAGTTGAAGGAGCAAACAATGAATTGTACTAAAGCAATAAAAAAAGGAATAGAAACAAGTATAAAAACAATTGAATAAATTGAAGGATGAAGTAGGGATGGCAGGGTCAAAAAGTATACAAACAAGATTTATAGGGATAACCACATCCACTACATCCCTACGCTTGCTTTTTGAGTAGCTATATGCATGGGGAGCAAAAGTAACCAGTAATAATGCGATGAATCAAAACTGAGCCATCAGTGATAGGGAACAAAATGATTTCTCCCACATACAAGTCAAGAAACTTGGATAGCACAAACAAGTCGACATCAATAGGTGCATGACAAACAAGCGTAGGGATGTATAGTGGATTTGGTTATCCCTATAAATCTTGTTTGTATACTTTTTGACCCTGCCATCCCTACTTCATCCTTCAATTTATTCAATTGTTTTTATACTTGTAATAATATGTACAGTGCTACTGAAACGTTTGGCCTCATTCCCATGCATACAGCTTTTCAATGTCACATGTTGAAAAAGATAGTGGAGGAGTTAGTTAATACATTGCACCATCTCTGATATATCTACCATAAATCTATAACCAGTTTGTGGCTTTTATTGACAGTGAATTGGTGGCAATAGCCATTCTATGGCGATTATCGACACCGATAGTCGGTGTCAATAGCCTCAGCCTAATTTTACTGATGCAGCAACATTGATCATGTGTACTACATAGAGTCGTATGCTAAATAAATCGGATACAAGAGGACAGTAGGAAATTTAGAACCCAAAGGTGGGGTGATTAGAATCTTATTGCTAGATCAACTATATATGGCCATGCTAACCACAGACTTCCGTGGCTAGGGCCACTAAGTTAAACTAAACCTTCAAGTATCCACCATGAATATTATATATGGGGGTACCATATTCACGGAACAGTCCCCAAAATCACAACAAAAACTTTTATGACACCGCTTCACTCTCATACGTAGTGGCCACCTTGCATTTACTCAAACAGTATCTGACAGAAACAAGCCACAACCTCAGGGTTCACCTGCTTCATAAACTTGCTGCCTGTTCAAGATACACCTATAAGGTTGGAGATGGAGAGAAGGGAGGAGCTCTAGGCAAATGTTGATGTGGTATTGCATTTCAGCTAGAGAGATAATTGGATATGCAGCAGGGGTGATAGCCCATACATTTACAATTAACCGCAGCAAGAATTACGGTATGGTCATTTTTGAATCGTAGCCAACTGGACAGTCAAAGTCTGATGATAACTGCTCTTTCTTTAAGACTACAATACTTGGAATTTAGTGTAATATGCTTACAGATCCTTGGGAAGGGTAACAATGGATTTTCATTTTTCCTGTTGATTTAGTCACTGTGTATTATAATAAATTACCAGGATGATGGAAGATTTTGTCCAATTAGTGCTAGACACACCTCGAATCAGATGCCAGCTTGGAGAGATTGATATATCTGACCTGATTGTAAGAAGCACTATGATACTAGATGAATTCAAAGTGTAAGCAGTACAGTTATGTTCATAACATCATGTTCTTTCGTCTTCTCCCCCTACTAAGCTCATGCCACATGGTGTGAAACCTCAAGATCTGGGGTACACGTATGTATATTTCTTTGGCTGTTATGCTTTTTCATAAACGTGAAATGAAGTTTATTGGTCGTTAAAAAAATAAGATCACTTAACTATGTTAATAATATTATGTGTAGTTCAATTCGATGCAGCAAAGTACATAATTATTATAAGTAAAATCATCATAATGGCTGACCAAAGTGCACCTTGTCTCCTGGCTGAACTTGAAATTGAAAGTCTTTGGGTGCTTGAAACACAAGCACAATAGATGATCCTAGATTAAAGCAACCTAGTCGATCTCCTTTGCTAAGTCTTATTCCATTGACTAAATCTCCAAGCCGCTTTTCATTAAATTCACCCATTTCATACTGTCCCTTCGTATTTGTCTTAAGATCCTAAAAAATTTCCATAAAGTACTCATGCTAAGTATATTATTATACATAGATTAATGGGTATCTTAAGGTTACGGGTGACAGTTTGCATCTAGAAATTTTCGCGAGTAACAAGCTATTTGTATCTCCACAAGGGAAGCAGCTATGAAGCTGAAATAAAAACGAAATTATAGCTAACATGATGACAGAGACAGCTGTCTCAACATTGAAGCGATCTTCCCGTCGTGAAAGTCAGGCAATGGCCGCCATTGTCACGAACTCTTGCGTCAAGTTTTACCTAGACAAAGGAGTCTAGTCTACTATCTACAGCTTATTTATGAAGTACTTAACTTACTCCAGTGCTGGAGTTGGTTCCCAAGTTCATAGAGCCTCCACAAAGAGAACGCTACACAAAAGAAGGTAATTTACGCCAAGCGTAATGGCGGACCAGGTCGTCAACACGGCTGTCTAGCTGCTTTCTGACAGGTGGCCTTCAAATTTACACCAACTCCAGCCCTGCCCAGATGTCTGAGTAATAAGATAAACACTTCCTTACGGTCAAAAGAGAAGCCATCTACACGAAACTTGACGCAGAGTTTTCATTTGCGGTTGCCTTGGTATGCTCCATTACTCACTATGGGAAATGCCCGTGCGTGGGCGAACTGTCACCCGTAACCTTAAGGTGGACTAAAAGCGCTAAAAATTATGCAATCATGGTTATAAGCCTGAATTAAAATTTAATACCCAGAAACACAATGATTGCCGTACAAGATTATCTTTGGTGTAACTACATAGTCTCGTTTCCCCCTCCTCTTGGTTTATACGTGTGGTTTATTTACATGAAATCATTGTTCATGGCAAGGGAGGGGGAGAGCCTGGGAGGCTTTGATCACGTGCAGACACTGACGACGTGTTTAGTGTCCATTGTGTCCACATATGAGAGTCTAAGAACAAGAAAGAAGCCCGGATAAATACGCTATCAGGCTTTTTGGTGTGCTCCACAGATAGCTTGATCATTGGCCAAGACTACCAGCCAATGTTTTGATGCCTCGCATTCTTGAAAAATAAGCAGCAGAACCAAGCCAAGGACATCTTCTGTAATGCTTTTGCTGCAGACTAACAACTGCTGATGGCCTGCTATCATGGCCACACCTATTTAACTGTATTTGCGTATGCATGCAGCTACTGATCGGGGTGCGGCTTCTATTTGAATAAATATAGTATTTATATTTACCACTACCGTAGAATTCCGCGATTCCCCCCCCCCCCCCCTTTTGCATGCTAGGATTGGGCAAAGGTGGGGAGGGGGCTGATACGCGGGATCCTTAAACAACAAAGTAAGGCATAATGTGATACAAATAGCTACGTAGTTTGCTAGCTGTAGCTACTGTTTTTATTGACTTATGGACTCCATTTTACAGTCAGGGAGGGGGGACTTATATGTGAGACAAAGCAACCTATGCAGGAACTTGAGCTAAAAATGCAGGGGGAGCTTATGCACGAAGGGGGGGGGGGTGTAATCACAGGATTCTACGGTACATTAAAATAACATGGCATGTAGTACATGACCACATCTGCAGGCCTAGTTATTTACTTATACAGAGAAGATACAGCCCAACTGCACACATGGGGTATTAATACACATGTGTGTATGTACCGTAGAATTCCGTGATTACGCCCCCCCCCCTGCATTTTTAGCTCAAGTTCCTGCATAGGTAGTTTTGTCTCGCATATAAGCCCCCCCCCCCCTCCCTGACTGTAAAATGGAGACCATAAGTCAGTAGCTACAGCTAGCAAACTAGCTATTTGTGTCATATCATGCCTTACTTTGTCGTTTTTCTCGAGTTTTGCACACCAAACAGCCAAAGTTCAGAGATCGCGCGCTCATGTGGCATTCGATGGTCGGTGATGGTCGGTAATGGTCGTCACACGGAAATGTAAGGATCCCGTGTATAAGCCCCCTTCCCACTTTTGCCCAATCCTAGCATGCACAAAGGGGGGGGGGGGGGGGGCGTAATCGCGGGATTCTACGGTATTATGTAACCTATTGGATTTCACCTTAAAGCTACAGATATAAAATATATGTGAGCGGATTTGAGAAAAGGGCCCACTTCACGCATTTTCCGAAAATCCATTTTTAATCGCGCATAACTTTTGAACTGTAATAGCTATGAGCTTCATACTTGGAGCAAACATTCTTCAATCATTAGTCAACACTTGCTGTAAGTGTCGTGCCCCGACCACATCCGGTATGGGCGTGGTGACCACGTGACTTGATCGTGGCCGTTTTATACCTCACTTCAAGCATTCAGTGCTTTGGATAGGAGCTTAGCCAGACTCTCTAACGTTGGATTTATTTAGTAGAAGGCCTAATCTGCTTATAAACCAAGCTAGAAGTCTAAGGCTCTTGTAGGTTTTGTGTGGTGACAGCTTGAAAAGTGCCAAAAATTAGCGCTTTGCGCGAAGTGGACCCTTTTCTCACAATATTATAATACATCTAGAGTAACACAGAACACGTCATATACCTCCTCCATCACAAGAGCTATGGAACCAACATTAAAGGCACCAACAGCAGAAAACGAGAAGAAACCATGGATCCAATTACCCAAGAGCACTGTTCTCTCATTCAATGTAAATAATCCAGGCATTTTCTCCGCAGCCCATGGTGCCACTGTAAGTAGCTCTCCTGTGAAAAAGAATTTGATCAAACAAGTATGTCATGGGATATGGCTATAAATATGCATGAGTTACTCACAGTAAGCTCACATACTCAGAGAAAATCTTAACAGTATCATCTCCTTAGCTGCATGTCTATAGTGTGCATGCACATATGCAGCAGCATGAACTTTGAACTATTAGTATTACTTCGTAGACCACACCCCTCAATGCAGATCAACAGCAGCTGCTTGAACTCACCACTGCAATGGTGATGTTCTCACTCTGCTTGAACGTTGAATCTACCACCAGGCTATGACAAAGAACAGACCTCGAGGCTTGGTGGCACGTGGCCTGCTGAGCAGGTCTCTTGAAACATGCGGTGCTTCGCGCTGTTTGTTCAAGAATGCACCACTATGGCCACCCTTGTTTGTGCACACGGCACTGCAATTCTGACCAATTGTGGGCCCTCTGAACTTGCAAAGAGCACATTGTTTATGCCCTCCAGGTTAGGACATGGACTATACATATAATAATATCATAAGAAAAATGATCGTCTGAAAATATTTTTCATTGTATATAGTATATAAAAGCCGCAACTGCATGGCTCAGTGAAAACAATAGTCATGCACCCTCAAATACAAATTAATACGGTAAGTCAGGTTAATAAAATTACAATCCAACCTTGATTACTCAAGCCCCTTCGGCTACATGGAGAAATTGAGGATTAAGATATGCAAAAATTTGGGATCTTAACCATATCCAAGCCACACCCTTGAATTCAGTGGTTCATGTAAAAATGCGATGGACTTATCCAGCACTTCAAATTTCAATGATTTTAAGTTTAGATGGTGCTGAGGGTACGGGTGGTTGCTTTGCCTATGTTACGTCAACTTGGTAGCTATTGTTTAGTGCCATGCAGCAGCTAGTTCCCATAAGGCAGTTGCACGACTGAGGTTCACTGCACATGCCAACATGCTGCCGTCCGAGCTACGGACGGGTTGAAACTAAACAACTCCCTATATGCAACTACTTTTCTTCAGCAACAAAACGGGAGAGGGAGGACGTGTGTCCACTGCATGGAGACAGACCATGTGTCCAGTGACTGCTTCCTGGCACCCTTACGACCAGGTCGGTTGCCCTCGCATGTCACGCACGGATTTTCCAGCTGACAGTGATGAAAGGGAAAGTAAGGGGCGGAGTTCTAAGATTTG